>JAWZYV010016224.1:0-1200000 GCA_038373885.1 Cheiracanthium punctorium | reverse complement strand
GGAGTAAAACCAAATAAAATAAAATGAATTTTAGGGGGGGGGGGGTAGGTTACGTTGTGTGCATGAGAAAGTAAAGCGAAAAGCAGAGGAAAGGGGTGTGTACATGTGGTGACATTTTTATGCTGTTATGGAAACGGCGTTCAATGGGATTATGCTCGCGGTGGTGGTCACGTAAGTTATTTTGACTTGCAGTGGGAAAGTGTCATATTTATCTCTCCTGATAGAATAATGTTTTTGAATCGCTAGTTAGTGGCAGGAAAATTACGGGCTTTGATCATTATTTTACCCATCAAGATTTTGAACGGTCGTCTTCAGTTACATTGTGATACATTCACTTTCGGTGCTGAATCTCAAGGGAATCTCCCGGCTTATGAATGCACGTTTACCCATTCCTCGAAATGTATACTGGGTTCCCAAAAACACTGAACTAGACTTTTATTCCTTAACTATTGATCATGGACGTATACGATAAATTACAAAATTACGTGAAAAAAAGTACAAAATTTTATGGTATCGATTAAATTTTTTCTGAGATTAAATCTAAATAAATAAAAAAAAAAAAATTTTTATACGCCCCCTCCGCCGTATAAAAATTTCCCTAATTAGTAAAATGTGATCCCTGAATTAATTAGGAGATGTGTAAAATTTCAGCCTTTCATCATAAAAATGTTCAGAGATATGAAAATAAATATATGACTTAAACTAGTTTTCACTGGCTCTCGAAGAGAAGAAATCACTCCGAGAGGTAGCATTTTAAGGGTGTACACAAATTACGAAAGAAAGCAATGGTCACATTAACTAGCAAAATAATACTTTTATTATTATTGGTCCCTTACCAATTTTGTTTAAACATATCTCTGGATCTTTTTATAATGAAAGGCTGAAATTTAGTTCTTCACTTAATTAATGCAGAGGTCACATTTTGCTAATTGGAATTTTATTTCCCGGTGTCGGGGATGTAAAAAATTTAATTTTGTATTTATTTAATCCCCCGAAAATTTTAACCGATGCAATAAAACTCTGTACTTTTTTTACGTAACTTTGTGATTTATTGTATATGTCTGTGATCAATATTGGATTTCATAAATTAACTTATAAAAAACAAGGAATGGTGTTTTGGCGGCTCCAAACATATGCGTCCAATAATATCTTACTCGCGTGATTGGTACACAAATTCAAATAAACTATCGACGGCAGGGACTCGCAAAAAAATTCAGAATGATTCTTTATAAGTTGAGCTGCACCCTGAAGTATTAAAGGGACCGGAAAGTCGAGTTTTTCTCTCGTGTCTCTGTTTAGCAGAAATGAAGGTACTCGACTTACAAGCAGAGTCACTTATATGTGATTTCCTTTGCATGAGAAATGTGTAATTTCACCCTCTCAAAAAAGAATTCTAGCGTTAAGTCAAATTTTTTTATGCCAATTTCACATTTGAAATATTATTTCTCTGTAAATGTAAACGTACAATGATAATTTCTCACACTGCTTTTCTGATTTTCTGTTTTTAAAAAAGCAAATTAGATATTAACGTAACTGAAGAAGGAAATTTGGCTACTACTCGAATACTTTTTTGAGTGGGTGTATTTGTAATATGCATGCTTTGACTGATGATGCGCGGTGGCGCATTTCTACCCATTTTTTACCCCCGAATGCAGTCCTCTCATTAATTTTTCTGCAGGCACACGCCAGCCTTGTACCCACCCACTTCGGCGGGTTTCCGAAGTGCGTACTCGGCCGCCCTGCCCGTCACGTCAGCCAGCCTGCCCCGGTTCAGCCCACCTGCGCTCATCTCGCCGTACCCGGGCATCTCGCATCCTGCCCTCATCGCCACGGGGACCAAGCAGGAGCTGCCCCTGCATCACTCCAACCACAGGTGAGTAGAGTATATAATCTCTCTTCGACGGCATCCGTTGTCTCTGGTACAGGTGGTGCGACCATCAGGAGTTACTGTGGAAAACTACTTGAGAATTTCTGTAAAAATTATGAAATAAATTGGGGATTCCATGCGTATTGACGTTGGATCCTTGGTAAAAGCTGTGCTAAGTTATGTGCCTCAGATGAAATTGGGAACCGCTTTAATAAGAAAGCATCCAAAATATTAAAGAGAGCGATCTTTTCTCCAAAGTGGTCTGGAAAATGTAAAAAAAAAAAAAAAAAAATTAATGCTTTTATGCTAATTTTTGAGAGTAGAATTTAAATTAATCGATTTGGGGACCCTTAGGCTTCGGCCTTGTTGGCCTTTGCTGCAAATGGGCCCTGGGATCTAGAACTTCAATTCCTTTTTTACTTATGCACAAAGTCGCCCGCATACAACATGCAATGCCAGCCTAAGGAGCCGAGCTTTATTATCGCATTTGCCAATCGGGACTTTGCCCAGGCTCCCTGACATGATAGGGCCCCCCAAATCCATTTGTTAAATCCTTAAATATTCTTTGTTCATTTTTTTTTTTCAGAATTATACTAAATATTTAAAAAAAAATCGTGTTCGAAAGAGATTGCCTTTTCTTTGAAAATTAAATTTTTTGCAGATTGGTTGGTAAAAATTAATCTTCCATTAACCGACTGAATTGTGTTCCCTATGAATACATAACTGGGGAATGGGCAGTTTTAAGTTTTTGTCCCGTCTTGGAAAAAATCTAAAATCCAGGATTATATAACGGTGTTCTCTATCAAGTTAGGTCTTTTTGAAAATTGAAATACTTTTTACATTATTATTAAACTATACTGTTACACTGAAATGACTAAATGATCGATCTTTAGTTGCCTAGTTAATCCTTCTACTTACTGTGCAATCCTCTATTTTTGAAAACGAAATACAGTTTTCATGAAACTAATTAGTATCCACACGATACATCCCTAAGTTTTCTTCATCTTTTTTTTTTTCTTTTCAATAACGGGCGGGCACTTGCCGATTTGGCATTCGCCACTACAACAGCCCGAAGATATTGACCATTCTATTACGGCGGCATCCAATGGCCGGCCAACATTACCTCTATGAAGGGACGGACGAGTTAGCATCCAAGCCCTAACCGGTAATCGAACCCGGACCCGAGTCGTGATTGAACGGCTCTTTAGCCACTACACCACCTGGGCGGCTTGTTTTATTCATGATAACATGGCAAATTGGAATCGGCTCTCTTCTCCTTTCCATTTAACGTGTTACGTTAAGAGTAAGATGGGGGGCCCCAAATTTAACATTGCCCAGTGCTCCATATTTTCATAATCGAGCATGCTTCTTAACCCTTCTCTTCTCTTTCGCAGGACATTACCGGAGTATCCTAGTGAGCAAAAGTACAACGCCAAGCCCGTGACTCCCGTGAGCCACAGCACAAACAACAGTAACAGCAGTAGCAACAACAACGCGGAGAAGAAGGTTCACATCAAGAAGCCGCTCAACGCTTTTATGTTGTACATGAAGGAAATGCGAGCCAAAGTAGTTGCTGAATGTACATTGAAAGAGAGCGCTGCTATCAACCAAATTCTAGGCCGGAGGGTCAGTGGCATCTTATCTTCCTATGCTAACTCGATGGATTATTGTTTTGAACTCTTTAATTCCAGAACGCTATTTTGTACTTGAAGTCTCGTTGCAAAGTATTCATGCTTGTGCTTTTTCATCTTTAACTCTTTGAAGCGGAAGCCTTTTCGCATCAATATAGAAGACCAGCTGGATAGTCGGCCCAACGCTGAAAGAGATCGATGGCAACGGCTGCACTTTTTCAGCGCTGGGACCATTTAACTATATTTTTTGAAACTAGCAATGAAATCGCTGAAATAAAGGGGTTTCACGGCGCAACCCCCGCGCGTCAAAGGGTTAAATAATAATTATAGTAATTTATCTATATAAAAAGCAATGTACACCCCCTCAAAAAGAAGTATTCGAGTATAAGCAAAATTTCTTATTTCAGCTTTGCAAATAATTTATTTGTTTCTTAAAAACGCACAACTTGACAGAAATGTTGAAAATTATAATTATGCATAACCTAATTCATATTTTATGAAACATACTTTATAATGTACGAAATCAGCATAAGTGACTTTTAGTCGAATACTTTTTTGAGAGGTTGTATTTGTATTTCTTCATAGATTTAAAAAAATAATAAACCCATTTTAGCGTGGTCTTTGTAAAATTGTCTTTAGTGTCCTGAGAAGGTTTAAAGCTCTTAAAATCCTTAATATGACCAATAGAATGAAAGTTAGGGTATAAATTAAAAGAATTCATTACCGGCTGCTTTTGAAGTATTCACGTTTAGCACGCTTTTAGACATCTCGCACGTCACATTGTAGTTTAGGGCATTGCGGAACCATCATCGGATATCCAATGTTTGACATAGAATCTAGAATTTAGGACAAAAGATACTACATGGCATCAAAGTTATCTGCGTTTATTTGAACGAAGTTCAATTTTATATTATACTACATCAGTCTTAGTTTGCAACTCGTCATGGTTGTCAAACGCAGGCGCGCACACAGGATTTTTGACTGGTGGGGGGGGTCCAACTTTTACAGCTTGGGGGGGGGGGGGTCCAACTTTTAGGGATGTTCCAGATTGACGAAAATCAGTGATGAAAGAACTCTTTTTCATTAGATGGAATTCATCAAAACTCGTCCCATCCAATTCCCTAATAATACACTACACAATACAATAGGAAGCAAAATAATAGTTGTACAGTTTTGAGAACAAGATGGTGTTTTATGTTTTGTTTCAGTTCGTTTTTGAAAAGTTGAGGAAAACGAGAAAAAAATTTCTTTTTTATTTATTAGAACTGAAACTATTGCTACCTTTTTTTGGAATCATTTTATTTACTATAGATATAGGGTAATAATTAATCGAAAAAAAAATCAAAGACGATGGGGGGGGGTCCAGGGGGTCTGGACCCCCCCCCCCTCCCATCGTCTTTGATTTTTTTTGTGCGCCACTGGTCAGCTTGTGTGCGCCACTGGTCAAGCGAGATGAGCCTATATAAAAGTGACACTTTTAAATACACAGCCTTTTAATTTTGCAATCATGATGCTCTCTGTCTGCAAAACACACACTTAGCCCCACACACAACTTGCAGGTAAATACCATGAATATAGAAGCCAGAAATGGGCGAGCATCCAGAGAGGGAGCTAGCTACCCTCCGAAAACCCACCTTTCACTTAGCTTACAATTGAAACATAGTTAATTTTTTGATATTTTAATAGAGTCCCCTTCCCCCCAATAATTTTCTGTTGATATACAGGGTGGTTGGAATTGAACTTCCTTTATAAAATGAGCTCTACAGCTAAAAGGGATGAACAGATTGTAAGATTGTAAAGTAATTTTGTATACATAATTTCTTAAAAATTTTTTTTTAATTCTCACGAGGTGGCGTTTTGCAAAACGTTTTTCATTTTCCATTGTTGAATTTGCTGTATTTACATCAAATTCAACAATGGAAATGGCTAATTCGTAATCTAAAAACAATATCAACATTTATTCAATAGTTTTTGAACAGATATTAACTAATTTGGATCTTTTTGGAGCTGAACTCACCATGCAAAGCTCCATCTAGTGGACGTTTTTTGAACTAAACTTTTTAGAAATCTCCCTTGAGAGCTCCTTGTGTACAGTCCATATGCCAAATCGGATGGGAATAGGCTCTCATGTTTCTGCTGCATAATTATAATCTCACTGTAGATTTGTATTAATGGTGATCAGTGTTATTTGAGTTTGGTGTAATGTTTTAATTTTGTTCTCCCATTTCAGTGGCACAGCCTATCGCGCGAAGAACAAGCCAAATACTACGAAATGGCGCGAAAGGAGCGACAACTCCATATGCAGTTGTATCCCGGCTGGAGTGCACGTGATAATTATGCTCTCCAAGTAAAGAAGAAGAAGCGGAAAAAGGATAGGAACCAAGACGGAGGTAAACGCACCGGCTCTTTACTACTTGGCTTTTAAGAGTAGACGACCTGAAGTATGTTTAGTCGCTTTCTCGGCATACACTGCAAAAAAAAAAGTTCTGTTAACCCTTTTCACGCGCAGTGATCCCGCTCTGGGAACACCAAACTCTGACGTTTTGACTGTTGCCACTCACGAAGAATATATTTGATTTCTATTAAAAAATAGTTGCGTGTGACATAGCTCCATCGAGAATCCTTTACTTTTACTAGCACGTCATTTCCCGTAAAAAAGATTGTCAAGATTATTTTCAACAGCACTGACATCTGCTGAAAAATGGAAGGATGCGAGAACAACTGCATAGATGTCCCAAAGCTGAAAAAAAGTTGACTTTTTTGACGACAGCTGGCTGTGCGTGGGCACAGCGGTCGAGCGATGGCAACGGCTGCTCTTTTTTTCAGCATTGGAAAAGGGTTGCTCCTCAAAGGGTTAAACTGACAAAAAACAAAAAACAAAAAAAAACTGTCAGCTAGGACGTCAGTTTATCTCCGTATATTTTACAGAAATCTTCCGTAATTTTTTTCCTTTTACGGAAGATTTCTGTAAAATAAACTGAGAATCTGTAAAATTTATGGAAGACTTCTGTAAAAAAAAAAAAATACGGAAATAAACTGGCGTCCTAGCTGACAGTTTTTTTCTGTAAATTTGACAGATTTTTTTGCGGTGTAGGTGTAGCGTCAGGGAGGGCACATGCCCCCTTTGGATTATTATTCATTTTAAAATTATTTTATTACCTTAAGAATCTTCGCTAGTTTCACTGTTGAATATATCATGTGCCCCTTCTCAGAAATAAATAAAATTAGTCACACTACGCTTTATGTATCTCAATGTTAAGTTGTTTTCTCTTATTGTTCTATATCTTTTTCTCTCTTCAACTTTCAACGAATTACTATGTAAATTTTACATTGTAATCTATCTGTCATTTTTGTGCTTTGGTCATTAATAAATAAACACTGCTTATACTAATAAATACGTGAATAACGGGGGTTCTCAATTGCGTTGATGGGGTTACAAAGTAAGTATAAGATCTTGTTATAATTATTCAAGATTTACAGTTTTTATATATTTTCCTTAACTCATTACCTGTCTGTCTGATTTTTCATTCTTCAAAGACTGAATTTTATCACTATGCAACGCACAATTTTAGCTTTGGCTCAATTGAGAAGTTCTTTTTTTTCTGTTGTTGAACAGATGTTCTACAAAGTAATTACTTCAAAGAAAAATTTACACTTCAAACTTCTTTGACACGCATACTTTTATGAAATACAACCAACAATTAATTTAGAAACATCAAACTATCTGTCATAAAAAATTTGTTGGTTAAAATTTTGTTGTCCGAGTAAAATAATTACTCATGCTCATCTACCTTACTCATACAGACAAGTTAAAAATAAATATTACAAACAAAATTTATATTTTTAGAAAATATATTTTTAAAAATAAGATCCCCGTTTTCAAAGGATAGAGAGTGTAAAATTTTGCTTGTCGTGCGTGATGCTGAATATGACCACTTAAAAACGGTAGTTCAGGATCCATGGTTTCAAATTTAAAATCATAAAAATCTAGAAGCTGCTCTTTTTTTTTTTTTTTTTTTTTTTACGTTTCTAGAATCGGTATTCGGGATGAAAGTTTGTTTTTTATGGACAATATTTTTATTTCTTAAAATAATAATAATTTTAAAAATCGTAATTTTGGAAAGTTATATTTCAGTATGACTAGCGATTACAAGTTTGAAACGTAAATAACTTTATACACCACAAGAATTAAGGGTTATCAGTGATAGTTTTGAGGTATACGAAAACACTCCTTTCTTTTATACGAGGGAAGATATTAGCCGAATCTAGCATAACTTCCCGACAAAATATAGGACTTAAATGCAAACTAAAATCAAATGAGAGACAGGGAAGAACATATAGATAGTTGGCCTTTTGTAGATAGAATAAATGAAAGAACGCGTGGAAAACGAAAGGTTGAATAGAAAGTGAAAAAAGAAAAGAAGGAAGGAAGGAAGGGAGAAAAAAGATCAAGTAAATGAATAGGGCAGAAGTTAAAAGGTACTGGAAGAGTGTAAATTTTAAAAACTCACGTTAATGTGTAGAAATATAATTGAATAAAAAAGCTATTATATGAACGAATCAGTATAACAGCATAAAAAAATAATATATAAAGTAGTACAAAGTAATTGTATATTATTTTCATATTAATTATATTTTTGCTAGATTTTTTAAATAAAAGCATCTAAGAAGCATAAAATGCTTGAATTATTTTCTCGTAAAAGCTCTATAGAGAAGATTTTACTTTTTTAAAATAATGCTTTAGAGTTTTAAAATCGAGATGAACGACATTTTTAAATGTAGTTTTTTGCCTAAATTTTATTTATTTTTTAATAAATTGATATATTTACGTTTACTGCTTTAATTAAATTAATTAATATTTAACATTTGTAAAATTGGAATATCTATAATTTGTATTATTCACATTCCACGACACAATGACGTTTTTAAATTAAAATTTAAACGTAATTACATTAAATGATGATTTTATAGAAGTTATTTCTATGTATTTTTATTAGGCAATTAAATTTATCAGTGTACATTTCCGGAAAATAATTTCAAAAACAATTGTAACTTACTTAAATAGGTTTTACTGGGAGTTTTTGTAGATTTATTAATAGTTAAAATGTTAAGTATTAGTTTGGTTGTTGAAAATTTGAATAAATATGTATAAAATATATAATTATTTAATAATTTTAAAGCAAACTATAAAGTGAAACGAAGGCTTTTAAATATGAAGTAATATCAAACGTAGTAAATTGAAAATATATCATTTATGTATACTGCATGTATACTATATATCATTTATGTATGGAAATTGACTGCATTTGTCATTGAAATGTTTTCAACTATCATCTTTCAATTGAAGTACTTTTCATGTACCTAAATGTTGCTGTTTTATCAGTATATCGGGCCAATGAAAATGCTAACTGCTGGATGATCACGATTCTTTTCTTCAATAACACAAATCAGGATATTTGTCATAACACAATTTATATACAATTTCTTATCAATATCCTGTAAAATTGCAAATTATACTTGGTCTGATACTTTCCTTCAGTAACATATATTCCCACATAGTATATTTTTGTGAACATCCAAAGCATTTTCTGCTGATAATCTAATAGCTAATTGATTACTTGTTTCTTAATGATTATTAACTTTAGCAGTTTTAAAAATATGAATAAAAAATTAAACATAAGGGAATTTGAAATAGATTTTTTCCCCATATGTTATCCAAACATATATTATTGAACAGCATTTTCAAAATGAATTGTATTTTTCAAATATGATATTTGTTTGATGTATGAGATTTTTTTTTTAATTTACTAAATGTCTATATTTATACTAACATGCAGCCAGGTCTAGGTCAAATCATCTGTAAGTAACTTTTGTTACAGGCTTCTGGCTTACAATTCATTATCGCTTTTTTATTCCACCTAGTTGACAGCTAGTGTATGATTATATTATTGCTTGTGTGCTTTGTTTGTCTCTTTTGTTTGTATTTCTTCATTTGCATATTTCTAAAAAAATATATATTATAATTGCATGCTTTGGTTATGAAGCATGCTTTTGCATTTATGATTTTTTAAAACTTATTTCTCTCATTTTATCATAATCAACCCATTTTGTACGTGTACGAATTATTAAGTGTTTTCATTAGCCTGTTTCTGTCATTGTCTCGAGAAACAACAGCTGACAAATTTCACTGGGGCGCAAGCTATTTTTCAATTCAGTTGAACATAACTATAAAAAAAAAATCTTATATGCATTAAATCATTAAAGGAAAATACAGTTAACTGGCTATTGAATAGGCTATTTATGTTTACGATCCGTATTTATGATGAAAAGGCATCATATAGTAATCTTATATTTAAATTCTTTCTCATCGTGCACTTTTACAAAACTAAGGTACTACAATAAATACTAACAAAACAGCACTTCTAAGCAGTAAAAACCCAAGCTAACCCTTTATGAGTCATTTAATTTTTGAAGCATAGATTATTCCTGTCACGAAAACGAATGAAAAAGCCAGGTTTAAAAACAATTGCAACTTAAAAATTTAAGAACAAACTTGTTGCAACATGTGTTTATCTTCAGATTTTTCGAACGATTACATAGTTCACAAAAAGCATAACCATTACATAATAACCAATACGTTTTAATAATAAAAAAAATGACCATGATAGAATCCTGATCTCTTAATAAAACACGTTAGATATTCGGTTATGGAGTAAAATTTTTATGGATAGCTTGCAAGTTTTTGTACACTAAAGGATTTTGGGTTACATTTCATTTCCATTTCAATCAGTCTTCCAAATTAGTATAATTCAAAAAAGTTTTAGCGTAATTATCACACGTAATCAATTAATAGTTCGCTAAATATCTTTCTTTTGTCGACTTTCTCTCGTAAAGTTTTATACTTTAATAAGTAAATCGTTAAATCATCTGTATGAAAAATCACATAAATAATACTCTTCTGTTAAGATTTTGACAGAGTTTTTTTTACGAACATGCAATTGTGCTTGTTGCTTTTTCTGAGATACATTTTGATTAATTTTATCCCGCACCTCAATTTCAATATGTTGTTATAAAGTACATGAATTAAGTTTTTGAAAGTAATTCGTGAAGTATCTTATCACACAAGTTAATCTTGATTTCGCTTGAATTATCATTTTTAAAACTTTTAAGGCACTTAAAAATAGAATTCGTAATTTTTTTTAATGGTGTTCCTTCGATTTTTCTTAGATAAAATTTAGGTCTTAGGCAGTTTCTTTTCTTTTTTGCCCGTCCTTTTGATTGAATTCAAAATTATAAAAATATTTTAATCAAATAGAATAGCAATATACTACTTAATTTGCTGCATTAGTATCGCTTTTCAAAAACTTGTATCTTTTGCTCTCTGAAAACTATCTTCGTGAAATGTAATTCTAAATACATATAGAGTATTGAAAATAAAATTCTTTCTATCTCCAGATAAAAGTAGGGATTCATTAATTATGTCAATTGTATAATCCTCAAACGTACAACGTACAAAGCTACTAAAAAAAGATTTTCGAACCGGAAAATTTTGGCTGGGGGACATTTTTGTGGATGCATTGTCTAATTAGCGCTTAGTAAGCAGGAAATTCCGTAGTAGAAACATTAGCCTGCTCCTTCAGTTTTTCTTTTTCTTTTTCGTTTTCTTTTTTTTTTTTTTTTTTTTTTGCTTGACTGTGATTCTTGCAATGTTCATTGCCTTTATAAGGTGAATTACTGTAGATCTTAAATCATAATAATTCTAAGAAGTAGGTAAAGATATTCTAAGAAGTAGGTAAAGAATTTCGCGATTCACTAGTGTGAGGCAGTAAAAATACTAGTGCACGAATAAATAAGTTCACGAAATGGCACAAGCAAGGTAACCTAAAGTATTGTTTATCGCAGCAGTTTTTAAGTTCAAGAAACGACATTTAGATTTTAAATTAGTCACCGACAGAATAACATTCAAAATCCACTTTAATTTAACATTCTATCTAAAAACACACCATGAAGCTTTTAATCCTAGTTTCCGTAAAAGGGTATGGTAAGGCAGTGTTTCCCAGATATCTGGTCCGCGGACTTCACTGCCGGCGCACATCAAATTTATTAAAAAGTATGCAGCAGCAAATGCCTTCCAAACTAAAAATTATGTTTTTATAACATTTAATTTAATGATTGAAATACCTTAAATTGTTTTTCATTATTATTATCTGTTTATTTATGGCTGATTCTGCAAAATAGTATTTCTATTTTCACCCATAAGTGTAAACGGTTGGGAAACACTGGTGTAACATAAGCGTAGATGTTCGGGAGGGGGGGGGGGGGCATTTGCTCAGCAACTTTGTTAGAAAACCATCCACTTTAAAACTTTATTTCAAAACCCAAAAAGAAGATTCGTCATTTATACTCTTAAATGTGTTATGTGGCTCCCACAATTTTCGATCATGCTATGCTTATTGGTGTAAGGCTTTATTTCTTCAGTCTAAATATGAATTATGCAGATTCTACTGTGTATTTTAAAAAAAATGATTGGGGTAATTTTAAACCCTTTTCTCCTTTATTTTTAAAATAAGCAAATAAGATGTTAATGGAAAGTTTAAGGTCATCGATTCAATTAAATTATTTTTATTTGTCCCATAGATTTGAGCTCGCAGGCTTTTTTTTATTCTCAATACAAAAATACCAAAACAAAAATAATTAGATAATACAATAAATGTTGAAATGTTCGACTTCCCTCAGCCCCCCGAAAAATGGTCATATCAATAATGATTAAAATGCTACTTTAGAACAACTGTTTTCATCCTTAAAATGTATGTTTATTAATTTCTTACTCGTATAAGGGGGGAAAGGCTCTAGTAAACATACTAGATTCACAAATTTGTATCCTTAACGCCAGCATTGATTTTTCTTTATTATTTTTAAATTTAATTTAATTTATTTTTGCTTTTTTTTGCATGAGATTATTTTCCCTTTTCATACACTACCCTCTCCCTCCTCCACTTTCCTTTTGTGAGTTTGTCAGAATGCAAGTTCAGATCATCTGTCCGAGTTTTTATTAATTCTTCTCCAAGTGCATATACCATATGTCGTTGTAGATATCTTCAATATTGCGTCCACTCTTCAGCCCTGATATTTCTTCTTTTTGATAAATGTCGAGGTGTCTTGTTGCCGTCACACTTTTTCTTATGCATGACTCAAAAATAAAAATGAAAGAAAACGTTAAATTTTGAAAAATGTGAACTAATGTCAACAAGGTGGAATAAAAATTAAAAAGGAGAGAGGAGAATGAGGATTAGTTTTATGGTAGCAGCTATTATGGGTGCTCTTAATCCAAAGAAATCTCAGGGCTGAAGGCTGCAAATAATATAAGGCAGTGGTTCTCAACCTTTTTGAGTCAGCGGCCCAGTAATAATTTTTCCATTTATCAATATTGTTTTACATAGAATTTCGTTTCAGAAAATAAATGTACTGATATTAACCCATTTATGCCTAGTGTCCCTTTATTGGGACGGCATTTTCACCATTAGTCGAAAACGTTATTTATTTTTCCTAGCCTTTATTCATGAGTATTAATCCTCAACTCTACAAAATATTTTAACATGACCAAGTAAGATGTTGATATTTCGATTTTTATGCATAATGATTTTAAAAGAAATCATCCCTTGTTCAAGAAGTTGACATCAGAAATTTATCTATTATTTAAGTTATCAGTAAAAATCGAAGAAAGTCGCAAAAATATCCAGGCACAAATGGGTTAATCTCAAAAGTACAAAATAAAAAGGAAAAAATCCAGTTTTCTATTTTTGGCCTAGTACCAAGTTTGATGCCTTAGCTTTTTTAATTAATTTGAATTTTGCTGCTGTCTTACTTAGAACTTTTACAAGTCCTAAGTAAGTTACAAGTCCTTTAATATGAGTTCATCTCATAGGTAAAGTTTAGCATTAGGGATGGATGCGAGATGATTTTTCTCGAGACGAGATAGATATTTAGGGATTTTTTTGCGAGACGAGACTCACATTTTTAACGTTACTATATAGGGATTTTGCGAGACGAGAGCAACCTTTTAGGCTGTTTTGCGAGACCCTAGACGCCTATTTTTAGTCTCGCGTTCATCCCTATTTAGCATTTACGTTTAGCTTCTGCTTTGTCTCAAAATGAGATTTTTAGAGAAATCAAAAGGATGATTGATTCTCAAATGAGAATTAATATGTTCACTCCTTTCGTCAAAAATACCTTTTTGTTTCCATCGCTGCTTCTTGGCATGTGACTTCAAATGCTTCAGGCAAACGCACCGCTATCCCGCAGCAAGGCATGATGGGAGGCAACGGATGGACACATAAATGGAAAGATCTCTGCCTTTTTGCTTTGCTCTGACGCAAAAGCAGGCGAGAAGACAAAAACTAGTAGTGAAACACTCAAATGTATAATTTTAATGCATTTGACTTAAAGATTCAGGTTGTTAAAACTCTTCAATTTCCTTTTCAAGCGCCTCATCCAAAAATAAAAACTATAGCATTGATGTCAGAGGTCGCTTATTGGAAGTTCACAATGACTCACTATTTTGCTGCAGGGCCTTCCGAAGATGCAAAATTGAAATAATAATAATAAACCTGCTTCTCCCAACCTATCCTTCTATATTTGGGCATTGCACTTCCCTAGTAGCACAATTAGTCCAAAAGACGTTTAAAACACGTTTTTTAACGTAAAAAAAAAACGTGTTTCCAACGTAATTTGAACGTTTTTTGAAATATTTGTGCTACTAGGGCTTGAGGATACTTCCTGTCGTCCGCTTTTGATGCTTGATTCTCTCAAGGTGCACGGACTCGCGGATCAGATCTAGATGGTGCTAATTCTCGAAGGATTGGCGACAACGACATAATTGGTTACTCTAAAAAGATTATTTTGCGTTCCACTGAAATCGAGGCCGTGGCCCAGAGGTTGAGGAACACTAATGTCTCTTTCTGCTCGTCTTACATTTATGCCAAGCTGTAGCTCTCATTAACGAAGTGTTTCTCTTCCGTTCTTCTTTAGACGGCAACAACCTCAAGAAGTGCAGGGCCAGGTTTGGACTCGACCAGCAGAGCAGTTGGTGTAAGCCTTGCAGGTAAGCTTACGATACACTAAGTCAGTTATCTCTCTCGCAAAGTTAGTCATTTGCAGAGGCGAGGAATTCCTGAAAACTATTACAGCGTGGTATATTTTTCCACTCGCCAAGGGATGCGCCATTGAGCCATAATATTTGATATGATAGCAGAGCGCTAGGATAAGAGGACGAAAATTTTGCGATATGATTCGATTATTTAATACATGAATTATGCCCCACAGATTAACAAAAATTAGTGAAGTATAGATAAATAATTTTGAATGTAATTTCTTTATTAAATAATATTAAATATAATATTTTAATTTATAAAGGAAATATATAGCATTAATTTACCTATACCGCATACCAAATGACTGATTTTTACTATTTTATAAGCTACTTTTATACTATTATTACTACTTTATATGAATTATTATAAGCTTCATTTCTTAACGGGTCTGAAAATCTAGATATTTACTCGCCACGATGGAAAACCCACTCGCCTATGGCGAGCGGTCAAGTTTAATTCCCCACCCTTGGACATTTCCTTGGATTTTATGGAGGTATAAACTCAAGCATCACGCTGAGTTATGTCGTTATAGTTCTGTTTAAGTCTGGTCTGCACGAATCCAACTGCAGACTGTCAACGAACCTAAAAATGAACAAGAAAGATACATCGTTCTGAGCGCAACTACGGTAATATATATTTAGGATAATCTCTCATTCAAATTTCAGAAGGGAAAAAAAAATTCTCAAGCACGAATTTTGCCATCAAAGCTGATCAGAACCGCTAACCATTTAGAAATTATTGCAAAATTCCGCACGTTTAAGATTTTTTACCACATGTTTGGCAACTCTTATATGTTCGCTTGTTTGTAAGCAAGCATAGTACAAGCTTATAAAGAGTTCCTCTGAACTTTTCGAGTCTCTAGCACAATTAGATTCTTTAAAAATCTGTTATAGTTTTGCATGATTTCTTAACAGTACAACTTTGTGTATCGACATTTTCTGCGCATTATACTCCCATCATTTTCTGGTAGAAAGAGGAGTATGTCCTTTGATAAATTATTATGAATGAACCATAGAGAAGAAATATGCGGAGAGAGCAATTGTAACCCTAAACTGAAACAGGCATATAAATCACGTGACTTGTGGAAATAGTACTGCAAAAGCTGTTCATTATTTCCTTAGTCTCTCGTTTTGCTTTCTTGAAAACAAAATTCTTGATTTTGCGAAACTGATGTCGATAAACAGCCAAAGGAACTAATTTTTTTTCCCTGCAATGCTGTTATCTTAGCTTTAACTAACTATCCCCCAGGAAATACAATAGAAAATTTTGACGAACCTAGCATCTATGCGACTGCGACGGGTCCCTCTTCTATGCTGACAGCTTTGGGTTTCTCATAATGTATTTCAATGGAAAACCCCCGATTTTTAACATACAAAGAAAAGTATCAAATTCAAGTTCTTGGGTAATTGTAATGAGTTAAATTAACCTTCCACTTTCATTTTCTAGCGTCATTTTTATATTTTGAAGTAATATAGGAAAGTTATAACTGATATTTGCAGTACCCTTTTTACTGGGTTGAATACAATAGGTAGGCATTAGGAGAATCCTGCGTAGAAAGGATGTGCAGTCGTCTGTCACTCAGATGTCACCTCACTGAAACGTCCAGTCGAAGTGCTCTTGTGCAACCGACGCTCTTTCCACCTGTTTCCTTCTCTATGGAATGAACGCGCTTGTGTAGTGTTTGTCCTTCACGTGTTCTTTCTCTTTCAGGCGGAAAAAGAAGTGCATTCGTTACCTCGACAGCAACGACTCTGGCGAACCGGAGAGCGAGGATAACCTAGGCAGCACAGGGAGCGTGGAGGCCCCCACTCCCGAATCCCCGGACACCGACCACAGCCTGGACAACCACACCCACCACCCGCCCCCGAAGCCCCCCTCGCCCCACAGCCCCCTCGAGTCCAAGCCCCGTCTGGACGCGGACGGCTCCGTCATACCCCCTTCTCCGCGACCCCCTTCCAGGCACCTCTACCACCACCACCCCCTGAGTGTTCACCACCTGATACAGCCCCACTTCGGACGGCTCACGGAAAGGTTTCAGCAGGACACGGCGGCTCCCTCGCACATGCTGACTGTTACCTGAGGGTGAGGCACTGCTGCTGCTGCAGTCGGGGAGGGGACTGTGTAAATATTACAACATACGGGGAAGGTATACTTGCCGCTCGCCTTTATACAAGCAAGAGCGGGAGCAGGCATATATATATATATATGTACGTGAGTTAGATTGACCTTTTTTTACCCCTTTTTCTTTCCTGTGGGTTTAATTTTAATTGTTTGATAATGATAATAATATTAATAATAATAATAGTGAGCTATCCCTGAACTGATTTCGAAACCTTTTTCTTATGATGATGCCAATGAGAGTTTTCAGGTATTGAAATTTGAAGTATCTATAAATCTTTAACGATTAATAATAATAAATAATAATAATAATAATGATATGATGATGATAGTAAGTTTGCTAAACCGATTCCGAAAACTCTAGATATGATGGCGCCATCGAGTTGACTGCAGTTACTGAAATTTGAAATTTCCATTAATCTTTAAAAATTAATAATCGCAATGAATAATAATGATCTTAAGAAACTGGCTTAAAAATTAAGTATTAATTCAGTTGACTGCAGTTACTCAAATGTGAAATATCTGTCAGTCTTTAAAGGTTATTCACAGAAATAATAGTAAAAACCTTCCTAAAAGATATGCTCCCCAAAAATTTATACACACGTTGTACCGTTTCATACAATGTATATACATCTGCCATTTATATGCAGGTTCAACAAAGAAAGGCGAATTAAAAGATTCTCGAAGATAATTTTAAAAACTTCGAATCATAAATTACTTATTTTGTGAACGCCACAAAATTTCCACAAAGCAATGTAAAAAGCGAACGTCGAAATAAAGTATCCATAAGCAACTCACGTGCTCAAAATGAGAAACATGTAAGTAGTGAAACTGCAATTGAAATATTTTAAATTTATAAAACGAATAAAACTATCGCAATTCAGTTAAAAAAAAAGCACTTGTTAACCCCAAGTACATGTATATGCATACAATATTTGCAGAGTGCCGTTTTCCCCCCATAAAATAATTGTCCGAAAAGACAGCAATGATGCACGTTTCCGAATAAAAGGTACTCATTCAATGTTTCTTCTGGCATCGCTTCCCGTAAGTCTGATTGAGAGTTGCAATTCGATTTGAGAGGTCTTCTACGAATTTTTGTTGCATAAAATTTACACAAGAGGTCCCGTTCTCATACTTCAAAGCGCTAACTTCGAAATTTTTCACCGGCAACGCTCTCGCATGATGGCACATTTTTTTCATCATTTCAAATACACAGATTGACGTGTATTTGAATTAAAAATGTATAAAATCTTGGGTTAATTTTTGCTGCTGCATATTTTGTCATAGTTACAAATTGCTTAAAAGAAAGAACGTACCTTTTAGTTCCATTAGAGTACCTAACATAGGATATGTAGATACTAAAATTTATATTTGAGAAAGAAGTGTTAAAAAAGTGAGTTGATTTTTACTTTACTTGTTTATTATTTATTTATTAACGAGAAAATTATTTTAACTGATGAAAAATTCGATTAAAAATAAAAATTTATTTTAACACCCATTATATTAATTAAATTTTCATTTATAGTTTATTATTCTTTTCAGTGTTCAGTAAAATTTTATTCTATTATGTTATTAATCTTAAATATGTTAATGGAAGAGTTGAGTTTTTTTATGATTTTCAGAAAAATTATTGTCATGGAGGGAAAATATTCAATTTGTGATCAACTGGCATTAAAATCATCAAATTTATGTATGTTAATTAAATGACACAAGGCCACTAATTAACTGGTATGCAATTGGGACGATCGATGAATAAAAGAAATCTGTCCGTAATTCACGTCACCAAAGTAACTCTAAGTAGAAATCAGGGAAATCATAATGTTTTTGTCGAAACATTTTTTATTTAGATTGATCTTTGAAGATGTGGCTTTAAGAGAACGGCATATCCCAGAAAATTTTGATAGAAAAGAGAAATGTGAAAACGTCTATGCAGACTTAAAAAAATTTATAGTGTCTCAAAACTTAGTGTTGCCATTGAATTTTCGAAGTTAGTGCTTATTTGAATATTAAAACGGTTCCTTGTGCAAACTTTATGCAAAAAAAGTAGAAGACATTTATTTTCAGTCGAGTGGCAACTTTTACTTTACGGTATAGAAAGCTAGAAGAACAAAGACTGGGTACCTTTTTTTAGGGGGGCGGGGTCTGCATGATTATTGCATTCTCTATTAGAAAACATTCTGGGAAGTTACTATTTAACTTCAGTTCAATTTCGGAAGTTCTACCATTCAAAGACTATTTTTAAAAAATTGCATCAGATCGTCCCAATGATGGCCATTAGCGTACATTTAGCAAAAGATGTAGGAAGGTATAAAATTAGTGATTACACGCGATATGTAAATTAGTAACGAAGATTAGTATTATAGCTTTTATTTAAAGTATATCTAATTTCCTTCATTTTTTCTCTCTACAGATCAGTTATGGATAGTTAATTTCAATTAAGAATTTTTTCTTAAAAACATACTTTTACTGAGGGAAATATTACTGCAGTGCTATTTTTTTGCGTTTCTCTATACCAATGAAATATGATTCAAAATTGAAAATAAAATGTTTATCCTAAATCAAAAATTTGTCAAGAGCCAACTTCTTTTAAAACGGTCCTAATTTTACTGTAGTGGCGCCATCTAGTGAATAAAATAGTAATTTTTTATGCCTAATGCGAGTAAAGCGAGCATAGCAACGCCATCTATTGGAAGGTAAAAATTCCTTACGTATTAAGTTTTTATCGTAATGAACTATCAATAAATTTACTCTAACTAGAATTCTGTCGGTCACACTTTTTAATTAATTATTTATTTTATTGCTTAGTATTAATTATTTATTTATTTATATTTATTTATTTTTTTTCGCGGGGGGGGGGATGAAGCAGGTAGCTGTAGCTTTCCATAAATCTAAAAAGAAAAAAATACAGTTTGGTACATTAATAACTGAAAGCTTAAATGCCAACGTCAATAAATGAAATTCAACTGTGTTATTTTAACTAAAAGTATGAGCATTTTTATTTCACTCAGTGAATCTTTAAAAAGCTTTGAAAATGCTTTTACTCTACGGATAATTACAATCTATGGTGCCGCCATCTGTTAGGTAATTGAGACTTTATTTTGTATTTGTAATGGTATTTTATAGTAACTTTCACTCTAATGTATACATGCCTGCTCCTTAAAGTGTACTTTTCAGAAGGTGCATTAGAACATTCTTGTAAATACTCATAGATTCATTTCGTTTATGTACATTGTAAGGACTGCTTCACTGAGCTGTATCGCTTAACAATACTTGTTTGAAACTCTGACTAACAAATTCCTGACGTTTAATTCAAATGAGGTAGTATTTATATCGAGAAAATAATCTCAGAATGAGTCAAGTGAAATTTTCATCTTGTTTCACTTGAACAATAATATTTTTGTTTTGATTTTCAATCTCGAAGCAATATGAAACTTATTACAAAGTACTTTTTGGCTATTTTACTGAACTATATTTTTACTTATTTTACTATATATATATTAATCTAAATTTATTACTTTTATAATTAGTAAATTTATTTTACCTCTATAAAAATACATTAATAAATATATGTTATATTAAATTTTAATTTCATCCTTTCAAATACGGAACTACTAATAATACTATCATCAAAGTTACAATTTTCACTTCTTAAATAACATCTTTAAGCGCTTCAAATCTCGTCTCTGTTCAATACAAAGTTGTTAAGTTTAGAGTTCAGTGTCTACATACAGTTTGTAGATTTAAGTAAATAAATGTGTATGACTAAAAATTTAATGCGTCTTGCTCTAAATATTGTAGGGGGGAAAAAATAAAAGATTAATTCTTGTGTTTTTAAAATATTCCATTTCTGAATTATTTGCACCATCACTGTTTACTATACTTATTTATTTGAATATGTGAATGTGAAATTGCAATATAAAAAAATCAAAATGTGGAAAAAGGAAAAAGAAGCTTGAAGAATTGTGAACTCATGCATTTGGTTTACTTTATTTTGGTTAATCTTTGAATTGATTGTGCAATATTTATGGCATTTGCTCTGTATTTTGTATTTTATCCAGTACCATTGTGTGAATGAATTTTTAAAAGTTTAGTAAAGTTATTTTCTTGCATACTTATACCATGATGTTTATACTTTGGAATGATGTATATCTTAACCAAACAGACGTCCAGTAATCTAACCGGAGTAAACCTCCAGGCCTAAGTTTATCTCAAAAGTAAAATAAAATATAATGTTTTATCCATTTATTTATTTAGTTATTTTAAATTGTTGAGGGGGTGCACACAGCAAGCACTTGTAGATAGTTCTTTTCATTTTTTAAAAATTAAATAACTACATTACATTTTGTTCAACAATTGAAGACGAAGTTTCTGGCTATTTCGTAATGGGATGTCATATTAGGGATGCCCTGGATTCCCACATATATAGCACACTTTTGAAATTGTTAAATGTAAACATTATTTATTTTAAAATATTATGGATAATAAATTTATTAAAATGGAAATTCAGCGCAATTCTGATTCATAATTAAGCTAGACAGTTTACTTTAATAGCTGGAAAAAAAAGTTTATCATTATTATTTTTTAAATTAAATCTGCGTATGCTTATTACTGATAACTCTTGCATTTCGAAATAAAAAATTAATTTCATTTCTAAGTATTCAGATTTATAAACGTGGTGATTTATGCTTATTAAATTAATTATCTTTCATTTTAAATTATTATATTTGGTCTTTTATTCATATTTTTTGGATTTTTTTTTCTCAATGTTCAGGAATATTTTGAATTAACTGACTTTAATAAGTTAATGCATCCAAAGTAGAAACATTAAGTGTATATATGCTTCACTTACCTTTCGTTTATTTATTTATTTTAAATATTCATATTTTCAGTAAGTGCATATCTATTAAGACACATCTAATTATGTACAAAAATATGAAGAAAACACATTTTGTGAGTTTTCTACAAACATAATTCATCTATGCAAATCAATATGCATAAAAATCGACAAAAATAATGTGCATTTAGACCTCTTTGTATATTTATCCATAAAGAAGTCAGTTTTCTTTGTTTCAGTGTACGCACATTGTACAGTATATTTTTTATTGAACTGTGCAATTAACTAATGATGAGTTCATCTGGAAACATTAAATCTTCATGAAGTTCATTTCTGCCACTTGTTTTCTTGCAATTGTTATTCAAATTTCCTTCCTTTTGTAATGTAAAAAAATGTTCATGTACAAATCTATACATTGTTGTATATGTTAAATATTTCTTTGTAAAATTTTTGCCATATAAAGATTGTACAACTTAATTTTGTTTTCAATATTTTTTTTTGTGTGTGTGTTTTTTTTGTGAGTTTTTAACATTAGCATTACGGCATTATCTTAATAGCGGTGAGGGGTCATAAAAATGACCGCTTAAAAAAATGCAAGTGACCCGGTTTTGGGTTTTATTCGAGTTTGAACCTCATATTAAGTGGCCTTTTTTAATATACCTTCACATTCAAAATCATTCAATTCCAAAAGCAGAGTCATTTGCACATCACCGTAATTGAAGGCATAAAGACAATTTCACAATATTAGTTTTATAACGTGGGAGTTGATTTCAATTAAACTATTATTTTTACAAATTAAGTGAAATGTTTTCTCGGACTATGGACAGTATTTACGGCTTACACATAACAGCAATCATACATATTGGTTAAAGTATGTGTTTCTTGTAAGTGATCAAAATGACCGTTACCCATAAATAAGTGCTAAGCACACAAATAACGGTTAAATTGATTGTTTTAAGTGCACAAAACTTTATTTACGAAGGTGGGGTGAAATGGGTTGAAAAAAAAAAGCATTTCTGTATTCATTGACAGTTCTCCATAACTAATAGTGCTAAGCATGCAACTCTTGAATTACTTTATAAAATGCATTCACCCCTTCACTTATGAAAAGATTTTATCTAACTAAAGGGTTTCAAAAACTCAATATTGATAAACAAAATCTTTTGTTTATTTTATTATCTCAAGAAACATAATTACATAATTATTAAAGGGCCATTATATTCGATTTTTCGGAGAGTTTTCTTGGTGTTCTTCATCATGGCTTGGATGAGAAATGTGTGAGTATTTTTCAACTGAGTAGTTTTATTTAATAATTGCCAATAAGATTTTTGCGTTTCATCCATTGTCGTATACCAACCAAGTGAGAATATCCCAAAAAAATTCAAATGGACATGCCTGTGGCACATTTCGGCGGCTATCACTTTACGGCACGGAAAGCACTATTTTAGTGAGCCCTTGCAACTCCTCCCCCGATTAATGAAGACTGGTGAAATCTGGCTAGAATATAATTTTTATCGTTTTGGTGGTAGGTATCAACAAATTCTTTCAGTTTCGGTGGAAATTTATCGATTTTCAGTTCGGAATGGATAGCAGAGTCGACAATAGGCTGAAGGAATGGCCACAACTTTCAGTGAAATGGCGACCGACACTGAGACTTTTTGCTTATATTTCGCACGACCAGCAAATGCAGAAAATTAACCAGAAGCGTTGTTAACGTATAAATTCAGAAATAACCATCTTTAAGATTGTTAGTTCCAATGAGCGGACGTGCCTACAAAGCGAAGAGTTGGTGTTTCACTAGTTACGATGTCGACCACCCTCCAGTCTTCCAGTCGACTACCATGGAATATCTTGCTTGCGGGAGAGATATCTTGTCCGTCTACGAGTCACCATTTTGAAAGGGTTAGAGGCTCTCCTACGGAAAGTCGGATCTACTGTACGAAAGATGATGACTAACAGGAGTATGGCATACCATCTGAGGTCACTAGCAGAGGTGGCGTCTTTGCAGAGGCGGTTAAGCTTGCTAAGGCGGCTAACATTGCTGCCGTTGAGGACGCACATGCAGGGGTGTATCTCCGCTACATAAAGACTCTATAGACTTAGCGAACATTAGATGTTTCCTGCCTGAATAATACTTGTAGATATTGGCTATGCTCCCTCCCCCCTCCCGAACTGCCAAGGATTACGCAGCTCACGATGTATTGTCCGATTATCAGTGCTGTACCCATAAAAAAAGACGCTTCCCGCCAGTTTTTTTCGACATCCCAAATGATCACTGTGTGTCATTTGTGAGACATTTCAAACGCGCCAAATAGCAACATTTTGGGATTTTTTTCAAGCTGTTTTGTGTACAGGAGTCTCGACTTACGCGAGAGATGCGTTCCAAGACCCCCTCGCAAAAGTGAAAATTTTCGCTTTGTGAAATAGGGTAAGATTTTTTGAAACGCATATGTATTTTAGACACACAAACACCCCTAAAACTGTTTTAAGCCATTCCTTAACTATACATTACCATTTCCTACATAAAGTAATGAATAAATGAATGCTGGTGCTGCTTACTGTTGACGAAAAATCTGTGTTGAGGGCAGTGGCGTAGACAGAAAAAAAAATTAGGGGGGGGGGTTTAGGCAATGCCGTAATGAAAAAATCTTGAGGTCCGGAAATACATAGTAAGTTTCAAAAAGGCCCTTTTTAAGGTACATTGAGGACCCTTCCTTGTCCAGGCCCATAATTATCACTGGGCACCCCGTGCAGTAGTATATCTAGGCCCCGAGCTTAGGAGATGGCATATATGCGAGAAAAGCTGACCATAATTCGATTAACAGTAGTTAAGCTTTGAAAAAGTAGTGAAGATTAGGCGCCATTATCATTTGTTACCGCAGTCTTCTATTCTGTTTCATATTTACCAGAGTAAAAAGAAGTTATGCATAAAATAATTTCTAAATAAAAATTAGAAGATGAAAGATACAGAGCCCTTCCTATTTTGTGGTCCCAGTTCTCATTGCCAACAATAAGGCACTTTTTAAGAGAATTAGGGGGGTTCTGACCCTCCCCCCTTGCTACGCCACTGGTTAAGGGCAAGGTGTTCATTTTAGCTCTTAGACTCGTATAAACTCCTATAATATCCAATTCGAGTAAGTTAAATAGAGTTGTAGCGTGAGTCAACTGTATTTTGGAGCACGTTGACGTTGGTATTTAAAGTTGCTTTCTTTAATATTCGATTCACTGTCATACCAGAAACACCAATTTTGGGGCAATTTTTGTCGATTGGCCAACTTTTTTATGATGTTTTACAATAGCGTTTAAGTTGTTTTGTCACGAAGCGAACGAGAAAACCACTTTTTCTTTTCTTATTTCAAGCTCCTTAGGTTCACTGAACTCCTTAATGATACGGTGAATCGCTGCTCGGAAGATTGACCTGGTCTTTAAAAATGTTGACAATTTGTTTTGTCGTAAATTTTCCGATAAGTCTAAAAATAATTTAAACATAACTCGATTTTGTAGGACATTTGATAATGCAAATATTAAACCAAACTGTTCTTGACAGTAAAGTGGAAGTGCTGTAATACATCTGATGACAATGCAATGCAATGCGATCTAAGTCCCTTTTATTAGTTTTAAAGTTAGATATTTTTATAGTATTAAACTTTATTAAGAGCAGTTTTTTACGTAAAGGCTTCGAAAAAATTTAAAAAGAATAGACATTTAATCAAGGTTCACTTATTTCCTATCAATGACTTACAAATTATTCAAATTTAAAAACATTATGGCCAGGGCCGTTAACACTTCGGTTCTAGATAAACATTGTATTCTGACATTTCATTATTACAGAGTAAGGTGGGGTAAGCTGAGTTGACATTTCTTTTTGATCTAAAATATACATAGCTCGTTTTCACATGATTTTTTTAACTTAGATTTTCAGGCATAAATAAGCAACATTTTTAGTCATTAAAAGGATTATTAGGAGCATTTGTAAACATAATATTAACTAAGCCAAACTGTATACACATTCCCTACGTGAAAGCTGTTCGAAATAATCTTTGACAGATATTAGTTGAAAACTGCAAGAATTTGATTGAAAACAACTTGATCGTTCTACTGGGAAAAAAAAGCAGAACTTGACTACAATGTAAGAACTTTTTAACAGAGTGTTGATTAGTAATAACTAAGCGACATTGTTCACAGAGACAATTTTAAAAACAAGAAGGATAAATCATGGCATACGCATCGATTATGAAACACTTTTCAAGACAACAATATTATATGACGGTGCGGTGTCCTCAAATCTATCAAGATTTTGGAGATTTTCTTTTAAAAAATGTATATCACTATTAATGTAATTTTGTGACACCCTGTAAAAGAACTATAAAAGTAATTATTATCTTTTAAATGAAGGTTAAACAATTATAAAATAATTGTATATACTAATTGTATTGAGCTTAAAATGGATTATTGTCCACGCTAAAAACTATTTTGTTGCCACGCTAAAAATTTTTTTTTTGGCTAAAAAATTTGGTAGTTTGTTTTGTTGATTTGACATTTGACAAAAGTTTGTTGGATTCAACCATATCGACTTGACAAAATACTTTTTAAACTAACGAAGACGTTTGGTTGAAATTAGGCCAATCAGAATCTTTGAACAATCATTTTACGCTTGCGTCGAAGGGTGGGGTGGTGCGAAGCAGCCGAAAGATCAGAATTTTCAAAAACAGTTAGTAACGTCATTTTATTAGTACGTTAAACTATGAGTTATATCAAATCTACTTCATCCTGGACACTGTTAGCTTGGTGTCTTTTCTCGGGGAGTCGTTACGACCCCGTCGGTTTTTTGTGTCCTCAATATTTTGACTAATGTATAGATTTGATGATTTATTAACTCAGCGACAATTTTTTTGCAATTCAAGTTGGCTCATTCTACCATACCACAGATATTCAGGAGTACAAAGCCGTTCACCTGAATGAATCTGGAAACCCCAGACCAAAAACATCAAATACAAAATATGCTAAACCACTGGGGGGTTACTGAGTTAGTCAAAAGTTCCTGAAGTAAGTCTAATTATTTTAGCTATTCATTAAAATTTATATTTTTGTTTTAATTCTTTTATCTGAATCTACATAGTTTAAAATAACTCAATGTCAGATTTGTCACTCAAAGTAAAGTGTCAGAATCACATCTGTCTTCATGATGAAATAAAATATATATTCAAAATTGATAGCTCAGACAACGAAATGATTTTTTGATTTAATAGACGGTTGTATTGTAAAACAATTTAAAAAATAACATAGCAAAATCAACAAAATAATTTTGTTATATGAGCCATAAACATACGAGTAAGCAAAGAATTTTTTTTTTTATTCAAACAAATAATTTGGTTCATTTTAACCGAATAAACTCTTCAAACAAATAGTTTGTTTAAATTAGCAAACATTTGCTTATTTTAAAATCTTTTGGTTAAACTGACCAATGATGTGTTAAAATAACAAAATACTTTTAACAAAATTGTTTTGTTAATTTCACAAAAAGTTTGTTGGCGCTATTTCAACCGGATAATTTTGTAGATTTAACAAAATTTTTGTTATTCAACAAAACATTTTTTTTCAGTGTCTCTATAAACTGCCATAGAACATCATGTATTAGAATTTTTTGAATTGCTTTGTTTTCAATAGAAAATGTCTCTAAAAACGCATTAAAGAATGATTATTTATAAAAGGTAATGCATTAAAATACTTTTAGGGTTCCTATAAAAGAACTATAATTGCTACATACACCTTCTTTAACAAGGTTCAGGATTCAATACATAGGAATAACATAGATAAATTTAGTAAAAATCGATTAATGTTTATGGTAGTTAGAGCACGGTCGGACAGACCAACTGAAATGATAATCACTTTTTAACCTCGATCGAAAGCGTTTAAGAAGAAATTTTACCATAAAATTGAAGTTCATTTCGAATTTTCCCGAAAACTCTTTGTTTGAAAATGATGATAGTAAATAAGTATAAAGGAAAAAAATGTATTTTTCAAAAGGAACTCCTAACCCTGTTGAGCACGTATTAATTAGATTCAAAAAAATACTATACCACAAGGCGATCGAACACTCTTAATTTTTAAAGTAAATAAAAAACTTTGTAAAAAACACACATAAGAGGTTAACCTATAACGTCTTATGTGTGTTTTTTACAAAGTTTTTTATTTACTTTATCGTTTAACACCAGTAATTTGAGTGTTTTTTTCCACTCTTAATTTTTGTTTTTTCACCAGGCGCTTTGGTTTTCTCCAGATGCAACGTGAATACGACCCCTTAAAAAGTCCTCCCGAGTCATCTCTCCTCTTAGGCAAGTAGCCTTCGTGTACCTTTGCTTTAACCAAAAACAAGCAAATACCCAGCGCCTTGGCCGAATGTTCTTTGTAAACACATAAAGTCTTTTATAGCGTGGTCTGAGAATCCCATACGTCGAAAAGAGTGGGTTTTGGTCTTAAGTTTGGTCTTTGAGCTTCTAATACATGTATAGGTGGAAGAGTAAGTGAAGAAGTTTTAAAAAATATATTTTAATAGAATTGTCTTTCTTTTCTTTTTTTTTTTTTAATCCATCGGTGCATACAGCAGCGAATGTGCTAGCGAAAAAATTGCTTTGGAAAGTGATTTTGACTGGTACGCCTGATTCGATTTACCTTTCTTTTCATGAGTGTACATGTACAATACAAGGCATGAGTATCAGTAACTCACCATATTCCACAATTTGAAGCGAGAGGACCGTTGCTGAAAATGCCCCTAAGCTACACGTTTGTCCTCGTTTCGTTAGCTTTTCGACGTTCATCATGTTGTGAAGGAAAAAGTTGTTTTACAGGCAATGAAGGCGCACGTTTTATGCGTGCAGTTACGGCTTCCCAACCTGAAATCGCGAGATAGAAATGGGTCGCTTTTCCCTCCGAAGGCCGTATTCTATAATTGATATTGAGAAATGTATAAATTCAGGCGTATTCATTATTTTTTAAAGTATTCATACTCCAGTGTGAACATTGTCTAAATTATTGTAGTACAGTAATTTGGAGGGACTGTATTTTTTCCCTTATGATTAAACGATGTAGAGACAAAAACTCTTAAGTTATTACATTGATTAAATTCCAAAAATTTGGAATTTTTTATAAGCATTTAACGGCATGGAGACAAAAACTCGCATTATCAGAATTTGGAAGTTATCTTAGTAGTTTAACGAGAGACGAAACTTTTAAATAATAATAATAATAATATATATAATCTATTATATATCTATTATATATATATATAATCTATTATATATATATATATATATATATATATATATATATAATCTATTAGCTTATCACGTTTATTTATTATACATGTGTGTGCGTGTGTGTTGTTTATGAAAAAATTCATTTTTCTTTTTAAGTTTTGAGCTCTTTTTACGAGGTTTAGTTATACAACATACTCCCATTTCACTTAATTATCTTTACATCAGGAACCAAGAATCTTACGGTGAAAAAATTTGGTAAAATGCATAAATTTTGCCATTGAAGACCATTAAAAAGTTATTAACTTGGTGTTCATTTTTTAGTGTACATGAACTTATTGTAAGTAACAGCCACATCCAGAGTACTAAAATTTAGGTATTTTTTCTGGTTACGTCATCCATCCCTTTGAAATAATACATATCCCTCCCCCCGCTTCCGCTCTGCTTTGCCAGTTTCAAAAGAAAATATTAGATACAAAAAGAGATTAGTAAAACTAATTATGGCTTTGTGTTTCTACCTTTTACATCTGATAACTTGAGAACGTAGGTTTTGAGGGAAGAAAAAGGAGTCATATAATGCTACCAGACAGTGGCGGATCCAGAAATTTTTTTTGGAGGGGTTAAATTTTTTAAAAAGCTTATTTCACCCAATTAAAATGTACTATAAATAAAAATTTTAGTCTAAACACTTTCATGCTTTTGGGAAAGGCTGAGTCATAAAATATGATCATTTTAGTTATTTAAAGTGTATAGTAAAGCAGAACGTTGTCCTTTAATGTTACCCTTATCTATTTTGGGAGGGAGGCTGAAACCCCCTAGCCCCTCCTCTGGATCCGTTACTGCTATCAGACAAATTCAGGTTTTATTAACCATTTAACGCACAATGGTCGTGACGTGAAAGAACCTAATTCCAGCGCTTTCACTGCTACTCGGCGAAAAAAGATGTGGTAAAATGTCCCCAACGTTGAAAAAGCTTAGTTGTTGCCATCGCTCCATTCAACTACCACACTAACATGGCGGTCGTTCGAATCACCAGTTGCGTGGCATAGACCTAAAGAATTGATTTTTTTTTTTTTTTTTTTTTTTTTTTCGTATCTGGTTGTGGGCGCGTCAAGAATTTTCAAAATTCCGAGTAAAATCTCCATACCTTAATGTTATCCCATTAGGGAATTTTTGATTTTCGGCCTTGAAATGAAAATATCGCGAAATTGGGTTCATTTCTGGAAACGTTTTTTCGCACCCTATTTGGGGTTTTATCGCCAACAGTCCCTAAACTTTTCAAACTTTAGCGGGAAGCAACGGCTGTCGTCGGCAATTATCTAATTATGCAGGGTGATTCAAAATTAGAGGGACAAACTCGTAGGGGTGGTAGGTTGGAACAAGACAGTTCAGAATTGCATGTGGGGTCGGAAACGTCGGGCGTCTTCATGCACCTGTCAATAATCACTTCAGAAGAAGTGTTCAAGTAATGTAATAGTGAACTTTCCGACTACGGTTTTTCAAAAAGTAATGCATCTATCACAGACTGCACTTGATAAAAATTGTTAATTCAGAATTTTTTCCCACTATATTGATGAAATTGTCGGAGGAGAGTCCTAAGAAATTAGGCACAGACTTCAAGACTTCTTCTAAAGTGTTTATTAACAGATACATGAAGACGACGTTTCCGACCCCACAGTGCTATATGATTCTGAAACGTCTTGGCGTATTCTACCCCTCCTAAAAGTCTGTTTTTGTCTCCTAAAAGTCTAATTTTGAATCACCCTACATTGTAGGAAGGTATTGTGCTCAAAATAGATGAATGTCTTTTAAACTGCCATTGTCCGTAATGTATTGTAATTCGTATGAGTGCACCTGTAGAAGAACAGTAAATGAGACAAGCACTATTTTCGACGGGGAGCTTTTTCTCGTACACCTCAATAACATGTATCAATTTTGTTTAGTTTGAAACAGCTGAATGTCTCCAAAACACGCTTTATACATTAGCTGCTCATAGAGCGTAATGCTTTGGGATATTTTGGGTGATCCTGTAAAAGAACTACGCTACTTACACCATTTTTAAAGCGGTAAAACACACACTACATAGAAATTACATACAAAAATTTCGTAGAAATCGATGCACATTTACGGCAGTCAGATCACGGACGGACGTGCAGACAGACGAACTAAAATCATAAACCCTTTCCAACCTTGTTGGAAAATGTTTAAAAAAAGAAAAGGAATTCGAAACTCTGTTAATAAAAGTTTCTACAATTTCTTAAGGTATCTGCCTGCCCTGAAAACATAAAATTTCGGCCAAAAAGTCAATCATAAAATTATTTGCAAATCTTATGCGCTATAAATTTCTATTTCTAAAACCGTTTTCTTTTAAATCCTACACTTTTGGAAGGGAAGTTTTTTTTTTTTTTTTTCAAGGTTTAATATTACTTTTAATTTAACTTTTATGTGTTTTATAAATATTGTAATTTTTAAAAATAAACAAATAAAAAAATTCACATTGGAAATTTTCGTTTTATGCTTTTTAAAATCGTTTTTTATTCGTCCTTGGGTTAGATATCTGTATTTAAGACTACAGATACTGCGTCTTATGTAGGGTGTGCAATGGGTGACACTTAAGAGAGGGAGCAGGTTTCCGCTGAAAGATTGACATGACGAAAGAGACATTTAATAGCTGCATTTAATTAATAAATTGTTCGTTCCCTCGTTTCAAGGACGCGACGACTAGTATTCTCTCGTCTGTACCCCCACTAGTGGCCTAGAGCATGTGTGCTCTCAACGAGGAGACGGGAGGTGCCTGTTGAAATCCAAGTCTCGTCCATCGACTTAACTGTTCGGAGTTTTAAATGGTTTTCTAGAAAACTTCGAGTAAATATGGGCTAGGACCACAGTGGGCAAACTCCTTTCGGCCTAGATCTCTCGCGTAGATAATTGGCCGTAATCCCACATTTACATTTTCATTTATTTCCCTTCTGTACCCATCGTTGCTTCTCGACATGGATCTTTGAATGCCCCTGTTCTTACAGGCCAGCACATGTGCACTCCCGATAGAGTTAGAAATTATTGAGAGAACACTTTTCCTAAATTTCCATTGGTTATAATACTCATGCTTAAAAATAATGAAAGTGATACACACACAAGTGTGTAGGGTTTGGTTAAAAATCGCTGGTTAAGATGTTTTTATTTGTTTATTTTTAATTTTAATGTGTCGTCCTCTTGGACTTTGTTGTTGGTAATGGTACTGAATTAGGGCTGTTACACAATTTCCAAGGTGACCATGGATAGCGACTGTTACCGTTGTTTCGCTGGCCTGTTCATTGCCAAGTCTTTCAAAGGGTAGCACGGGGTAGTGTCACACCACAGATCGGAATTTGCTGATCAGAAACGCACAAGATGCATTTTGAAAGAAACGGGGAGGGGGGGGGAACCACTTGTTAAAGCTGCTTCCTTTTAAAACTTTGTTAAGTGGCTTTGCAACTTCATAATGCCATGATAAAATTTTAGGAATTGAAAAATTCTACACTCTTCACATATTGCTATCTTTGCATAACTTCATAATTCAATGTATTCAATCGTATCCCAGATGCTACGAAAGTAAATACAATGGAAACTAGTAAAGTGACCACCTCGGTAAAGAGATTATCTGCCGTTAATTACACCCATTTGTAAGTATTCACTATGAAGCGAACAGAGCAAATAGTATCTTTTAAAGAGTGAAACAGCAGTCAAAGCATCCAATCGCTGAAAGGTTGCTTTGACTGCCATCCAACTATAATTGACCCTTCTAGTTTACTTGCGTACCAAATTATTAAACCGCCTACGAGGAATAAGAAAATTGAAAGAGACACCTTGATAACGCGTTAAAAAATACTGACTCTTTCTGAAAATAATTTAATTAGGAGAAGTCGCATTTTACACTCTCAGGGACTGAATATAATCACACCTCTAGAAGGTGGATACTTTGGCTGCCATTTCACACCTTCAGAGAGACTAGTCACTATGTTTTCGTGTTAAATTCGTATCTACTACATTCTATCACATGATCAGAGCTTTTTTTTGTTGTTGTTTCTTTTCTGGTGGCATCTTCAAAGAAACATCGGGATCACTTGATAGTTTTCGATGACGTCAGTCTGAAAGCGAATTCCTCCGGCAACATCCTCAGGAACCACAGAGTCAGTCGTGTCATGAGAGGTGCGCTGACGTATCGCCAGTGCGGCTCCTCGGCAAGCATGGCGTCCTCGACGTCTTGCAAGAGCATCTGGTAGTTGTTCTCTTGCTGTTCCGCCGAGACCTTCTGGACGGAAGTCTTCTGCTTGGCTTCTTCGTAGAGGTGAAGCTTGGTCTTCTTTTCTTCGGCGGAGAGGTTGTCCCACACCTCCTCCAGGCGCTTCTGCGTCCACTGAAAAAATATAAAAGATTTCTGCATGTATATAAATACAAATAAACAAGATATTAAAAATGTCGATCGCATTCATGATTGTGAAACATTTTCCAATCTATTATCGTTTACACTATTGCCTAACTCATAGTTCCGGCATGACATTTTCGAAATGAAGATTTTGTGACCTGTATAGCTGAACCTGGCCACCTATTCCATGCAAAATACAGCTTTAACGACTTTAATTGATAAATCTTTTATATATTTTAACTATTTTAAAGGCCGTATTTTTAATTGTTTTAATCTAATTTTTATCCATTTACTTAGCTTATTTTTATGATTATAGCATTAACAATGGAATAGAAAACAACTTAATAAGAATACTGTACGCTTCAAAATCAGACATTGTTGACAATAATATAAAGTTATGAAGTTTCAACAATATGCTTTCAGTCTATATTAGACCTCGTTCGAAGTATGGCGTCTTTGCTGTTCTTCGGTGTTTTTTGTAGTATGTACGTCTTTATAAGGAAGTTTTTCTGTCGTTTTGCGTTTGTTCGGCCCCCCAGTGTCGTCTCGGGTGGGCCAGTAACGAAAAGGGAGGAATCGAAAGTACGTACAATATATACAGACAATAGTGACACAACATCCACATCATCTTACACAACAGCGAATAGCACCATTAGCACCTTAGCATGCGAAACAATAGATCAGGCTTCGCCAGTCACACTTTCCCTAGTCTCTTCCGAATACATAACAGTCATACCCCCTCCATCACCAAATATATCAATTTCACCTACACTTTCATCGTCACCTGTCGTACCCTTTTTTGACGCAGCTGGCTGTGCACAGCCAGCTGCGTCAAAAAAGGGTCTCTAGAGCTGTGGCACGCGATGAACGTTTCGATCGTCCGCCATCTTGCTGGTAGTTAAGTCGAGCGATGGCAACGGCTGCCCTTTTTTCAGCATTGGGAAAGGGTTGCGCCTCAAAGGGTTAACCCTTTGCGGTCGTACGTCTACCCTCAGCCACCAAAGCTATTTTTCCATTCCGGTCGTATGTGTGATCTCTGTCACCCCAGAGCATTTCGAAAAGCCTAACCTCTCTGCAACAGGTCCTCCTTTTGCATGACAGCTTTTTACTCTTCGTAATGTATTTTAATGGGAAAAACCAGGTTTTCAACATTTAAAGAAAAGTATGAAATTTAAGTTTTGGGATGATTGTAATGGATTCTTTCTAATACCCTTTTTCTAGGTTGAATGCAATAGGAAGACAGTAAGAGAATCTGCGAAGAGAGGATGTGCAGTCGGCTGTCACTCAGAGGCCACCAATGAAACGTTTCTGCGAAATGCTCTATCGAAATGCATTACGAAAGATGCTTGCTGTCACGTAGAGTGAGGACTTGTCGCAGGGAGGCTGGTCTCGTGAAATTAATTCCTACCAGCACGACACCCATGCCCATATTTGAACGACCGTAAAGGGTTAATACACTAACTGCCGTAAATATGTAGTATCGATTACCTGGGAATTTAAATATGAAATTTAAATGCACTACATCATGTACCCTCTTGAAAATTGTATACGTAGCATTTGCAGTTTTTTTCTAGAAGAACTCCAAAAGAATTATTAGGGGACTGGAAAGTTATACATTTTTCCGTATGTCTAAATTTCGCGTAGCGAAAACGAAGCTAATAACACTAAATTTGGCATGTATGTGAGTTTTTAACATAGGTGCTGGATTAGACAGCATTACCCAAAATTCATTACTTATGGAGGATAGAGGTCTAAAATGTTCTTTTAACATATTTTGCATGATTTCAGAAAAAGCGTGATATCCACAAAATTCTTGCTGTAAAATACAACGCTTACGAATAACTAAAAATCGACATCAGTACATTTTGATTATCATCTTAGGAGGTTAGACAGGCCTTACCCCATTTTTCAGATTTCTTTCTTGAAATAAAGAATCTGTAAAATTCTTTCTTTAAAATGTATTAAGTATGAATTCGTGTAAATGTGAGGTTTACACGCAAATAAACACAAGTTATTAAATTTTAGATCTTTAAAATTTTGTTTATGCGTACTTTACGCATAATTAAAAAACGTTAAAAATAATAAAAATCATTCATTGGAAAATGAAAAAGTTGTAGTTTATTTAAGTTATGTATCAATTTAAATGACTATTTTTATAATTTTAGTATTAAGGCAAAAAATAAACACAAAAAATGTGCACACAATGTGTAAAACTCACCGACTTCAGGTATTTCAAGATCAACAGAATAAGGACTTACTTAGGACCCGAGTATACTTTGCTGTGCATACTGCACACACACAAACACCAAACAATTCTCCGTTAAAGTTTTATTTTGAATTAATAAATATATGCACCGATCCTAATTTTTCTGTAAATGTTGAAGGTAGAAGCCCTCTTACTGTCTCAGTTAAAATATAAAAATAATTAATTTCAATCAATCCAGGCGTTCAGTGAGCATAAAACATTTTGTCCGTAGAATAAGTCTCAGAGGCACCCACATAAACAAAGCTTGAGAACAGTTAAAATTTTATTCTCAAATTAAGGAATTAGGTAGGCGATGAGAACGCATAGAAATTTTTGTAGGTGTATTCGATAGAACACCCACATACAGAGAGACTAATATTAAATTTTAGTCTTCAACTATGTGAACTGAATACTCAGAAAAGTCTCAAGTGGGTGCTCGAGTTCTGAAGAATTACTCACTCTGATCCAATTTAACTCTGCGAATTATCTGTGTTAACTCAAGATCTTAAACATTTGACAGCCACTTTTATGGGATAATCTAAAGGGCATTCATGGGGGGCATCTACATAGATGACGATCAACACGAAGTAAAATTTTATTTTAGAATCAGGAAAGCACTGAGTACTCATGAAAAATTTCCAGCTGTCTTTATGGTTGGTTTGAAGCACTCACGAAACTTTTCCTGAGGTCCCTGCTTTTTAATCACCCACAAGGACGGGTAGAATGGAGGGGTGAATTTACGAATCAAGGAGTGGTGAATTACGTTTTATTCTAAACAAAAGAGTTAATTTTTTTCAACATTCACGATTTCTTCCCCTCAGCGAGAATGATTTTATATAGCAATAACTGAATCAGGAGATTTTGTAAATGACCCTTTTTCTGAAACCAAAAAACTATCAGGCTTTCTGAATTTCATTTTACAAACTAATTCTGCTCTTTACATTTTTGTGGGTGCTCCTCACCCACATTATTATTCCAGTGTGTGCTTGAGCCCCGGAGCATGTAGTCGGCTCCACTGGTACCGGGGAGCCAAAACAAATTCAAAATGATTTTTGATGAACTGTATCACTGACTGTAATAAATGAGCAGTAGCTGTAAAAGAGCTCCAAACAGCAGCTGTAATTTCTGGTTCTCTGACGAAATTTTTGTTTTCTCCTATTCTCATTATAAAATTATCATAAAAAAAAACGCACTCTGCAGATTCTTCCGTTCCTTCTTACCTGCATGATGTCGGTTGTTCTCGAGAAATCTCCTGGCTCAACCAAGGCGACGTGCACGCCGTGATCTAGCACTTCGTAGCGCAGGGAAGTGAAGAATCCGTCCAGGGCGTGCTTCGTAGCGCTGTACACCGATGTGTTCGGAAAGCACAGCCGAGCCAAGATGCTCGTGATAGTAACAATACGACCTGAAAAACAGAGACAGAAACTTACATAATTGCTGGTGCATAAATTATCCCGTCGTATCGAATCTATACAATAGTTAACCCTTTGAGGCGCAACCCTTTCCCAATGCTGAAAAAAGGGCAGCCGTTGCCATCGCTCGACTTAACTACCAGCAAGATGGCGGACGATCGAAAACGTTCATCGCGTGCCACAGACGTTTTCGATCGTCCGCCATCTTGCTGGTAGTTAAGTCGAGTGATGGCAACGGCTGCCCTTTTTTCAGCATTGGGAAATCTATCCAGCTGTTCCTCTCATTCTTCCATTTTTTCAGCAGATGTCAGTGCTGTTAAAAATAATCGTGACCATTTTTGTTACGGGAAATGACGTGCTAAAAAGTAAAGGATTATCGTGGAGCTGTTGTCACCCGCAACTATTTCTATAGAAATCAAATCTATTCTTCGTGAATGGCAACAGTCAGAACGTCAGACTTTGGTGTTCCCAGAGTGGGAACACTGCGCTTTAAAGGGTTAATAGTGAAGAGCTTGGAGTGCAGCTGTCATTAACCCCTTCCGTCTCGCTCCCGTGATATTTCCGGCCTGGAGAGTTCAAAAGTTATGAAACAAAAAGAAATGGAGCATTTGAATTCTTATGCGCGGATTTTTTCTTTTATCAAAATATCCAAAACCTTAAAATGAATGAATATATAGTACATTCATTTATTTTTATACAATACTTTTTTAACTAACGACCGTTAAGGGGTTAAGAAAAATCTCACATGCTTAAAAAAAGAGAACTAAATTAGTTCCGAAGGAATGAAAACCGGGACAAACTTGCCCCGGTTTTAAGCACGCACATTAGTCCATATCACACTGTAAAAAAAAAAAAATAATAATAATAAATAAATAAATCCCTCTAATTTACCTAAAATAATGACAATCGGGGATCCAGCTCCTTACCGTTAATTTAACAGCTTACCGTAAAATACAATGCCGTTTTATCGTATGCGCGTGCGTAGAATACTGCGGTCGGCTTGAAATCACGGTCCTTACCGTTAAATGCCATACTCTAATATACCGTCGTGTGTTAATGTAGTTTTTTCCATAGCATTAATGGCTTTATCTTACAGTGCAAAAATACTATTGATGACTTAGATCTGTTCACACAGCAACTCTCTATTGCATGTCCCGCACGTTTTACATTTTAAACCTCACAGGTATTTTCACAGTGGTTCCAGTCCACTCTCCGAACACTTGATCTTTACCAAGCGTTTAAATAACTTTATTTCAACTAAATCGAATGCAGTTTCTTGGCGCTAGTGAACAATAATTTAAGTGTACAGGCCGCAATGTATAAGAATTCTTTTTTGTAGCCCTGTACAAAAACTATAAAAACTACACACACCAAAATATATGCAGCTACTGAGACTGTGACTTATAATAATACTCATACCCAATTTGCGCCCAATCAAATGCACCGTTTAGACGCAAGCGTACTTTTAAGAATTTCCACCCATGGGCCGTATTGTAAAATAATTCTTTTCCTTTTTGCAGCCCAGCAAGAAAACTATACGTCCTATACAGACCAAAATAAATAACAGTCGTGGAAGGCTGGTCTATAAAATCTATACCAAATTTGAGCTCAATCCGTTTAGGAGCTATCGTGTTTATTAACATACACACACACACACATGCATCAATGTAAAAATGGCATAAATGAATTCAGAAGACCTCAAAACGTATAAAAACATCAAAATGTCAAAGTCGAATGATTACAATACTCTCTCCTACATGGAACACGTTCGGAAAGTAAAATTAACAAATAAAACCGGATTTTTTTTTCTTTTTGTCAAAAATTTTATTAATTTGGTTTTTGTTTAATTATACACACGTTAAGTAAATACCTTGTACTTCTGAGATGAGCGGCAAGAAGCTTTTTGTCATTCGAATCGTTCCCAAAAGATTGACGTTCACCGCATCTTCACACATTTCTGTCGTCATGAGATCGAACTTGGCGTAGGGGAAAACCCCAGCGTTGTTGACTAGACAGTAGAGGCCTGTGAAAGAGAATGAGTGAATCATCAGACAGCGTAACACCAACATAAAAGACAAATCATGCAAAATGCATCGACTACAAAATATTTTCCAATGCGATCTTATTTGCTCTTTCGCTACTAATTAACGATCTGGACAAACTCATTTATGGCTTCCCATTTAATATGCTTTGCCCGTTATTTTCTGTTAGCTAAAAAACATTCACTTATCGTTAATTATTTTTCAAGTTTACGGCTTTTGAGTGGTATTTAGAGCTTCTCTTATTTGACTAGCGCTATTTTATGAAGCTTTGTACTTTTTTAAATATTTACTTGAACCCACCCCGCAAGCAGATTTTTTTTCCAAAGAAGGGAATTCCCTCTACTCACCCTTTTTTTTCTTTCAATAACTTGTTAGTTTCCGTCGTTGCAATGATCCTAAGGCAAAGGTTCCCGATGTTGCTTCCTCGGATAGTCTTCAACTGCTGACTGGAACCCAGTGTTATACCCAGAGAACAAATAGAAAGGATAGAGAGTGCTTTGGCAACCCAAACTTGAGCCACTTGTCTCATCAACTGGCTTGTGGCAAGATCTCACGCGCATATTTCTTGCGCATCCAACTTGTCTATGGAGCATTTGTGATCAACTCGCTCATGTCTGTTTTCATTGTTATATTTTTAAGAGAAAATGGTATGTAGCTGCTCTGCATTTGGATGTAATTTATGATTTGGGAAAGGTACTGGAATAACATTTCACTGGAGGTTAGTCTTTTCCATATTTTTAAAACACATTATTTATAAATGAAGACGTCCTGCAGTGGTCTGGGCGCTAAACTCCGTTCCCATAAGAACACGGCAAGTGAAGCAGCATCCGGCTGGGGAGTGGTTGGGAGGGTCAACTACCTCTCGGCTCGACTGCTGTGGGATCGTGTACGCTAATGGAAGCTGGTACATGTAAAATCCGCCGTGGTTCCTGTGTCCTCCAAGTTGTTAAACGATACCTGTGGAGGTGCCGATTTGAAAGGGTTGGTCCCTCCTCTGGAATTGGTTCAAAATTAAGGGACCCCGGGCTAAAGTCTGATTTCCTTCCACTTGGGCCCTAAAAATGGAAGGCGGCCCCCTCTGCCCATCGCCTCCCTACCTGGCATCACAACGTGACGTCACCATGAAGTCACACTGTCACTTGAGCACGACATTGTGACTTCAATGCGATGTTACAGCACCGTCACATTCACAGCACTGTGACTTAAAAGTTCCACTGATTTAAAACTGAAAAAAAAATATATGTATATATATATTTTTTTTTTGAGAAATTCGCAAAATTACTTAAAATTCACAAAATCTTAAAAAAAGTAGCAAGAAAGTAGCAATATCGCAAAGTCATAAAATTTAGTCGCATGGTGCTTTCAAAAGTAGCAAAAAAAACGAAAAGTCACAAGATCTGGCAAGACATCACAAACGATCCGTCACATTGAAGTCACAAAGAAGTCACAAGGACACTATTGTCACTGGCAAGTCACCCTGTGACTTCCAGTTGACGTCACTTATGATCACCAGTGGGACTGCGACCTATATGTGACTCATAGGGACAACACGGCGACCTCATTGTGACGTTCCGTGCTATTAGGGAAGTCTAGTCTTTTCATTTCGGTTCCACAATGGACATGATTCAACCTTTCCTCACTTTTTCAACGGGTTTTGAATGGCGATGAGCTCTTTAGTATATTTCTACTCTCTGGTTATAACATGCAGCGTTATACTTAGATTCAACTGGGGCGTGGTTAAATATCATGATCGCTCATTTCCTTGCGTTCTCCCTCACCTGACTACATCATGGAGCAAACAAGTTCACATTTTTACTTTCCTCCAAGACGTACGGAGGGTCAAAAGTACAATTCGAACGCCCCACTTCTAATTTTAGCTGTTATTCCTCTACTGCATCTGTCACTCAAATTCGATTGCCGAGCGAGTTGCCTGCACGGAAACTCATCGGCTCTTCCTCTTGACCACTCAAAAAAAAAAAAAAACATTGTAGCTCGAGCAGTGTCCTGGGAAAAATTCATTTGCGGCATCCCGCACTCAAAACGTTTTGCCCATCATTCCATGTGACATCTGCACCCGAGCGTTTAGTCGCGGGCGCGTTCATGCGATCGACGATGTTACGCCTTCAGTCCAATAAAAAGGTGGGTCAAATATCGGAATAGTCTACGGTTCATGGTCGAAGATGATGGGTTTGTTTACTGCTAGCGGTTGAAGTGTGCCACTTTTTCCAAAATTGGTTTTAGGCGGTTTTAATGACGAACGCCTCTGCGGAGCTGCTAATTGGTGCGTAATACTAAGTCTGTCCAGTAGCGAACTCAGAATTTTTTTTCTTGGGCCGGAGTTCAATCTTCATTCTTCCCAATGAAACTAATTGGTCAAATACCCTTCAAAGAACAGTAAGCTGCTTGACTTGTCTTCTTGGACGCAGTGGCCTAGAGGTTAAAGACGTTGGACCAGTAATCGAAGGTCCCCGTGTTGAAAAGACCACAGTGCAAAGAGCTTCATTAACGTATAGCACAAGTCTAGTCTTTTTTTGATTTCTGATTCACAATGAACATATGATTCAACCTTTCCTCACTTTTTCAACGGGTTTTGAATGGTGACGAGCTCTTTAGTATATTTCTACTCACTGGTTGTGACACGCAGCGTTTAAAGTGGATTGAAATGGGGCGAGGTTAAATCCCACAACCACTCTTTTCCTTGCGTTCTCCGGCACCTGAATAGGTCATGGAACAGACGACTTCCCATTTCTTACTCCACCCCCAAAGACGTTCGGAGGGTCAGAAGTACAGTTCGAACGCCCCACTTCTAATTTTAGCTAGCTTATGGCCTGGGGTCTTCAGATTTTATGGGCCCCAAATTATTAAAATAGAAATTAAAACATAATCTGACAGACATATATTGTTAAAGTTATTTTAGCTAACAAGCCGCCAAGGTGGCCAGCGCCGCCGCCCCGTACCTTACTGTTCTTTATACTTAGAGTTTGTCAAATTATTGGACTCATTTCAACGAAATCATTCTTTGTTTTAACAGCATTTGTCATTATTTAGGTTAGGGTTGCTACAAACTTTGTGTGTCATCATACAAGCCTAAGGTGGTCATGCCAAGTACTGACATTGCAAAATGTATGAAAAGACATAATTGGTGACATTTCAATTTTTGAAATGGTTGCAAAAGTAACTTTATAGGGTGATAAGGTGTCGTACAAATACCTACATAAAGATTTCTTAATTACAGCTGCTACACGGTAAAAAAAAAAAACCGGAAACGTTACCCCAAATTATGTGGCAGCTCTTGTAGTTTAAAATTGCAGAAATGTTTTCGGACCATGCGGGTAAAGTATTTAGAAACGTTTCTGCATATTTCGGAAAAGTATTTTCATATTTTCCTGCTTTTTAGGTAAGGTTTCTGGAAAAGATGGGTTACGTTTCTGTATATTTTGGTAAAATATTGAGTAACCTTTCCGTGTATTTCACAAAGGTTTCTGAATTAACGAGTAATTATTAGAAATGTTTTCACTGTTTTAAAAATATGGAGACATTGTACATTTCATGCCTCCTACATTGATTAGTGTTTCACCTATTTTCTTGCTCATATATATATATATATATAGCTGGTATTTATTTTTTATGTTTACTTTATTAATTCGTTTATTTTAGTGGCAAAAGGTTGTGCCAAAAAAAGGCAATAATGGCAAAGGGCCTTAGGAATGATTGCTTATCAGGCACTCCTAAGGCCCGAATTACTGTCCATTTTATTATGGGATCGCCCAGTGGGCGACCAGCATTACTCCCTATGAAGGGACGGAAGAGTTAACACCCAAGTCGGGAACTGAACCCGGACCCAAGGCGTGGTAGAATGGTCTTTAGCCAAAACACCATCTGGGCAGCTTAAGCGAATAGTTCAACTTTTCATTTTCTATTTAGGAGAAGCCATGTTGGTAAATTCTCCGTTTGTATATACTTATGTCAGTTCATAATGTTAGAATTGACCCCACCCTGGGTCAGCTGTAACAATGTCAGGGGTCAGCTGCAATAATAAGTTTTTATTACTGAAAGTGCAAATATATTTCGCTTAACATTTTTTATCGTACTCCTTACAGCTATCTTGCAACAGAAAAAAATAAGAGAAAAAACAAGGCTAAGTAATACATGGAGTTTATTATGGTAATGATTATGGTAAAGATTATCTAATTAAATGTTCTGAACTGAAAATTGGTAAACATAAAAAAACACATTTAAACAAATTATAGACAATGCTGACATTAATGAAAAGTTCCACGAAGAACAATTTGAGCATCCATATTGGCATTCGCCTTTAGTACATTTCACGTGAGATCATTTTTAACCGACTAAAAAAGAAATTTATTAATTAGCGGGAATCTCTCTCTCTCCCTCCCCCTCTCTCTCTTTTAGGGGGGGGGGGGTTCAGAGATTATTTTATTTTATTTTATTTTATTTTTCACGAGGGTCGATTTTGATCATATTTTTAATTTGAAAGAGGATACTTTATGTAAGGTTCATACTATTTTGATCAAATTCTAACGACATTTTCGTTAAGAAATTTGCGATAAAAAACATGTTTTTAAACCTAAAGAGTTGCCTCAAATGTCAAAAGCCGTCAAGGTTGGCCACTTTTGGCAATTAATTTCCAAGTTTGGCACCAAAAAATAAGTTCTCAAAACTGAATCCAGCTTGGGAATATCTTCTATATTTTCACGAGAAATTGTCAAACCGTACTATTTTACAATGGGAAAGATATTATCCTTGGAAAATAGGAAAACTATGTTTAAAAACCATAACCTAAATAGTTGCCAGTAGGGACGTTCGTATTAATATGTCGAAAGTCCCTAAGTTTGACACCAAAGAAATGCGTTTCCAAAACTGAATACAACTTGGCAATAGCTTCTATATTTGGCAAGAAAATTACCAAACCCATAGGCATAACTGTGCCTACGGGTTTAATACTGTTTCATAATATAATTTTTCGTTATGATGAAGTAATTTGAAGTCGGTTTTCTTTTTAAAAAAAATACTTGTTTACAGGTGATGCGAGTATTAAAATTGTCTTCACCGTCGTTTGTTACAATTTTGACACCTTGATATCATTTTGAAGTTATCATTCAGTTGCACTGAAATGTGTAGTTGTATAAGTTTGAGGCTTTTCACAGTAAAATAAGCATAAAGTATCTTGTACATCTTTCGAGAGATTAAAATAAATAAATTATTTTCTTCTGTTTAACCTGGGAGAATTTAAAAAGAAACGGTTTATCTAAATATTTCGTGTATGTTAAATAAAAAAATGCTTGTTACATTCATTATTGCTCCTTACAACTAAATGAACGTTAAATAATCCTACGTAAAAATATATCCCACAGTAGGTTCAAGAAAAAAAAAGACTTCATCATTTTCTTCCCCTCCTCCCCCTCCCCAAGATGTAGACTGAGCATCTTTAGAAGCCTTAATTCACTTCCAAATTTTAGAGTAGTTACAATTTTAAATTCGCCTTAGTTTTTCTTTGCGAAAAAAAAAGCCTCCGGAATAATCATTATTTCCGCTTTTCAGTAAAAAAGGCAGAATAGCAACCGCATTAATATCAAATAGGGAATGCAATCCCGCACTGTTTTTCGTCTTGCGGGATTTCGGGATTGAGATTTATTAATCCCGCGGGATTGACATTTCATTTAGCTAGGGCTTAATTTCAACGGAGAAAAGTAAAAAAAGTAAGATTTAATGCACTATGATGCTTAACTTTAATAATAATAATTAATCTTATGAGATAATTTATACAATAACTTACAGAAATATGAAAATTATAATCATGATTTTCAGAATAATACAGTAAGTTATGCCTTAATATATTAGTATTAGTTATGTTAGTTTCTAAAATTGAGGAATTTAAAGAAAAATACATTCACATACTTACGTTATTTTCTTAGTTGCTGAAAAAAAAAGAACGTACAAAATCGAACAAATCCAATGAATCATTTCCCAGTTAAGATTTAATTTTAGTAAAATAAATAAAAGTGTGAATTAAAAAAAATAATAACTAAAATGAAAACTTTTTATAATTAATTCATGATTGTTCTCTAAGAAATAAATTAGTGTGAAATAGTCACTTGGGATTGAGAAGCTTTCGAGAAATTTAGATTACTGTGTTTAGATTTAGATGTTTTGATCCAGACTCCCATTGGAAGATAATTTAAAAAAATAAAACTTTAAATTAAAATTTCTAATTTTGGATTCGTTTATTGTTAAATGAAAGACATGAATATTCAAAAATTTTCGGTCTATTGGTTGGGAAAGCGGCTTGAAATTTTAATAAAAAATAATTTATTTCTCGTATCAATCCCGCGGGATTAGGATCGTAATCCCGCGGGACTAGTCCCGCAAATATTTGTGCGGGATCCCGCAGGATCCCGTTTCCACGGGATCGGGATTACATTCCCTAATATCAAATGATGAAAATTTAGTGTTTTATTTTACCTTTATTACACTCTCATATTTCAATGATTCTCATTTTAAGGTAGGAATCTCTGGAAACCAAAAACATGCAACACATTATTGCCCCTTCTAGACAGGCAGCATGCTGTAAACTGTAATATATAATTCTAACAACAATTTTTTTAGTAGTCGAGTGAATGTAACATCGTAGGAGGCAACGACAAATTTTGTTACTATCGTTTTACAGAGTCAGGAAAAAGAGAAACTACTTTAGCATTTGCTTGGTTGTTGAATTTAACAGTTGAGAGGGGGATACTGGGTTAGTTAGTTTGTTTGCTTGTTTGATTGATTATGGCAACTCTACGCTGTGGCGATCTGCCAAGGATGGGGGGGGTGCCTTGGTATGAAGATTTTCTACGGGGTTCTAACGCGTATTCACGTCACAGCTGGAGAAAACCCAACAAAACTCCAGACCGTTAGATCGACAGCCGCGTGATGAGACCCCGATAGAGGTCTGTGCCGCCGCGCCACGCCGCCGGGCATTTGTACCACGCCACTGTTGCCGAGGTCTAGGTCGGCGTGCTGGCGAGGAACGCTGATTTTACACCGTGGCGTACAATCGTCCTGAAAACTCTTTAAAAAACTGCACCGAAACTTTCAACTGCTGATTTTTTTCTGGATATTTCTTAACGCTAGTAATTTGTAAAGATACAATCTAAATTTTTTGAGTCAATGGCGTAATTTGATTGCTTTAAAAACTGTTTAAACATTGCATTAAAAAGAACATTATAGGTTTGCAATGGTTCATGAGAAGGTTGCGGAGAAAAAAAAATTCTTAGAAGCAAATAATGTTCATCCTTCGTATGTGCATCATCCGTAATACTGATAGATAACGAAATGTATTGTGAATGTGCCATATAAACAACATAAACCTATCCGATTTTGATAAAATCTATTCTTTCAGTTTTCCAGTAGAAATATTTTAAAAGTATACTACAACGGCAAGCTCGTACTCTGGAGCACTACCAGTGGCCGAGTGCATAGCGCTCTGAACTGGGAGACGGAAGGGGCCTGGTTCAAAATCAGGTCGCGTCCGCCGACCTAACCGTTCGTAGTTTTCCGTAGTTTCCTCCGAAACTTAGCGTAGATACGGGTTAGAACCCCTTAGAAAGACTCCACGAAGGGCACCTCACGAGATGGATTCGAGCTCATTTTTTAAAACCCGGGCCCGAGGACTTAATTCGAACCCGCCCGAGCGATATTATTTAAATCGGAGACCTATCCCGAAATTTCACCTAATAGATAAATAAAAGTCAATTACTTCATTGATAGAATGTTTTAATTTTGTCGTTTTGTGCAAATTAAAGATAGTCGAGCCCGCTCGATCCCGAACACAATCGTGATCTCTGCACCCCCACCCCTCGGCCGAGGGCCCACGTGTAGCTAACTGGCCGTAATCGGACAACAACCCATCATACCCAAGACTAGTTTTCATAAAAACTCTAGTCTTCATTATAATCTTAAAAAATCTCATTTTAGCTCCAATTTTTACATATATGTGTCTGTGTGTACGCATACATCCTTTTTCATAATGCTCTTTTCAAAAATTTTCCCGCGTCGCCCCGCGCAGTTGGGTTTCTGAGGTCGTTACGCTGCAAATAGTCGTGCGGCGCAGACCTCTAGACCCCGAACTCGGGACGGGACCTATGTGGCCGGTGGTAATCCGAGCAAAATTGCTAGTAGGGTTCACACTTCGTCCGTCAACCATTTTCAGTGACATAACCACTGTGCCATGGCTAAGCACATGTGGGTTAGAAATAGGCCCAGCGAGAGGGGAGGGGGCATCCGGGACACTGCCACAGGGCCCGTCGGACTAGAGGGGGGCCCGTGATTTTTTCAAAATGCACTGCAAATTTCCTTTCTACATCTTTACTTTTAAAAAATTACTTTAAAAAACCACAGCCCAACGCAGTGCCGGTCCTAGCTATTTTTCTAAGTGGTGCAAAATACAAAAATGCACCCCCTCCCTCACACATGCAGCTAGAAAAGTTTTGAAAGGGGTTAAAACGAAAATTTCAACAATATATGGACATTCAAATATATACTTGCACATAGTATGAAGTAAGATTTTTGGCGCCACCTGGCGTCCGGTGCGATTGCACCGTTCGCCCCAATGGTTCGTAAACATAATGGTGTTCTGTTTCGTATTTTTTTTTTTTTTTAATATGCTGATACGATCCTATCCTTCGAGAACATGTATTGAAAGTACAAGAATCCCAGAAACTAAGTGAACGACTCCAAGTTCACTATTTATCTCCTAAATCTCAAAATGAATTTATTGCAGAATGCTCAGATCTTGCCAAAAAGCAAATTTTAGACGAAAGACAGTCGTCTAAATATTTTTTTGAAATAGTTGATGCAACTGCAGAATCCTCCCTTAAAGAGCAAACAACAATTTTGTTAAGATTTTTAACTTAAAAAAATAGGCATTATGAAGTTCAAGAACGATTTCTCACATTTTCGGATTGCAGCAACAAAAGAGGAGAAGAAATTGCTGAATTAATAATTTCTGCCTTGAAAGCTAACTCAATTCCACTTAGTGACTGTAGGGCTCAGTCTTGTGATAATGGTGCAAATATGTCTGGGAAATATAATGGTGCCCAAGCGAAAATATTAGAACAGAATCCAAAAGCAATATTTGCACCTTGCGGATGCCACACGCTTAATTTATGTGGAAATGACGCTGCTGAATGCATACCAGAAGCAATAACTTTTATTGGTACAATACAAACAACCTATAATTTATTTAGCTCTAGTCCGAAGCGCTGGTAAATTTTACGGAAGCATATCGACTGCGCAGTTCACAGCATGTCAGATACCAGATGGTCAGATCGAATTCACAGTGTCAAACCGTTTGCAAATCAACTTCCTGGCATCAAGTTAGCGCTGAAAGAATTGAAAGATTTAAATTTAACTCCAAAAACTAAAAATGAATTTAATGGAGTTCTATGGTATATGTCATCTTTCGTGTGTGTGTTAATGTCAGCTGTGTGGTTCAAAATATTGCTTCGAATCGATATGTGCAATAAAGTCATCCAAGCCAGAAATACAAGAATTGATGTCGAAGCTGAAAATATAGGAGCATTGCTCTCCGATCTGAAAACACTTCTAAATGATTGGAATTCAGTCTGGTCTGAAGCTAAAACTGTAGCTTTAAATATGGAGATCGAGAAAACATTTTCCTGTGTATATGATTAGAGACTCAAAAAACAAAAGATGCATCATCTAGATAGTGAAGAAAATGATAAACAGTTAGATAATGAAGAAAAATATTTTAAAATATACGTATTTTATCTTTTGGTAGGTAGTGTCATAGGGGACTAAATCTACGATTTGATGCTGTCAAAAACTTGTCAAGTAAGACTTAAGGTATTTTTAACCATTCCAGCAACGGTAGCTTCTTCTGAACGAGCATTCAGCAAATTGAAACTTCAAGTACAAAGGCACGAAAAGCCATTATTAAAATTAGATAATAAATATGCTAATTCTACCATTTATATATATTTTAACCTTCAAGCATGAATAAGAAATCGCTAAATATGAAGATTTCCTTACCCATTCTTTTCTTTTAGCATTCTATATAAAAATCACTAAAAGAAAAAAAGTGTGTGCGGGTAATCTTTACGCGCGATTGAAGTAAAACTTCTTTGACGTTGGATTCAGTTACAGCCAGATTCATTTTCTTTGTGGTGTTCATCCCCATGTTCTTAAACCGTTGTTCCGTCTAGAGGTTCGGTTAGAAACCAGGGAGTGTTCATGTATTATCCTTTAACTGTGTTCTTAAACTGCTTGCAGCCGGGGTTTGTTTCTTTGTGGTGTTCCATACCTGTGTTCTTAAACCGTTGTTCCGTCTGGAAATTGGGTTAGAATCCAGGAAGTGTCCATGTTTTCCATGTTGTAGTATTATTCTTTAACTGTTTTCTTATGCCATTGTTCAGTCGGGAGGTTGGGTTTGAATGGGGAGAATGTCCATAGTCTAGTATTATATTTTAACCGTGTTCTTTAACTGATGTTTTCCTCTGTTTGTTGGGTTCGAATGCAAGTAGTGTAAATTTCTTTTGTGTTTTTCTATCACAGTGTTCTTAAGCGTTGATTTCGTCTGCTGGTAGGTTTCGAATTATTATTCTGTATCCGTGTTTTTAAACTGCAGGTTTTGTCTATTGTTTGGGATTGATTGCAGCCAGGGTCCATTTCTTTGTGGTGTTCCATCCCCGTGTTAAACCGTCTCCGTCTTGAGGTTGGGTTAAAATCCACTGAGTGTCTTTGTTATTCTTTTATTCTGTTCTTAAACCGTTTGCAGCCAGTGTTTGTTTCTTTGTGGTCTTACATACCGGTGTTCTTAAACCGTTGTTCCGTCTGGATATCGGGTTAGCATCCAGAAAGTGTCCGTGTTGAACACGGAGATATATTATAGGAGTGGACATTCTCCATAGCTGCTATACTGGATTTTTGGTACCCCAAATAAGTTTCAATTATGTAAACATCGGAAATCTAGTGACGTGCAGCGATACTAGCGGTAAAAGAATAAAGCATTTCCCGTGCTGACTGATAACTAATTCTACTTATTTTTAATTTTCCAACCTAGCATGTGAACGAGATTATGAACGGGAGCACTAACTTTTAGATATATATTTTCACTTTTGCTTACCTGGTTGCCTTAGTAACAAATGAGTAAAAAAAGAAAAAAAGATGTTCTATCTTAAGATAATTAAAATATTGAGTTTATATTTGTTAACGCGTGCGTATATCGTGGCTGACAGAAAAGAAGTTTTTCGTATGCCACGGTATATATCTACATTAGAAAATGGCTTAGAATTCATTACTGAGTTCTTTATGTAACATGAATTTAATATTTTAATATGAGTTTTTAAATTTAAAGCTGTGTTAAAATTTGTCGCAGCATGAAATAAATGTACATACTGCTTGTTTGAGTATGATCGTCTTTATAAATAAATACTTTAAATATTGCATTCACACAAACTACATTCTTCTAAATTTACTAATATTTCTTAAAATACAGATTTTGGTCAAAATAGTAACACGACATTACATACATAATATTACTTCGATTCGAAACTACTGCCTATATTAATTGCGAAATAATTTTCTGAGACAATTATGTAATTAAAACACATCTGAAGCCAGTAACTATTATATATCACGTTCGTAAGTCTATGTATTTAATTTTTTGAGTTCTGCTAATTCAACGATCCCTATTTACTTCGCCTGGATAGAAATATAAACAACCTGAGATACGCAGAAAGAAGATGCACAGTTACCCAGTGTGCGTAGCGCCATCTGTTTACAACAACAGCGTTATCCAACTTTCTAAGAGAAGTGTCCCCTCCTGTAACTTTGCCTTCGTGGTTTTTCGTAGGGTTTGAATCGAGAGAATGTCTAATGTTGTGGTATTTTTCTTTAACTGTGTTCCTAAACTGGTGTTCTCTTCTGTTGGTTGGTATCGAATGCACGTAGGGTCTATTACTGCGTTTTTCTATGGCAGTGTTCTTAAACCTTTGTTTTCCTCTGCTGGTTTTGTTTGAAGTATTATTCTGTTTCCGTACTCTTAAAATGAAGTTTTCGTCTGCTAGTTTGGCTCGATTGCAGGTTCCATTTCTTCATGTTTTTCTATCACCGTGTTCTTAAACCGTAGTTTTCGCCTGCTGGTTGGGCCGGGGTCTTCGAAATTAGTAACGGGCCTGCGCGTGTATTTTGATGAGTCATCCAAAGAGGCTCGAATGCTCGAGTCTTCACGTATACATCAGGCATTTCTTAAGCTTCCCAGTGCTTTCAAACATTATTTAATGTAGTTTTAAGTATTAATTGTGTTACTAATTCAAGTACGAACTCATTATTAATTTGTTTGCTATGATACATATTAAGAAAATAGATCCATATAATTTGAAGGAAAAACAAATTAGCGCTTACTCTCATGATTCACTATTGCTTACTTTAGTTTCACAAGTGGATATTTAATATACTTTAAAATAACTAAATACACAAATGAGAAAGACATTTTTGTAATGAATATTTCATGAACGTAGTCGTATTTCCTACGTTATCTTAAACAATTTAACATTAATCTTTAACAAATGATGTATTAAAGCGCATTTCAGTGTTTTCGGGATATCCTGTATATTGGAGAAAATTGATAAAATACGCTCTATAGCGCGATCCCTGAATTAATTATCCTTTAATAAAGACATTTCATGTAGTATATGTTATTCTTTTGTCGCTTTCTCAATCGAACTTTGGAACTGAGCAAGCATAATGAACGCTTATACCAGAGGCGCCGACTTTATAAAATTTCTGTGGGTGCCCTATAAGTCCGTGGGGGGGGGGGTTAAAAAATGTTGAAAGTCGCACAAAGTTTGTAATTTTTGATATAGGATCGCTAAGTTTAGTGCCAAAACGCGTCAATTTATTTTAAAGTGGGAGTATAGTTGGAATGTACTTGGCTAAGATTGCAAAATAGTTTTAGTAGGTGATTTTAAGATAGATTTCGATTCCGAAGATGAGTTTTTATGGAACAAAGAAAACTACGGCACACTCGTGAATGACGATACACTTTCCAACTTTATAGAATCTTTTCCAACTACCCTTCAATCTTTTCCTATAATTATTTGCTTCCTTGCTCGGAACTACTCAATCATTTGACTTTTCGTGCACATTTTTACCAGTGGGAAATGGGTAATACAAATAATCATTTTAGCTCCACATAAAATATCCAATATCTGAGGGTATAGATCGAAGAAACGATATCTGCCTCACGGTTTTGGTACACAAAATAAAATAAACTATCTGCACCAAGGATTCGGAAAAATTGATTCGGATGATTCTTTACACGCTGCACTACACACTGCAATAAATTCGAAAACTTTCAGAAAAAAAATCTTAAATGTGGAACTGCACAGCAAAATATTTCTGACAGTGGCCATTCTGCAAAATTTTTCGTTTATTCCGGTGCCTAGTACAGCTTATGAACATACATCCTAAAAATTGCGAAGTTCGTGAAATAATTAGTTTTCTCTTTTGTATTTATATACCAAAATTGCGTGTTTTTTTTCCAGCACTGAAGGCGACATTCAAAGTTTAATTTAAGTGAATAGTGTGAATTTTGGCATCCGATTTCTGTACTACAGTGAAGCAACGCTGGGCATAGAATGAAAGTCTCCACCGTTGTGTCTTAGTAACGACAACAGCAAACCAGTTAAAATCAAGATTCTTTTTAAAGTAATGAAGTATTTCTGATGAAATATATGCCCTTCTTTTAGAAAAATCTGATTGTGCTGGAATCACCTTAAATTTGTTTGCCTTACGCAAATTCTCTGACAAAATTCGAGGATTCCTGGGCGCACACCCCCTTTACCCTTGTAATAAATCAGATCTGAAAAAGGTGTATTACACTATTTCACTTTTTGTTCTTTTTTTTTACATTTAGCGATAGAATTTTGATTGGATTTAACTAATCATTATAAATTTCAAAGCAAAAGAAAAGTGTATTACTACGTTTATTGGGGGAAAAAAAAACAACATTCAACAATAATATCAGAATCGGACAAATTTCTTGTCATGTAAATGGAAATTTTGTATAAAAAGTGATTCAGTTTTCGAATGTAACAATTCACGATCAATTTTATTCTTGTTTAATCTATCTCATCCCTGTCTGAAATCCTCAGAGTTTTCAAAAAATGTTATTCATAGTATTGTTTCTCAGCTCATTCATTTCCTGTTTCTTTTTTTTTTTCTTTTTTTCTTTTTTCTTTTTTTTTTACATTTTTGTACCCCTATAAACAGCTGCAGCTAAGCCTTGCCTATTTTCTTTTTTTTTTTCCAACAAATTAAAAAAATTACAAAAATTATACCTTTAAAATAAAACTAGATAGTTTCCTCAGAATGAATTAATGCAACGTTTTCTATGTTGAAATGTGTGTAGGACCACATAAAAAAGATTGGTAACTATTTAAATGTAAACAGAAAAATAAAGCAGAACAAAAAAGTTGTTTATCTTAGAGTTAATAATTATTCAAAAAGTATTTTGAATTGTTGGCTATATAACCTCCAGGCATGATTTTGAGCATCCTCCTGAAGTAGAGATATTTTACCCTCTACCATTAAGTGGTCAAATTTGCAAAATTACCAGAGACATACATTTCAGTAATGTGTGTTCATGCGCCCATGATTTCAGTATAATTTTAAAAAACAGCATTGGGCTAGATCAAAGCAAATAGTACCTAATTCCGCTTTGTCAAACACGAACAAAAATTGAACAAAATATTCGCAGAAAATGAAACGGAAGACATCTCGAAATATTAGTGTGGACTAAAATCATTCAAAAATAAGAAAAGGAAATTGAGACTTTAGAAGAAAGTGACACAAACCTTTATACCTTAGAAGCCTCGCCTCAGTCTCATTCAATTAACACCAAAGCGCCGACACTTTTTGATGAATGGGCATCTTTTTTTGTTCCAAAGACATATACAAAGTGTTGTATATTAGGTGCTTGTAAACAGACATACGTAGATGTTCTCTATTTACAATAAAAACAATTAAACCTACTCACTTCGGAATCCTGTAGTAATATTATTAGAACTATCTCAAAGCATTTCCATAATGGGGATGAGTCTTTAACCTAACTCCTGTGTTATATTTCCCGCGTAAACTTCTGATTGTAGCCTGCGGCTTTGTCTCAAATTCTCCGTTTTCCGGTACTCTTGGGCTGACACAGTCTCATTGTATTCATACATTTTCCCATGGAGGACGAGGATTCTGGGATGAGGTCTGTGGGTCAGAAAGGGGGGGGGTACTTAGGACTTCGGCTGCAGTGGGGCTGTAGGGAGTCGCACATCACATTGTGAAAAAGCTTTGAATTTTAGAAAGACATTGTTTCCATGGGCGCCAGATAGGAAGGCAAGTGGTAGTGGGGGATTGAGATTTGAGCCCGCCTAGTCATCGGTATAGTAAACATTTTTACAGCATACTGAACTTCTAAGTATTATTTTCGTACTAAAATGTCTGAAAGTTAAGACGACCCCCATACACCTCTAAAGTAGTATGAGAAACTATTATAATAATTATTATTTTAACTAGACAAAAAGATTACCTGTTTGGATTCCCTTTTTTTCATGCACTTTTTAAAATTTTAGAGTATGTGCTAAGTTACTACTTATTGGAATTTTACTATAATTACTCCAGTTCCGAGGCACATAAGGGTGTATGCCGAAGAAACAAAATCTGCATAACGGTCTTAGTACACAAATTAAAGTAAACTATCGCACCAAGGATTCGAAAAAAAGTAGGATGATTCTTTATAAGCTGCACTACATACCGAAATAAAGAATAACAAGTTGTATAAAATTTTCGATTTTTAAGAATTTTTTCTAAAAGTTTCGTAAATGATACTGGTTTATTGTTTATTTCAGTGTATAGTGCAGTTTCTAAAACATACATCCTAAAAATTTGAAATACTTGACATAATTAATTTTTTTTATTTGTATATCAAAATTTCATTTTTTTTTTTTCCGAACTACAGCGATAATCTGAAAGTAGCTGTCATTCAGTTGCTTTTAAACAGGGTTTAATTTCTATCCAAAAAAAGTGCAAGAGCCCTAATTTTTTGTATTGCAATTTACAAAATTAATTACCTAATTTAAGGTATTATTAAGTGAATTTCTGTTACCTCTGTATTAGTTTGCGATGTAATAAAATTAATATCAACAGAAACAATTACGATGGTAATTAAAATTTTAAATTTAGTGTAAAATTTCACCGAGAAAAAAGAAGTAGTGGAGCTGAGCTCCCATGCAAATAAAGCACTTCCTTTAAGTACATGCAAGTATTTAGCACCCACGAAAACTTTTCTGTGGGTGCTTGAAATCGGACATACTACATTAAAAAAAACAACCGTCCCTCACTAAAATTTTATTTTCGAATTATGCAGTTGCAAAGCACTCGTCGTCATCAGTGGCGTGACTATACCGTTGGGGCCCGTAATGAATTCATTGGATAGGGTCCTTCCTCATTGTACAGAATCTCAACCAACATGTTGCAGTTCACTTTTTCTAGCTTTCTATTTGGGAAAGGCTCCCCCTCCGGCCGGGGGACCGTGGCTTTTGCCCGTTCTACCGCCCTATAGTTACGCCAGTGATTGTCTCATCGAAGTTCCTCGTGCGTATCTGAATTATAAAGGACATGGGTGCTCATATAGGGAAGTAGGTGGGGGCTCGGGTCCCTCCCTCTAGCCGTCGGTATAGTGAACATTTTTATATTAGCTAACCTTTTCTTCACTATTTCAGTACTAAAATGTTTGAAAGCCCGATTGCCGATGACCTTACAAATGCAAGAAATAACCCCCCCCCTCCCTCCACGTCTTAAAGTACTCATATGGACGTCCCTGCCGAAGCACCCACATACATTTGGCCTCATTAAAGATTTTCTTTTAAACTTTTAAAATATCACACAACTAATAAGCAAATAAAGCATTTTAGTACTGAAATAATGCAAAAAGTTCAGTATGCTTTACAAATATTCATATTACGTAATGGCATAATTGGGGTGGGGGTGGGGGAGGGAACCCTCCTTGAGTGTACATCACTGTGTTGGGGTTATCAAATGATTGCTGGTGCTCAGCATCCAACGTAATTTTTTTACAAGCCCGAAGCACCCACGTAAACGCCTTTTCCTAGCCCTTTCTGCGAACTTCAAAGTATGATTTGGCACTAAAATTTCTGTGGATGCTCCGCATCCACAGAATTTTTTCAGTGGGTGCTTGAGCCCCGGAGCACCCACGTAGTCGGCGCCACTGGCTTATACAAAATATTAACTACATTTGAAGTTTCTATATAAACGTGCAAAAATCAATAATTTATAATTTACTGTATTTCTGCAGTGTACCAGATGTAAGTCTGAATCACATAAACAGGGCATATAATTGATAAATAGCATTTTCATCTGGCAAAATTAAATTGTCTAACTAGTATCACAACGTCATGCTTATTTACAAGAATAAACTACTCAAGTAATACGATTTCTGATTAAAATAATTTATTTATAAATAACACATGAGTAATTATTCACTAAACATGATTTACATATTTTTAGAATTTCTAAATAAATTATAAAAGTGCTCACTTACCTTTACATTCAGAGCAAAATGTTCGAATTTTATGATAAATTTTCATGAAAGAAAACGGCTTAAGATTCACAAAACTATTACCTACATCTAAAGTTCTTTAGTACGACAAAACTATAAAAAAATTGTTTTAAAATAATATAATATTTATAATACTTAGAATAATAAAATAGAACACTGCAAATGGGGAAAACAGGCCTCAATGATAAAATCATTTTTAGCGGTGGCAACTCATGAGCAGGCCTGTTGCTTAGCGACGGCCCCGGTTGGGATCGATCGCAGGCAGCTTCCGCTTTTGCAAAGCCATGTGAGCGTTACTTCCGTCAGAAAAAAAAATCTGAGTTACTCCCTAGTTGCGCCTAAAGAAGTTTTACTTAAAAATTAATTTTCGAAACTGTGTGTTTAACCCATTTATGCCTAGCGTCCCTTTTTTGGGACGGCATTTTCGCTATCAGTCGAAAACGTTATTTATTTTTCCTAGCCTTTATTCACGAGTATTGAACCTCAACTCCACAAAATTTTATAACATGACCCAGTAGAATGGTGACATTTCAATTTTTATACATCATGATTTTAAAAGACATCATCCCTTGTCCAAGAAGTTGAGATCAGAAATTTAGCTATTATTGCTGGTATTGGCTAAAATCAGAGAAAGTCGCAAAAATAACTGGGAACGAATGGGTTAACTATAGCAAAATATGAACTGATGCATTTACAGTTAAATAACACACTTTTGGTGATGGTGATTTGCAACACATGTTAAACAGCGAGGGTGGTAAGGCAAAGGAAGATTTTGGAATCTGGTTATAAAAATACCGTAATGATACTTCATCTTTTTATATTTTTTATAATACATTATTACAGATTGTAAATACTATTATTAAAATTAAAATTTAGATAAGAATAAAAATGACCCCACAACGTAAACTTTATTTTTAATAACTACTTTTAAAGTAAAATTGGGCAGAATTTAAAATATATTTCTTGAGGCAAACTCTCCAGATTGCTCCAGTCTGGAGTTTGGACTCCAGAAGGGAAGGGGAGGGGTGAGAAATTTTATAAGGCGGAACATTTCTCTCCCGCCTAATAAAATTTCTCTCGGAGGCCCTGGTTAGAAATTCTGAGCTATTACAACATTAAACCAGTTTGTGACTACGTAATTCTTGACTTTATGTCACTAATCTTTTATTGCGGAAACTGAAGAGTTGCTTTGCCTGCTTACTCAAAGGGATGAACGAAGATCGTCTGCCTTTCTAAGTTGGTAATCGTTTCGAAAAAAAAAAAAAATCTATGCAGAAGTTAACGAATGCGGAATTTGCTTATACGTTCGAACCATTTATTATAAAGTTACTAGCTTCGTACCCGTTCTCCACACGGTAGGGAACGAAACTTTTTCTTACATGTATAGATCGAATTGATTCCAGTGATTTGGAATCTTAAAATAAGCAAAATGATTTGACTCTTGGCGTAAAGTTACTCATTAGTTATTCGTAAAGTTAGTATAAGTACTGACCTGTGACCATTGTTACTATTGTGACGCAAAAAACTATGCCGGTGTCATTCGCGATCAGAAAAGAAAAGCGTGACGGTTTTCAGTGAAAATTCCTAATTTTCAAAATGTCTCATTTCTGCATCATACTCTTTTTTAGATTTAAGTTATGCCATTAATACCTTAGATACAACATGAAGTGGAGAACCGTTTTATTTTATAATTAAAGAGTTGTGTACCCGCTCTTTGCAAGGCAAGAGAAAAATATTTTCCTAAAATGTGATCAAAACTACTTGTGACAAAACAGAATCTCCAAGAAAAAAGAAAGTTCTGTTACAGTCTTTTCTGTTGAAACTACCGCGGGATATATTAACGCGACGTAGAATTACTTAATGTTTTGTTAGCTGTGATGTAATACGGCTGTTGAAAAATGAATAGAAGACTTAGTTTCACAAAATATTTCTTAATGCGGTATATTGTGGTTTGATCAATATTGCCTTATCATATCTACTTACTATTATTATACTATCTTTTACTGATACTAATACAACATATTTTCGTTTTGCAACCGTTAATGCTTAATTTAAAGAAACGGTTTAGATATTTGCCATGAATGTAGCCTTTTACACTTTGGTGATTCTTTGTAATTCACGCATTAGCATAAACGATAATCATTGCACTTTATGGTTGCCACTAAAACAGCTCTCCATACATTTGTATGCTTAATTATTGTCAGATTGGCGTATTTAGCACCAGGGACCTAGTATCTCACGGGCAAATCGGGACTTTGCCCAGTGCCTCCGGCTCGACATGGCCCCCAATTTCAAATGTTGTTCTGAAATATTCTTTTTCATAAACATATTTTATGAAAAATAAAACAAATTTCATAGATGGAGGCCAAATTCATTAATGCCCGGGGTCCCTGTTTGCCATAATCAGGCCCTGTTTAATACCGCATTATATTTCCTGCTATTCGAAAACGTGACCCGTTTAAAATCTCAATCAAAAATAATGCTGGATAATTAATTCACTGGTGAAAAAACAGCATTCAATTATTTATCTGGCAACGTAAAGTAAAATATAGAATTATTTCATGCGTGGCGTATGTTTTGCTTGTGAGTCCGTTATTCTGATTGAGTTTCGAAAGAGGTTTTAAACTTATGACATCAAAATCACGGACTTTTCACATGCGAAAACTCAGTTATTTTAAAGTATTTTTTTTTTCAACTGGCAATTTTAATAATTGTTACTGTCTCCAAGACAACCAAAACGCAAGATATCATACCGAAAATTTTAAGCTGCGGCGATTGAAATGAAAATCGTTCTTTACTTAAAAATTCGTAAAAAAACTCATAATTTATATTTTCCCTCCGTTCTTCTTTTAAAATCGGGCGAATTGTATGCTCCGTCATTTTACAAAATATAAAAAAGTTATGACGGATAGAATTCAAGATGCAGCAATTTTAAAAATATTTTACGAAAGTCAGCGTCAAGTTTAATTTTATTTGAAAAATTCCCAAAAATCTGCCAATTATGTTACACAGTCCGAACAAACAGTTTTTAAAAGAAAATTTTCTCCTCTATCCGATGATGCAAATTTAGTTTACTTGCGAGTGTAATTACCGGCGTTATTACGTATTAAGCGAGAAAAATCGCTAAAAATCGCACAAAACATAAAATGAAACATTTTCTAATTCGAATTTCGAAGAAATCGCTCCGAGGCGTGTTAGGATCTGTCCTAGTGAAGCCGTATGCAAAATTCGGTAGGTCTGCGACAAACCGTCTCGGCGCAATGCGATCCAGAGACGCGCGCAAAAAGATCGGTGGTCACAAACTTGCCTACCTACCTACCTACATAGCTACATACAATGTTTACTCTCGGATTTTATTATATAAGATAATTCTCTTTCACTTAGGTTTGATTAGCAAGTGAAGAAAACTGATCATCCTCTTTAATAATAGCGTAGTATGCTAATGAGATGTATGTGTGTGTGTTCGCTATAGGTGGCCAGAGAGCTTGTCGGATCCGGGTCAAATTTGGCACAGAGGCTAAATAGGTTAAAAAAAAGCCAGTGCCGCAAAAAAAAATTTTGAAATTCGAATTATTTAGAAGATATCAATTAAAAACAGAAGAAATGAGCATCTAGGTTACCATATTTGGCGACCTTGCTCCAGCAAAAAACGATTTATGCTTTCGCAACAAAGCAGGAAAGCTCTTAAAAGTATGTTGGATTCGAAAAAACATGAAGTTGGAATTACGCCAAGTTAGGATTCACGAGAAATAAATACGTCTGTTAACATAAAGTTAACTATTTTCAAATAGCAAGATCGTTTGGATACCAGGAGTTCAATATTAAAGATGGCGCTTTTTTTTTTCTTTAAACCAGTCATATCCTTGGCAACTTTCTGTGAATATATGGCAACCCTTGTGAAAGCCGCCATTTTATTCCTTATGCTATGATTGAACTAGATTTGATTGCCACTGAAAGAACATTCCAGCGTTTTCATTAATAAAAAAATATATAAAAACATTTTAGATTTCAAATGATTTATTTTACCCTTGGGAGTGCTTAACTAAGGTATGATTGCGTCTGGAAGAAGATTTTACCGTATTGATTTAGATTTTACTACATTCGTATTGGGTATCTAAAACTTTGTTCTAAAATCTAAAAAAAAAATTAATAAATAAAAAGAAATATACCAAAAATAGCGAAATGCAATCGGAAAGTAATTTTATTTTGCAGCATGCATATGTTACGTAATGTTACGGTTGTAGCATGGTTAAATACAAAATTAAATGAGTAAATGGGAAATTTTTAATGCATCACGTTTCAAAAGTGATTTTGCAACATTCAAAATGAAAAACATTTTCAGATGAGTGAGTTAAAGCGGGGCCTTCGCAATTAGTAACGGGCCTGCGCGTGTATTTTGATGAGCCATCCAAAGAGGCCTACGGATGCTCGAGTCTTCACGTATACATCAGGCATTTCTTAACCTTCCCAGTGCTTTCAAACGTTATTTAATATAGTTTTAAGTAGTAATTGTGTTACTAATTCAACGAACAATCATACGAACTCATGATTAATTTGTTTGCTATGATACATATTGAAATAAAGAAAATAGATGCATATAATTTGAAGGAAAAACAAAGTAGCGCTTACTCTCATGATTCACGATTGCTTATTTTAGTTTCGCAAGTGGATATTTAATATACTTTAAAATAACTAAATACACAAGACATTTTTATAATGAATATTTCATGAACGTAGTCGTATTTCCTACGTTATTTTAAACAATTCAAGATTAATCTTTAACAAATGATGTATTAAAGCGCATTTCAGTGTTTTCGGGATATCCTGTATATTGGAGAAAATTGATAAAATACGCTCTATAGCGCGATCCCTGAATTTATTATTCTTTAATAAAGAAATTTCATGTAGTATATATTATTCTTTTGTCGCTTTCTCAATGTAACTTTGGAATTGATCAAGCATAATGAACGCTTGTACAAAATATTAACTACATTTGAAGTTTCTGTATAAACGGGCAAAAATCAATAATTTATAATTTACTGTATTTCTGCACTGTACCAGATGTAAGTCTGAATCACATAATCAAGGCATGTATAACTGATAAATAACATTTTCAACTAGCAAAATAAATTGTCTAAATAGTATCACAACGTGATGCTTATTTACAAAAATAAAAACTACTCAAGTAAGTAATACGCGATTTCTGATTAAAATAATTTATTTATAAATAACACATGAATAATTATTCACTAAACATGATTTACATACATATTTTTAGAATTTTTAAATACATTATAAAAGTGTTCACGTACCTTTACATTCAGAGCAAAATGCTCGAATTTTAGGATAAATTTTCATGAAAGAAAATGGCGCAAGATTCTCAAAACGATTACCTACATCTAAAGTTCTTTAGTACGACAAAAGTATAAAAAATTGTTTTAAAATAATAAAATAATATAACATTTATAATACTTAGAATAAAAAAATAGAACACTGTCACTGGGGGAAAACAGGCCTCAATGATAAACTCATTTTTAGTGATGGCAACTCATACGCAGGCCCGTTGCTAATGACGACGGCCCCGGTTAAAGTAATTAAATTCATAAACCTAAGCAACGGAATAAAATGCTACCTATTAATTCTAAACTCAAGGCCTCCTGCAGACGATAATTCTGATAACACGGAAGGACCAATGCTAGAATAAGCTCGACTTTTAGTAGTCTTAAGAGGCATAGTGACGTCAGCTCAATGTATTCACAATCGAATCGATTACCAATGTTAAAAAGATGTTCTTTTTCTTTTTTAAATAAAAGAAATTAATAATATTACTGAAATGCAGACTTTTCTACTGGGTGACACTACTTGACTTGATTTTCTAATTTCTGTATTGGGTGGTGGTAGAAGGAATTTTTTTCAGATCTTTAATTACAAACATAATTTTGAAAAGCTGCTAAATATGTTTTGCTCAGAGTCTGTAAAGCCCAAAAAATGATGTGATTATGTATAGTTACCAGAAAAACGACTGAAGCGAATGATATGAAATTGAGTGTCATGATAGGTGGTTACTCAACTTAAAACATAGGCGTCTAATTTTTAAAAAATCTTGATTGGATTTTGAGATTTTGCGAAAATCCTTTCAAACTGCATAAATTTGTGTTCAAGCATCACGTAAAAACGACTGAAGCGAATGATATAAAATTGGGTGTCATGATAGGTGGTCACTCAACTTAAAATATAGGTGTCCAATTTAAAAAAAAATCTTGATTGGATTTTGAGATTTTGCGAAAATCCTTTCAAACTGCGTAAATTTGTGTTCAAGCATCACGTAAAAACGACTGAAGCGAATTGTATGAAATTGGGTGTCATGATAGGTGTTCACTCAACTTAAAACATAGGCATCGAATTAAAAAAAAAATCTTGATTAGATTTTGAAATCTGGCGAAAATCATTTCAAACTGCGTAAATTTGTGTTCGCACATCACGTAATAACTTCAAAGGTGAAAAAATGATATTTGGTGAAATGATAGGTGGTCACTCACCTTAAACTATAAGCATCTAATTAAAAAAAAATCGATGAGATTTCGAGATTTTGTGAAAATCGTTTAAAACTGAGTGAATCTTTGTTCCCGCATTACGTAATAACGACTAAAGCGAATGATATGAAATTGGGTCACATGATAGATGGTTGCTCAATATAAACTATAGGTGACCAATTTTTTAAACATTTTTATTAGATTTTGAGATTTTGTGAAAATTCTCTCAAAATACGTTTATATTTCTTCAAACATCATCGACTAATACGGAATTTAGTGATGATAGGTTGCTTCTAATCTTAATTTATAGGCGTTGAATTTTTAAAATATTTTGATTACATTTTGAGATTTTGCGAAAATCGTTTTAAAATGCTGAAATTTTGTTCCAGCATCACGAAATAAAGACTGCAGGGAATGAAACGAAATTGGGTGACATGATAGGTTGTCACTCAACTTAAATTCTAGGCTTCAAATTTTTCAAAAATGTTGATTAGATTTTGAGATTTTGCGAAAATTATTTCAATATGCGTAAATATTCGTTCGCGCATCACATAATTACGACTAAAGCGAATGAAATGATATTACTTAGTTACTCTCTAACCTGTAATATTTTAACAATGCATAAAAATTATAACTTCGCTTTCTTTACTTTGGCAACATACTACATCCATTCTGTGTACTCCTACAATGCTGACGAAAGTTCTTGCTTTTTGGAAATTTGCATTCACTAACCCATCAAGGACGGGTACTTCAGCTAGTAAAATAAGATTAGGTGAGCTTTGTTAGTTTCTTTCTTATGCATTTAATTTACATAAAGGAGTAGTCACCCGATAAATAGCATCTTTTAACTCTCTAAAAATCATAATAAGCTTCGGTTTTATCTCTCTTTATGTACTCATGCATATGTGAGTTTGAATTCTTCGTCACGAATGGGAGCTTTCTAAACCAGATAGAGTCAGAAATAATTTTTGAATACCAAAATAGTAAATTTATGTTATTTGAATCATGTATTTCACTACGAACGAGTTTATATATGTATGTTTAATAGTAATGCAGAGAGAGAGAGAGAGAGAGAGAGAGAGAGAGTAAACGTATTGTAACTCCTTATAATTTATTATTAAACGTGAGATTTTTGATAGCGGAGCATATGCTAGATCCTGGTTTTTAGAATATATTATCTAGAACATGACAGTACTCAAGCAAACACCTCTTTAGATGATCTTTCAAAAATGTGGAGGAATACCTGTGAAAGAAAGAAAATAACCGTAAGACACCATCTTCTGTGATTGGAGCTGCCATTTTTTTTCCACTGGCTCAAATCCCAGAAGTCATTACGCATTACTCAAGAAAATTTTATATTTAAAAATTTGCGACTTTGTTTAAATTATTCTGCATACTCTCCTTCCAAGACGTTATAATGTCGTTTATACTAACCAGGGCTTTGGAAAAAACACACAACAAATTAGATCGAAGAAACAAAATATTCTTAACATTAATTCCCGTGCAGTTTTTTCGGAATTTTTGCATAGGTTCGAATTGTTTTTGCAGTGCCGGCAAAAAAGGTGACATTTTAATTTGGTGATAAGAATATTGATAGTTAAATTGTGCACCGAAAACCCTTTGTATCTTTTCAAGAATATTTGGGTATGGGTAATGTTTGCACTATTAGTTCGGAATGCTGGAAGGATTTTTAGCGTAACCAGGTTGCCTCTGGTCAAGGCAAACCTGAAAAACCTGGAAATGCCAGGAAATTTTATTTTAACAGAGAAAGTCAGAGAAAATTGAAAATTACGGCTAAAATCCAGGAAAATCTTGAAATGTGATCTGGAAAATTATCTTAAGTTTCCATTTAGAAATAACTAGAAGTCCGATGTGGATGAAATTACAACGGGCACCAGAAAAAAATCATTCGACGAATATTCAATTTTTATTATATGCCCAAATCGACTTTCATGCTCTTCTGGAAACGTGCAGGAACTCTTTGCATTGGAACGCTTTCGTTTTGTCTAGACAGCCCCTCTTATGTCAGTGTTTCATGCAGACGATATCATTTTAAGGGGGGGGGGAACTATATACGTTATCTGGAAAAATTATTTTAAACGAATTGGAATCGCAATTTTCCTTTCAAAATCTGATGACCGTGAATTCAATATGACGTCATGTCAATTGCGACAGCTAATTTTGTCACGCAAATAAATAACTTTATTTGACTCTCGGAAATAAAGTGGATCTGAAAACAGCGAGAAATCGCTTAAAAGTTAGGGAACGGGTGGATTCTTATATTGTTAAAGTGGAGCAGATTCTAGTCTATATTTTTATGCATATTTATGAAAAATTTCAAGCGGATCGTAGAAACCGTGTAGTTGTTTTTGTGCTTTCTGTGCTTAACTTTTTATTCTTTTTAGAGTAACGGCGGTAAAAGTTTTACATTGTAGTGATCACCCAAAATTAATCAGCGCACCTAGTATAAAGTAGGATTTTTCATTTGTCGTACATCTATAATATCGTAAATATGATTTAATTGTAGGTGCGCAAAAGCGGCGCATATAAAAAAGAAGAGCATTGCTTTAGGGTAACATTTTGCTTTGCTGTGCATTTTATTTAGGTTAAATAAACTTTTCCTCCCATAGGATTGTGTTCCTCCATAACGTAAAATGTGGCAATCAAACACTGGGCAAGCATTGGCATCATGTTTAAAATACAGCGTGGTTATAATTAAACTTAACTGTGTTTAGACATATATAGAACCCGTTCTGGTGGGCATAATTTGTTGAAACTTGGTAAGTGCGTTATATGGACCACAGGGAAAAGAAATCTGCAATTTAAAAAAAAAAAGAAAATAGTTCAAATTTTAAACGATAGACGGCGTTTTTCAAGTAGAAAGGACATGATGCAAATTTAGAGCGTTTTAAAAATTCCAGCAGTCAATGCTGTATAATCATCAAACTTAACTGCATCAATTTATCAATCGCACTACGAGAATATGGACAACGCTTACGAAAGGGGCCTACTCTTTCAAGCGCCGACAATCACACAATATGATTGATAAATTACTGTAATTCTGATTAAAAAGAAAAAAGAGCTTGCTGATCATACGGCATAAACTAGTGGCGTTTTCTAAACAATACAAATTTGCACAGGCCTTTTTCGTAAGCTTTTCAAGGGTCGATATTCTAGCAAGTTTGTTGATAAATTACGGAAGTTCTGAAGAAACAACTTGATTACTGGAGATCGATTTTTCTTTTCTCAAAGCAAGGTGAAAAATGATTACACGGTATTAACTACCAGCCTTTTTAAAACGCCTTAAATTTAATAAAATATATGCTTAATACGTGAAAAGAGCCATCTATCGATCGAAATTTGAACTAATTTTTAATTGCAGATTTCTTTTCCCATGGTTCATACAATGCATTTAACAACGACATACGTCAGCCAAATAGCCCGCTACTTAGGCCTAAAAGAAGTTAACCTTATATTATAACCACCCTGTATTTTCAAAAAAATCTCTCATTTTGCATAAGTATTGAAAGTACATGTTATATAAATCCTCTAAGAGCCTCAACTTCGAAGAAGTGCCTCAAAATTTCAAGCCTACACAAACTTCTAATACTTAACCAATATGTGTAATAATTTTAAGATTGGATTTTTTTCTGTGTATACTTAGAAGTATTTCTCTCAGTCGTGTTATTGCAACTATCACAACGTCTAATACTCAAACCATTTTCATTAACGTGTACGTTAAACGTGCGCGTAAAATCTGTGAGGCCGTATATATATCTTAGGGCTGGGTAGGTTGGTAAGTAGAAGAGAGGTAGGTATTCAGGAATGACTCCCTTTGAGAAAATGCTCCAAGCTGTGGGGAAAAGATAATTTCCGTGCTCTAGAAGACGCCAAAGACTGACGTGTCTTCGCCGTGAGGGCAGAAAACTCTGACGTTTTGACTGTTGTCAGTCGCGAAGAATAAGCTTTGATTTCTATGAAAATACTTGAGGGTGACAGTTACACGAGAATACTTTACTTTTTAGCACGTAATTTCCCGTAAAAATTGTCGGTTATTTGTAAAGCTGTCAGGATTATTTTAAACTGTACTGGCATCTGATGAAAACTCGAAGAATACGATGAAAATAAATTGATATAGAAGAACAACTGGATAGCCTGCCCAATGCTGAAAAAAGGGAAGCCGCTGCCACCCCTCGATTTAACTACTGGAAAGATGGTGGTCGATCGAATCGTTCATCTCGTGCCACAGACCTACAGACCATTTTTGACACAGCTGGCTGTGCTCGCACAGCCAGACTGTGGCGTTCAAACAAGAACACGTGGACTACGAGTACAAATGAAAACAATAGAAAGAAAAAAAATATTTTTCCCTTTTACTTTTGTTAAGATCTTAAAGAAGAAGCGACAGCCTAATTTTTTATTTCAGTTTTGCGTGATATTTCAGTTTACATAGCTGATGGAGCGAGACATCGCTATGGGCGAAATCCATAAAAGAAAAGAGAGAGAGAGAGAAATAATAATAAAAAAGAATATTTTATAAATTAAAGAGAGGAGTGCAGCTGAAATATATCGCGTGCAAGTATTATGACATTTCAGTTATTCATATGTTTTTGAACTTTTGAACGAGTTTTGGGGGGAAACAAAGAATTCCAGTGATCTGTATTTAATGAATAGTTGTATGACTGCAAACTTTAAAAGTAATCGAATTTTTGCTAAAAATAAAGTGAGAAAACAAAATTTTTCATATTTTTAAAAGAGAGCCTTATAAAAATGTTATATTTTCCATGGGTGGGCAGTTGCCGTACAGGCCATTCAGTACGAAGGCCCGAAGCTTCGGTCATTTTATTGGGACATCCAGTATTCGGCCAACATTACCCTTATAAAGGGGCGAATGAATTAACAACCAAGTAGTCCACCAAAGCGCAGTACAATCTGGGGCGTCTAACACTGGAAGTGCCATTGGGGTCATTTTGATCCTTTTCTCAATATCTCAGCTTTATTCCAATATACAGTTTAACATCGAAGCTCATTTTACTACTTTTCCTAAAATTCTTCCAAGCGTGTTGTGACAAATTTTTAGATTTCTACTTTAATTAGTAAAATTAATAATTACAGAAATACCCAAAACAGTCAACAGATGATTTTGACCCTCCCCTCCGGCTGTTCTAGTGCAAGGAATGCTATCAAGTGAATTAATAACTGTCTGTCAAAATAATGTATAAATTTTTCTTGAAATACTCTTTATACACAAAAATAAAACCTGAAGAATCTAGAAAATATTATTTATATCTTTCTATATACCTATTTATCAATTTATCTATGTATCTATCGATCTATATCTGCAATGTGCTCGCTAAAGTCCGCTGTCTGTCATCCCATTAACTTCTGAATGGCAAGAGCTATGCTAATAAAAATAGGGTCTAGGTATAGTAAAGTTGCCATGAGCTACGCAAAACAACACCGCTTTCAGCGCCACCTGACAGCTGAATTTGGAGTTATCTTTCTTATCTCAAAAGCGATCCGAGATACGAGGAAAAAGTCAATTAGAAAGCTGCTCGGCATAATCGATTTTGTAAGAAAAGATACCTTAATTTGCACACGAAGCTCATTAATTCGCACAATAATGCTACGGATGAAAGGCATCAAACGCACATTTGTTAGGTCAAATTTTCCAAAACTGCACTTACCTGATATTAAGTTCATTTATTCTTCATGCTAAAACTGTTTTCCGTCAGTAACAATACACATATGGAGGCTGGTCTGCAGTTCCCGCTCGAAATTGTACAGTATGGCTGGTGGCACGCTGGCAAAAGCATCAATAATACGTTTTTACACCTTGCATTTTAAGCCTTCAATTTTTAACACCAATATACTCCAGATGTCTTTTCTTAATAAATCGGGGATGATGAACAATTTTGTAAGTCTTTTTTCCCGTTTCTCGTACCGTTTTTGAGATAAGAACGTTAACTCCAAATTTAGCTGCTAGGTAGCACTGTAAGCGGTTTTCTTGCGTAGCGCATGGCGGCTTTACTATACCTAGACTCCACTTTTATGACTGTAGATCTTGCCGTTCAGAAATTATTGAGGTGATAACGGACTTTAGCGGGCACACTCTACATATAGATAAGTATTAGGGGGACCAGAGAGTATAATGTCGTCTTCTCGTACACGCTTAAATCTATTGAGTAAAATAATAATCAAACGGAGTATATTTTTACTCAATTTTTGACTTCAAACAGCCATTCTCCCGATTGAGTAAAATTTACTAAATTCATCGACAAAAATCAATGGATCGAAAAATTCTCAATTTTTGAGCATTATACAACAGCTCCATTTAAGCTAAATAATAATCAAAAATGAGGAGGGTCTGTCCGTTTTTGATTAATATAACTGTACTCAATTATGATTATTATTTAAGCTATAGAATGAGCGTTTTTGCAAAATCAGCCCTTTTTTAATTAACATATCTGTACTCAATTAAGATTATTATTTTAAGCTTAAAAAAGGGTGTTTTATTAAAATTTGCTGTTTTTGATTAATATATTTAATGATTCGTTTTCTTCATTTTTTATTATCAGAGCTGTAATCTATGATTAAAAGCCCGAGAAAATAAATTTTAAATCATGGCAAATACATCACATATATCTTAATACACTATAAAAGAGTATTTTTTTTAATAAATAGAATATAATTTCACTATAGTCTCTAGTTATAAAACGAATTCACAGTACAGTCAGAATACAGAAATGCAATCATGGTTAAACCCAGGGGCGGATCCAGAGAAACCATCTGGGGGGGCTCCGTTTTTCATTAGGATGATACATTGATTTCCCAATACTTTTTCTCCCGATGTATAATTAGACATGGTATATCACAATTAAATAAGTATGTTGTCTGCTGCAAGAACCGTCGAAAGAAAACTCGGAATTGGGGGGGGGGCAGAGCTATCGTGCGCCCTATATCGATCAAGTTAAAGCTGATGCTCATAAGCCATGTGTTTTATGCGTTTCAATGGACGACGGGACTGATACGGGAAAAAAATGTTCCGTTGCTCTCTCCATTGTGTAAGGAGACGGGGTTTTCAGTTTAACACATTAATCTCTTGTTGGTAGATCCCGACTGGTCATTAAAAGTCGTAAATTTCGCCAGAAAAATGTCGCCTTAACCCCTGTAGTGACGACAAGACGTGGCTAAGCAGCAACGACCTTTATTCATGCTGTTGTTCGCGGGCCTTACCCATTAACATTTTAGTGTGTACAGAGTATAATTGCTGAATGCATTATTGAACCCATTTCACAGCCACCGTGCAATATACAATGCTCACAGCATACATTTTCGGGCCTTACCCATTAACATTTTAGTGTGTACAGAATATAATTGCTGAATGCATTATTGAACCCATTTCACAGCCACCGTGCAATATACAATGCTCACAGCATACATTTTCGCATTTTAGGATGGCATTAAATTTTCCAGATTAAGTAATTCCCACCCTTTTCTGTGAGGACTGTAGTAAACCAACCTCAATTCCTATTTACAACTAATCACTATTACCTGCTATTTACAATTTGACCTTCCTTTTTTAAAACCAGACCAGCTATACATTGCCAGGCACTCTCTTTGTCTGATATCTTAAAATATGTTTTACTTTTATAATGAGGATTTGTACCCATACGTCTGGGTGGTGGGGACAACTCATGAGAGCAGTTGAAAGAATGAAAGCTGTACAAATTGCGGAGGGTTGGATTGTTCGTCTATGCTGCAGCATCACTTAAGGCCGATGCGTCTAACGTGACTGCAGTGGGTAAGAGGGCATTCTCGACGCGAATTTTAAGACTTTTTAATGGCAATTAGGGGTTTACCGATGAAAGATTTCTGCACTAAACCGCAAACTCCGTCCCCTATAAAATGGAGAGAGCAACGGAAGATTTTCCCCCCGTATCAGTGTGCCGTCGTCCATTCAAATACGGTGTAACCTGCTAAAGTGACCATCTTGGTAAAGAGATTGTCTGTTTATAGTGACAACTTTCGCAAACAAGCAGTGAGCAATTTCGCTTTACAACCATCACACTTTACCACCTTTGTAAGGTGGCCGTCTTTATAATAGGGTTATCACACTGAGAAAAATCCGACCAACTTTCCTTGCAAATCAAGTTTCGGGCCGATTTTCTCCGCCGTTACCTTGACGACCGCGAACTCCAACTTTTTCCTTTCCGAAGGAAAAAATCCGAGTCGGACGAAATTTCGGCCAGTCAGAGTACTTCTTTCTGCTACGTCATAAGCAATTTCGAGCAATGGCGACTACTACTATGTTCGAAGCTTGGCTCGATGTCAGAATCACGTGTAAATAAGATTATGGCCGCGTTCAAGTGGACTTTGGAATTAGAGATTGCTGCCCATCCGATGCTGCCGAAATGGCTGCCGATCCGATGTAAATATACCAACGCACGATAAGTAAAATAAGAACCTGCACGCCAAATCAGCGATGCGCTGACTATTTGGCGTCGGAGAGTGTTTGTTTACTTTTGCAACCCTTAAAGATAACCACGCCTTCAAGTCCGTCGGAAAAGTTGGTCCAGCGCGAAGTTGCTCGGATTTTCCCTTTAGTGTGATAAGGCCATAAGTAAGTACAGAAAACAGTTGTGGAGATGATTTTTAAAGAAACAGCAACTTACAATTTTGAAATTTCAACAAACATTTCTGGTTATTATATTTGGACGCTTTTATCTTGAAAAAATCATCTGCACTACCATACGTAAATTTTGAATATCCAGTAAGCTTTTTCCAAAAAGCATTAAAATTAGCCTAGGTTAATTACAAAAGTTTAAAAATAAATAAATAAAGAGAGTAAAAGTTATGCTTGCATAAAGGGTGTTAGAATGATGTGTAAATTTAATGAATAATTTTTGAAAGTATTTTTCATAAAAATTTAATACGAACAATTATCTACATGAGGGATCTAGGCCGAGTACGGGGTGCCCTACGTGGGGGGTTTTCTAAGAGGCCTTAATCCGTATTTATGAGAAGTTTCGGAGAAAACGGCATAAGACTCCGAACGGCTAGATTGATGGACGCGAACTGAGTTTGAACCAGGCGCTTTTCTTCTCCCAGTTGCGAGCGCTATGCGCTCAGCCGTCGGACCTCCAGAAATTGGAGTGATGTGTTATGTGATGTTATGTGGCAAGCTTATACAAGAGGCATCTGCATTCTGGAACGGTTGCCTTGGTCGGAGGATTTTTTCAGAGGTTCTTCACGTTAAATCTGGAGAAAACCATCTGGAAAAACTCCAGATGGTTAGATCGAAAGCCGCGCGGTAGGCCCAGACACGGGACCTTCACACTTCAGCCGTCTATCATGTCGAGTGTCTTATCCACTCGGCCATGGTGGGGCCCAGAAATTAGAATGTTGGATGCTCTTGCTTCAAGCAACCATTTGCATTCAGTAGTGCCTTGGCAAACTCTTCCAGCTCTAAGCGACACATTCAGTGGCGCGAGCTGTACTCTCCTGACAAATAAATCGGCCACATTGACTTTTCGGCCGTTTGGATTTGGATCCCGAATTAAATTTTTATGCAGCTTCAAAAATTTTCTCTTTGCTACTAAAATACCTTTGAGAATACACTCAGGTAGTTGAGATTGTCTTGCGAATTGCACTTTTGACATCCCTCGACACTTTTTTCCCACTATTAAAAAAATTTTCCCCTGTTCCTGTAGATTAAAAAAAAAAAAAAAAAAATCGTTGTTAAACAGAAACGACGTCGTCTTTGAATAGAAATTTTTTAAGTTGGAGTTGCTGGGACTTTGAAATATCGTCTTTGGAAAGAGTTCGTCGTTAAACAGAGTCAACTGTATATACAGTGCTACTTTTTTAAAAATTCGGTTCATGTAAAAATTTACAATTTTTTTTTTAACTTCCCTAATCCATAGTGTATTTCTAGCTCTGGGGGGGGGGCTCGAGCCCCCAGAGCCCCCCCGTGGATCCGCCACTGGTTAAAACAGCTGTCAGATTTAATTAAAGCAGCAACCCAATTTATCGACATGAAAAAGGTAAAATACTACTTACTCACTTTGGGTGGAGATATCATAACTTCATTTGTTTTACAACAACTTTTTATAATCCAATCGTAAGAAACTATGTCATTAAAGCGAAATCTTTACCTAAAGCATCTCCTCCATATCTAGGCTGAATTTATTTCACAACGTTTGGTATTCGGATACAACATAAAATTATCACCAGCGAATACACACACAACTATGCCCGCGTTTGTGACTATGAACCGTTATCCGTTGAAGAGCGTGGGTCACGTGATAGTAATAGGATATGGGTCGTGGGGGAGAAAGACAGAATACTCAAATAGAGAATATTTTGTGAAAATTGAGCTATGTAGAATCTAGCGAATCGGGAGGATTGAGGCGAATTGAAGAGATAACAAATTATTGTCTTTAAGGAGTATTTTTTAGCGTAAAAGGATTTAAATCAACCGATAAGAAATTTAATCAATAAAGGAGTGTTAGTTTTAATCAATAGATTTAAGCGCGTAAGTTAATAAATCGCTAACCCAAGGCTACTGTTAAGCTAATAATACGAAATTTGGCATGTATATGAGCTTTGTAACATAATTGGACTGCCTTTTTCGAAATTCGCAACCTATGGCAGGGGGTAAGGGGGTCGAAACGTCATTTTCACATACCTCATGTGATCTCAAAGAAAGAAAAGCGATATCTAAAAAATTCTCCTTTCAAAATACAACACTCAAGAAAACCTAAAAATCAAGTTCAGGACATTTTGAAGGTCGTCTTCCAAGGTGGGTAGATGTATAAAAAGGGGGGAGGGTGACCAGCTTTCTTAAAAGAATAAATATAAATTACCTAATTCTTGCTTCAAAATTTAGTAAAAATGAATCCTATGTTTAGGCACTGCTTGTTTGTAATTAAATAGTTGTTGAAAATTTATTTGTTTGAATTTTATGTAAAAGAAAAAGACATTACATTCCAGTCCTCCTAATATAATGTTAACTAACCAGAATTCAGAGGGCGTAGCTAGGGGTGGTGGGTATTGGGATACATCCCCCACCCTCACACACACATACCCCGAAATTGTCAGATTAGTTAGTACAAGCTTTATGTCGTGCAGATATAAGGTTTGTTTATTCACCTTTTTTTTCATATCCCCTCCTGTCAGAATTCCACATTATTACATCTTCATCTACAATAAAATATTTAATTCTGCAATAGTGGAATCATTTACAAGTTAGAAATGGTGATACAGGGTTTTTTTTTTTTTTTTTTGGCAAATAGCAATCAGGGGAAAATATGCTTTGGGAATTTGGTTAAGTACCTCTTTGACACATGGGTCACATGACCTTTTGCATCGTTACATTAGGCATTGCTGTACAGCTTATTACCTGCATGATGCGTGCACCCAAGGGGAGGAGGCATGGACATTTGAAAGAGAAGTTAACCCTTTGAGGCGCAACCCTTTCCCAATGCTGAAAAAAGGGCAGCCGTTGCCATCGCTCGTCTTAACTACCAGCAAGAGAACGGACGATCGAAACGTTCATCGCGTGCCACAGATCTAGAGACCCTTTTTTGGCACAGCCAGCTGTCGCCAAAAAAGGGTCTCTAGATCTGTGGCATGCTATGAACGTTTCAATCGTCGTCATCTTGCTGGTAGTTAAGACGAGCGATGGCAACGGCTGCCCTTTTTTCAGCATTGGGCAATCTATCGGCTGTCCTCGCATTCTTCCATTTTTCAGCAGATGTCAATGCTGTTAAAAATAATCCTGACAATTTTTTATGGGAAAGGACGTGCTAAAAACGTAAAGGATTCTCGTGGAGCTATGTCACCCGCAACTATTTTTATAGAAATCAAATCTTTTCTTCGTGACTGGCAACAGTCAAAACGTCAGAGTTTGGTGTTCCCAGACCGGGAATACCGCACGTTAAAGGATTAATGGCAGAGTTAGTCAGTCTGAAAAAACTGGCGCTCAATCTATTGATAGAACTCACAAATTTATTAACATATATGTAAGTAGAAAATACCTCTTTCACCCGTTGGCAAATTGGCTTTGACGTAAGCCACGGCTTCTTTGATTGGCTCCTCTTTGGTAATATCTAAGGGCACGATGTGCAGTCGTTCGGAGCAGGCTTCTTTCAGGGACTTGGCTCCCGGTCCATCCGGATTCAAGCATCCGGCAAACACGTGCATTTTCAGTTCGTCAAAGCGTCTGGCCATTCGGTGTCCCATGCCTGTATCGCACCCTGAAAAGAAAGACAGCAAAGAAGAGTATTCCGAAACTATTTTTAAAGCTATTTTTAAATTATAATAATTAATGAGAAGAGAGGAAATCACATATTGCTAGGTGGCGTTTAAAGATCTTAAAGCCATTCCTCGATATTCCCTAGGGTGCTTAAAGATCGCCAGTTTAGGAGAAGCTTTCTTGAAGAACACCGATAGAACCCCCCTCCCTCCTCCACCCATTCTATAAATTTAACTACGCGCTGGCTTACAGTATTAGCCCGGTCAAATTAGACCAGAAAATAGGAGTGAAGTTACAAAAATTCACACCCAGCTGAAAGTTGGTGGGATTGTTCAAAATACCATCGCAAATGAAATCTAAAAATTTGTACATGCTAGAGAACAAAACAGCTCAACTTTTGTTCTCTAGCATGTACAAATTGTCAAGGCCGGTCGTGCTCCAATGTTGAATCACCAACAGTTGAGGATTCGTTTGATACCAACGAGGAGACATGCGATGTATCACTATTGAGGCAATTTACTTGCACCCAGGATGAAGAAGGACAAGAAGAAGAGGAAGCAGAAGTATTAGAGAATTATGAATCAGACGAATAAATTTCCCTATTTTTTTATTTTATTTACGCCACTTTTATCATTTTCAACCCTTGCCAATATCTTATTATTATTCAATAGTTTCAAATTAAACAGAATCACATCAGATTCTTGGAATAGGCCTACCGGGGAAACCACGTTAAAACAAAAGCGCTACTCAAAGGTGGCGTGGAAACGTGTGGATATTATGACGATTACAACTCTTCCAACTTTTTGAATCGTTATATCTCAGAAACGGTGGCTCTTAGGAAAAAAAGTATTTAGACATTATTTATAGATAATTATCTGATCTACAGTTTTTGTCTGAACTAATTTTATGATAAAACTTACCGTTTTGCTGAAAATCGCGAAAAACCTGTTTTTGTGACCTTTGACCCCGAGTCAATTTTTTTCCAGGTTTCGGATTGATGAGGTCTTTTTAGATTTCATTTATGATGGTGCTATGAACAATCCTACCAACTTTGAGCTGGGTGTGAATTTTTGTAACCTCGGATGTCTAAATTGACCGGACTCTATGTATATGCTGGATTTCGATGGCTGGGTACCGATTGCAGTTTTTCTGTTATAAACCCAATATCTTAATCTAGTAAGGAAAAAATAATAGTGTTTAATATCTTTATTTATGTATTGTCTTTATAATCATGCACATTTGCCCATTATTGTCTTACTTATTTTTAAATTAATTTACTTTTTTCTCTTACTGTATTTCTATTCATGTTACTTGTTATTTTGTGAAAGTTTGCCATTTTCTCATGCCATTGGAAATTTTTTAAAAATTAACAAAATTAATTTAAAGATAAATAAAAAACATATTTAAACTTTAATTTGTTTTTATTAGAAAATTCTTCCATTAGATTAAGAGATTTCTCATCCTATTAGTATTTGTTTTTATTTCAGGTATAGATTATCATAGAATCATTTTCATACCAGTAGTTTATATTCTGTGACTTTTTCTTTCCGTATGCTCAATTCGTATTAAGAAAAAAGTTGTTGCTTTATGGTGAGGCAATTAAAAATTATATCAGTGTTTCTGAAGCCTATTTTTAATGCGAAATTATAAATACAACTGCAGTCACGTGTAGACACTAAACATTTCTTAATGCTAATATTTCTTTTATTATCACACATTTTTGACACGAGCACGATTAATTATATTGAGAGTGTAATACAAATTCACTGGTGGCAACGTATAAGCGATGGTATTTAAAAAATAAGAAAATTATTAGAAAAAGAAAAGTACGTAGTGTGTTGTATAAAATTCAAGTTACGATATATGTATGAATTAGTTCAAGTTAACGCTGCACGTTATGTTAGAAATAAATGTTTGTTTTGTCTTTAATACGTTTACGTTAGTGTGTTGAGCTAACAATTAAGAAGTGGGATAAACTAATCCAGATTTTACGATAAGATAAGTACGAGAAGATAAGTTACGATAAGAAAATAGTATAAGTTCTATTTTTTTCAAGTGTACGTTTAAATACGAATTCGTTTTTTAATTAATTAAGAAATTGAACATGTCTCTGTTTGGAAAAGCAAAGAAGTGTGACTTAAAAGTATTAGCCGAAGAGTTAGGTGAACAAGTTAATGACGATCTCAAAATGAGTGATCTGAAAATAATGATTTTGGCAAGTAAAGAGTATGAAGAAAACTGCGCCAAGGAATGGCTAGCTACGATAATTAATGAGCGAAAAGATAGAGAAGAACTGGCTGAAAGAAAGCGCCAAGAAGAAATGACAGAAAAATTACGGCGAGAGGAAATGGAAATGGAAGAACGTAAACGTAAGGATGAGATGGAATTGAACTTCAAAAATTACGTATCGAAATGGAAGGTAGAGCTGCAATTCCAGTCGCCAATCAAAATGGTACTAGTGTACAAGTGAAACCAAAATTGGAACTCCACCACTTGATGCAAAAATTTAATCCAGATGAAAGTGATATAGGCTTGTATTTAACAATGTTTGAACGCTTAGCCAAACAAGCAGATGCGCTTGAAAATACGTGGGTGAGTCATCTACTAGGATTGCTACCATATGATGTTACCCAATTAATCGCCAGAGAATCAGATGAAACAGCAAGTGATTATAAAGAAGTTAAAAAGATATTGCTGCAACGATACAAGTTAACGCCAGAAAAGTTTCGCCAAAAATTTTTCACACATAGCAAGAATAGTGGATGCACGTGGAAAAACTTTGCATATGAGTTAAAAAGTTACTTTAATGAATGGATAAGCGGTGTTAAAGTTGATACCTTTGAGAAATTAAGTGATTTAATTATTTGCAGATCAGATAAAACGCAAAGTAACACAAGAACTTACAGATCATTTTATTGATGACTGGCCGAAATTAATATCGCCCGATCATTTAGTCGAAAAACTAGACGATTATGAAACTGTGAGATCAACTTTCAAGAACAAGCAACCACGTAAAGAAGGGCATTTCGAGAAAAAGAGTCATTCCAAATATGATTATGTTGTTTCGACCAACGAAAAGAAAAGGTTATACAGTGCAACTCATAATGAGAAAGGAGAGCTAAAATGCTTTAACTGCAATTTTTATGGACATATTTCTAAGGACTGCCCACAACCGAAAGTCGTCATAATCTGTCGTAGATGTGGAAAAACTGGTCATAAAGCAAAAAGCTGTACGGCTAAGACTGAAAATAATAATTCAAACGAAAAAAGCTTGTCCGTTACTCAGGTTAGAGGACGTCCAGATCAGTGCGCAAAATATTTAAAGGAAGCAAAAATAAATGACTGCGGAAATGTTGAGGCTCTTGTAGATACAGGGAGTTCTTGTTGTCTGTTAAGGATTTCAGTCGCTCAAAAACTCGGATTGAGACCCAAACCTACTGTTAATGAACTATATGGTTTTGGAAACCAAATCACTCCTGTAGTAACTGCCATGGGAAAGATTGAAGCCGATATTGAAGTTGATAACGTAAAAGGTCAAAATATAAATATATACATTGTTCCTGATGACGCACAACCAGATGATCTTTTAATTGGACGGTCATGGCTTGATCTTCCATACATCGCCTATGCTAGAATTGGAAATACATTGCATATCGCGTATCATGAAGATGAGAATTTTAGAAATTTATTAATTGATGAAAAAGTAAATCGCATTTCTCTCAGAAATCTTGAAACAACTACATTAGAGAAAAATACAATAAATCTTGTCAGTTCTCAGACCGATTTTATTGACAATGGACTAATTTTATTGGAAAACTCTGAAGTCTACTGGATTTACCACTATCTTACTTATCTACTGGGTTATCTACTGGAAGTTAAAGATGGAAAAACGTATATACCTGTGATGAATACGGGAGATGAAAATGTCATGCTTCTTAAGGACCAGTGTGTTGGTAGAGCAAGCATGGTCGAGGATTTAAATGCTGAAGGTAGCGAAGAAGTTTCAAACGATCCACCTAATTTACGAGATATAAAAGAAAAGACCCCCCATAACTTTGAATGAAATCAAGATTGACCAAACTATTGAAAGTGAGAAGAAGCAAGAACTGCTTAATTTGTTGAATGACTACAGAGACTGTTTCGCACAATATTTCTGAGCTAGGATGCACAAGAATAACAGAGATGGATATTAAGGAAATTCACGGATCAAAACCCATATGTATGAAGCCATATAAAACGAACGCCTCTCAAAGAGCTGCTATAAAAGAAATTGTGAAAGAGTGAAAGGAAAATGGAATTGTGTCGGAAACAAGATCTCCGTATGCAAGTCCTGTCATATTGGTAAAGAAGACTGGCGAAAACAGATTGGTTGTTGATTATAGACGCCTTAATAATCAGACTGTAAAAGATAAATTCCCTTTACCTAAGATAGACGATTTGTTGGAGCAGTTACATGAATGTAGCTATTTTACTACACTGGACTTGGCACATGGATACTTACAAATACCTTTAACCGAAAAAGCAAAACTGAAAACAGCTTTTATAATACCAGATGAAACAGGACAGTTTGAAAGAATGATTTTTGGGTTAACAAATGCTCCGGCGGAATTTCAGCGTTTGATGTATCACGCATTAGGGCCATTATACAACAGGGGTGTATTATGCTATCTGGATGATTTACTTATTCCAGAAAAAACTTGGAACGCTATGATCGAAAAATTAACCGACGTATTTGAAGCACTGCGTTCCGCAAATTTAACTTTGAAATTACCTAAATGTGAATTTTGAAGGAAAGAGGTAGAATACTTAGGATTTGTTATCAATGAACGCGGGATCAAGCCTGGGTTCAGGAAAGTGGAAGCTATATCGAAGTTTCTTCAACCTAAAAACATACATGATGTACGAAGATTTCTTGGCTTGACATCTTTCTTTAGACGATTTATTCCGAATTATGCTACGAAGGCGAGGTTTCTGACTCAACTTACCAAGAAGAATGCACCTTTTAAATGGGAAAAAGGGCAAGAAGAATCATTCGACACTTTAAGACGTGAATTGACAAATCAACCAATATTAGCCCTCTATAATCCTGAGGCAGAAACGGAAGTTCACTGTGATGCATGTACGGACGGAATAGCTGGCATGTTGTTTCAACGTGGAAACGATAACAATTTGCATCTGGTGTACTGCGTGAGTAAAAAGACCACAGAAACTGAGAATAAATACCATTCGAGTAAGCTTGAATTAATGGCAATTGTATGGACACTTGAACGACTAAGACAGTTTTTGTTGGGTATCAGTTTTACAGTAGTAACTGACTGTCAAGCCTTAGTTTATATGATTGCAAAAAAATCAAGTAACCCCCAAATTGCTCGTTGGAGTCTCCTCATTCAAGAATTCAATTTTGAAATTCGCCACAGGCCAGGTGTCAAAATGTCTCACATCGATGCTATCAGCAGAGCTCCAGTTTTGAATCCTACGGATACACTAGACTCCCTGATAGAAAACAAGTTTGAAGTATGCCTAACGTTGAGTATAGAAGACCAAGTTCTTATGATGCAGCAAGCAGATGAAACCTTAAAAGAATTAATAGAAATTCTCAAAAAAGATAAGGATGAAAGAAGTCCAGAAGAAAATAATAAAGTCGATCATTATATTCTCAAAGGAAATAGACTTTTTCGGGTAATCAAGGAAGATGGAAAGGAAAAACTCTTGTACGTTTTACCGAAAAGTATGAGGAAGAGTACGGTTGTAAAATTTCATGACCTCATGGGACATTTTGCAGTAGACAAAACGGTATCGAAGATCAAGGAACTATATTGGTTTCCACCAATGAAAAGATACGTTCGTCGACATATATCAATGTGCTTCGAATGCTTAGTCAATAAGGTACCAAGTGGTAAGAGACAAGGTCTTCTCCATCCTATTCCAACTGGCCGCAGGCCTTTCGCTATTATACACTTAGACCACCTTGGTCCATTTGTAACAAGTAGTAAGAGAAACAAGGAATTACTTGTAATTATTCATAACATGACGAGATTCGTACGCCTTTATCCTGTCAGAGACACTTCGACCAAGAATGTTCTAAAATCATTAAAGGACTTCATTCAAGATTTTGGATTACCGGATCGTTTAATTTCAGATCGAGAAATTCACCTCACACGAATTTCGAAAGTTCTGCGATGAAAATGGTATTATGCACACCTTAAATTCTACATCACATCCACAAGGGAATGGAATGTGTGAGAGAGTGAATAGAACGATTTTATCTACGATCATGCCTTCTATCGAAAAGATCAATCAAAAGGATTAGGACAGCAAAATTAAGGATGTAGAAAGAAACTTGAACAATACAGTGAATAACACTCTTGGAAAACCCCCCTTTTGAAATACTTCACGGATATGTACCACGATTTAAAGATGGAATATTGAGAATATTAGCTGATGAAAATGCTCAAGTTTGGAACGACCCAGAAAAACTACAATCCAAAGCTAAGGAAAAAATTAAGATGGAACAACAGAAAATGAAAGCACATTTTGATAAAAAGAAGTCTGGCACATTATTATTTGAAAAAGGAGAAATAGTTGTGGTAAGAAGAAATCCAAAAGCAACCGGTGAGCCAACAAAAACTCAAGTAAAGTACCGAGGACCAATGGTTGTGACAGAAGTACTACCTGGTGACACATATAGAATATCGCAGTTAGAAGGAAGCGACGGTCACCTATATGCAACAACAGCTCATATTAGCCAGCTAAAAGCCTGGAGGAGCTGGATTAATTATATTGAGAGTGTAATACAAATTCACTGGTGGCAACGTATAAGCGATGGTATTTAAAAAATAAGAAAATTATTAGAAAAAGAAATGTAGGTAGTGTGTTGTATAAAATTCAAGTTACGATATATGTATGAATTAGTTCAAGTTAACGCTGTACGTTATGTTAGAAATAAATGTTTGTTTTGTCTTTAATACGTTTACGTTAGTGTGTTGAGCTAACACACGTTTAAAAAAGCTTGTGAGCCAGTCTTGGAATGAGCTACTTGTTAAATACACAAAAGCTGAAAAATTGGTCGGAAGTAAAAGCACTAACAAAAAAAAAATGTTAAGACACATACAGAAAAATATTATAGATGCATATTTTAAAGTGTTGTGTTTTGTATCTTTTAGTGTTTGAAGAAAGTTTACATAAGTTACCGTGGAATCGGGTTACATGACGTATGGGATATATGGACATGTTCAATTTGCTATTGGATCGACCGCTATGTTAATTGCAATTAGTGACAACGATGGCAACGGACAGGGCCTCCGAGAAAAATTTTATAAGGCGGGGCGAAAATCTTCCCGGCCCCTTTCGTAAAGCACAAAAGTTTCGAAAAAACAGGAGGGAAGGAAGGATTTTTTTTTGTAAAACTGCTCTTTTTAATGATTTTCATATAAAATGCTAAATGGAAAGAGAGTGGGAGAGAACTTTTTTCCGATATGTAATGGTACTAATACGATATGTAATGGTAATTCATGTTCGAAGGTTGAAAAAATATTAATATTTAAATGGTAGAATTAACATTTCTGCCATCTAAATCATTCTAGAATTATATATTCAAAATTTAGTCTATTTTTAAAAAAATATTTTAATTACGGATCTATAAATGAAATTCGTACCACCTTCTGAAAAATTCACGGATGCACTTCAGTTGAACACGGGCCCACTCTAACTCTCACGTTCCCACCTCCCCCCTCTCGTAGGGCCTGGCAACGGATGCACTTTTTCAGTCTTGAGCAGTCTATCCAGTTGTTCTTCTATATCCATGTGAAAATGGTTAAAGGAAAATGGCCCTAACTACACTCCTTCTTACCTGTCACAAAAACAGCTTTATTCCCTGCCCCTTTCATGGGTCTAGGAAGCCTCCAGTTCCAATGAATTAATCCGACCGCTGCGAAAACTATCTGGAACCTAATGTCGCATATCAAAGCAATAATCAGCTCTAGGAAGTAATGATCCATTTGCAGCAGCATCTAGAATGGAACAATGCATTTATATAATAAACTGCTATGAGCAAAATGTACACTGGTGTCCAAAATTAAAGCTACAAAGTCGGCGATTATCAGGAGGAAGCATAGTGTTTCCAGTGAGGTTCCCAGACCCCATTGCCGAAGTAGAAAACTAGGAAGAGCCATGAATGCTACAATAACTTTGTATAAATTTCAAATATCGCAGGGTTGCCAAATGCTCTGGACAATAATTAACCACTTTTTGTGAACCGTAATTTAAAAAAAAAGTATTTTTTCGAAATGGTAATCAGACCACATATTTAACTTCGAAATTTTCTAAAATTAAACAACAGAAATTACTGTTTAACCCTTTAACGCGCAGTGTTCCCGCTCTGGGAACACCAAACTCTGACGTTTTGACTGCTGCCAGTGACGAAGAACAGATTTGATTTCTATAAAAATAGTTGCGGGTGACGTAGCTTCACGAGAATCCTTTACTTTTTAGCACGTCATTTCCCGTAAAAAAATGGTCACGATTATTTTTAACAGCACTGACATCTGCTGAAAAATATAAGAATGCGAGAACAGCTGGATAGACTGCCCAATGCTGAAAAAAGGGCAGCCGTTGCCATCGCTCGACTTAACTACCAGCAAGATAGCGGACGAGCAAGATATACGCAGCTGGCTGTGCCGCACAGCCAGTTGTCGTCAAAAAAGGGTCTCTAGATCTGTGGCACGCGATGAACGTTTCGATCGTCCGCCATCTTGCTGATAGTTAAGTCGAGCGCTGGCAACGACTGCCCTTTTTACAGCATCGTGAAAGGGTTGCGCCTCAAAGGGTTAAGAAAATGGTTAATTATATTCTGGAACAGTTCGCAACTTTAATATCGTTGTGCTTCTGAATAAATTTGGCTATGCTGATCGCCAGTCAGGATTACAAATCTTTCTCCAAGGGGTAGTCCAAACTGTGCATAACCTATGTAGTAGTTGAGCAATTAAAGACATGATTTGGAGTCAGCTTGACGTCATATGAATTGCTTCACTTTTATTACTTTTTGTGCCATCAGCAGAAATCTTCATGTTCTTATGGTGTTTCATCCTTAAACTTTTCAGAGTAGTCGATGTTTTTCTGTCGACATCAAGTTCAGTAATTTTGTTTTTATTTTGGATGGAATGGCAAGTTTGGTGCTTGCTAAAGGCATTTGCATCTGCAGAGGTAGTATGGTTAACAGTCTGATAATAGCGCAGGCATTCTTCGAAGAGCAATTGCCTGTCGATAACCCCCACCAGAGACCCTTAAGACTTTAAAATTTGCACTTCTGGAAGAATGGGAGCTAATGCCACAATCGTTGATCAATTCCCTCATATTAACAATACAAAAACTCGATATGACGCTTGTATGCTGTACGAGGTGGCCACACCCCGTGTTAGACGTAGCAGTAAAGAGTTATGACATATCCTAATTTCCTAATATTGTTTTCATTTGAATATCAACTTGCATTAAACTCCTGTACAAGTATATTTTTACCATTTCCTGTCATACAATACAAGGTATTAGTAGACCCATGCATCCTTAAGCCGAGTTCTTGTTGAAAAATCTACTTTTATTTTATATTTGTAACCTTAAATTTGAACACCAGTGTATTAAAGCGTGTTTGAGATAGCGACAGAGTACTTTTCCATAACCTCCAGTAGTGTTAGAATATACAGAGTGTTTCGAAACTCATGGGCAAAAATTTAAGGGGTGCTACTGTGGGCCAAAATGATTCAGAATCACACATCAGTGTAGGGTCGGAAGCGTCGTCCTCATGTGCCTGTTAATAATCATTTTTGGAATAATAGCGAACGTTCTGACTATGGTTCGTCAAAAACTAATGGATCTTTTACAAAAAGCGCTTGATTAAAATTGATTAGTAAGAGATCAAGTAGGGATTAAACAATGATTACAATATTGATTACTAAAGTGATTATTAACAGGAAATGAAAACAACGTGTCCGATCCCACAGCTATGTGATTCTAATCCGTCTTGGTTTCCTCTTCCACCCCTTAAATTTTTTGCCCATGAGTTTCGAAACACCCTGTATATAACATTTACAACAATAGCGCTTTTTTTACTTTGATTTTTAAACTTCCACCACAAACACATTCACAAAAAAAAAAAATAATCTATAGTAATGCAAAAAGTGTAAAACTTTATTAAAATTCACAAATATGTATTTTTTTATATTAATCATGAAGCTTACAAAATTTCTTTTATCAGAAGAATAACAAAATAATCTACATATTTCTTCAACAGATAATACATATGTTTTGATAAATAGTACTTTTGAAGATATTATTAAAGGGAAAAGACACTATCTTTAAAAATTATCTAAGGAAAACGCTATCTGCTTAAGTATTACTACATCAACAACAGACGATGATTTAAAACATAAACGAGACCTGTTTGTGTGTGAAAAGTATCTGTCACGTAATTTGTTCGTCTGGAACAATGGCGTAGCCAGAAATTTTTCATGGGGAGGAGGGGTTACGATTACTGAAACTCACATATATATGCATACGTGTGTGTGATAAGGAAGTGAAGAATATACATTTTGTATGGCAAAAAATTCCTCATGGGGGGGTTGTGACCCCCTATCCCCCCCTTGGCTACGCCCCTCGTCCGGAAATCTAAATCCCCTAGAAATTAGGGTCTTTTTGCCTCCCCAGACTTAGATCCTTCCAGAGCCCTACTACATGCTGATTGTACTTATAACGGTCATGAACGAGGTTGTGCTACTTTTGAATGAACTATCTAAACCAGCTTTTATTTTTCTTTTTCAAGTTTTCTGTAAAAGTTCTGTTTAGTTTTTTGATGATAAAAGCTTTTATACATACAAACTCACTTCTCAAAAATCAGAACTGCATTCATTTTCCCTTTTTTACTTCCTTGTACGTAGTATAAGGAAGTAATGTGATCCCGAAAAATTTTGGGGGCCAAATTTCGACATAAAAACCGATTTTGACTACCTCTAAATTTAATTTAAAAACTTTTTTCGATGCATCTCATCGTAGGATAGCATGCACGATCATATTAACGCGTCTGCAACTCATTTTGACCAGTGGCGAGTCTACTGTGGCCAGTTTTTCCATGCCGTCTGTACGTACGTACGTATGTATGTAACTCGCATATCTCAAAAACTATTGGTCGTAGAATGTTGAGATTTGATATTTAGGATTGTTCTATGATCTAGTTGTGCACCTCCCCTTTTGGTGGCAATCGAATGGATAGTTTATGTACAGGACCGCCCAAAAGATTCGAAATACATTACGCTCTATGGGCCGAAATTCATTAAACTCGCCTAACTCAAAAGCTATTAGGCGTAGAATGTCGAAACTTCATATTTTGGATTGTTGTAACATCTAGTTGTGCACCTCCCCTTTTGGTTCCATTCGACTGGATAGTTTATCTACAGGACTGCCCAAAACATTCGAAATACATTACACTCAATGGGCCAAAATTCATTAAACTCGCATATCTCAAAAACTGTTAGGCGTTGAATGTTGAAACTTTATATTTAGGATTGTTGTAACATCTAGTTGTGCACCTCCCCTTTCGGTTTCATTCGACTGAATAGTTTATCTACAGGACCGCCCAAAAGATTCGAAATACATTACGCTCTATGGGCCGAAATTCATCAAAGCGTTTTTTAGAGGTATTGGGCTATTTCAAACGACTCAGAAGTGATATATGCTGTAAAGAGTTAGAAAATGAATTTCTCCATTAAAAAAACTGCCTTTATCATTTATAGTTCTGCTACAGGAACACTCAAAAGATTTCCAATACATTACGGTCAATAGCAATTTTAGGGGCATTCATCCATTTCAAGCACAATACCGTCCTACCACATAAGTTAGGTAATGGTCCGACCACGGTCACGTGCCTCCCTCAAGAACTATGCCAAAAGTCGCCAAGCTTGGCGACTTTTGGTGTACTTGTGTGCATATTTAACTCTCAAATCTCAAAAACTATTATGAAATTTCATATATAAGAATGTTGTAACATCTAGTTGTGCATCTCGATTTTTGGTTCCAATCTACTGGAGAGTTTATTTACAGGACCACCGAAAAGAATTTCAGTACCTTAATGTCTATGGACATCTTCATTATAATACAACTGTAGACAGTCATTGTTTGGTACATACCCAAAATCTCGCCGTCTGTCCTCGATCTTGGCGAGTTTTGGCGAAATATCGCCAAATTTGGCGATAGTCAGTCATTTGGTCCATGCCCAAAGTATCGCCATTTGTCATCGTTCTTGGCGAGTTTTGGCGAAATATCGTCAAATTTGGCGATAATCTGTCATTGTTTGGTTTATGCTTAAAATCTCGCCAAATGTCGTCGACATTGACGAGTTTCGCCGAAATATCGCCAAATTTGGCGCCAAAAATTATTTCCTATTTTGTATAACTCTAAAACTTTAACCCGTAGATTTTTTAACTTTGTATTTAGAACTATTGTAATATCTAACTGTTTTCAATATCTTTTTTGACAGCAATCGACTGAGAATTTATTTACATGGTGAGCCAAATGACTTTAAATACATTGAGGTGTATAGATGCATTCAATTCATTGAAAGTCTGTGGTCAATGACTACTTTGGCTATCCCCAAAATCTCGCTGACTATCTCAAGTTTGTCGGCTTTTGGTGAAATATCGCCAAATAAAGTGTCAGAAGGAAATCTTTTAAATTGAACTCAGCTTGGCGATATCGAAATATTTGGCTAGAAATCGCTAAACCTTACTATTATTGATATTTTATCTCTTTCAAACAAATAAATTTAGAGGAAGTGCGTCGAAAATATTTTTGATCTAATGGACGTGCAAGGAAGTCATGTGTTGGACACATCAGATTTTTTAAGTTTTCAAAAAATGCGTCTCATACGTAAACTTTGTAGGAGAATGAGACAGTAATAATTCCATTCTTCTATCGCAAATAACATCCTACTTCAGTGTTCACACCACTTCATTAAATCAGATCTCAAAGCTATTTCGTTTTTCTCTCAAAAAGATCTATTATTCTCAAAAGAAAACCAAAAAAAAAAGTTTATGAGAAGCACTCAAAATATTTCTTTCTCCTATCACACACGGCTTTCGAATCTCTACCTGCACTGCATGCAGGCCGTAAACGCCGCCATTGGTCTTGCTCCAGTGGTCGCGGCATTATCATTAGGAGTGTCCATCTCGTACGGCGGCGTGTCACGCTTGGAGGTGCCAATTAAGATGGAAGAAATTGGAACTTAAATGAATGGGAAAAAATCTCCACTTCTGTTGTTTCACACGAGTGTCGGACCGTATACCTCCGCCAGGTTCTTAATCTCTTTTTGATGTCTGGTCTTGGAGCAACATACCGAAAGAAGCTGATAATAGCATTAGAATAAATAGCCGTTACAGTATAGATGCTTTTGTTTGTTTCCGGGTTCCTTGGATTCGTTTCATGTATTCCTTGAAAGTGATTTAAAGAAAATGTGCAAGTATATTAAACTTATTGCGCAGGAATAACTGAAACATTGGCGTTCGCAATGTGTTTATGCTTGTCGAAGACAGCATGAGAACTTACGGAACTGCTTCAGATGAGTTTTAAAGAGGTTCTTGCGGGTCACACTAACTAAATCGTTTCAAACATGCTTGAGGATACAACTTTTGCACAAAGATTATTGAAGGTTATTTTTTTTGTCTCTATATGAATGCAATAAGAGTTCAAAAATGACCAAAAGAATGAAATTCCTCGTGGAACAAACCCTTCAAATGGAAAATCTTGAAAGTACCAAATACCTTACCTTACGGTAGATTCTTGAGTTTTAAATGTATTGTTCCGAAATATTGGAAAGCTAAAAGCCTAATGACGATTGCTAAAGCCTTGCATTTGTAATAAATACTGTTGATTCTCCCAATCTCAACAATTATGAACTTCTGGGCAATCGAAGTTCGAAAATAATATAAAAAGCTATTATTGAACGCTTCGTGAAAAATTTGATTTAATTGCTGGTGAAATGTTTAAAAACTGCGTTTCTTAAAAGTTTATTCTGTTGATGTTTTTTTTCCCCTAAATATTGCTATTTTAATCTTTCGAATAACTCTTTAAAATGCATCAGCATAAATAAAACAAACATATCCTAGTTATAAGAAGGTTTTTGTATTACTTGTGTTACAATCGAATATAAGAGTGCAATAAACATTTACATTATGAATGGTTTGTATCACACGCTGTTTTAAAATAAAATTGATTCCTTATGAATAGGTCACTGAACATGGTAGATGGCCGAAATGTTAAGGTCCCGGGTTCGGGCCTACGCGCGGCTGTTGGTCTAACGGTCTGTAGTTTTGTTTCGTCTTGCAAACTGAAACGTCAGACTAGCGTCGGTCTAACGGTCCGCCTTTTTCCCCAGATGTAACGTGAACGTGCGTTAGAACCCCCCCAAAATGTCCTCCACCCAAAAGACTCCTTCCCCTGTAGGCTTGCCATAACTCAAAACTCAATCTCAAATTTATGACTATATTAGCCATAAAGTAATTAAAAAACTTTGTAAAAAACACACATAAGAAGTAAAAGGAAAGAGGATACGCGTTTCGTTCAAAAATTGTTTTGAACTTCTTCAGTCCAAGCCCTTCGACGTAAAAACACAGGGAACTGAAAAGACGTCGTGAACTTTACGTCGAAGGGCTTGGACTGAAGAAGTTCAAAACAATTTTTGAACGAAACGCGTATCCTCTTTCCTTTTACTTCTTATGTGTGTTTTTTACAAAGTTTTTTAATTACTTTATCGTTTAACACCAATATTTTGAGTGTTTTTTCAATTATATTAGCCATGTTATTAGGTAGTACAAAATTTTTATAATAAAGTTTTCATGTCTTAAAAAAAAAGAAAAATTAAAAATACTTATTTAGAAATTACTCTTGATAGTTTATAGATGTAATACAATTATTTACACAAACCCATATATTTGAAACTTGTAAATGTTTGCATGTTTTCATGAGCATGCACGACACGAATATGGTATGTATTTTTAATTTTGACCCATCGTAGTACAGCGCCACATCTTTAAAATACCTGTTAGTTCTCTCTATTTCTTTTGGGGGGTTTTTTGAAAATCGTGCCATTTCTCTTGCAGTTGTACCACTTTAAAAATTTTTAAGAATTCTAGTAATTGCTATGAAAGTGGAAGGTAATTTGAACATTTGTGAAATTTTTCATAACTTACGGGAACGAAATATTTGAAATTAAAAAAAAATTCCTGCGATTGTCGTGCCTGAGTTATTACTATCAGCCTGAGTTTCCAACCTCTGAACATGGACTATACAGAATCCAGTAGTGCAGTCATGAAAACAAAAGGGGGGGGGGGCACTTCTCTTTATCTCTGGCATATATCTATGGAGAATTTAACTCAAATATGTGTACTTAGTTAAAATATTATTATTGTCAAAAACAATCCATTAAATTTACTAAATCATTCATTTGATTGTTTTTTTTCAAAGTTTATTGATTGTTTTCACTTTGGTATAATTAATTCAGGTTTTATTGTAAAAACAATGTAATTTTGTTTAACAGTGCCTTAAAAAAGCATAATTTTTCTGTCTACCACCGTCAACAAACCTGATGTCAAAATGACTATTTTACTTATTTATTTTTTTATAACTGAACTCCTAACCAGCTGCGTTTTTCCTTTCCCAATTTTTCAAACATTTCGGATGACACTTTTTAACGAAGAGTGCACTTTACAAGGTTCTATCTATTTTTAAGGCTATGCTCTGCATTATTTAGGATTCACAAAGGGATTGTAAGTTTACTTAGATTGTCGAAATAGGATCGTTTGATCGACATTCTGATGCAGAATTACAAAATGAAAATTTTAATGCATTAGTAAGGAGCTTGAGCGTACCCCTAGACAATGAATTAGTGTGTTTGTGTGGGGGGGATACGCATAAACTCAAACAGAAAATTAGTGGGGCGCCGTGCCTCCACACGACTATACCGCTACCAGAATCCGTATGGCACAAGAGGCACAATTGTTACTGAAAGAGCAAGCCATGCAAGTTCATACAACTAGTGCTACTTTTACGCATGGAGCCTTTCGCGCCGAACTCCGTTGTAGCCGAGGATGGATCCTTGTAGAGATATTTCTTTTTTTCTCCTTTCCAGGCTATTTGTGAAGAGAAACTGCATTCCCAATTACCTATCGCGTGCTAGACAATAATCAAAACGAAGAAGGAGTTCAATGATTTTTTTCCAAGTTTGTGCTTCGAAGACTAGAAAGTATGAAGAGCAGGAAAAAGAAATTGGTTTAACTGTTACGTATAGATACAAACAAGCTCTTTTATTCGTATGGCGTGCCGGAACTTTGCACATCTTCATTTCGTGCGAAACTTTGACTCTGTGAAAGTAGCGTTGCGTAACCGCAGTTAATAAATTGAGTCTGTAGCCTCTTCTATCAATGAGCTACTAACTGGAATCACTGCTTTCCCCGAATCTATGAGAGCTGTTCCTTTCCAAATATACATATCTGGTGGTGGGTGGGACCCGAACCCTTTTTTAAAATACATCTCCTAAAATCTGATTAAACCATTTTAGTCTTAATTTCTATTTATATGGTGCACAGTGCTTGCGCAAGCGCACATCTGTACTATAGTTATATCCAAATCTAAGCTTTGGTTGTAAGTCAGGCCCGGACTGCCTAGGTCGGGTGGTCGGCGATTGCCGAGGGCCCCAGCCCAAGGTGGGCTGTAGAGGCTTCCCCAAAATGGATATACTACTTTAGAGGGATTTGATATACAGGGTGTCCAGCCTTAATGTGACCCAATAGCTAATTTCCGAACCGTTCGGTTTAGATATGCGCTTCCAATTTGAAAATTGCTTTAAAAAAGGTAAAGAACGTTTTTACGTGCTTTTCGAACCAAAAAACCCATTTAGAAAAAAATTACAAAAATTACATTTTTATACGGTCCCCAGGTCCTATCACTTATATTTAGGAAAAGATGCAGTACACAAAAACAAAGTAAACATAAAAAGTTTCATTTTATTACGATAAAAACTGACAGAGTTATGGAACTTTGAAAATCATACATTTCATTCATTTTCTCTGCCATTTTCAAGAAGCTAGTAAGGGACCGTCTTGAAAATGGCCGAGAAAATGGATGAAATGCATGATTTTCAAAGTTCCATAACTCGGTCAGTTTTTATCGTAATAAAATGAAACTTTTTGTGTTTACTTTGTTTTTGTGTACTACATATTTTTCTAAATATAAATGATAGGACCTGGGGACCGTATAAAAATTTAATTTTTGTAATTTTTTTCTAAATGGGTTTTTGCGTTCGAAAAGCACGTAAAAACATTCTTTACCTTTTTTAAAACACTTTTTAAATTGGAAGCGCATATCTAAACCGAATGGTTCGGGAATTAGCTATTGGGTCACATTAAGGCTGGACACCCTGTATATCAGATTAATGTAACATTGATTATTTATTTCCCAATAATATTACGCCAGATTAATGTAACATTGATTATTTATTTCCCAGTAATATTACGCCTTTACACAGTGGCATAGGGGACCCTCGGCGCGAGGAAGTCCCCGAAGAGTTAGGGGGCCTCAACGGCTTTAAAAGAATTAAATGTGGTTTATAGGCACGTAAGACTAATTTTCAAATATTACGTATTTTAATATTGAGTTCCCTCTAAATTCACCACTAAGGGGCCCATTTTCAAGCTATAGCCGAGGATCCCCAAAGGAGCCAGTCCGGGCTTGATGTAACTATATCAACGAATGAGGGATTTGCACAGCGCGCACCTTTACAAAAATGGGAACCAACGGTTTAAACCTAAGTTAAAGACGAGATTGATAAATCATGCCAAAAATACAATTATTAAACAAACAAACAAAAAACTTTAAAAAAAAACACTTGCTTACGCTATACTGATTTTAGGCAATTTTAATGCTCTGAAAAACGGAGTTCAAGAAAAATAATTATTGAATTACTATATAATTGTGAAAGGAGGAGCTCTTAGCACTACTTTCATATTTAAAATATGAAAAATTGTACATGTTACCTATGTGTTACATGTAGAGGTGTGTCGGAAATCCGTATCCGCGGATATTCGAAGAAAAAAAAATTGGTAACCATATCCGTATCCGTCTGAGCGAAAAAAAAAAAAGTCCGGATCCGTTTCTTTTTGGTGGATCTTTGATGGATCTTTTAATGGTTTTTCAAAATAAATCAAATAAATGAAAAAACATCAAATTATACTCATATTAATTATATTTTATGAAATTAAGCAAGAATGTTATTATTTAAAAATTAAAAATTATTGTTTATGATTTCTAAGGGAATCATCTTGTTTAGTAGGGGAGGAAGTGGGCTTTGTCCACCCCCCCCCTACTAAAAGGATCTATTTCTTATTCTTGCAATAAATAAAAAGTCTAGTTTTCCAAAAGAGAGCTAAACTCTTTCTAGGGATGCCTTAGCACTCACCTAGTTACACCAATATACCAAAAATTGGTTGGGATTTTTAATGTTACACGACAAAAACACCCTCTTGTTTCGATAAAGAATTTTTTCTGAAAGTTTCTTAACTCGCATAGGTTTATCGCTTATTACATTGCCCAGTAGATCTGTGAAAAGACATTCTAAAGATGTTCAAATGGCTATCGTAGTTAGTTGTACTCATGAAAAAAAATCACATGAATTTTTTTAGATTTTTCTGTCTTAATAAGATATGACAAGTGATTCTGAAGATTTGAAAAAGTTTTTAGTTTGACAGTATCAATTCAATATCTTAACACTGTGCATGAAATTATCGTTTTAAGATATTTAGCATTCTTTAAAATAATTTACAAACAAAAAGATCCGTATCTTTATCCTCGTATATAAAAACAAATTATCTGTTTTCCTATATTCGCATCCTCGAATCTAGCTTTTTAACCTAGCAACAATTTCCAATGCTGAAAAGGGGCAGCCATTGCCATCGTTCGATTTAACTACCAGCAACATGGCGGTCGATCGAATCGCTCATCGCGTGCCAGTACCGACAGCTGTGTCAAAAAATGGTCTCTAGATCTGTGGCACGCGATGAACGATTCGATCGTCCGCCATATTGCAGGTAGTTAAATCGAGCGATGGTGACGGCTGCTCTTTTTTCAGCAATGGGCAGTGTATCCAGTTTTCCTTCTATATCAATGTATTTTCCATCGTATTCTCCATTTTTCAGCAGATGCCGGTGGCGTTAAAAATAATCCTGACAATTTCACAAAGAATCGACGATTTTTACCGGAAATGATGTGGTATAAAAAGTAAAGGATTCTCGTTTGAATATGTCACCCTCAAGTATTTTTGTAGAAATCAAGTTTATTCAAAAGTCAAAACGTCAGAGTTTTGTGTCGTCGCGGCAAAGACACCGCGTGTTAAAGGGTTAACGATCAGGCCTCAGGCACACCTCTAATTATAAGACAACACATATTGCTGTGGTAAGGCATTTTTTTGCCCATTTTTAACAAAACATTTCCAGGCATTACTTACTATCGTTTTTTGTACAATAAATGAAGTATCATGTGGAGGAGCTGTTAATTCAATTATTTCAGCGTGTAGTATTCGTTCACATAAACCGATCTTGTAACTACTAAAGATTTATACTTGTTGGAATTGCGTGTTAGAAATGAATTTAGAACTCTGGTGTTTGTTTACCTCATTGTGTTTCTTTTCTAAACTCGCCCAATTTTTCTGTGAGAATTTTCTCTCCATATTTTTTTCTCTTCTGAATAAAATTAATAAAAAATATCTTCCCATAACGAAAGGTCAAATATTTCTCTCATACAAAATGAATTGTTTACATCTTTTGCACCTGAGAAATTTTTATCTAATCGCGGTTGTTCGCATCACGATAAATGATCTTCATCTTTGGAAATCAAACAGGAGTCAGGTAGACGATTTGAAAAATGTATATTGACCTCAAATCATCTAACCACTTGTTTAAAAAGGCGTGCCAGTCGTTAAACGCATTTAAAAATGTATTCGAGAACGCCCAATCTTTAAAAACAAAATGTAATTCATTTTTCAAAAAGAACTCCAAACAAATTTGAGAAATTATTAATATATACTGAGACTAACTGATTATTGAAGGCTAATTCTATATTTGTGAATTTAAAAAAAAAAAAAAAAAAACGATAGCCTATCTTATTTACATTGAAATACGCTTGTCAGAGAATATTTATTAGGTACCAGAGTAAAGGATGGAAAAATAAAAACACCTCTTTAAACATGATCTAATAGAATATTTCATGTAAAATGTAAAAATATTATAGCCCTAGTCACAGTTTTAAAACAGAATTATAATCTAGAGCTAAATAATGAAAAATAATACAAGAATTTAATTCCTGATAAAATTCACATTTATGAAAATCCATGTTATTACATGATGCAAATAATCTCTTGCATTTATGTCGGTTTTACTAGCGATATAAAATCAAATAATCTAGCAATAGGGCCTTCGATTTCAATTAATATTCCAGATTTCTCAGTTTTTTCTTTTACAATCGATCAAAGACTTTAAACGATCTGAATCTGGAAGCATTTATGTAATAGATATTGATTACTTCCTTGTACAAAGTTAAAGAAAGTATAGCGATCTTGAAAAATATCAGCACTCAGATTTGAGTCTTTACTCATTTTAATATTAATATAAAATTTATTTGATCTAGTTAGACTAATGCTAAAATGATTTAAGCTGCAGATTTTCTAATATAGCAATATGTACAAGATTTTAACAAAATAAATATTAATTTGCATATATTTAACGTTTAACATTGTGCAAACACACTGCTTAGAAAGCCTGAAAGGTCCATACAAAGACACAAATTTTCGGACAGGAGCTTATGTTGACAAGATTGACAGCAAAAACACTAGTCAACTTTTCTAACTTGGAAGTGATTTTTTAATTGAAATGACGATTTCTTCATAAAATTGTACCCAATCCTGCAGATTTGTGGGATGCATATCTGACTTGCATTTTATAATAAAAGTATAATGAAAGTCTGAAACATAACTACAATGTTTTAGGTATGATAACACGAAGAGATCGAAATTTATCTGATTTCGGTAAGCATTAATATTTATGTGAAATCTAGAGTGATTTTCTTGGAACAAATCGAAAAGAGATAAAATGCGAAGATAAAGAGGACAGCTGCACTCTGTAGTTATCAGAATTAAAATAAAATAAACAATTTTCTCCAATCTGCAAAGTTGTATTCGTGCAATACTTTTTTAATCTTGGCAAATACTGATTTGGATTAACAAGAGCATTTAATGAAAGGCATGTGTTAAAAAGTCAAAATTAATTGAAAACCCTATAAAACAATAAACATGCAATAATTAAAAACTTCGTACACACGTGGAAAAAGATACCGGGGAATACGATAGTTTCCGTACCCTTGACCAAAACTTAAGGTTGGGAATCTTTATAGTAATAAAATATGGTCTAAACAAATTCGACGCCCACGCACGGGGTAAACGAAAGGACGTATGTGTGGATCTCGATAATATGCCATACAGCAAATAATGGGAAATGACGTCGAACAAGATAATTAAATAAAATTAATAATATCTAGAACTAAATGAAAATTACTGATATTTTGAAAGCGCCAGTCTATTTGTATTATTTTTTATTTATGCAGTTTCATTTTACCGAGTCTGTAGAGAAAGATGAGAAGAATTACATTCAAAACTGCAGAGATAAGTACAGTTTCATTTGATTGTTAAATTATAAACCTCAAGGGGCAATAAAAGATTCCGTTTTACAGTAACTGTAGTAATGTTAAAAACAGAATAAGAAATTAATTATGTATTTTATCTGGGCAAAAATTAAATGAACAGAGTGTAATTTTCAATGGTACTAACAAGAAATATTTTGCTGCCAGAAGATTTCTTCTTGCATTTGTAGATCGTAAAATACATACGCATGTGTATGCGTACTTGCTTGCGTTTGCCCCCTGCTTTCATCAGAGTCCTCTGGCGTCGGATTCTTGAGATGATTTTGAAAGCTTTAGCCCGATAAATTTGATTCCCATCCTTAATTATTGATCCATGGTCCGTCCTTTTTCCCCTTTTTTTCTACCAATCGAAATGATCGTATTCCGAAAGTTTTAAGCTTCTTGCCTGTATGGACCATAGAATGAGGAATATCTAAATGAAGCATTCACTCATGGATCAAACCTTAAGGATAGGAATCTCCATGGTAAAAAATAATGATTCCCAAAAATCCGACACCAGAGGACTATGATCCACGCAGGGGACAACGGCAATGTGCGGCTGTATTTTACGATAAACGAATGTGAAAAGCGATCTCCTGGAAACAAAATAATCCTTATTTGTATCAATAAAAATGACACTCAATACATTTATTTTTTCTCCACTTAAAATAAAAAATTAATTAATCTTTTATTAACATCACTACCGCTTCCGTAGGAACAGAATCCATTGTTCCACTTCATTTGTTAAATTCAACAGTAAAATGAAACTGAACTCATTTTTAACTGTTCTGATACTCAGAAAATGAGCATTTAGAGAGCTGCAGCCCTATAAAATGAATCCTATCCTTAAGGCTGTTTCCCTTGAAAATCTTGCAACTTTTGAACAGCTTTTTAAAAAATTTAATTGAGCCAGAGACTCGGAAAAGTTTAGAATGTATCTTAGTAAGTTGCACTGTGAACTGACAATGAGAATGAACCTATAAAGTAAGAAATTGTCAGAAAAAAAGGGTAAGCATACGGAATTTCGCTATATTTCCAAAAAAACGGGTAAATCCTCAGCTTATGCTGAAGACAATTTTTGTGCTTATGAATTTTTTTCTCAAAATTGCGCAAGATATGCAGCTTTACTGTTAATCTCAGTCCATAGTGAATAGGGTGAAGATGCATTATTTTTTTTTTTTTGGGGGGGGGGGTGTTTAACATCATTGGATTGTTTTTAAAGCTGTTCAAAAAATCCTGTGACGACCATCTCTCTTACGGTGGGATACCCTTAAGTATTGATCCATGCATTATGCTCGTAATCGTGTATTTTTTTTTTTTAATGCAGAAAACGCTCCATGTTTTTGCCACTAGTATGGTTGCCGTAAATATAAAATGGAACATTAGTTGCAGTATTTTATAAGAGCAAGCGAATTCAGGATAAAATATTTAGATGCAAGTCATTTTCCCGCACACAGTTTGCTAAGACGATTGAAAAATCTATTGTACCAGTCTACGCTCGTGCATGCCGCTAATATGGCTTACGTTTGGAGGCATCAAGTTTTCTGCCGTTATGTTGAATCCATTGATATACAGTATATAAGCTAAACTGGATTGCTGTCCTGGTAACAGTCAACATTGTGAGATTTCGAGCCGCCGCTAACAGGCAAACAGAAAAAAGTGGCAAAAGGTCGTTCTCTGGGTAAACACTGATGTGTAATTTAAATCTATGTCGTGTTAAAACATAACTTAAGTTCAAAATATATTTCTGTAAAAAACATTTTACTATTCTGTCAGTTTTATCTAGCCAGCAAACTTTTTCAAGAAAGTTCTTCGATATATTAAAACTCGAACAGCAGAGCACACTTTATTTACGTATTTATTTTGTTTCCATGAGTAGAGCCAAAGAAGTCAACAATGCCTTTTCGTTTAGCAAGGCACAAAAGCCGATTTAAACATTAATCATGTAAACATAGACTTTTATTATTACATATGAGCTACTTTCCGTTTCGTTAATTCAAAATTCAACCCCTGAATTATTTAATTTATTGCAATATTACTACAGAACATACAAGAAAGCACTATGTTTTTCTGGATTTAATTAGTTTAATTTACATAATGTTATAACCAAAATGATAATTTAAATACCTAAGGACATTGGCATGTAACATTAAGGGGAAGGGGGGGGGCAAAATGTTTCCTATTGCAGAAAATACTGTTTTCAAATAGGTGACATCTGAATTTTCTTGAAATTTAGGTGGGGGGTGACAATTGACCCCTCTTGCCCGTAGAAAGTTACACCGATATCTAAGGACGATCATCAACCCCACGTTAAGTACTGAAAGATACCTTTTTGGGATTTCGACCACCCCCAGATAGCTCGGAAAATCGGGTCAAGGCAGGAATCCAACTTCGTATATATAAGTGACTCAATTTAGTAATTCCTATATCTGTGATATGGATGGTGGAGCATTTTTTGCATCTGGTAGGCCTTTTTACCACCTAAAACTATCATATTGCGGTATCTTAAAGGCTTTTCTTTTACAGAGTTTTCATTAATTTTAGTGACTTAAAATACCGATTATGTTTATATTTTCCTTTTAACCCTTTAACGCGCAGTGTTCCCGCTCTGGAAACACCAAACTCTGACGTTTTGACTGTTGCCAGCCACGAAGAATAGATTTGATTTCTATAAAAATAGTTGCGGGTGACATAGCTCCACGAGAATCCTTTACTTTTTAGCACGTCATTTCCCGTAAAAAATTGTCACGATTATTTTTAACAGCACTGACAGCTGCTGAAAAATGGAAGAATGTGAGAACAGCTGGGTGGATTGCCCAATGCTGAAAAAAGGGCAGCCGTTGCCATCGCTCGACTTAACTGTGCATCTGGTGCGGCACAGATGCTGTGCGGCACAGCCAGCTGTCGTCAAAAAAGGGTCTCTAGATCTGTGGCACGCGATGAACGTTTCGATCGTCCGCCATCTTGTTGGTAGTTAAGTCGAGCGATGACAACGGCTGCCCTTTTTTCAGCATTGGGAAAGGGTTGCCCCTCAAAGGGTTAAAATCCTTTAATGTCTGGAGCTCATTGAACATACATATTAAATTCCAAAACAGAAGCGTTTCCTTTAACCCATTTGGACCCAGACTATTTGCATGACATTCTTCAAGTTTTTGCATGAACAAAAGCTACCTTCTGTGAAAACATATGTATGAAAATGAAAATTTTACAGCTGACTTGATCATTTGAAAGTGTTTTGTGAAACTGAGATTGAATTAACACTCGTGAATTAAGTGAGGGAAAAATCAGTAACGTTTACGAATTTTCGCGACTGACAGCGGAAATGCTAAAATTTGTGCTTCCCAAGAATCGAGCGCTAGACACAAATGTGTTAATAAAAACAATTAACCCTTTAACGCGCAGTGTTCCCGCTCTGGGAACACCAAACTCTGACGTTTTGACTGTTGCCAGTCACGAAGAATAGATTTGATTTCTATAAAAATAGTTGCGGGTGACATATCTCCACGAGAATCCTTTACTTTTTAGCACGTCATTTCCCGTAAAAAAAATGGTCACGACTATTTTTAACAGCACAGACATCGGCTGAAAAATGGAAGAAATCGAGAACAGCTGGATAGATTGCCCAATGCTGAAAAAAGGGCAGCTGGCTGTGCCGGCACAGCTAGCGGTCGTCAAAAAAAAGGGGTCTCTAGATCTGTGGCACGCGATGAACGTTTCGATCGTCCGCCATCTTGCTGGTAGTTAAGTCGAGCAATGGCAACGGCTGCCCTTTTTTTCAGCATTGGGAAAGGGTTGCGCCTCAAAGGGTTAATAAGTATGCAGTAAAGATGTTATTTTTAACAGCAAACAAAACACACTAGCCGAATAAGACAAAGCATCATTATGCAATAAGAAACAGTTGAGAAACTTCTTAGGTTACTCTTTTCAAAATACAACTAAAGTCTTCGCGCGGCTTGTGGGACGAAACTTCAAATGTCTGATCCATAAGAGGACAAGGAAACTACTTCCTGTTTGGTTTACAGAAAGACATTATTATAATGTTCAGCTATTGTTGACCGAAAATGAAAAAAAGTAGTTTTAAAGAAACGTAATCATACCAAATCTCAAAGCTGGAATGAATTTAAATCACGATAGTTATATATACGTGTTTCTTTTTTTAAATAGATATTTGAATAAGTAGAGAGAAAATAGTAGAAAATTTTTCTATGAAAATCTATTCTTTGTTACATTTTATTGAAACCGTGGCATTATATTCATAAAAAAATTGGACTAAGTGCAAGTTCAGCCGGACTTTAGATTAAAATGTTCCACCTGAGTGAAGCTGTTTTTTTTTTTTTTTCTTGCAGCCTAATGTATAGTATCCGTTTGAAGAATATTGAAATCGTTTAGATGTTGGGATAACGTATTATAAATATTGATTAGTTCTGTTCATCTATTTTAAATGAAACAAAATCTTATAAATAAAACAAAAAAATCTGGCGAAAAATTGTGTCACCTTTGGATTGATTGACGCACAAAAATTAGGGGGGGGGGAATCTAAGATAGTTTAAAATAAAAAAATTCACCAAATTACAAATTCAGATACTATTTAGCGATTTTTTAAGTCACACATGGGCAACCTCCGGCCCACGGAACATATCAACCCCCCCCCCCTATGAATCCCATATAAACCATTTGAAATCTCATGTATATCCCAATTATACGGTTCGCGACTTCCTATAACATCCTGCAGTTTGGCCCGCGACTTTTCTGGCATCCTAAAGTTTGGCCAGCAATTTTGTAAAGGTTGCAGATGCCTGTTTTGCGTCAATGAACTTATTTCAATGTTGTAACACGCTACGGTTTTCTATTTTATTTTATTTTATTTTAATTAATTTTTTAAAAGTAAGCTAGATAGATAAATTGTCTTGCAAAAATTACATCCCAATTAAAATAAATTCGCTATTTTTGTGAGTCAAATTCGATCAGAATAAGTTCTGAAATCAGCCAGAGTTATTTAGATTGCTGAGCATTTCACTGGTCAGATTAGGAAATGCTTTTGAATCGCAGGTGTAAGCGATGTCCTTTCCACGTCAGGCATTTTAAAGTTGCATTAATAGTTATATGTTAATAAGCTGTCACGAAAAAAAATTACATTAGGAGCATGATTAACTAGAATAGTCCCCCCCCCAAAAAAAAAAAATTATTCAATTTTATCAAAGGAAAAAATATGGTTATCATTGCATTTCATATTAATTTTATAGATTTTTAAAGATTTTTCATAGTTTTTTTAATTTTGTAAGAGTTTAACCTTTTGAGGCGTAACCCTTTCCCAATGCTGAAAAAAGGGCAGCCGTTGCCATCGCTTGACTTAACTACCAGCAAGATGGCAGACGATCGAAACGTTCATCGCGTGCCACAGATCTAGAGACCCTTTTTTGACTCAGCTGGCTGTGCCGGCTGCCTTTTTTTCAGCATTGGGCTTTCCAGCTGTTCTCGCATTCTTCCATTTTTTCAGCAGATGTCAGTGCTGTTAAAAATAATCGTGACAATTTTTTACGGGAAATGACGTGCTAAAAAGTAAAAGATTCTCGTGAAGCTGTGTCACCCGCAACTATTTTTATAGATTATTAATTATTTTTCTTTTTTATGCTAGTTTTTCAAGCATTAATTTCAAAATTTAGGATAAGAAGTACATTAATTGCATTTGGAAACATAATATTAACTAAGCCTAACTGTACACTTTTTTTATCCTACCATAGTAAAATATAAATAGAAATGAATGAGTATATAGACGTTTTCTAAATTGAAACTGATTACAGACCCACTTAAATTTTCAGGAATGTGTTAGTTTTTTGAAAGTTTTTTTAGACACACAAGGAAATAACATGAATTTCAGTAAGCCTATAAAGGCTAATATTGTGATAAATGCAACTAAGAAGCCTTTCAAAAGGATAAGCGTTGCAAAGTAATGACTGAATTTTTAGAATAATAAAGCAAGATCGTGTTAAAACAAAATACATTTACATTTTTGATCAAAAAGAAATACTTATCCATTTTACCTCACCATCTAATCAATTCTTTTTAAACTCTGCTATATATGTTATATTATGAGAAACTGCTAATTTCGTAAAAAACACGATTCGAAAGTTCTGTTTAAATCACATATTTTGCTGTTCTTAATATTTTACGGTGCTTTTTTATGAGTAGAGATATATTTTTGCGTAAAACAATCATGAATGAAAATTTCAAATTAAAATAAAAACTGAAAAAGAAAGGTTTCAAAACTAAGCCTGAATAAATTAAAAATGCCCGCTATTTCTTTCAACAGCAAAACAGCAGAAAAAAAAACAAAGAAAAAAAAACGCCTATCTTTCTTTTTATCTTTTATCTTCTTTTTTTTGGACATGATTGATAAACCGTAGACGAGACGCATTGTTTTGCATTCACTGATATCCTAGTAGTCTAAATATGAATTATTTCAGAACTCGACTACTAAAAGTTCATTACTCAATCCAAATAATGTACTGGAATCCTAAAAAATGGGAGAAAGTGTACGCAAACGAAAACACAGGAAGTATTTCATATTTAATTTTTCACACCTTTAGTACTCAGAGTACTATTATCACAACATAAAATTATGCACTGGTTGTTATGCTGCACATGGCTTAAGAAAAATAATTAAATAAAAATTCATCTTAAGCTACATTTTCTATTGAGGTTTTTAACTGAATATCGTTTCACATGTTCAACTATCTTTGAAATTTTTTCGACATCATAAATGACGACATACTTATTTCTTCTCTATGGCGGCATCGCTTTTTATAAGGCCCGTTTTCTTTATAAGTATTTCGTTGAATATCTTTCGAAAAAAAATCAACTATCTTTTAAATGTAAAACGAAAGTTATTGGCTGACATAACAAAATCATTAATTACGACATTGATCGTGGCAAGCTGCGTTTTCTATAGAAGTATTTAACAGAATTGGGTATCTGCTAAATTTAATAGAATTTGGGTGTGGTAAAATGGGTAAGTATTTCTTTTTGATCAAAAATACAAGTAAATTGCCTCTAAATGGCATTTCTTTCTTAGTCTATATTTTCAGGCGTTATCTGGTCCCATTTATACTCCTTAAATCGTTTATTGGTGGCATTCGGAAACAAAGTATTAGCTTTTATCTACTTTCTGAATACGTACTCTTTTCTTGTGTCTCTGGAAAAATTTCAAGAAACTAATACATTCCTGAAAATTAGCGGAGTTCTGTTTTTATTTTCAATTTAGAAAAGGTCTAAACAGCTTTTTTATGGTAAAAAATGTAAGAATTTTTTTAAATATTTTTCTATCTATTAATGTGTTAGTTTTTTAAGGTAAATTGGGTATAAAGTTAATCTTGGTTAATACTATTCTTCCAAATGCTTTTATTAGACATTTTATTGAGTATAAATATTGTCTACTGATGTCTGAAAATAGAGTTAAAAATCGATTAAAAAAATAAACACACTACTTATTTTTTCCCATACCCATACAACAATTGTGCAACATTGAGTGTGTCGGAATACAGTGTATATCCGAACCTAAGTCTAAACAACAGGCCTGGTCATAATATTTTTAGTTTTGAATAACTTGTAAGTCGGGATAAGAAACAAATAGAGCTTGATAAAGTTCATTAATTCTTTTTGGCTTTTTTAATCTATTACTCATTTTTTTCCACTTGCTACCCATTTTACCCCGCTTTTATGAAAGGAAAAGCTCCAAATAAAGTTTAGCTCTTCTTCACTTAATTACATTATTGCATAAAGTATTTCTTCACTTAATTACATTATTGGATAAAGTACACACTATTAGTAACAAAAAAAAGCCAATAAATTAAAAAAAGGGTGTTTTCTGAACCTATTGTATCCCACCTTACCCAACCTTCTCAAAAATTCATTTACTTTTGAAATGGAAGATGAAGTATATTGATTATTTTTTCAACATCATTTATGGCTACATTGCTTAAAATTTCGCTACTTTTTCCCCCCTAACACTCATTTAACTGAACGGTTCTACAGCGCACCCAAGTTTACAATCTCACTTTTAAGTAACAGTCGAATACAGAGTAATCCTGGAGGGGAATGTAGCGTGAGAGGGATCCTAATTACTTTCAGCGTCCCAGAGCTCAGAGCAAGCGAGCTGATTCTTATGATCTTTCCAGGAAAGAATCCCAAGCAGATACTCTAAGTGTAATGCTACAACATTTTTTTCAATGCTGTCGAATGGCTTACGACTGAACAGTAGATCCACCTTATAGCTCGTGTCCATACAGCACGGATCCTTAGACCACGGCGAAAAAAATTGCGATCAGTTTCCCTATAACAGGTTAAAAGAGACTGGTATATCACTGTAAATTGAGACAGATGTTTTGATTTTACTACGCTTTAGCTCCAGTAATTAATATAACTTTTGAATGGCAACACAAAAAAAATCATCGCCTATCCTAAGGCGACCATATTTCTAAACAGTATTTTGGGGACAAATCAAGCATTGTCCTCGAATCCAAGGAAAACTTGAGGACACTAGAAAATATTTTTGGGGACTTATTCGAGGACACAACATATTACTATGTATACCCATACTTTAAATCTTGACTGACTTTGATACTTAAAAATGAACTCTAATAGCTCTGTATATCAATTGTGTTTTATTATTTCTAATAAATTAATGGTAGTAGTTTTTCATTCATTTATAAATATTTATTTAAACCAGAAATAGGAAAGTAACATCATGTTGAAATATTGCAATTTATTCAAAATTTAACTCTCGGAATAGTATTTGTATTTATCAGAAGACATTGCTTTTTACATTCGATCATTTTGTGATAATTTTTCATGAAACTTTGCACACCCTCTACAAAAAGTATTCGAGTGCAAGAAAATTTTCGTACGTCAATTTCATATTTAAAGCATGGTTCTTCATGAAAAGTGATTAATCATTAACAAAACTGAAATGGGAAATTTGGCTCATAGTCGGATACTTTATTGAATGTCTGTACACGCTACACACACAATGACAACAAACGTTTTCAGAGATCGAATTTCATTGTTTCTCTGAGTAGATGACACTTTTAGTTGGTTTATTTTTCTTCGGTTTTTTCTGAAAGAAATAAAGTAAACGGAAAGTTTCAGGGGAAAAAAAGTACAAATATTTAAATTTGGGGACATTTGAGGACAAAGTATTTTTGGGGACAAAATGAAAAAAAGATCTATATTTGGGGACTGTCCTCGAATTTCGAGGATGTATGGTCACCTTAGCCTATCCCAGAGTAATAGAGGCACAAGCCGGCGTTTCGCGGACCGTAACATAAGCAAAAACCGTACGATGAATTAAGGAGATCGTCTGCTTTTTCTAATTGTGGTGTACATTAAACGAATCTGAGAAAACTTTTGTTTTTTATTAATGACTATGTCATTTTATCTCACACCCTTTATTGAAAATTGTCCGAAAAAGTTTTGCAATTTATGAATGATCATCTTGAATTTTTTTTAGCTCTCTGGCGCAATTGGTTTATTTTGATCTGTGTATTAAGATAGTGAAACAGATTTTATTACTAGTATAATTTTTGAATGCTTGTACACTTACGAAGAAATACCATAAGTATACCTCTACTAAAATTTTTGTTCTCTTAAAAAATACATAAAGTAGTCAAATTAATAGTCACTAAAATCCCGGTGCATGACTACTTACAATGAAACACTTGAAAATAAACATTTATTATTTTAGACTTTAATGTCGTCTTATATTTTTAAAAGGAACTGTAATCAGTTATATTTGTTCCTTTGTACAAAGTAATTTTAGTGAGCACAATCATACCTTTTTTTGTATATTTAAATTAAAAAGTATTTATATTGCAAATGAAATTAATAAAACAAATCATCGTGACAAATACATGGAGCAATTTTCATTTATTGAAAAGTAAATTCCAGTTATCCTCGTTTTCTAAATTGAAAACTCATGAAAGTTCCAATTTTCATGACTATCCATACTTAATCTAGAAAAATTTGGCAAATCAATTAGAATCATTTTAAAAGTACACTTTGCATTTTCAGCAATAGAATTTATTGATTTTTTATTCACTTTTATTTTTTAATGAATTATTTAAAATTCCCTTGGCGTTATTCTACGACTATAAACAGGGTCTCATTAGTCTTTTGATTTAAAATTTTCTTCCAAGTGCCAACTAGAGGTCTGAGCTGCCGCGCCACGCCGCCGCCGCCGAGGTCAAGCCCGGCGCGCCGGTGAAGAACTCTGATTGTACACTACGGCGCACAATCGGCTTCAAGACTGTTTTAAAAATTGTACCTAATCTTTCAACTGCTTATTTTTTTCGGATAATTCCTAACGCTAGTAACTTGTAAAGATACAATTTAAATTTTTTTGAGTCAATGGCGTAATTTGATTGCTTTAAAAACTGTTTGAACATTGCATTTTACCTCAAAAGAACATAATAGGTTTGGAATATAGTTCATGAGATGGTTGTGTAGAAATACAAACAAACCTAAAAAGCAAATAATGTATCAGTCTTATATCGATAACTAAATGTATAGTGAATGTGCCATAAAAACAACATAAACCTATTCAATATGGATAAAATTTATTGTTTCAGTTTTGCAGTAGAAATGTTTTAAAAGTGTACTACAACGGCTAGCTCATACTCAGGAGACCGACTAGTGGCCGAGCGCATAGCGCTCTGAACTGGGAGACGGAAGGTGCCTGGTTCAAAACCAGGTCGCATCTGCCGACCTAACCGTTTGTAGTTATCGGTGGTTTCCTCCGAAACAGCGTAGATACGGGTTAGAACCCCTTAGAAAGTCCCCCATGGAGAGCACTCCACTAGAGAGGAATTCTGGCTTATTTTTTAAAGCCCGAACCTGAAATTTCAGCTAATAGATAAATAGAAGTCAATTACTTCATTGATAGAATATCATAAATTTTTCCATTTGTGTAAATTAAAGACAAGATAATCGAGTCCGACCGAGCCCGAATACAATCGTGAATTTCAGAGCCCGAGCCCGTCTCATCTCTACCCCCACCCTCCGTCCTAGAGCCCACGAGTAGCTAATTGGCCGTAATCCCACATCATACTCAAGACTAGTTTTCACAGTCTTAAAAAAAAATCTCATTTTAACGCCCATTTATATATGTGTGTGTGTGTGCGCGCGCGCGCATACACTTATTTTCATTATGCTCTTTTTAAAAAAATTTCCCAAGCCGCGGAGCGCCGCCGGGTTTCTGAGGTCGTTACTCCGCCGCCGCGAATTTCCGTGCGACGCAGACTTCTAGTGCCAACCCTTTTTATTATGATTCTGTTTTAAACTCACAACATTAACCGAAAGTTACTAACTCGAATAATAAAACATTAATAGAAAAAATCCATAGGCCGAATGAATTTATTCTATTGTCTATGAATTCGTTACTTTTAGGGCTTAAGAAAGGTGTATACACCTAAACGTAATTTCAGTGACAACTTGTGCTCTTGTTTTCAACAAGTGCAGTTTCAGATAAAGTATGTGTCATAGTATAATCTGTTTAGGATGACCATATTTGGTTTTATGAGAAACTGATAATAAGAGCACTGTTTGAAAAGAAAATTAAATGTCAAAATAAAACTAATTATACATAATAAAAAAAATAAATTACATAAATAAAAAATACCACAGTACGATTTTTTCGGGTAGAACCAACAGTCTACCCTTCCTCAGCTGCAAAAAAGATCAACTCTCGCTCAGACACATAGATTTATCAAACCCAAAACGATCAAACTGTGGTATTTTCTTTTTATGCTTGTATTTTGCTAAGTTCTTAATTAATTTTAAATAAGATGATCGTTTAACACGAAAAACACATTTAAAATGAGAAAAACTTGCAAATATATAATAATAATAATAGCAGTAATAATAAGAATAATGATGAACGGATGCTTATAATAATATTAAGCAACCTAGTCTTATTAACACTTTCTTTACGATATTATGCCCAAATGCTTTTTTACATCAATGTTTTAAGCGGTTACTAAATTGAAAAATAAAGCACATATATTTACAAATACTCATCTGTATAATATTTAATATTTTATGGTGAATTAAAGAGGTGTTTCAAAGTATCCTAAGTCCGATAGGCCTAATACTTTCAGGATTAAAAAAATTGCATGGTATTTTGAAGACAGCGTAGACTCTTAAAGTTAATAAGTTACTAAAAAACACTCATAGAAAGACTAGAAATATGACAGTGCTTTTATTTTTCATATTATAGAAAAAGTGAAAATTCGCATTTATGGTATTTAGAAAAACATATTCTTCTTTTCTCATTCACACTTAAAAATACGTTTAAATACTTAAGTCGAGCGTTTGGACAAAATATTAAAACAGGTTTCATTAAAGTTTTTATTTCTTTAACTTTTATCAATGATAAAAATTATATTTTTCGTAGAATGTTTTATTTGTTATAATAGTTGCTTCTAATTTCTATAGCAAATAATAAAAAATAGTTTTGATAAATAGAAAGCGCGTTACGAAAAACCTATCACTAAAGTTTGTGAAAGTTTTAATTGTTTTTACGTAGCAATGTCCGAAAATTGTTGTTTATCAAATTATCCCAATGAATCCAAACAGAAGAGTAACAATATTGCCCCAGCTGCAAAATTGATTTATACACTGCTCAAAGGTAAAAAAAAAAATTTAAATTAAAAATATGCTATACAGTTCTTGGAAACTAACAAAATTTATTAAAACCTAACTAGATCAACATGAATATATTTTCAATTTCTGTCTTTCTTCTTCTACTACTTCTTCTTTTTTTAAATTTATTTATTATTTTCTTTATTAAACGTATAATTGGATTTTTAAAACAATTATTAGCACGTAACTTATTTTTAAACTACAGAAAATTCAGAGAGCCATGTATTAACCGAGACGTCTAAAAAAATAATAATCTTAAATTAGTATAAATAAAACGATTTTCTTACTATTTCATTTATAAACGTATAAATAAAATGAAAGACAGTATTCACTTGTACACATTAGCCATAATATGTCGAAAATCCCATGTAGGAATTTATAAACCAAATAAATTCGAAATCAACTTACTCTTCGACTGTCAGCTAAGGTCCACGAATTCTCCTGCCTTGAGATGTCTTCCGCGACCTTGATATTGTTTTCCCTTCAATAGTAAAATATAACGGGAGGAAAGGGTTCTATCTATTTATCTCTAGCTCTCAGAGCCACCTACTGGAAAATCTGTAAAGCAAGTTTTCACTTTCGCTGAAACTTAAGCAATGTTTTTCATTCAAAATAATTTGTAAATTTCTTTCTTTGGAGGGGGGAGAGAGGGGGATGAAAAGAGTGCATTTTATGAATCTCTCAGCATATTATTTAAGGTTTTTTTATGCTTTCCTAAATATTGGTAGTTTTATAAACAATGTACAACGCGTAAAAATAACCCATTCAGACCTGAAGTTATAATAACAACTTAAATATACTTTCCTTAGGTTTGCATACTTTCAGTGGCATCACAGATCACAAAATAAAACATATTCTTGAAATAAGTTTATTAGGGGGCTAGTATTAAGGGGAGAGCGGAAAAGAAAGTCATTTTTTTACATTAAATTCAAACAACTAAATTTTCAACAAGTTTTTAATTACAAGCAAACTGTGACTAAACATGGGATTCATATTTTTTATATTTTAAATCAAGAATTTAACGGATAATATACAGGGTGTCTAGTGCTAACGGTGCCCAATGGCTATTTGGTAAACCGCTAGTCAGAGGCACATAGTTCCAGTTGCAAAAATGCTTTAAATTGTATAATCTATTATATCAGAAACAACCAATTCCTATCAATTTACGGAATTAAAATTTTTATACGGTCCTCTGGTCCTATCCGTCCTACAAAATTTTTCTTTATACAATCAGATGCACAATAAAAAAAATCTTCCCCTACGAAAAAAATTTACCGAGTTAAAAAACAGCAAATAATTTGACTTAAGTCCCTTTTCCACATTTAAAAATGTCCCGTTACGGTAAACCGTTAAGAGAACATATAAATATTGAAAATTTAAATTATAAGTTTAAATTTCATTTTCTAACATAATGCAGAGAAAGAAGTAAAACTAATTTTAGCATATTAATCTTTAAGCAGAAGGTTATAGTCAGGCTCTATAAAAATCTATCCGGGGTCAGACTTACTAAATCGTATATGTGAGTATGCAGACGTGTAGCACCGAGTGTGCTACGCAAAGTACGGGAAGAGTTTTCTACACGGGTGCATATTTGTATTGCAGTCGAAGGAAGCTATTTTTGAGCAAATTTTATGCTAACAAAATTTGTAATATTATTTTAAGTTTTTAAAATGCATAAATCTGTATTTCAAAATGTTTCATTTTCTAATTTAATGTTTAATGAACTGCTTTATTTCCTTCTTTTCTTATTTTCTGTTTTTTATTTTATTTTAGTTCATTTAAAAAAATTCTATTTTCAGTATAAGCTATACATTTATGTTAATTTATTGGATACACATAGTTAAACATTTATCTTATTTATTGCAGCCTAGATTCATAAATAGTTAATGAAATTGCTAACAAATATTACAAGGCTCAAAACCATGAACATTAATTTTTCTCAAATTCATTTTGTATACATACCCTATTTCGCTGCCCGAAAAGTGCTCCAACTTTAAGCAGCTGTAACTGGGTGAATTTTGGTCGAAGGACGATTTTTTTTATTGTGCATGAAATTTTTATAGGAATTGATTTATTGACTTTCATTAATGGATTATATAATGGTATAATAGATCTGGTATAATAGATTATATAATTTAAAGAATTTTTGCAATTGAAATTATGTGTCTCTGACTAACGGTTTAGGAAATAGCTTTTGGGCACAGTTAGCACTGGACACCCTGCATATATATATATATTGGTTGGTGAGGATGGGGTTGGTTGTTGGTTCTTTCTATTAAAAAAAATCTGATGTGTCCAACACATTACTTCCTTGCACGTCTATTAAATAAAAAGCATTTTCGACGCACTTCCTCCAAACTTATTTGTTTGAAAGAGATAAAATATCAATAATAGTAAGGTTTAGCGATTTCTAGCCAAATATTTCGATATCGCCAAGCTGAGTTCAGTTTGAAATATTTCCTTCTGACACTTTATTTGGCGATATTTCACCAAAAGCCGACAAACTTGAGATAGTTTGCGAGATTTTGGGGATAGCTAAAGTAGTCATTGACCACAGACTTTCAATGAATTGAATGCATCCATACACCTCAATGTATTTAAAGTCATTTGGCTCACCCTGTAAATAAATTCCCAGTCGATTGTTGTCGAAAAAGATATGGAAAACAGTAGATATTACAATAGTTCTAAATACAAAAGTTCGAAATTCTACGGGTTAAAAGTTTTAAGAGTTATAGAAAATACGAAATAATTTTTGGCGCCAAATTTGGCGATATTTCGGCGAAACTCCTCAATGTCGACGACAATTGGCGAGATTTTAAGCATGGACCAAACAATGACAGATTATCGCCAAATTTGGCGACATTTCGCCAAAACTCGCCAAGTACGATGACAAATAGCGATACTTTGGGCATGGACCAAATGTCTGACTATCGCCAAATTTGGCCATATTTTGGCAAAACTCGCCAAGGTCGAGAACAGACGGCGAGATTTTGGGCATGTACCAAACAATGACTGTCTACAGTTGTATTATATTGAAGATGTCCATAGACATTAAAGTACTGAAATTCTTTTCGGTGGTCCTGTAAATAAACTCTCCAGTAGATTGGAACCAAAAATCGAGATGCACAACTAGATGTTACAACAATCTTATATATGAAATTTCATAATAGTTTTTGAGATTTGAGAGTTAAATACACACACACGTACACAAAAAGTCGCCAAGCTTGGCGACTTTTGGCATAGTTCTTGAGGGAGGCACGTGACTGTGGTCGGACCATTACCTAACTTATGTGGTAGGACGGTATTGTGCTTGAAATGGATGAATGCCCCTAAAATTGCCAATGACCGTAATGTATTGGAAATCTTTTGAGTGTTCCTGTAGCAGAACTATAAATGATAAAGACGCTTCTTTTAATGGAGAAATTCATTTTCTAACTCTTAACAGCATACATCACTTCTGAGTCGTTTGAAATAGCCCAATACCTCTAAAAAACGCTTTGATGAATTTCGGCCCGTAGAGCGTAATGTATTTCGAATCTTTTGTGCGGTTCTGTTGATAAACTATCCAGTCGAATGGAACCAAAAGAGGAGGTGCACAACTAGATGTTACAACTATCCAAAATATGAAGTTTCGACATTCTACGCCTAATAGTTTTTGAGTTAGGCGAGTTTAATGAATTTCGGCCCATAGAGCGTAATGTATTTCGAATCTTCTGGGCGGTCCTGTACATAAACTATCCATTCGATTGCGACCAAAAGGGGAGGTGCACAACTAGATCATAGAACAATCCTAAATATCAAATCTCAACATTCTACGACCAGTAGTTTTTGAGATTTGCGAGTTACATACATACGTACGTACGTACGTACAGACGGCATGGAAAAACTGGCCACAATAGATTCGCTGCTGGTCAAAATGAGTTGCAGACGCGTTCATAGGATCGTGCATGCTAGCCTACGATGAGATGCATTGAAAAAATTCTTAAAATTAAATTTAGAGGTAGTCAAAATTGGTTTTTTTGTCGAAATTTGGCCCCCAAAATTTTTCGGGATCACATTACTTCCTTATACTACGTATAAGGAAGTAAAAATTCATAAAAATCATAAAATATGTATCTATATATTTTTTACAAAAAAATCTGATGTGTCCAACACATGACTTCCTTGCACGTCTATTAAATCAAAAATGTTTTTTACGCACTTCCTCTAAACTTATTTGTTTGAAAGATATAAAATATCAATAATAGTAAGATATAGCGATTTCTAGCCAAACATTTCGATATCGCCAAGCTGAGTTCAATTTGAAAGATTTCTTTCTGACACTTTATTTGGCGATATTTCACCAAAAGCCGACAAACTTGAGATAGTTTGCGAGATTTTGGGGATAGCCAAAGTAGTCATTGACCACAGACTTACAATGAATTGAATGCATCCATACACCTTAATGTATTTAAAGTCATTTGGCTCACCCTGTAAATAAATTCCCAGTCGATTGCTGTCAAAAAAGATATTGAAAACCGTTAGATATTATAATATAGTTCTAAATACAAAAGTTCAAAATTCTACGGGTTGAAGTTTTAGAGTTATACAAAATACGAAATAATTTTTGGCCCCAAATTTGGCGATATTTCGCCGAAACTCGTCAATGTCGACAACATTTGGCGAGATATTAAGCATGGACCAACAATGACAGATTATCGCCAAATTTGGCGATATTTCGCCAAAACTCGCCAAAAACGATGACAAATGGCGATACTTTGGGCATGGACCAAACGACTGACTATCGCCAAATTTGGCGACATTTCGGCAAAACTCGCCAAGGTCGAGGACAGACGGCGAGATTTTGGGCATGTACCAAACAATGACTGTCTACAATTGTATTATATTGAAGATGTCCATAGACATTAAAGTACTGAAATTCTTTTCGGTGGTCCTGTAAATAAACTGTCCAGTAGATTTTAACCAAAAATCGAGATGCACAACTAAATGTTACAACAATCTTATATATGAAATTTCATAATAGTTTTTGAGATTTGAGAGTTAAATATGCACACACGTACACAAAAATGTCACCAAGCTTGGCGACTTTTGGCATAGTACTTGAGGGAGGCACGTGACCGTGGTCGGACCATTACCTAACTTATGTGGTAGGACGGTATTGTGCTTGAAATGGATGAATCTCTTAAAATTGCCATTGACCGTAATGTATTGGTAATCTTTTGAGTGTTCCTGTAGCAGAACTGTAAATGATAAAGACACTTTTTTTAATGGAGAAATTCATCTTCTAACTCTTTACAGCATATATCACTTCTGAGTCGTTTGAAATAGCCCAATACCTCTAAAAAACGCTTTGATGAATTTCGGCCCATAGAGCGTAATGTATTTCGAATCTTTTAGGCGGTTCTGTAGATAAACTATCCAGTCGAATGGAACCGAAAGGGGAGGTGCACAACTAGATGTTACAACAATCCTAAATATAAAGTTTCAACATTCTACGCCTCATAGTTTTTGAGATATGCGAGTTTAATGAATTTCGGCCCATTGAGCGTAATGTATTTCGAATGTTTTGGGCGGTCCTGTAGATAAACTATCCAATCGAATGGAACCAAAAGGGGAGGTGCACAACTAGATGTTACGACTATCCAAAATATGAAGTTTCGACATTCTACGCCTCATAGTTTTTGAGATATGCGAGTTTAATGATTTTCGGCCCATAGAGCGTAATGCATTTCGAATCTTTTGGGCGGTCCTGTACATAAACTATTCATTCGATTGCGACCAAAAGGGGAGGTGCACAACTAGATCATAGAACAATCCTAAATATCAAATCTCAACATTCTACGACCCATAGTTTTTGAGATATGCGAGTTACATACATACGTACGTACGTACGTACGTACCTACGTACGTACGTACGTACAGACGGCATGGAAAAACTGACTACAATAAACTCGCCGCTGGTCAAAATGAGTTGCAGACGCGTTAATAGGATCGTGCATGCTAGCCTACGATGAGATGCATCGAAAAAAATTTTAAAATTCAATTTAGAGGTAGTCAAAATCGGTTTTTTTGTCGAAATTTGGCCCCCAAAATTTTTCGGGATCACATTACTTCCTTATACTACGTACAAGGAAGTAAAAAAGTATAATTAAGAATAGTTGATTGCTGGTACTTTTTCCTTTTTATGAGTCTGTAACTAATGTAGCCATACAAATTACTTATTTACCTTTATATCTTACAATAATATTAGCATAAATAGCAATTAATAAATGTGTAATATTAATATAATTATTATCATTATCATTACTATTATAATTAATTTCTACAGCTTTTCTCCTTTTCCACAACTTCACCTAAGTACTTCTTAGCTACTGCAGCTTGTACTACGTTAAACATAGGTGTTAGCTATACTAGTGTTATATTCATTTTATTATTTATTCATTTAATTATTTTATTTAATTATTATTATTTTCTTTTTCTTTCCATACTTCCAGATTAATTTTTTCCCCCACTCCATGGCATTACTTGTCTAATGATGGCATTTAGTTTTCTCTGATGGCAACATGCACTAGTACTGCCTCCTTAACTGAGCTTCGATCTTCATGTTTGGTTCACTACCTCGTTGTTTATTTCTAATAGCTATGGTCACGCCCCCAGGTTACAAAATGACCCCTAATTTTGGTCAGGTAACTTGTAGAAACCTAGCTATTATTGTTTTTTCGATTAAATTGAAATGTGTGTGCGGTAGTGCTTGACGATAGAGCACACCATTTCAATTTTCCATTCCATATCCGAATCATGTGGATACATGTGGTTAGGCTTAAAGCCCACCTGGTCTCATTTGGCGCATTATATCCAAATTTTCCACTCTTTCATTGGCTTTGAAGGCTATATTTATACACTTTTTACGGTATAAGTTCGTTAATTGGCAACATGTGCTATCTGCTTCTTCTGTTTTTTTTTTTTTTTTTTTTTTTTGACTTTATCAATGGATTATCTTGGGATTTCACATTACGTAAGTTAGCTATTCTATATTATATATATATATATATATATATATATATATATATATATATATATATATATATAAGTATATTACCAAACAGTATGAAAGTCAAATTGCAATAAACCAATATATATGAATTAATGGAATGGAAATTATTACCCCTGGGACATTCCTCAGGGGCCATACCCAGAAGATTACAATTAAAGGCAACCAAATTGTAGGATTTCGGTTGAGTGGCATATATATACTCTCCGTTTTTTCAAGTTTACCTCCTTGGATTAAAATATTCAAAATGTTCTGGAACTAATTTTAAAGTATTTGTGAGTGTTGTATTTTACAGCAAGAATTGTAGGGATATCTCCTTTCTTTCTTTCAGAAATATTTATGAAAAAAGTATTTTGGTTCCCTACCCCCATAGGTTACAAATTTCTAAAAATGCTGCCTAATCTAGCACCTATGTAAAAAACGAACATACATGCAAATGCCGAATTTCGTATTATTAACTTCAGTACTTTTGGTTAAGAAATATTGACATACGAGAAAAACCACATTGATTCCGATTCATCTAATAATTTTGTATAGTTTTGAAAGTTACACACACACACACAAAAAAAAGAGTGACTTTTGTTGGACCCTTTCCTATATCATATGTAAGAAGTTTCACTGCTCTATGTTGAAAAATCGGGAGATTTTTTTTAATTCAGACTTCATCAGTACTTAGCTCCGCTGCTAGGAAACTCAGAATCACAGAGGTTAGAATGCATGTGTTAGCTGATATTTTTAAAACTGTAACTACAAACAGAATCTTTTTTTTTTTTTGAGGGGGTGGATTTTGTAGTATGCTAATTTAAATGAAATTAAAGTTTATATATGTTCCCATTTATGACTTTCGAAAGATGATTTAATGATTCATGTGATAAAAAAATGAAAAAATTATTATTATGAAAAAAATTATTAAAATGAAAGAAAATTATAATTCAAAAAATCATAGCTATTATCTTTGCCATTTTATGAATTACATTTTTAAATGAATACTGAATAAATGCACTCATTACTTTAGGAATTGATTAATTAGGATTAACTAGTTAGGAACATCATGTGCGCGCACGTAAACGCTGGCCGAAATAGAAGCATTCAAAAACTCAAGTCGGAAGCAACGATTGTTGCAAAAAGGAGAATCCTCAGAACGACGGGAGTGAACAGGTTAAAGTCAATAAGACACTAAAATATTTATTTTGAATCACTGCTCTTAGAACCTAAATCTATGACAGTTTTTTTTCCTTTTCTCTTTTTCCATAATGAGCTCTAGTTGTGGAAACTAACATAAATGGTGATTCTAAAGAAATTTTAATATGACTGTACAAACGCCGTGTTGTTGTGTGTGATTATGGTAATGCTACACTAGGGCGAACTGCCAAGGGTCGGGATGCCTTGGTAGGAGGACTTTCTAAGGGGTTCTAACGCGTATTCTCCTTACATCTGGAGAAAACCTACCAAAATTCCAGAGCGTTAGATTGACAACCACGTGATGAGACCCGAATCCGGGACCTTCACACTTCGGCCGTCTACCATTTTCAATGGCATAACCACTGTGCCATGGTGAGGTAGAAACGAAGATATCAGCGTCGTTCTTAGTAAGAGAAAAAGCACAATTTTGCTGCCTGCTACTTTTGTTGGGCTCTATTTTACCTTGATACGCCACTGGAAATGATAATCTATACACTTAATCTTCGATCGCCAAAAGCGCTAAATAAACATGGTAGGCGTTTAATGGAAAAGAACCAGTGTTTCAAACTAATAACCATGGTGCATCTTTTCCTATCTCATTTTATGGATCCTTAGATCACCATTGTATAACATGCGAGAATGTCGGTTGCCGGATAAAATTAGCAAATTAACAAATTTTAATTTAATTTTAAGAAAATTTAAATAAAATTATTTATTTTAATTTCTTTTATATGTGAATTATGTTGTATAGAAGTTTCTTTTAAATAAAACAAAACTGTTTTTTTTTTTTTTTTGACATATGCCATTTTATATTTGCTATTAGAGAACCTCTGAGCCTTGTTTTGGACTCTGTCGTATCCGATGTATGGATATTGAGAGATAGCAAAAACGCAATTCAGTCTTGAAAGATTGACCACTCACCCTGGATTAATTTGAGGCAGGATATCTTTTCCAAATTGGCCGTTTTGGCCGAGATCGACCCTGTGTGCTTGCAATTGATTCCTTCTCATACGAGTGTCTTTGGAAACGAAAACTGCTGATTTGCTTGCTAGGGAAGGTAGTGAAGTTTCCACTTCCCATTCCTCCAAATTACGAGCTTCTGAGGTCCACTCCCTCTTTTTAACCGAAAGATCCCGCCAGATTGTGCATGGTACGCCGCCAGATTGTGCATGGTACGCCGCCAGATTGTGCATGGTACGTGCCCCTTCCTCAAATCTGCTCAAACGGCTTTAGGCTTAGGACTGGCCTGGTATTGAGAGTTTAATCTTCTATCGGAATGAGAATACATATGCCTAATTTTATTTCTCAGTCATCGTGTCTCCCTCTTATATTATTGAATGTATTTGTGCCTCTTTGGGGTAACTGTTGAATGAGCTAGAGACTGTTAACGATTTGCTGATGCGTAATCATCCTTTTTCTTTAGGATCTGGAATGAGGGAGGGGGCAAGGGGATCCCCTCTAAACCCAAGGGGATGAGCAACAACAACAGCATTACTTGCCAACATTATTGATGATGAAAAACACTTTTGAAATAGTTAATATCTTTGTATTTTGTAACTGAAATTTTGTAAACAGAAAGCTATTGAAAACACATTTAATGTTCTTTATATTATTTTGTTTTGAAATGTGCTGTTAATGCTTTCTTAAGAATATTTTTATTCCAATGAAAATTTTTTATTCACAAATAGAAAAAAAAAGGCAAAACGTTTATTGTATAGTCCCTACTAAGGCCATCCCAGTTTTCTAACAATCAATAAATTCAAAACTTTTCTCCTGAAAAATCAATTTTGTCAGAAGTTGTCGCACGCTTTATTATTATTTTATGACTTTTTGATGGGTTTACAATAGTTGTTGTTCTATTACTGAAGTTTTGCAATATTTTTAAACATCAAACTTTTTTTAAATGCACATATATAGCTATCAAGAATTATCTAATGATGTTTACGAGAATAAATGTGATGTATATACATATTTTTTTCTTCTCCAGTCAAGTTTTATTCAGAACGTTTTAATATGTCTGATTCCAGTAAGAAAGAAAAAAATGTAACAGTTTTATAAATCACAAGAATTAAGTATAAATCCTTGATTTTTTGGCGATGATTCAAAAACCTTCGTGGGAGCACATAAGCAATAGAGTTGTTTCTGCTCAACGAATGCACCCGACTTAGTCCTTTACAGTTCAGATTACTTGTATACTGATAGTATTTCGGTTAAGTCATCTTTTGTTTTACTGGTGCCTTTACTTTTTCAAATGACCAAAAAATCAAATAAAATGGAAGCGTGGTTGTGGAAAAAGCACAAGAACGTCGCTATCCGCAGTAATGTCAATTTCAATCTCAAAAGTCTGGACCACAACAGTGACAGGGATTCTGAGCCGTACATTTTGGCACTGCTGATATGCGGAGCATCTGGGAAGAGATCGAGGAAAAGCTTAGCGGTTCTTGCTTTAGTGGTGCGTTTGTTTTTCGGATTCTGCCTCTGCCTCACGTTCTCCAACACGGCCTCCTGCCTGATCAACCAGTTCAGAAGTTTCTACATATTCACACTCGTGACGAAGATAACAGCCGTCATATGCTGGTGGTTGGTGTGCAGTAGAGGGGAGAGCTTCTCGGCTCTTCTGGACATCATGGCAGATCTGCAGGCGAAGAACAAGAAGAAATCCACGAGGGCGGTGAAGGTATTGGGAAGGTCTGTTGGTTTTTCGATTGGAACAGCCCTACGAAAGGCAGATAAAACGTATTAACTTAACGATGATGTTTAAAAAAATAATGATGAACACTGAATTCAACTCGAAAATTTTGTATTACACACATTTCTAACATTCTTGCTTATGTGAGAGAATTTTTCTCGAGGTTTTTGACAACAATCGCGAAGATGGTCTTTACCTCGGTATTTCCGTTCAACATTTATTTTATTCTAAAGGAAAGCTATTAGCAATCACAGAATAACACAATAGGAGTAGAAATACGGGAGAAGAGGAAAATGACAACTACTGTTTAGTGGACTTGAATCCGACTCGTCACCATTCTCAAGCGAGTGGCTATGCCATGTACGCAAACTCTATCATATAAGAGGTTCCCCTAATATTCCTTTTAAAATAATTGTAAATAATAAAAATACAGCTATTGTTACAGAAACAAACTTGCGATAACTAGAAAAACACATTGATAACTATTGTACGATTTGTGACTTTGTTCGTTACTTTTAAATTAATTATCTCCATTTTATGTCGTTGCAGGTCCGCCGTCGTCCTGTTCCTCGCCATTGTCTTCGTGCCTTCGACGCAAGCGGCCATCCAGAACTCTTCTCAGGCCGCGAGAACACCTGATTGCCACACTTTCTGGCTGCCGCTGGTCGGGCTCCAGAAAGGCGCCTACTACTTCTTCATAAGCGTGGCCCGCATGTTCACCAACTGGGCCATACCTTACTCGGTGACGCTCTTCTACAGCCTCTACTGTTTCGAGCTTCGGAGCAAGGTCAAGTCGTTCCGCGGAAGGGTGGTGAAAGACCACAATTCCGGCGTCGTGGAATACTACAACGTGGCTGCGTCCGCCGTACTCAAGCTCGAGGCCTCGATGTCTCTGCCCATGCTCTTCGTCCTCTTCTGCAACTTTGCCGAGATGTTCAGGATATTCACCCTCTTCATCTTCATGGCCCCGGAGGACAAAACGTCCACTCGGCTGTCCCACTCCGTAGTCTATTTCGTGCAGACCTCACTCCTGTTTCTGGTGCTGGTTTTCGCGGCGGATTCGCTGCAGGTTCAGTTCGACGGCTTCCGGAAGAGCGTCCTGAAAGCGCCCCACCTGTTTGTCGGCGAAAGCGAACAGACTCGCTTCAGGAAGAAACTGGTGCTTGTCGAAGACAGGAATTTCGTGAAGCTGACGGCGTGGGGAGTATTCGAAATTAAGAGGACCATCATACTTTCTGCCATCGCGACGTTAATAACTTACGGAGTTCTTTTACAGCAGTTCAAAAATTGAGTTTGCAGGCATGGTAAAAGCGTCTTATTCTGAAATCAATAGTTCAGCCTTTGCCCATGCTTTTTGTTCGCACGCTTTCTATCAGCAGTTTCCAAAAAAGATTAAACGTGCTAAAAATAATTATAATCTAAAATCCACAGTTCACTCTTTGCTTTTGTCAGTGCTTTTTCTTCTAATTTATTCATCAGCCCCTAGTCTATTCGCGAAAGAGAACAAACAGACTATCTTCAGGAAGAAACTGGTGGTGGTCGAAGGCAAGATTTTCGTGTTGACGGGGTAGGGAGATTTTTGGTATGATGGTTCTCTTGAAAATCAAGAGAACCATCTTCGTCCTTTTGTCGTTAATCGCTTATGGAGTTTTTTACAGCACTTCAAAAATTGAGTTTGTAGGGATGGTAAAAGCATCACAGTCAAAAATTAATAGTTCACTTTTTGTCTTTGCTCGTGCTTTTTGTTCTCAGATGTTCCCTATTTTTATGAGCATTATCCTAGAAAATTTTAAAAATGTCTTATGATTTCGGTATATCCATCTGTCTGCCCACACTAGGGTTGCCAGAAATTTTAGTTACGAAAGAGTTTGAGAAGTTGCTGAACTTCAACGACCATATTTTTTACCAAGATGCAATTTTTTATCACAACCTAGAACTTAATTTTGTTGCCAATACATCTTTAAACTCGTGACATCAAGATGATGTCAATCCACTTGAAAAAACTAAATTGAAAGTTAAAAAATGAATCTCACTTTGTCCGCTCTTCGCCAATGCATTCTTTTTTACAATGAAGAAGCTTTTATGGACTGGAATTTATGAAAAATCGCTAAAAATCAGGGTACGGATGGATTTTGAAAATTTTAAAGTCACCTCCTCTTTATCATTTTACAAATCTGTGCAACATTTCAAGCTGATCGGTCGAACGGTGTAATTTTTATTTCAGGCAAACATTCAAGTTTAGGTTCACGTTTATTGTCGATATTCTGCGATTTATACGGTGCATTCACGTTTATGGTCGATATTGTACTGTCAAATCAAAAGTGGATTTGATAATGTAAAATGCATTTGATGAAGGAACTTTCCTACGTAAGTTGTAAAATTCTTCATAAAAAAAGTCACTAAAGTGTAAGAGAGTATAAATGTATAGATAGAATATAAAAGAAAACTTCTTCAGAATTCTTTTGAGTTATCTGCTTTGAATAAAAACTAATTACTTATTTGTTGTTGATGTTTCTTGTACAGTCTAGCTAACCGGCAGGCGAATAGTGGCGCACATATCCTCCATATAGGGCGACTATGGTCGAAATGGAGCAGTGTTTCCCTTTCATTCACTCCCTGTAGTCCAGACTACAGAGGTTTTCATTTCCCAATTCATGACAAAAGTCAGCGTTGCTTCACTTTCAATATTCTTATGGGAACCAAACTTCAACCGACTTGGCTACTGAGAAACTAATTCGTTTTCTAAGGTGAGGGGAGATGCAAAATTGACTTAAAATGGTATACTTTTTGGTATAAGGAAAGAGTCTTTCAAAACGATATCTGAGTGTAAGATAGTTTTACTGTCTTAGTTTCACAAGTATATAAAAAATGATGAAAATTTCAGAAACCATACTTCAAATTGAATTGTTTACTACGAGAAAAATTTGTTGTTGCACACTTTTAAACTCATACACTATATCGAAAATCAAACCTTCTTATCAGATTTTCGCTAACTTCCCAATCTCCAACTGAGCTGAAGTTTTGCATATTAATGTATCTCTCTATTTTTAAAAAAAGTAAGGGCCGCTGTCGCCGCTTGTTGGGTCAAAGTTTGTTGGTCAAAGCTTGTTGGGCTAACTCCTCCTAAACCGTGGGGATTTGAGTTTCGACTAAGGTGCCCAGAGATTCGAAAAATTCAGAGAACCTGATAAGCTGACTTAAATTTCGAAAATCGAATTATTTTAGAAGATATTAATAAATAACTGAAAAAATAAAACATATTGGTTACCAGATTTGGCATAAAATCATTCATTCCTTTGCAACAAAGCAATTACAAGTATGTAGAATCGCGTGAAATTGACAAACACGGAGTAGAATTACACCCATTTTACGCCAAATTAAAAAGTATATGAAATAAATGACTCAAAGTGTGTTACACAAAGTTGAGAATTTTCAAATAGTAAGTTCGCTTTGACAACAGGAGTTTAGAATTAGCGACTATTCATTTTTCCAAAACAGAATAACTAATTGTAACTGATTTTAAAAGCGCCATCTTGGCATTAGGAATGATCCGGCAATATGGTATCTTTCCAAGCAGGATTATTTTTTCTATAAAATATGATTTTTTGTTTTTTAATCTTGCTCATATGTGCCCCCATGCATGTTCACATGTGGCCCCCTCCCCCCACAGGGGAAATGAAGTAGGTTTTTAAAAATACCATAAAGTAAAGAAATATTTTACTAAAAATTCTCAAAAAATTCCATAAGAAGAGGCTATTTAATCTTATGGGCATTTTTGCTTAGAGAAATTGATATTTTTTGAAAAAATAAAGACATTTGAAAAAATGTTCGCATGTGCCCCCTCTCTCCTACGTTTCAAACGTTCCAGTGGTGTACAGTTCTGTTTCTACACACGAACAGTTCGGTTCAAAAGGCACAACTTTCATTAAGGGACATATTTGTCAATCCACACACCAACAAGTTCTAGGTCTTTTTTATGTTATTTGCTTTCTTCGTATGCTATGCAGTCGTTTCAAACAGATAACGGTTTATTCGTGCATTTAAATAAACCTGCTTTTAAAAAAAAGGGAAGAAAACTATTTCTATACTATTTTTCCATTTTTGAAAAAAATGTTTCATTTTAGCTAGTAAGTGATATTATTTTATAAAGACTAATTTCTGGATTTTTTAAACGAACAAGATAAGACTCTATGTATTAGGAAAATTATAAAAGAAGAAACATTTTAAATTTTTTATACATCTTTTATTTGGTGTACAATTTTCAGTAGCTTTAAAGCATTATACTTCTGATTCTTTCCCGCCCCCCACAGTGGCGTAGCCAAGGGGGGTCACCCCCCCCGAGGAATTTTTTGCCGTACAAGATGTATATTCTTCACTCCCTTATCACACACACGTATACAATTTGAGTTGCCGTAACCCCTCCCCCCCATGAAAAATTTTTGGCTACGTCACTGCCCCCCCCGTTCTTTGTGCTCGTTGGGAAACATCGTAAACGGTGCATTCATTATGAACAAATACGCCATATAGTCTAAAGATAAAACACGGTTTATGAGCTTTGTGCTCAGTCCGCTACAAATTGGGTACACAGCTGATATGGGTGGTGTACAAATCGAAGCAATTTTCATCAAAATTCGATCTAGGATAATTTGTAATTAATATTGAAAAAAAGGCTTCTAATCCCCCCCAGAAATATTTCATGACAGAATAATTTCGATTACTTTATCAGATAGATTATAATAAGTTCTCCACCCAAGGCATCCAACGGACTCACACACGCTCTTGGCAAATGCCCCTCTTGCAGTCTTTCCATAACACACAAACGACTAAATAAATTTTTGGTTAATCCTGAAACTTAATTACATGACTAAAAATTAAATATTTTAGTAACCTGTATTCATTACTAAAGAATTAAATAACAGATAAAATGTCTATTCTTTAGCGGTATGAATTTATTCAATCCCTAAAAAATGTAGGCTCTTCCGTTAAAAAAATGATAGGCGTTGCAGGACATTTGAACAGCTTTAAACACAAACCAAAATGTTAAACACTCGAAAAATTAATGCCTGCTCCCCAAATGCAGTATTTACTCATATTGTTGTTGTTTTGGGATTACGGCCGATTATCTGCACGAGGGATCTAGGCCGAGAGGTGGGTGCCCTTCGTGGGGGTCTTTCTAAGGGGTCCTAACCCCTATTTAAGCTAAGTTTCGGAGGAAACCACGTAAAACTCTGAACGGGTAGGGAGTCTCACCAATGCACAGTGGTTATGTCACTGAAAATGGTAGACGGCCGAAGTGTGAAGGTCCCGGGTTCGAGTCCCATCACGCGACTGTCGATCTAACGGTCGGGAGTTTTGGTAGGTTTTCTCCAGATGTAACGTTAATACGCGCTAAAACTCTTTAGAAAGTCCTTCTACTAAGGCATCCCCCATCCTTGGCAGACCGCCCTAGTGCAGCGTTGCCTTAAAAAAATCACAAAAACCGAACGGTTAAGTCGACGTTTTCTGCGACTTGATTTTGAACCAGGCACCTTCCTTCTCCCAGTTCAGAACGCCATGCGCTCCGCTACTGGTGGGGCTACTCATATTAACAGTGAACTTATATGTCTCATGGCACTTTCAGAAAAAAAATCTCAAGCTGAAAATTTGCCATAAAAAATGGTCCGAAACGGTAACTGATAAGGGAATTATTGCAAAATTCCGTATGTTTAAGATTTTTTCCAGAATGTTTCATAACTCATATAAGTTCGCTGTTTATAACCAATTGTAGTACAGCTTGTAAAGAGAGGTTCTAAATATTTTCGAAAATTTGCATGATTTCTTAAAAGAGCAATGAGAAGAGTCAACAATTACACTGTATCAAGCTGTCAATCTCCGACTTCTTATTCTACAGGGTGATTATAATTAAAGTTCCACTTTAAAACGATCAGAAAAGGAAAACTACACATATTTAAGGGGAGGGTGTCGAGGGGTCGGAACCCGAACCACCAAGTGGAACTTTAATTATAATCACCCTGTACATTAAGTATTTGCTATTTCTAGAGAGGTGGACATTTTTTTTCTTTCCTGGATTTATGGTGCAGGGCAGGGTTTTAAAGATTCAGAAAACAGGCCTGACAGATCTATTCTGGTGTCTTGTTCCGTAGGGTCGCGCCGGATGAAAGACTATTAAAATTGCAAATTGAAAAAAGAAATGCACAATCAACATCCGTAAAGAATAATTTATTCAGGAATGCAATTTATAAATATACAACAAAGCCATAAAATGTGGATCCACCGTCAGATGACAGGCAGTCGAAGTCGATCGAATACTCTTCATCTGCGGTGTGCAAAAAATTTACAGCGAAGTTTAGGAAAGTAAAAATAAAGGATGCAAAGTTTTTTTAATTATACAATTGTGACTAGAGAGGCACTCACCCTAATAAAGCCTTTTTAAACAGCGCTTTAGAATCTGAATATACATAAAAGAAAACAATATAATGATAGTTAAATAAAAAAAAAGCAATGTACAGGAATGAAGATGCAGATTGATAAACGTACATTGACCGACAATAATAAATAAATAGATGGCATTTCGAGAACCGAACGATGAACTATATCACCGTAAAATGAAAGCTCTATTTAAATGATTTTTCCTAGCAATCTTCGGAGCTCTTCTAAAAATTTTCATTTTTTTTCTGAAATCTACTTACTTTTCTGCTTCGCTCGGATTTGTGGATTATTTTCACTCTTGACTGATATCGTTTCTTTTTTTCTTTTCTTTTCTTTTTTTTTTTTTAATAAGAGCGAATCTGAGCATACGCTTATATGTCTTATGGGAAAATTTGAATTTCTTCTGAAAATATATTTATATCCCAATTTTAAACATTGGTGTTTAATAATGACCCGAACAGGAATTTAATACTACACTCTCTCAAAATAGTATTCCAATTTCTACTATTTTATCTCTAGATTTTGCACTGATTCTGAATGAAAAATTGAAAATTATTCAAAGGATAGTGGAAATTATTTATTTATTTATTTTAATTATTGGAGGAGGGGGGTTGTTTAAAATTAATATTACGACAATTTGGAAAATAAAATACGCTTCAAAATTATTTAAATATTTATAAAATATTTATTTATTTATTTAGGGGTGCTTGGTTAAATATTATAAACCTGCAAAATTATAGTTTTTCTCTTGCGTCTAGACCTGGTATAATAATGCTGATTTTCAGTACAGATAAAATAGTTTATCATAATTTGTTCTGTTGTGGCAATGAAAAGCATTAAAGTAATAAATCCTTTAAGCAATTAAAATAATAATTCCTTTAAGCAATTAAAATAATAATTCCTTTAAGCAATAAGAAATAAATCCTTTAAGCAAGACATTCTTAATTATAGAAGGTATAATTTTATCTTCTTTAATTCAAAAATGTTTGTATTTTTTTTACTAGTTTACTTTTATTTTTTTTATTTTTAAAATAAAATAGATCTGTTATCTATTCGACGAGTGGATGAGACACTGAACTCGGTAGGTAGCTGCAGAACAAATGTCCAGAGCTCTGGCCTACCGCGATGCTGTCAATCTAGCAGTGTGGGGTTTTAGACGGTTTCTTCCAGATGTACGCGATTCACGCGATTGAACCCCTGAAAAAGTCCTCCGCTCAAGGCAACTCAGTCCACTAGCAGGCCCAATGGCAGAATTTTCGGGCCCCAGGTCAAGATTGAGGCAGGCCTTTCCCCCCTCCCCCTCGAAATAAAAATCTTCAATTTTTTTTACCCCATAAAAATATTTTAAGCAATTTAGAATTAGTATACTTTAAATTTAAAGTAGGCCATCTATCCAAAACCTTATATATGATCAAATTTCCAGCAAATTCCGAGATCGGGGTCATTGCCCCTCCTGTTCTCCCTGTCTCGGAGGATCTGCCTCTTTTGCGAAGCTTTTCTTTGACTTCTTGTCTTTGAGACAATACAATCGACCCAGAAATATCAGAAAATAGCAATTTTTATGTTTAGTGCTGCCATCTTTTATCAATAAATTGAAGCCACTGCATTTTCGTTCCACCTATCTAAAATGTTTTTGGGGTGGAAAATATACGAGACACTTAAAGAAAAGAAAGCATCATTATATGAAATATGGCAAAACACAAAAACAAAACAACAATTCATTTACAATTTTAGCTGCTTTCTGTTATCATACATAATATATAAGGTTTTTCGTAAATTAAATGTCAAAGAAAATTTTTCACGAATACAATTTTCCGAAGAACTAATTTATAGAACAAAATTCTTAAAAAGAAGTAAATTTCCGTAAACTTTTAGTCAAAATTTTGGAATAGCTAACAGATTTGTATCAAATTTAAAATTTTTGATCTTATATTGAAAATTTTATTAAAAATTTCCATTCATATTCATATTAATTTGAATTTCAAATTGAAAAGCTAAGAATATTTATAAAACAGACTAAGTAACTCAGTTTAGAAAACTGGTTAGACAGATCTTTACCACAGTAATTTTATTTTATAAATCACCATAAAATAAATTAAGAAATTAAAATCTATATCCGTAAAAAACTAAATAATCAACATGTTAGAATTAAACATAGTAAGAAAAATTAAGTCTGTAATAAAACAAATAATACAAAGTTGAAAATAATTGAACGCTATAACATGATTGAACAAATTATACATTGGAAACAGTGCTCATATTATATACTTTTCACAATAATAACATAAAATATATCTTATAAAACTGAAACTTTAGCTATAACATAAAATAAAGATTTGACATACAAATAATATCAGATATTCACAAAACTTCTCATAACACGTTAAAGATCTGTTTCAGGCAATCTTTTGGCAGCTTTCAACAACTACAGCATTAAATAAACAGTCCAGTTATTCAGATATGTTGCTGTACTTTAAATTCATCTGAAGCAAAAGGATATGAAATTTTTGAACGAATGAATTTTAAGAATAGTTGGTGCAATTTTGATTTAGGTATGGTTTGTTTTAATAAGTAAGAATTCTCACATAACTAAAATCTAATTTGTACTACAAACATTTCATGCAATGCTTTCTGTAAGTAACTCTACCAAGGCAATATATTTCTGGTCTGCATTTAAAACCTAAACAACTGGCCTCAGCAAACATGTACGAACGCTAAATCCAGAGCAAACTCACTCAAATCACCCACGTCTCTGATTTAACCTTTTGCAAATTGCACTGTTCTGTCGATTCTTACTAATCATTAATAAATAGGAGCCTTTATGTTGCCCCTCACTTGACATTTGTAAATAGTTCATAGCAAACAACAAAAAAGTTTTTAATTTTAATTTTTAAAAATTACTTCATGGTATGTTAACGAAACGGTTAACAAAATATATTACGGTTATGTATATTTATATATATATTTCTATTATTTTGATAGCTTTTTGTTTTCTTTTTTTCCCATTCTTTATAGTAGGGTAGAGCCCAGAACGTGTGGAGTGAATATCTCTTTTGATATGCCACACAACCGAAACCCTACTATTTTGTTTGTTTTTAATTATGATCCACTGTTTGTGGCTCCTGATGATGGTGACAGTGGTTATAATTTCCGTTCCATTCTATTTTCACATTGATTATTGTACTTTATTTGGCTCAGCTTCTTATTTATTATTGTTTTTTTTTCCACTTGTGGTTCCTAATTCTTGCTTCTGGCTGTTATATTTTTAATGCGAGGTGTGTCTTATTTGCACTATATTTTGTGTTTTACTTATTAGTTATATATATATATATATATATATATATATATATATATATATATAATTAAAATTTTTGAATGACAGAATTCTATTTACCAATTGTATTTGATATCTTATCATATAAAATAAAATTAATTCGCAGAAAGTTATCGGGAACAAAAGTGTAAATGTTCAAGTAATTCAAAGGGTTAAACGATAGACTTGAATTTATCAAGTTTCTTCACGCATCGAAATTTCTCGGAACTCCATATTATTAACTCTTACTTATTTTCACAGTTAGATGGATTATATACCCTTCCCCTAAATAGCCTTCTTCCTGTTATATTCGATCAAAAATCTCTCTTTTTAAATAAATTCTGTGCTTCAGATTACCAGACATTTCCCAATCTTTACTTTATTTCATTGGCACTATCTTTGACATTTCCTGCTTATGCAAGTAACCAATAGTATTAAAAATATTCCCACCCCAACTCAAGGTAAATCTATAAACAAGTTGTGAAAACAAAAAAATTTTTTGAACAAATTTTTAATTTTAAACTATTGTAACTGGTTGCTATAAGAATAACAGCACATCTATGCTAAATCTAAAAAATGTGTATTTTAAAACGATGCGGAATTCATTTTATACAAATAACTACGAAATTAATAAAACAATGATTTTCGCCGGTTTTATATTTTACAAGGATTAACTCTATTGGCATAACCTGTCAAGCTATGTTTTGGGAAGTTGCAGGAATATAATCCACACCTTAATTTTCCAACTCTTACACTCTATTTTTATTCACTCATTTAAGCTTTTATTTATTTTTCTGAACCCGGAAGATAAGTAATCTTTCTGGTTTTTGTGGCCGAAGAAATTCTTGTAAAGTTATCTTTTCCCTTTATAAACTTTTAACAATAGATAAAATTAACAAATTTGTAAAAACATTAAATAATCACCGGAAATGAGTTACGAACAATAATTTTATTTTAAATTTTTGAATAAAATTTATGGAAAAGTTTCTTTTTGTCTCTAAGAAAGTGTTCGACAGATAAAACAAAACATTTTTTAATGCTTATTCACCCACATCTATTTCTGGGTCCATTTCGACCCAAAGCAATTTAATTTTGTAATAAAATTAAATATAACATGGTTAATACGTTTTGGCTTCATGAATGTTCTTAGTTTGCTATTCTTTGAAAAAGATTCGATTTTTGTTTTGATTGCTACATAAGCCTGTTTGTCAAAAAAAAAGTTCACACACACTATGTTCGGGTCCTTTTGGACCCGTGTGCTAAGTGCATGTATACAGAAAGAAAAAACACAATTTCTTCTTTTGTAATATGAATAATACATATATTTATGAATGTAAAATATATTTATTATTAATATATATTATAATTATGGATATATGTATATTTATATATTTTTCTTTTTGTTTCCATGCAGAAGGGTCCAAAAGGGCCCGCCCGAACACAGTGTGTGTAAACTTTTTTTTTTTTTACTAACAGGCTTATGTAGCAATCAAAACAAAATTCGAATATATTTTAAAGAATAGCAAACTGAGAACATTTATGAAGCCATAACGTAATAACCATGTTATTTTTGATTTTATTACATAATTAAATTGCTTTTCACATAAAATGAAACCTGAACACAGTTTAAAGGTTAATGTAAAACTGTAGAGTCTAAATGAAGTTTACAGGATATATCTTAATTAATTTAAAAAGTACACGTAGGACAGTAGCAAGTCAGTAACTTACAAGAAAAGAAAAAAGAAAGAAAAGAAAGAAATGTCTAAGTCACTCATAAGGCATAAGTAAAGTCCTTTCTAAGTTATGCCAGTAGATAATCCATTATAAAACTAACAATGCATATAACCACTCAGCGACTAATATACACAAGCGGGCCAGTCTAATCTTACTTGTAAATAAATATTTAAACACCTGTGTGCATGCACATAACACAAATTTGTTAAACTTCTCATATATTAGGATTTCTCGCTCAAAATAAAAAATATATACATCACTCACCCAAAATATCTTTAATTAGAACATGGATACTTTCCACTTAAAAATATATTAAGACATCTTTTTATGTTCAGTAACAGACATACATATATAAATAACTTTATGCAATAATGAAATAACTGTTTCTTTCAGCCAAAATATATATGTATTAAGTAAAATCTCTGTAAACACCATTAAAACTTTACTTTATAAAATTTCAACTAAACAATGCTTAAAAAAAAAAAGAATTAACACACAGACACAATAACAACAAACTGCATCACATAAAATATAATCTCTTGTAAAATGATTTTCATACACAAAAGAACAAAAATAATGAATATGTAAATAAATGTAAATCTTTTATAAAATATATTCACAATGGAATCATAAATAAAATTTTGAAATACAAACTCATGGAATGCAAGATTGCATCGTCAGAATCACATGTAAAATATACACACAAATCGTTCATAAAATTTGTAATCAAGAACATTTTTAAAAATATTTTTGTAATAGCCTGGGCTAATTTTGATGCTTTTTGGAAAAAGCTTACTGGTTATTCAACATTTACGAATGGTAGTGCATATGATATTTTCAAGATGAAAGCGTCCAAATATAATAACCAGAAATCTTTATAATATATTTTTTCTCTCGTTTGTAAAAATACAGCTTCATAATATTCGAAATTACATGATGTCCAAAATTTCTTTTAAGTTTCGTTTTCAGTGTGTTCTTCTTCTAAGTAAACAGTTCTATATTTCTTTTCCTGTGAAGAAAAAATCATGAATCAGCAAAATTTTTATGAAAAATACTTTCAAAAATTATTCATTAAATGTACACATCATTCTAACACCCTTTATGCAAGCATAACTTTTACTCTCTTTATTTATTTATTTTTAAACTTTTGTAATTAACCTAGGCTAATTTTAATGCTTTTTGGAAAAAGCTTACTGGATATTCAAAATTTACGTATGGTAGTGCAGATGATTTTTTCAAGATAAAAGCGTCCAAATATAATAACCAGAAATGTTTGTTGAAATTTCAAAATTGTAAGTTGCTGTTTCTTTAAAAATCATCTCCACAACTGTTTTCTGTACTTACTTATGGCCTTATCACACTAAGGGAAAATCCGAGCAACTTCGCGCTGGACCAACTTTTCCGACGGACTTGAAGGCGTGGTTATCTTTAAGGGTTTCAAAACTAAACAAACACTCTCCGACGCCAAATAGTCAGCGCATCGCTGATTTGGCGTGCAGGTTCTTATTTTACTTATCGTGCGTTGGTATATTTACATCGGATCGGCAGCAATTTCGGCAGCATCGGATGGGCAGCAATCTCTAATTCCAAAGTCCACTTGAACGCGGCCATAATTTTATTTACACGTGATTCTGACATAGAGCCAAGCTTCGAACATAGTCGCCATTGCTCGAAACTGCTTATGACGTAGCAGGAAGAAGTACTCTGATTGGCCGAAATTTCATCCGACTCAGATTTTTTCCTTCGGAAAGGAAAAAAGTTGGAGTTCGCGGTCGTCAAGGTAACGGCGGAGGAAATCGGCTGGAAACTTGATTTGCAAGGAAAGTTGGTCGGATTTTTCTCAGTGTGATAGCCCTATTAAGTGAATAAGGGGTTTAACGTAACATTTCATAAATGAAGGATGTCACACTGAATGACAGCCATGTATACAGCAAAACTTAGCTATTTCGTTCTTGTTTATTGAGGATTTTAAAAGCTCTTAGTTAAGCAAGGATTTCCCTGATATTTCTGACAATAATCCCAAACTGTCCTATCCTTGGTCAAGTATTTATAGGCCAGATTTCTGTTCAAGTTCAGATAAAAACAATATCCTATTATACCGACAATTTCTTTCATTAATAATAATATAAAAATACTAGAGCTTTTTTGTCCATAATTCGAGAAATGTCATAAAAAACATCTTGTAAATGTCTAAAAACCTGAAATTCGGGCTCTGATGGGCATCCTATGAATGACTTTTGAAACTTAAAATTTTCAAAGAATATTGATATACGTCAAAGATATAATATCGATATTGCCTGGCTATGGCGTACTTTGGATATTCTCAGGTCGTCTTTCTATGATTAGTGAAGAGTATTTGTTTTAAGTTATATCTCTTAAAGAACATTAATTATAAAGAATGTAAATATGACAAATTCGTGCAAATACGAAAATAATTAAAGCAAAGAGCAAAATGAAAGAATATACAGAAAAAACTATCTTTAAAAGTAATAAAATCATTTTAAATACAGTTACATCACTACAGTTTAAGCATAAAAGGTAACGGCAAATGTCATGCAGCCACCACACATATACAATAAAAAAGCAAGCATGCAAGCCCCGAATGGAATAAAGTAATTTGCTAATTGATAACATTTTCTATTATTGAGAACTATAAACATAAGCTGTTTTCAAATTATTTTCTAGTATTTACGTCTTAGGGTAAATTGACATTTCAACTTTTTTCTCTTTCTCTCATCTCATTATTATACATATCAAAATGTTAAGAGCATTTTGGTCTTAGCAGTAATTCACAGTTGATCGCAAAATCGCTAGCTTCTAGCGGGTAATTCAGACTCTTGGCGGAGAAAAGCGGCGAGCACAGAGAATCTTTGCTAGCTCTCTCTCTCAGTGTTTTTTTTTTAACAAGGAAAGGACTGGGGAGATTAATTGTGCATTAATCAGTAACACATGCACACATAATGCGCACCTTTTTGATTTTCTTTGGAGGGATATATTGGTCAATTTTCTCCCCACCAGCAAAGATATTTCTATCTGATGAAGAAAAAAATCACTCTCACCAATGCTTTGGGCAAGGCCGTCTACAGAGTATTCTGTATTCTGCGTCCTGTGAGAAATTACACTGGCAACCCTTGCCCCTGTCTGTATTGTATATTTTTGTACATAAGTACAACTCTTGAATCTTTGTAGGATATTAAAAAAAAATGCAAAAGAGATTGACGTTATTTTATGCAACTGAATAACTAACTAAATAAGAGTAGATTTACAGCATTTGCATAAACCAGCTGGTTTTGGAATACGTATAAGGGAAGGGATATAGTTCTCCTAATAGCGGTCTTCAACTCTTATTTTAGCAATAGAAAAAATTTTTCTATAGCAAAATTTGACAAGAGAAGTCTAAAGCGTCTTTGGTGCTTTTGTGAAGGCTAAACAAAAAAAATGCTCAAAAAGAGCTGTAGCTTCTGCCTACCCTTTTCCGATAATGAGTTTTAGTAAAACAACACATTTATACCTAAAATCAGAGTAGTAGTCTGAGGGTCTGGACGAGGGCATGGATTTTTCCCCTCTCCAGACAAGTCTCTAGACTTTGTTAACAAAATGATAATTATAATATTTCATTATGATCTGTCCTTTCATGTTCTCGAATGCTGAAGACTGTCACAAAGCTTTTCAGCCACCATAAAAAGACCTTTTTATAGTGAATATCTGAGCATTCTGTAGTCCACAGATTTGAGATCGCTGATTCATTGGCCAAAAAAGTGCTTGACTACTCAAACGTCTACTTCCAATGTCTCTTTTGGGCCAATAAAGCTAATAATCAAAAATTCAAAGTATGAGGAGTTCAAAGAGTCTCGCTGTTAGAACATCTCATAACTTGGAAAGACGATTCATTAGTTGTCTCTAAATGCCGCAGATATGACATGGTGGTCGAGTTTAGTCTCACCAATGGCCATGACTATCGCCTGAAGCATTTGCACTGCCTTCAAATAGCTCCTAGTTCTATGTGCAGACTCTGAATTCTGGGACAAGTCAGGGATGGTGACCACCTGATCCATTGCCATGCACTGACTAAGCGTTCTCTTGCGGATCGTGTCCGGCAGGTCGTGGGTCTTTGGGATTCATAGACTATTTAGTACAGCTGAATTGTCTATGTTTTGATTTTTCGTTTTTGCTTATGTACTATATTTATGCTCTGATTGCCTATTAATATGTTCCATGGGTAATAAAATCATTTCTTTATGTGGAATTCTGCCTGTTTCAGCTTTTGCTCCCTCCCTGAATCTCCCATTCTTTTCCTCCTCCCCATATATCATCCTACAATATTTTCTTTTATTCCAATTTTGCACACTGCCAAGATTTAACTTAAATCAAGCAATAAGCAGATAGGTCCATTGTTAAAAAGTGCAACAAGAAAGCAATGCAGTAAACCGTAAGCAAGAAGCTCTAAGTGGATGGTTTTGAACACGAGACTAGGTGAGTTGTATTTAAATACCTCCTTCCGGATTGGACGGCATGTGAACGAGGTGGGGGGTGGTCCCTGCCCCGCCAGCGCCACCTCAGTTGACGGGGGTCCAAGAACCTTCCAGGGCCTCGGTCTCCGATTCCCACTTATACACCTTTGAGGGTTGTAAATCGAGAAAATTCTTTTAGTTATTGGAAATGCAAATTAAACACAACATAACAAAGGATGGGTAGCACACATATACATACCAGAGAAGAAAAAAAAAAATTTCCTAAAGTAATGAAACGCTTTCCAACTTATGTACAGTTTTCGATATTCTGTATACATTCCCATTTTGTATAAAGTGAACTTCTTTCACGAGTTTTCGCGCAATTCCATGTTCAATGCTTTTTTTTTTCTCATGTTCACCACAGTTTACTGACGACCTGTCAATAAAAACTCTAGCAAAGCCTGGCTATCACATTTTTGTAACCAGGGCACTTTTCAAACTTTGTGCCCCTACATATTTATCTGGCTAAATTGCATACCCCTAAATATAGTTCTAAATTCCATTTTCGGCCTAATTGTGCCCGTGCGATAATTAAGGCTTGCACTCAAGTTTAACGGGGCTGAATTTTTTTTAACAACTAGCATGCCCAATGAAATTGCTTTCGTCTAATTTTATGGGAAAAATGATTTCTAACAACAGTGCCATCCAGTTCTGCACTGCAACAGTTCTGTACCATTTAAAAAAAATCGAATTGGGAGTTATCAAACGCTTAGTTCAAGAAACTTTAAGGACTCACATGTATGTGCACTGTTTAGTAATGAGAATGTTAATGTATGAATCTGACAAATAAAGTTAAGTTGGCATCTTTTTAGGTCCGCAAGTGAAGTTAGGGTAGCATTTTTGAGTTCCTATTTTACAGCTGCACTAAGAGTCAGCGCAGAAGCTTCATTCAAACTATTCGTCTTAAATGAACAAGTTATTTTAACAAAAAAAAAAAAAAAAAAAAAAAGACCACTCAAAAGAAGCTGGTGTTTAAAAGATGAAACAATTTTAAATTTACACACATAAATACCTTTTATGTGCGTTATTTTACAGTTTTAATTATTTCATTTACAAGTTATTTTATTGACTATTATGGATTATGGTTTGAAACATCGCTTTAGATGTTAGGCTAAGCACGTAGTCTCAATTCTTCCTCGGTTTTATAATTTATGAGTAATATGGACGTTAATTTTTGAATTACGCTTTCGATAACTGCAATACGTGTCAATCTGAGCTCCTCTTATTCACGGTTTACCGCCGTAAAATCGCAAATAATACTGTCGTACATTTTGCATTGAGATTTTAGAAACGGTACGAGGAGATTACCTTCATTTCAAGCAGTTCATGCTCAACTCGCATAGGAGATTTTTACGAAAGACTTTTGAAATGCTATTAAATTAAATATCATATCAGACAGCTAACCTGAGATGAAAAAGTATAGTTAAAAAATAAATACTTTTTAAAAAAAAGATTTTATGTCTTTTGCCACAATTTCTTAGAGCTGAAAGATACAAATTCAATTTTCATGCACTGTTTGACTTTGATAACTTTAACGGGACTCATGAATTTTTGCCACCTTTTCCAACAACGTTGGAAAGAGTTAAAAACTGAAAGGAGTTTTAAGAAATCAAGAGCAAACAAAAAGTTCTGCTGTGCAAGCAAATACAACTTTAAAAAACTAGGAAAAAATAACATTCACTTAAAATTGTAACACAAAATAAAACCTTAAGAAATTAGCAAAACATGTACTTTCCACGGCAGTAAGCATTTATAAAAAATAATAGGTACATTTTTTAAAGAAAAGATGCCGTTCATTCAATGGAATGGTTATAAAGAGACTCGGGGAAGTATAACTGAACAGACGGGAGAAGACATTAGTTTCTTTTTCCAATAGATCTAGTGGACCAAAGAAAAGTGCAATTTGTATAAGTCATTAATCAATATTGTGGGATCATAAAGCATTAAATCAAAATGAAAGAGTTCAGAACACTTGTAAGTATTTTTTTTCTTTATTTTTAATACGAAAATATTCCATTTACTCGGGTCAAATCAGCAAAAGGTTGCATAAACAGGAGAATTATTCAGCAAATATACTACTATTGACAATAAAATATGACTTGAAATAAGCATATGTCAGCTTCAAATACGCATTTTACTAAAAGATTCTTCAATTATTAGAAAACTTCGATCAGAAATTTAACTAACACTTTATGAGCACTTTAATCGATTATTAATTGGTGCACGATATCAACGTCTGTACCCTCTTTAACGGGACTCATGAATTTACGTCAGTCGGTCATCACAGCACGGACTCCGTCCTTCATAGAAGTTCAACAAATTAAATTCATGATGCCCTATAGAATACAAGTTTTTCAGGATTGCATGCATACGTAAATATTCTACAATACTTCGATACTTAAGAAATTAAATGAAATGGTTAGTATTAGCTCATTTTGCTTCGCTTTAAAGTACCTTAAAATTGTTTGAAAGTTTTTACGATGATATAAGTAATTCATAATCAGCATTTTATTTATTTATTTATTTTTTTGCTACAACGACGGCACGAAACAGATGCTAAATGCATCATTTTTTAAGAATGTCTCGTGTTTAATAATGCTCAAGTTATATGAGAACTAGAGTTGACCAAGTAAAATGTTCTCCCTCATTTACAATTAAATTTTTGATTTGGAATATCCTTCAAGTAAGACAGAATTTGAGTGGGTCCAAACCTTTGCAAACACCCTCGATATCTTCGAAATATAGTTACAGTGTTTTGCAGGCAATTACTATTTTAAGCCTGGAGTACTTAAGAAGAAACTGGATTAAAAACAACTGCATTTGAAGGATGTCCATGATTCCAAAAGCGCATAAAGGTGCATAGTCACGGGATATAGTAGTCACTAGACAGAACAGACCAGGGAAAAACTTTATGCATCCAAATGGCAGCCATAGTAGCAACATGCACATGCGCACAATGGCAGTTGCTTAAATGACAATAATCTTTTCAGTTGTTTTGGGGACCTGCCATGGCTGAATGGATACGACACTGAACATGGTAGATGGCTGAAGTATGAAGGACCAGGGTTCTGGCCAACCGCGAAGCCGCCGATCTAACAGTCCCGAGTTTTGGGTGGTTTTCTCCAGATGTAACGTGAGCACGAGCTACAACTCCTTAAAAAGTCCACCAACCAAGGCATTTCCCCCTTTAGGCAGATATCCCTCGCGTAGCTTCGCCTTAATCAAAACTAACTACCTTAGTAGCACAGCTCGTCCAAAAAGCATTCAAAAGACGTCTTTTGAACTAGTTGTGCTACTAGGTTTGCAACTGCTTAACGAATTCTGTAACTAGGAAAGTACTAGTATCTAAATGTAAATGCGTGACGCACAGCCAGCTGTCGTCAAAAAAGGGTCTCTAGATCTGTGGCACGCGATGAACGTTTCGATCGTCCGCCATCTTGCTGGTAGTTAAGTCGAGCGATGGCAACGGCTGCCCTTTTTTCAGCATTGGGCCATCTATACAGCTGTTCTCGCACTCTTCCATTTTTCAGCAGATGTCAGTGCTGTTAAAAATAATCGTAATCATTTTTTTACGGGAAATGACGTGCTAAAAAGTAAAGGATTCTCGTGTCACTATGTCACCCGCAACTATTTTTATAGAAATCCAATCTATTCTTCGTGACTGGCAACAGTCAAAACGTCAGAGTTTGGTGTTCCCAGAGCGGGAACACTGCGCATTAAAGGGTTAACTACCAGTAACACAGTGGTCGATGGAATCGCCATCGCTACAGGACTTTTTCGACACAGTCAGCAGTGCAAAAAGAGTTGAAGGATTAAATCTAGGTCCGGATCTCACCTTGTTGTTTCCTACGCGTATGGTCCTGAATTTTCCCAGGATTCCCTTCTTCTTGTCGCTGAAGGCCACGCTGTCGAAGTGCTCCTCCTCATCCTCGTCCAGGCCACAGCTCTCTGCAGCGGGCAGCTCGCACTCCTTGGCAGAGCCCGACTGGACTAGCTTCATGTACTTGAATTCCAGCCTGAAGTAAAGAGATACAGGATTAACAAGAAATGTATACTAAAAACTGATTTTGATCTTAACTGCTTTTGATTTTATTATAAGCCTTTCTTATATATGTAATTTTAAATTGTTCTTATATTTGTAATTTTAAATACTGCTATGTAGCAGTATAGTAAATTTCTCGTGACATTAAATACAAAAAAATGCAACAGTTCTGGAAAAGAAGAGTATTGCTATAGATAAAAATATACCAATAGTAATGTACAGCATGCATAGACGCGTTAACGTTTTCTCTAGTAGGATGATAGAAACAATAGAAATACGAATATTTTTATTTATTCCTATGAGTCTTGAAAAGTGTATTCGAGACTGCTCAGGATTATGTTGAATTCCTTGAGTCCAGCAGCACCGATAGGGATCGCGATTTATATCTTTACGTCAATGGGTATGGGTTTTGCTAGTTGATGGTATCGGATATTTTTATACAAATATAGAATAATATTCTCCTTAATTGTTACGTTTTACAAAAATCATAGGATAGTGGCACTAATTATCAATATTTTTTATGAAATTTCGCGTTATTTTCTTAAAAACTTTCTTATTTATAAATCAATCTTAACTCTTCAGTTTTACCTTTGCGGCCAAGTTCTGAACAACCGATTCCGCTCATTACTTCTGGCAGATTATTATATTTTCCCGTTTTATCAGACTAAATTAAACAACAACTTTTTCCCATATTATCGACGTGAATTAACTATAGTAGGCCTGGATAAGAACCAATTATAGACATGCATATTCAATTATTGGTAAAGTAACGGACCAAACTGTGAGCACCAGAACAAAATTTTAAACTATTTTACTGTGAAAAACTGGAGTAACATTACAATTGAAATTCAAAACACAGGTAGGAATATTTTAAACAAATATAAAATCTTGATATAATCAATATCTGAACATTTAAGCTGTCAATTGGTTTGAAGCCTTTCAATTATTGGCTCATACGTGAACCTGCTATTGACACCTCCCGTTAAAAATTGGATCCCTTCGATTTTTTTTAAAGTGGGAAGCACAAATGTGTTCCAAATTTAAAAAAAAAACAATCTTAATCATGTGTTAGAAACACTTGTATGTGAAGTTCACGGTTAGTTATGTGAAGTTTACAGGAGTATCGATAGTTGCGTAAATTGATGTTTTGGATTACTAATTGTTGACACCCCTAAACATAGTTGTTTAAATGAAAATTTATATTTTAAAACTTTGGTCTCATTAAGTAGATGTAGCAACAAGACAGAGAAAAAAAGTTGAAGTGGGGGAAAATCGAAGTTGCATAATTATTATAGGCGAAATCGAAACTTAACTTTTTAAACAAAAACTTTAGTTCACGAGCTACCGCGAGACACTTTTTTTCAACTTGCCGATTTGGCGTTATTCAGTACAACTGCCCAAAGGTACTGTGGTCACTTTACTCTGGGAGCAACCAGTGGGCGGCCAGTGTTACCCCCTATGAAGGGACGGACATTTTTTTCTTTTCATTTCTTCAGAGCAGACAACCGACCTTATAGGTTTACGGTTTTGAAAATTACCTGCCCTCCGACTAATACCTAAGAGCCTTCCAGAATTTATAAATTTTTAACTTTTTCCGTGATAAGCAGAGCTGGCAGTACGCATGTCCAGGGTAGCTCTTTTTAATTACAAGTTTATATATATGTATATTGGTTAAATATTATAAAGTTTATTTATAAATGGGTAAATATGTAATGCAGTAAAAATAGGAAAGAGATAAAAAATAAAAATAACAATAAAAATATTATATTATTGCTTTATTTGCCATTTTAAAGAAATTGGGTTTTTCATGTGAATTTAATTAATTTTTTAGAAACTAAAAATCAAAAGCAGATCAGTTAACCCATGAGAGAAAAAAATAAAAATAAAATAATTATAAAAAATAGCTAATATCCATGCCCAAGCTGGAATTCGAGCCTGGACCCAAGATAGAACGGTTCTTAGGCCACTATACCACGTGGGCGGCCACCGCGAGGATAAACACTTCGTTCCTGGGCTTTTAATCACACCAGGATGACCGCATAGTGGCGGGAATCTGAGACTGATCAGTTAGGCTTAATCGCCAAGTTTGAATGTATAGGTGGCCCCAAACGCTAATTTTTGAACAATGAAGGGACAACTGTCAATAGTTAATATATTACCAACAATTGGTGCCTTTACCCTATCTCATTGTATATATAATTATATAGTATTGGCCATTCAATGGTGGGCCTTGAACATCAACATGGTGCGGTCTTGAGAGTATTTCCCCTGCCCCCTAATTTTCAGTACATCACTGAAAATATAGCTGACTGTGAAAAAAAAAATAATAATATTATTAATGGTTTTCAAAGTGACTCTTTCATGAGAAACAAGCAAATTCTGTTTCGTTCGTTAATAATGAGAGACATCCATGACGGTAACTTTTGGAAACATTTCACTTTATGACTCAATAAATCTATCTTTCACAATACTATAGCATTCAGAGGTACCATATCTATCCTCATGTATAAACGGCTGTTTTTCAAAAGGGCCAAGATAATTTTATAGTTTAACAAAGTAATTTTAGCTCCATGGTCCGACTTGCAAAAAACGAATCGAATTACTGCTTCAATTTTAACAATTCTAAAAGCGTGTTGTTAACTTACTTCCTGTTCTTTTTCCAGAAGTACACAACGAGCACCAGAGGCAGCAGTCCCAAAGCGACGCTGGCCCCGATGACTAGTTGCAGCTCTTTAGGGATGACCGAACAGGCCACAGTCCGAGTGAAGGAGCCCTCAGATGAAGCGTCCGGCAGGATGCAGCCTTGTGGAGAGATGTAATGGTAAGTCTGACGGCCGTGTTTGCATTCTCCCTTCACGACCTGAAATAAACATTAAGATAGTTGGCTTTTCTACTAAATATATATATCATTTCATCTAGTGATAATGATTTGCATTCTAAGTATTCAAGGTAATGGGCATTCAAAAGCTTAACAGACGTAGAATGAACGTTGGGCACAGAAGGAGAAATTTCACTGTTCCCATCTGCAATGATGACTGTGATCATGCTCAAGCTCTTCTTTATTGAAGTCAAAAATTAAGTATTAATTTATAATTCCATTGAAATACGATGAATAAGAATTTTATACTGCTGAGTCTATAAATTATAATATTGTATCAGGAAACCAAAAATAATTTTAAAAAATCAGTATAAGAATATATGCAACAAAAAAAATTTAAGTATCTCACCAAATCAAACTGCAAGGATATGATGTATAAAGTATGTTACTGCACTCTATACATCATATCCTTTGACCAGCAAGTTCTCCATATCTCTCTCCATTTGAAAACGTAAGGCAATGGCTGCTGAGAGGAAATTTCATGGGGCCACTGACTATCACTTAGATAATTTATATCCAAAAATATCAGAAAAAGAGAGGGTGCTTTTTCCTTTAGTCCATATGTTTCGAGCTAAAGACATTGATAACTGGAAATATTTGTTTCTCCTCATCTCCAGCCTTTACAGCGGCCTATAAAGTCACATTATTAGAGATGAATATCGATTTTTGTGTGAAAAGACACTTCCGGAAGAGAATCGATAAAATACTATTCATCTAATGGCATGGAGACAGAAACGACAAGTTACTGTTACACAAAGTTAACTGTTTATTTTACTCTACCTAATGAATACAGTAACTTCGCTGTCAGAGAAAGAAACCAAGAGCTTTCTGCATCTCTGCTCTTTACGAAGTCTCTTTTAATGCATTAATAAATTGTCAGATTATTTTTTAATTACGTCGTGGACTAAGTCGTATTGACTATTTCTCCAAGTGCAGCCCAATGAAAACTAGCCTTAGAAACATAAGGCTAGTTTGTATTGGGTATTGGTTAGTCAAGAGGTAAAACATTAAAATAAGTGCTTGCCAAAGTAATACAAATGATAGAAGTATCCTTAGAAATAATTATGTCCGTCTTTTAAAATTCTAAAGTTGCCTAGAATTTGCTGCCTACATATTGAACTCAGAATAGTGGAAAATGCCTGATTGAAAAATAAATCAATAAAAATCTAAGAAATGTTACAACCATGTTCAGTCAGCGAGTCTGCTTTCTCACTTCCGGGAATGTCACAATCGATGGATATCCATTCGAAGGAAATTAGCCAACTAGCGCAATTAAGTTCGAAGTAGTTCTTTCGTTTCACCTATTTGACTCATAATTTAAAAAAAAATGTTTATAAGAACGTTAAATGTTGGTATATGATCACAAATGAATGTTTAGAGCAATTATGGAGGATATATTTCTGCCCAGTGTACAGTAAGCTTTAGAGCATTTATGAAGGATATATTTCTACCCAGTGTACAGTAACAGGCCTGTGAGCCTGATTACCTGGTAGTCGCTCTCTCTGCAGACTCTGCAGGCCAGTCGTGTCCTCCACAGGAAGTGAAAGTTGCATCCATCGCAAGTGCCATCCGAGCAGGTCGAGGGTGGACTGATGACACCGTTCCCTTCCAGGTTACCGTCGCAACGGAGAGTGATAGTTGTACTTCGACCCTCTGTACAAGCCTGGGTCTTCCTGTGAAAGAAAAACGAACTGTACGTGTATTCACGGGAAAGAAAATAGTTTTATTAAAGTCCACTGAAATTGAAGAAACATATCGATCTGCAAAACTTCAAAGTTCTGAGGGTTTTTTTTTCCGTCAAAACGAGTTTTTGGAATCGATAAATTTATTCAGAATTAAATTAGAAAAAATTTAGTTTTGAATTCTTAAAATTATTTACCTATGAGCACAATACTATTATGAAACTTGATTAAAGCTTCATAAGCAGATATAGACATTAAGTTCAGAGGTACCTTAAATGTACCTCTGGACATTTAAGCAGACAGTCACTTAGTCTTCTTATTTATTTATTTATTTATTTTTTCAAAAATATTCCATCAAAATTTTCATATTTATTCAATTCGTACTATTAGTTCACACTCTTTTTATATATACTTATGCACATTGTTCAACTTTTCAATCGTTAATAAAATACTTTTAATTCATCCACTCAAGCTCAAATACATTTTTTTAAACTTGTAGTGGGTGACATTTGATGTTAATACAGTTTTTCAAATATTAATACATTAATTAAAAGTTAATTGATTAATTAAATAAAAATTAACTAAAATAAAATTTTTCTTTGTTGACCTAAGTAGGAATTGACTTAATTATATGTATAAGCTCGTTAATTGGCACCATGTGCTATCTGCTTTTTTTATTTTTATATTTTTTTCACTTTATCAATGGATTATCTTGGGATTCCACATTACGTAAGTTACCTATTCTATATTATATATATATATATATATCACTTGTTTTTCAGTATTATCATCCTATTAAAAGCTACATAAAACTGAAGAAAATGAAAATATTTTCAGTTTTCTAAATTAAAAAAGATTTTTTCTTTACAGCTGTTTGGCTATATTAAGATAATATCAAATTTGCATGTAATTAGGAAATCTGGATTAATTTTTTTAAAAGGATGAAAATTTTCAAATTTATTTATTTCTACTGGTAATATCACTACACTAAAAATTATAAAAATATAAGATGTCAAGATCAGATCCATTAGCTGATTTGACATAGAATAACACATACACAACGTATCACATAATACCAACTTACTCTGATGATGTATAAAAGAAATGAATATCTTGCCCTTCAGCTCCTGAAAAAAAAAAAAAAATAGTTAAAAGTACATAAATTATTGTAACATTTAAGAAATTTTCTTTAAAAGAGATAAGGTAACAATTAAAGTGAATTGTTATTTTGAAACAACTGATAAAAGCATAACAAACATTATATCAGGGTTAAGAAAAAAAATTACATTACTGATGAATATTCAACAGGTACAAACTTAGGGTACATATCTGACGTAAAAATTTCTACAGAATTCATCCAGGTCTTTGAAATGAACAGATCAACATCTCCCAAACCTATCCATAGTTCATCCCGAATCCCGATTAATGAGTTTCTTTTTCAAATCGCTAAAATTTTAATTAAAAATGTCTCGAAGGCTCTAAATTCTGTTATTTTGGGTATGATTGTAACAACCATTTATTTATTTTTGTGTGGGGGGGGGGAGGAGACATATAAAGCCTTTACGTCTTCCACAATTGTAAAACTTAAAATTCTGAAACACCTGAATCGATATTATCAAAATGTGTTACATAGTTAAACACAAGTAAATGTGTGTGAAGTGTCAAATATCGAGATAAAAAATATGTTTATAATTTATATTACAATGAATATAATAAAATCGGTCGTTATGCATAAAAACCGCAATCATTTACTCAATGTGGTAAATGATTGAATGTTTATCAAATTCAAACAATTTTTAGTTTATTAAAATACCACTGATAGTAGAGAATTTTTTAAAGGGGAGGGAAGCAGTTGAACCCGCTGATATTTTCTAAAAAAAAATCGTTCACAGTTATAGAAAGTCTTTTCGAAAATACGCTGTCAATGATTCTCTGATATCCTAAAAATAACCGGTTAATTTGATAAATATTTAATCATTTTTGAGACTAAACTAATGACTCCGATGATTATGCATATTTCCTGAATTTATTAAATTTACCTTAACACATATATCTTAACCTTTTGAAGAGCAGCCATTTACACATCGATATGGAACAACTGGATATGCTATCCAATGCTGAATAAGTGCAGCCGTTACCATCGCTCGCTTTAACTACCAGTAACATGGTGGCCAATCGACCTTTTGAACAGCTGGCAGAGCGGCCGAACGGCCAGTTGTGTCAAAAAAGCTTTTCATGACACGCAGTTAGCGATTCGATCAACAGACATGTTGCTGGCAGTTGAACGAGCGATGGCAACAGCTGCACTTTTTTCAGTGTTGGGGATATTTACGCAGTCCATCCAGTTGTTTTTCTATATCATTGCATTTTCATCGCGTTCTCCTGTTTAGCCAGAGTTTTGTGTCCTTCCAACGAAGACAACGCGCATTAAAGGTCCAAGCGTATCCATCAACACTTTCTTTAGCCAATAATTGACTAATCGCGTAACACTTGACTAATATCGTTATTACATTTATAGACATTGTGACCGTAACAAGTTACAATGCACTAAATTACGTTTTACTTAAACTGTATGCATTATAAATTTAACTCACCTTCTCTGAATTCTTCAGCAACCTCTATGTTATGGAGCTTGTGTTTCGTAGTGATACCAATCAACGTGTCTCCAAGGCTACGGGAGCAAAAAATAAAAAAATAAAAAAACAATGCACATATATTATTGCACAAAACAAAAATGTATCTTTGAAAAGATTCTCAATATTCAAGGAAAAATATTTTATAGACATTTTTGTCAATATTCTGTTTATCTCTAAAACTATTTTGTTGAAGGGAAACATACAAAAAGAAGAAGATACCATTTCACTGTTATCAAAATAATACATATAAATAATGTTTAGGTTTATGAAAAGCGGAAATATGTCAAGAATAGGAACTTTTCATATTCCAAGAATTTATGATTTTATAAAATTATATAAAGTATTTATTATAAAATGAAGTATTTTATAAAATTAGACCCAGTTTTTATTTCTATAAAGGTCGTGGAAAATGAAATTAGAATTACTAAATAATGTTTAGAGCATTTTGTTTCTTTTTCAGAACAATCAGAGTATACTTAATTATTTTTACTCTCAAAACACAAACAATGTTTATCATTTGATTATTTTCATACACCTTATGCTTTTGTTTTAATTTTTGAGAAGAACAATTCTTCTGGGAAATTATAGAGTAAGACTGATCAACAAGCTTATTTGAATGCATCCCTGAAGACACACTCATTTAATAAGGATAAGAAAGTAACACGAATGAAATTATGTGTTGAATTTTTAGACTGTAATCTTACATTTTAAAGCTGATACTCTATTTAAAAAAACAAACAACAAAAAAAAAAACAGGTTTGATTAAAGGTGTTGTTCCTTTTGAAAAGCGATTGGATTTCTCGGGACTTTTGAACAGCTCTAAAAACAAACAAATGATGATAAACAATCGAAAAAATTGATAATGCTCCTTCATTAACTGCACTATGAACTACTATTAATAGTCAACCTATATGTCTCATGTGGCTTTCAGAAAAAAAATTCTTAAGCATAAAAGTTCCTTCAAAAATGGGCCTAAATATTGCCTGTTTAGGGAAATATTGCAAAATTCCGCAATGTTCAGCATTTTTTCCTGAGTGTTTCATTACTCTTAAAGGTTCATTGTTTGTGACCGATCACAGTATAACTTGCAAAGGGACATTCTAACTTTTTCGTGTTTCTAGAGCAAGTGAATTCTTTAAAAAGCTCTTATAAAAGTTGTATGATTTCTAAAAAGAGGTGCCTTAAATAAATGAATGTACAAGTAGCTCACCTGACCGACTGCGTCACAAGTGGTTCACTTCCAGCTCCATTTTGGGATGGTACGATAGTGGCACGGCACACGAACGAGTTGACCATCTCTTCTGTCTGCGGATCCAAAGACTGGAAAAGAAGTAAAAAAAAAGAAATAAATTGCATTAATATATCGAATATTTTCTCTTCTAAGTGATGGCGAAGAGCAATTCAGGTATAAATCAATGCTCAATACTAGCACCTTGAAAAAAGGATCGCAAAACGTAATGCGTGGTAGTTATTCCTAACAATTCTGACGAAGATTACAAAAATGTTTTTGTTCATGATACCAGTTTTTTTGTCACTGATTGTAAAAGATGATAACTAAAGTAGTTTCAAAAATTACAATGTTGTCGTGGCTTAAAAATGGTGAAGTGAGAAAATATATCCAGATGATTCAACAATTTTCTCATCAACGCGTATCTCGATTTAAAATTAATAGTTCAACCAAATAGTTTGATGTATAAAAATGTCTTTCGAGATAGTTTTCAACAATTTATCCTGCTAAAAATATTTTTCTACTTTTTTAAGTCCTTCATGAGTTAATACAACAACGAAAAATGGGGGACGAAAACTAATGAAATACGTAACTATGAAAAACTTTTTGCCAACCAATTTTTTTTTGTTGTTGGACTTTTTTCTCAAAAATCAAACGAAAAAGAAACTGTAAGCGCGGAAACGTAGCTTGGTGCAAAAGATAAAGTAAGCATTGAGAAACAACGTATAATAGCGCAAACACAGAAATTTGAAAAAGCAGGCCGGTTTCAGCATGTCATACATGTCGAAACCGGTCTGCTTTTTTAATTTTTGAATTGGTGCTATTTATTATTCGCTGTTTGCTTAAAGAAGAAATCGGCATATGAGGTTAATGATTTTATAAAAAGTCTAACAAGGATCTTAAAATTAATTGCTAAGGTATAAAGCGTTTTGAACTTTAAAAGAGAAGCAAACAGAAATCTCTGAAATTTTTACAGTTACGGCGACTTTTTTTTTTTCCAATATCTTCAGAAAACTTTTGTAATTAAGTTTTTATAATATTATTTTTATTATTCAAGCAGTGTATACCGAAGCTTGTTCCAACCTATTTGAAAAAAAAAGTTAACTTTTGTTCCACGGTTTTTGATAATAAGTATAATGAACCATCTTTAATTTTCAACCTTCTCTGTAACGTTATTTAACATTGTACTCACATGATAAGTGACATTGTTTTTGCATTCGGCGACAGGTTTCCCTCCTTGACCACAGAGGGAAATGTTGAAGACATGAAAGTATTGTGTACCACTGGCTGTGAACAAAGGACTGCCACGGACTTCTGTGTATCTGTGAAAAAATTAATATATAGGTTAAAGGCTGTAACATTTTATCGTACTACAAAAATTCACTGATGGTCCGACGATGAAGGTAGTATGCATCCCTCAAAGTAGTAGTGAAATATTGCAAAATTCCGTGCACTGAAATGAATTGAACCTAGTGTGGCGATATTTGCTGTATTGAACAAGATATCGCCAAACCATAATGCTTATACCACAAAGAATTTTTAAAATTCATAAATCGGGATTTACTGTAAAAAGACTTATTTTCGCGAGGCTTTAATTTTCGCGATTTTTGAGAGCCCGTCGTCGTAACTGCGAAAATTAAAGTCTCATGAAATACTTTTCTTTCACTTCAAATAATAATACAAAATTAGAAATTTTTCACTTACCAAAATTTAATGATTTATTCCACTGTAACAAACTCTTTCTTGACAACTTTCTTTCTTACAATTTGACTCTCTTTCTTATAACTATTCCTTGAATTCTATACTATCATTTATTGAATATAAAACAATGATACAACTAATCGAAAGCAGCTCATTCACTTACAAATAATTATGCCAGCTTCTTAGAAGCCATTCAAAACGGGGGGGGGGGGGAGGCGAACTTTTCGGACAGAAGGAAGTTTCTTAAAATGTACAAAAGGTACAAGGCTACTATATTCATTTACTTTCCAGATTTTTCAACTTTCGGCTCTATCATATAAAATTCGCAAAAATTTCAGCTCCTGAAATTACCGATGTCTTCATTTTCCGGAAAATTACGGTTCGCGAAAATAAGTGCTCTTACAGTAATTAACTGGCTTATGTGCAGCAAAATGAAAACCTTGAATATCTAACGAGTATATATATTAATATTAGACTAAACTAAATCTTAAAAGGGTATATTTTCTCAAAAATTTTACCACGCTCTTGTTTTATCTTTGGATAGAAGACCAAAAGCCAAAATTTTATTTTCTAACTTTTAATAATCCTTGATAATTGTGTCACTCCCAACTTATGCACACAACCTACATTTCTGGTCTTTTCCAAAGACTTTTTAAAATGATAAATAATTCAGTTTTTAGAAATTAAACACAAAATCATTTATTAAATAAACGCACATTCATATTTATATTCATCTACGGATGTACATAAAAGATATATAGTAAATGTGTTCATAATAAACTAAATAAATTTTAAATTCTATTTCTGTCCGTTGAATGTCTCTTTTTAAATTAAAAAAAAATCTGTTTTAAAAGGAGCAATAATCAGGACCGTACCCAGAAAAAATTTCGGGGGGGGGGGACCGGACCCCCTGGTCCCCTTCCCTGGGTACGGCCTTGACAGCAATGTACGAACTTCAAGCCAGAACCCTTTTTCTTGTGCAAAATAGATTATCTTTAGTCTATGAACAGCTGAAACTGCTAATTAAAGTCTAAACCAATTAAAATTAATCTACCGCCCTTGGCCTTTGTCTACTTTGAAACGCTTGGTACATGCTCTCAGTTATCATAAAAAAGGGAGAATATATTTTTGTTTTATTGTCTCTCAATTCATATTTACTTTTTTCTTTGTATACAGGATAAACTCTTGTAAAAAATTGTAAGGAGTGGTAAAGGGAACGAAAACGATTAAGAATCACACAGCAATGTGAGGTCGGAAACGTCGTTTTCATGTATCTGTTAATCAATCCTGTAATCAATATATAATGCATACTTTTATAATCAATCCTGTTAATCATCAGTTTTAGTAGAGTGCTTCCTGTGAGAGATAAGTTTTTGTCAAACCCTGGTCGGAAAGTTCACTATATTCAATAGAGATTATTAACAGGTACACGAAGATAATGTTTCCAGCCCCGCATCGCTACTTGAATCGTCTTGGTTCCCTCCACCACATCTTATATGTTTATTTACAAAACCACTTTGTACGAATCACCCTGTATAGGGTAGTCGGGGGTAAAGGTCCGCTCTGTGCAAAGATCCGAATCTAATTTATTTGGGAATCTAAATAAGTCACACTGATTTTTACACAAGTTCCCTTGATGGCATTGGTTTTGCAAAAAAGCATCACGGATGTGCGACTGTCAGTTTTCATACTATGAGGTAAATTAATTTATTGGTATTTTGATGTAGTTTTCTAAAGTTTTCGAACTTATTTTTTGCTCGCAATTTTACAGAATTATGTTTTAAGGGTTTTTAGTATGTGAAGCTAACTTAATGATGATCTCATTAGTTTATGTTTCAAGTGATACAAGTTTTGACCAAAATTGCAGGAAAGCAATTTTCATCAATGGGGCAAGAATTCGCATGAGCGATGGGGTGAAGATCCGAATGCTAATCTTGCCCCTAATGCTTTGGGGTTGTCATAGTTTCATTGTTTGATATTCGCATGTTGAGTCAAGTCCCTAACCTTCCAAAAACCATCAGATTGTGCGAAGTTCTGGGCCCAGTAATGATGATGTCCATCAGGGCCGGGAAAATCCCTCCCAGACATGCCTGGACCATGTAAAATTTGAATGTATTTTGTTTTATTTTTATTTATTTTTTATTTTTTGTCACTGATTCGTTTTATGATTGAAACACTTATGTGCACATTAGTTCCTTTTAACAATATGATATGTTTTTCTACGGCCCTTAGAGATTTGAGCGCCTTTTAGTTCTTTAATAGTCAACTGTCTTCCCCTTATTTTGTAAGTATTTCTTATTAAATTTAACTGTCGGTGTTTTTTTTTTTTTTTTTTTTTGCCTGTATCTGTTTTTGTTAAACAAAGTTTACAATACATTCTTTTAGAGACTGTTATCATATTAAATCAAAATTTTCCATACAGTTCATAGCAAAATAAAAAAATAAGTAAAATTTAACTATGCTCCACCAGTATTGAAGGTGTTGATAGCAGTCAACCTCACAACATGACAAATAATAATGCTGCAGCAAAGACGACTTTGCAAGTGGGTTTCATTTTGAGTTTTGTGCCATGTCCACCACCGCGGATCTTTATGCCATTAAATGGGGCAAAAATTCTAAAATATCAAGATCCGTAAAATCACTCCCAGTTTTTATGTATTTGATCACTTAAGATGACAGGTTAAGGTTAAGCTATATTCTAATAAAATGTATAGATTCATAACTCAATTTTTAAGAAATGAGCTTTAATTCGAAACTGCGGACTTTTGCCCCCACCTATCCTATTCTCGATGCGTTCACATGGGTTATGTTTATACCTGACTTTTTAAGCAGACAGACAGAAGATAAGAACTTTCGACTATCAGTTTTTGAGAAAAAAAAGTTTGGCGAAACGTAATCTTACGTTTCGACAATCTATTTCATTTCTCGAAACGTAAGAGATATTTTTAATGCAAAGTTTATCGTATTAAATTTGAAAAACATTTAAAAAAAGAAGAAATGCATTCTATATAGAAACAGCACTCACGCCGGCAAGGTGGACAGGTCAAAAAAGGTTCCGTCCAGCAGATAGATTCGGCAATCAGTGTAGCAGTTCTGCCCGTCTTCCGACCTGAGTCCCGGACCGCAAGACTTGCAGGACTCCAGTCCCTGCGTAGCAGATTTCCAGAGGTATGTGTTGTAAGGACAAGGATAGCACTCGAGGCTCTCCGAATCTTTCAGGTAGTGACCAGGGGGACAAGGGATACAACGATATAACATGCTGCCGTAGAGAAGGAGAGAGATACATGTTGAAAGTAAATACAAGCATGCAATACATTCTTATTTGAAACGTTTCTTTGACAAATGTCTTATGCTAATTTTTTTAACCCTTTAACGCGCAGTGTTCCCGCTCTGGGAACACCAAACTCTGACATTTTGACTGTTGCCAGTCACGAAGAATAGATTTGATTTCTATAAAAATAGCTGCGGGTCACCAGAATCCTTTACTTTTTAGCACGTCATTTCCCGTAAAAAAGAATGGTCACGATTATTTTTAACAGCACCGACATCTGCCGAAAAATGGAAGAATGCGAGAACAGCTGGATAGATTGCCCAATGCTGAAAAAAGGGCAGCCGTTGCCATCGCTCGACTTAACTACCAGCAAGATGGCGGACGATCGAAACGTTCATCGCGTTCCACAGATCTAGAGACCCTTTTTTGAGCCAGCTGTCGTCAAAAAAGGGTCTCTAGATCTGTGGCACGCGATGAACGTTTCGATCGTTCGCCATCTTGCTGGTAGTTAAGTCGAGCGATGGCAACGGCTGCTTTTTTTTCAGCATTGGGAAAGGGTTGCGCCTCAAAGGGTTAAAGGTAAAACGTTTGGATATCCTGCAGTCTCGTTTAAGACAGGTTACCTAATCTATGCATTATCTCATAACGAATAAACAACAGCAATTTAATATTTATTGAAAGTTCAAAATAAATAGAAAACGTAGCTGTATACATTATTGAATAAAAGCTACAAAATTGAATGTACAAGTACACGCAAGCTCAGACACGCTTTTTACATTCTCGTGTCTTCTACACGAGAATGTAAAACTTTGTCAAGTGCATTCTACTAGGCGCATTCTATGCGTCTAGTAGAATGCACTTGACAAAGTGCCAACTGGGGTCGGATCTTAGCGCCATGACGTTTCTGTTCGTAAACCGTGAAAAGAGTATTTTTGTGTGGATACTAAAAGCATTGATTAAATTCTATTTAGCTTTACCTAATAAAAATTATTTTAGTTTGATTGGATCAACGTAACTGAATTTGAGAGAAATAGGTCTCTCTCTGGCTGAATGAAAATAACAAAACAAAAAAAACAAAAAAAAAAACCAAAAAAAAAAAAAAAAAAAAAAAGAAAAAAAGAAAGAAAGAAAGAAATATCAGGTAGTCTCTTCTGTTGAAACTACTGCGGGATTCATCAACGCACAATCACTTATCGTTTATCTCTTTCTTTTTCCTTTTTACAATAACCTCTATTACCTATCTGCTCAAAATCGCCAAATCTGGCAAACCAGACGCTTTATTTTGTCAAAAAACTCTAAACTAGGTATATTTTGTCAAAATAAATATTTTCTCTATTACCTTAAACATCAAATAATCTCTGTTTTCCCAACGCAGGTGATATTTTGATTAAAACTGAGAATTCAAGATTATTCAATAGTTTTTATGAATGGCATTTCTGTCCACTACTTAGGTTCAAAAATCTAAATCATTTTATGCGGCCGAAAATTCCCAAGCATGGCCATCATGATGCTGTTTATTTCGGTTTTGTTAATGTTTGTTGTTTTTGTTAAAATAATCCTAATTTCGATCCTTTAAATCAGCTGACTGATATCCCTCCCTGAATTTTTTCCTATTTTTTAAAATACTTATCACGTGTTTGCATGTGGTCTGGTTCCCGAATAAATCCAGCGAAAACATGTTTTGGAAGTAACCCTATAACTCAACAACAACGTCGAAAAAAAATTATTTACGTGGGATCATTATGGAGGAAGGCGTTTTAATTCCACGTTAACCCTTTGAGGTGCAACCCTTTCCCAGTGATGAAAAAAGAGCAGCCGTTGCCATCGCTCGATTTACTACTAGCAAGATGACGGACGATCGAAACGTTCATCGCGTGCCACAGATCTAGAGACCCTTTTTTGACGACAGCTGGCTCAAAAAAGGGGTCTCTAGATCTGTGGCACGCGATGAACGTTTCGATCGTCCGCCATCTTGCTAGTAGTTAAGTCGAGCGATGGCAAAGGCTGCCCTTTTTTCAGCACTGGGCAATCTATCAAGCTATTCTCTCATTCCTCCATTTTTCAGCAGATGTCAGTGCTGTTAAAAATAATCGTGACCATTTTTCTTACGGGAAATGACGTGCTAAAAAGTAAAGGATTCTCGTGGAGCTATGTGACCCGCAACTATTTTTATAGAAATCAAATCTATTCTTCTGACTGGCAGCTGTCAAAACGTCAGAGTTTGGTGTTCCCAGAGCGGGAACCCTGCGCGTTAAAGGGTTAAAACACGAACTTATTTTCGCAGTGACTCACCCTTGCGCTTCAGTTCCTTGGGGACATCGCTGGCACTCGGAGGCTCCACCGGAGACAGTGTTGAGGACCTGTATATCGTATATCTTAGCCATGTCGCCCTGGACGGACTGAGCCGAGGACACGTTCTCGCCGATGCCCACTTTTTGGAACACCCAGTTGAAGGTGTATGCGTCATCCACTGTTATGTCGTAGCTGCAAATATGAATGAAATAAATCATGCTGAATGCATCAATTTTTAAAACACACTCTAACGCCTGTTTACGACTGCATGAGAAACACTGGTCCACAGCGAAACATTTAAAGAGTGCCTAGTAGCAACGACGAGCGTAAAACAAGCGCCGTTGTAGCCGCGTCTTTCAAACTCTAAAAGCGAACAGGTTGTCGCTGTTTTTGCAGTTTAATTTACGGCATTTACGTAGATTAAACTGCAAAAACAGCTATTTATTTTTCGAGAGACAAAAAATAAATTATTTATTTATTTTTTGTCTCTCGAAAAGGAATATAAATGTTACAGGCATATTTTTTTACGAATCATTCCTTCATATCATTTCAATAATGCACATTAACTTTGTTTTGTGTGAAACAAATCAGCTAAATCCTTCTGAATGTCTCTGTAAATGAACCACTGATGTTGTGTACACGATTTTCCATAGAGTACATAGTATGGTATACAGCGGTAACATATCAACAATTCCTAGCACTCGATATATTTTTAAAGACAGTGAGAGTAGGAACTTACAGAGGGACACAGAGAAAAAATCAAAACTATAAACATTCATTTTAGTTTTAAAATGTCAATAAAAATAAAATAATCAGAATACGGTACATGATATTTCTTTACTACCCTTTAACTGGGTCATTCTATGTCAAATCAATGTTTTTTTCGTAAAATTTTTCTCCCTCACAATCCCTGATTGATTAACTATGGCGCAGTCAGTCTTTATAGTGCGTGTGTGATTCAAAGTAGATGTTAAATCAATTATCTTTTAGACCGCAAGTGATCTAAGCATACTTTCAATTAGAAAAGATCAGCAAATAAAGAGTAGCTTTCAGATGTGGAAATTTTTTACTAGGGGCTATATACATATTAATATACGAAGTATAATTTTTACACGGTCTCTCCTTTACTATTACTTATATTTAGAAAAATGTTAGTCTGTGTCTGAGAAAGTAAATTTAAACAATCCCATGTCTTTGAGCGAAATAGTGTTTCTGAGGTGCAATTTGAAAATTTTGGAGTTTGTCGCCAAATAGAAAGTGGATGTCTCAAAAATGAGAAAAATATAATTACTCTCAAAATGACGTTAATTTATGTTAGTGCTCCTAAATTAGCTAGAATTTTCCGATAAAGCGTATTTAGAAGATTCTAGTGAAAGTTAACAAAACCATAGTAATTCACACCATTACTTTGTCACTGGGAGAACAGTATATAGTATTTTTATGCATTGTACCATACATTCTGTTGAAAATGATGTATCTAGCATTTATGGTTCTTTTACAGAAGCACCCAAAATACACCCTCTACGGGAAGTCATTGTTTAAAGAATATTCCTACATTTCAAATTAAAAAAAAAAAATGTTATTGGAGAGTACAAAATAACTCCGTCGAAATGCACTCCGTCGAAAATAGCACCTGTAACATTTATAATTCTACAGGAGAACTCAAAAGAATTCCAATACAAAATGGTCTATGACAGTTTAGAGACATAACTACATTTCAAGCACAATGCAATAAGATAAGCATATGTTATAACAGCTTACTCTTCATTTGAAGGTTGGAAATAAAATTTTAAATTCTTTTACAGGGTCTCAAAAAATTACATTAATAATGTATATCGCTTTTTGAGATTATTCCCGAAATCTCACCAAGTTTGACGATTATACATTGCCAACTTCGTCTCCAAAAAGAGATATTTTTGTTGGGAATTGTTTTATAATCGAATGCGTTTGGCATGATTTATTTTTCTTGTTTATAATATGAACCTTAACAGAAATTTGAAATAAAAATTTGAATTCAGTATACAACATAATAAATGTTTTATTTCAATGAATAGGACTTCATTAATATCGATTAAAAGCAATAGAAGAAGCAAGCAAACAGGACTGTACCTGAAGTGCTGTTTGGGAGTTCTGCCAACCCAGCTCTGAATTTCTTGGACAGGCCTTCGAGTGGAGCCCTTTACAAAACAAAACAAGAAAAAGCATTAATTTACTGTTAGATGAATGAATTATTCATCAAAAGAGGTTCAGATAAGAATTTTTTTAAAGAACTGCAACATGAACCAATGATGTATATCCGTTATTTCTCGAGTCTGCTAAAACGGGTAACAATTACATCCAAGTAGATGTACAGTTACACACACAAAAAAAGGCCCACTTGGGCTTTATTCTGCTGCAGTTCCATTTCAAAGAGCCCTTTTGGTTTCGTGAAAGGGGGGAGGAAAAGAGCAAGCATTAAGTTTTAGAAGTAGAGGTAAATTTTGTTTTAAGGCATCATTTCTGCGTATTGAAACAAAAACCCAAGTTTCGAAATTTAAATAACGATTTTGTTGTCTAAAGACAACATACCGTGAAAAAACGAAACTATAAATTTTTAATAGTTTTGAAAAAACAGTTTGTAACAGAGAAAAATTAATTTTATAGTAATTATTACGGAAAACCAGATCACAGATGATTCCGCTTATGGCAAGCTATCACATTTTTCAAAAAATATATCAGACTGATGAATTGGGAAAAAACCCCAACAGGAAGAAGAATCCAACGGAACTCTTTTCGAAAACTGATCCTAATAAAGGAAAACGAAAGTTACTCAAGGAAAGGCAGTCTGAACGCCGCTCTAAGTTTGTCATAAATAAAATATGATATTCAGAAGTTAAATTCTAAATAGTCAAAAAGTTTTTGTGAGAAACCTTTATAAACTAACGGTTTATATATAATCACCCATGATAAAATATATTTTGTGTCTTCTTTTTAAATTATCGGTATACCATTCTTTGCATTTGTATTTTTAATGAAAATTTTTACAATTCCTGTGCAAAGAACGAGTACATCAGCTAGTAATAAATATATAGGAAATGTAATTTCACAACAAACTAAAGGGTTGAAAACAACATAAAGTTACCATCATGAAGACAAAAGTGCAGGCTTGACTGCAGAGGACCTCGAACGTGAAACTGATAGATCCTATTTCTGCTGCCTGACCGTTGACCACTCTCTCTTTCGTCCTGAAACCTGGGACGTCCAGCGACAAGATCAAATAGGAATCTACGCTCTGTCCGGCTGTGGTACGGATGTGGTCACTGGCTGGCTGCCACACCAGCTTGGACATGCACCCACCCTCTGAAAAATAAGGAATTTATAAGGCACTCGAAATGCGTGCTCATCCCTTTCTAAAACGGAAAGAATGAATTATCAGCCATATCCAGCATAATACGAATGAATGAACATTGCTCATATACCAGTGAGGATATTCATTATTCCAGTGAGAATCTTTTAGCCTCTAATGGCCAGAACCCATCAAGTTTTCCAAAATTGACTGCTGTAGCTGTTCCACCTAATTTTGGTCTTGAGAGTGACAAAGGCGATACTGTTGAAAGGTAGAAACGGTTTTTCGGACTTAAATGGCTTTTTAAGCGCAGCAGTAGGGGACACTACAAAGAAATGCTCCGACAAAAGAAATAGCCTTGGAGAGAAAAGAAGTTGTGATTTAGAGTTTAGCTCGTCCAAGTAATTTGCTATAACTAAAATGTTCTGAATTTTGTATTATCACGACAAAGAAAATTTTGGTTGGTTTCAACCAATATTGGTGGACACGAGGACGAAATATTTTCAGCGGAGGTTGTCAAAGGTCAGTGATTGAATATCATCAGATGTCACTAAATATCACCAACTTCTCTAAAGATTTGCATGTATGCTCTGGTTTTCATTTCATTCCTTAGGAATGACTCTTCACTCTTTTCATTCTAGAGAGAGCAACACGCATACAAAAAAAATTAACTTAATAAAACTGACGAAATGCTTTTGAGTACAAAAAATAATTGACGAATTCATATTTTGATAACTGTCTTTAATTAGAAATCCTCATCTCTTATCAATCAATGTCGAAAATTACGAGCCTCAATTATCGTTTACAGAGCAGCTCAATTGAAAGTACTCCATCTTTTCTCAATAGAAATTCTCTCCCTGTAGTCACACAGGCAATTTTTCTATTTTAAAGTGGATGTTTAGTTTTTATAATCTTAAAAGCTTTTTTTTTATTTATAGAGTCTGTGTTTTTGAATAGAAATCAAAAAGGGCTTCATTCTTCATAGGTTTTTTTTAATTATTTTTTTAAGACATTTGATTTTAATAATAATTTTATGCGCTAAAAAATATGTAGTACACATGAACAGTGTGCACCATTAAAGAAGGGCTTTAATGAGATTCCTATTAATATTTTTAAGATTATTCATCTATTAACTCGCACATTCGTAAAACAATTTTCTAATAAAAAATTCAAACTTTTCACAGCAAATTATCCGCTACAAAAAATTTAAACTTAACAAATAAATAAATAAATATAACTTCATTTAAAATTTTTTCTTGTACCCTGAATGAGTTTTTCATGTACGCTGTATGGAGTTTATTTGCAGCTATTCCAAATCTCCAATATAGTACAGCTGGAATGCTTCAGACCACCGAAATTCAAGGTCTTCAACTAGACATAAATTTCGACTTTAATTTATCTACTCATCCATACGTAATATAAAAGGTTTATATTTCCCTATTTTTGAAAGTACAGTTTGTCCCAAAAAATATAGCAACAAACTTTTAGGAGAGATACGTCACATAAAAAGGATTCCGAATCACTTTGCAAGGGCCAAAACGTTTTATTCATAAGCAACGATATGCAGACTAGTAATCACTTTTCAAAAAGTGTTGAAACGTTACCAAAATTTCCTACCCATGCTTTACCATTTACAATTTAACTAATTTTTCATAAAAAAATTAGTGAAATAAAATTGATCATTATAAATAGTAGTTCATTTTGAATGCTGTGTCTAAAAATGCGCCATTTGTTATAAAAATTGATAGGGTAAGTTAACTACTTAACGCCTTTTGTAGAGTGATTATTAACATCTATATTCCTTTAAGTCCAGACCTACAAAATTGTGTAGGTGATCGACATCCTCTCAAAAAGTACTAGCGTGTAAGTCGTATTTTCTAAGTCGTTTTCATATATAAAATACTATTCTTCATAAGAAGTTAATCATGTATAAAATAATAATTTCTTATATTTATTTTTATGTGGGTGTTACTCGAAAAAAAAAATTAGTTATTCACAAAACTATAATAGGAAATTTATCTTACACTCAAATACTTTTTTGTGCGAGTGTAGCAAAAAAAGTTCAAGGGCTGTAAATACATTTTCGGCCTCACAATGCTATATGCATAGCTGCCAACTCTTCCGATTTTTTCGGAAGACTTTCCACCACTAATTTCTACTTCGTAATTTAAACTTAAAATAAAACCAAATTTTTAATGTAAAATAAAATGGTTGAAAAATTGTGGTGGCAAATCTTCTGATAAATTCGGAAGAGTTGTAGCTATGTACATAATTCTGAATCCTTTTCATGCATAGTCTACCTCCCCCCAAAACTTGTCATCATTTTTTGCCTGTACATAGCAAAAATCTAATACAATATTAAGGGAGCACGGAGTTTAATGGTTACAGGCGACTAAAACTCCAAGACAACATTTTACCTTCGAGACTCATACATCGAGCGTGCATTCCTGGAGGTATCTCCGGCCACCATGTGAAGAAAAGGCCGTAGTTGGGAGCAGTAGAAGGTGGGCAGGCCTTGCAAGCTGGAAAAAGAAATGAATAAAAGAATTAAACAGGATTGTGCCCAACCAAAATTAATTAAAAGTTTACCGGTTCCGAGTTGAATAAATGGCACTGGTAACCGAGCAGTCAGCTTTTGAATCAAAAAGTTGAAGGTTCAGATCCCGCTCCCGAGATCAGATGTCTAATTTAAGGTGTTCAGATTTCAACTTAGACTGTTTAGAAGTCTTAATTAAAACACTTTACAATAATGCGACGCGTTAAGTGCTTTCCGAGTGATATGCTTCTTTAAGCTTTAAGTAAAGCTAAAATTAGTGTTTATTATACATGAATGTCGTAAAATGCTGATTTTTGTGCTGCACACATTGTCTCAGTGGAAGAGAGAAAAGAAGAGAAGTTTTGATGGTGAAAAAGCACACAGTAATCACAAATTTAAATAATAGTCTTTTAAACTGTGTGTAGTAGCCGTTTAACAAGACAGGGACCTACAGAAGTAGAAACAAATTTTAGTGACCTTTTCGATAGTGGTTCATCTTAGTGCTAATCTGTCAGAATAGCTAGCTATACCGCCCATTCAGAAACAGTAAGACGTTGGATGTCGCATTGATACCCTTAGAAAACATCGGCCCGACTGTCCACTTTCGACGTTTGCTAGATATGCTTATAACTCATTCAAATATATTACTTTTAGTCTTACTTGTAAATAAATACAATAATACTGAAAATGTTTTTTTAATTAATTTATTGATTTATTTCCAACGGCAGCTGCCGACTATAGGTTTGACCGTTACAAGGTCCGGAGATGTAAGTCTTTTCATTATGGGGGCGTCTAGTAAGGCAGGCCAACGTTGCCTTCTGTGAGTTGTTCCGAAATTCCAAATGAGACATCTAGCACCTGGATTGGCAGCCCTAGAGGTATCGTTCGAGCTTGGAGGACAGTGCTAAAAACGTATATCAAAATGAATGCTTCACACTATTAAACATGAAAATACGTTTAAAAAATTCCTCTCTACAATCTCGTATGCCTTAATAAATATTCAAGCACAACTCCCAATTAATGCGGTGACAATGTAAGAAATACATAGAGCTTAATTTTTAGCAAAATAAAGTGCAGAAGCTCCTAATATTCTCTAAAGTCTATGTTCATACGCATCGGTGCACTATTAGACCCCGCGAACCCTGCAGTGAGGGGGGTAGGGGGCAAATTCAATTAAAATAATGATAGTTCAGAGATTTTCCAATGCAATGATATTTTATATATTTTTATTTTTTCAAAAAATCAGTGAACTGAAATGAAATAGTCTGAGAATAAAATCAGCAGGAGGAAATATAAACAATGTACAGTAGGCCCTAAATATGTTTGTACATCTTGAGAGTACACCTAGAGTACATTTTAGAATTTTGTTAACTTCGGAGAATAATATGATTTTATATTCTCCGAGATAAAAGAAATTCAGAAAAAAAAACTGCGTGAAAAGGGCAAGAATGGCGAATTCATGTACAAGGGTTGTTCAAATGAAAAGGTACGAAACGTCGTAACAACGTAACCGTTAACATATTTACCTATGCTGTTATGGGAGAACGTAGCAAGATAGCTACAGAAGCGATTGGAGTCTTTGGCGTGCATAGGATCATGCGGGGGCCCGCAGGAGAGAGCAGAAGCTTTTATAAAAATTACCCTTCTACGTCCAATTGACGTGGCAGTGCGTATGAGGACAGGTGGCGTTCACATTCTAAAATTCGACAATTGAGGAGCAGCGAGGCGTTATCCAATTTCTGACAATGGAAGGTGTTAAACCGGCCACTATTCATCGCCTGATGATGACCGTATACTGGGAAGACTGTGTGTCCCACAAGTCAGTGAGAAAATGGAGTGTCCGTTTCCAGCAAAGAACTGGCCAAGTGGGAACAGCTTGATCATCCGCCCTACAGTCCGGACATGTCGCGTTGCAATTTCCATGCGTTTGGTCTCCTGACAAAACATCTAAAAGGGAAGTGCTTGAACTAGGACGACGAACTCAAGGACGCTGTGACGGACTGGGTCTCATCACGGCCACGGGAATTCTGGGAACAAGAAATACTTCGGGTCGTTCATCAATGGGATCGTTGTTCTCAGGCCTATGGTGCATACTTTGAATAAAATCTTCGTTTATACCCACAGTGTCGTTTCGTACCTTTTCATTTGAACACCCCTTGTACTAGTGAGCTCCGGGATGCAATATTCATGCACCCCGGGTGCTCCGGGGTGCAACTCCGCTGCGTTTAGCTTGATATGTCATGCTTGATAAGCGTTTAGCTTCAGTAAAAAAAAACCAAAGACAAGGAACTGATCTCTGGTGAGCTCCCACACGAATTAAGCCTTGGGAATTACTTACGTTCGGATCCGTCCGAGTAGTGGTCCTTGGCGCAGAATGCGCACATGGAATCGTTGGAGTACTCCATGCCTGGGTTGCAGGGCGGGCAGGGCGTCCTGTCCGAAGAGACGGGCAGCTGCACGGACCCGGGGACGTCGTCTCGGCAGATCCTGGGCTCGACCCACTTGAAGAGGGTCCGGGTCTTCTTGTCCTCGTCGCAGGGAGAGTGCTGCTCGTAGTAGTCCTGCTTCGTGCAAGGGGGACGATCCAGGCACTTGAAAGATCCCTTCGCTATATTCGAAAAGGGAAGATATTGTTATAAAGACATCCTGCCGACTCAACATGAATTCGTGCAGTTTGACTACAAGCTTTCATTTCGAACGACCATTAATCATTTGAAGCGTAACATTTTCCACATTGATAAAGAAGAGCAATTGGACTGCCCAACGCCGAAAATGTGCTGCCGTTACCGTCGCTCGGTTTAACTACCGGCAACATAGCCGTTGATCGAATCGCCCATCGCGTGCCACAGAGTAAGAAACTGGCTCCGTAGCCACACAGCCAGTTTGGGTCAAGAAAGTTCTTTAGCTCTATGGCACGTGGTGGGCTGTTCGATCATGTTGCAGGTAGTTGAACAGAGCGATGGCAACGGCTGCACTTTTTCAGCGTTGGGGCCATTTAAACATATTTTTGAGCACTCAGCAGTGAAAGCACTGAAACTAGGTGGTTTCCCGGCGCGACTAACACGCGTTAAAGGGTTAACATAACGACGACCATTACATAAGATAGGGCTTGTTTGTACTAGTCTTGAAAAGCAGATTCAACAATTATTGTAAATATTTATTAAAATACATGCGTAACAGAGCTTAATTCCTAATTAAAAAACTGCAGCATCCCGAATTAATATTACTTTAAATTACGCCATTAATTACCTAATCATTGTAAAAATAAATAATTTTTTGCTTACTCTAATTTTACCCCATGTAATAAAATTAATATCGATAGAAAAAATTATGAAGGCTGTTAAAGTTTTAAATTTAATGTAAAATTTCACTGAAAATACAGGAGCTGAGCTCCCACGAGCTTCCATTGAAATTAGGCTCTCATACCAAATACTTTAAGTGCTATTCCGACCCTAAACTATATTTCAAGTCAAGTGTAGCTTTATGTCGTGCAAAAATTCCGTTTATTTACTCACGACTTAATTCATACTTCTTCCCCCACCGGAAAGTTTTTCCGCGCTAAACCCCTGCTTTGATGTATCAGAAAATCTGAACATTAGTGTTTTTTTCACATCTTAAAATATTTTAAAAACATATAATAAGGTTATAATTTAATCGAATTAATTAATAAATATAATAATGTAAGATAATGTAAAAATAAAATTGAGTGAACAATCCTAACTAATATTATAAATGCGAAAGTGAGTTTGTTTGTTTGTTTGTTTGTTTGTTTATGACGCTTTCACGCCTAAACCGCTGAACCGATTAGGATGCATTTCGGTTTAGATATAGATGGGACCCTGGAGTTGGGTATAGGCTACTTAGAATTTTAGATTTTTAATTATTAATTAAAAACCGTTTTTACGTTGCCATGCTTGGCGAGTTTCGCCCGTATCATATGATTCATGTTTTGAGCTAACAAGAATGCTATTACTTCAATAAAGAAGCACGTGCATCTGAAAAAGATTAAATAATACGGAAATTATGCCAGTTTTCTGCCAAATATATCTATCTCTAATAATAAAAATGAATGTTCTCCAGACAAATCTACAGAAAGCAGAGCTTTGGAAATTTGAGCATGCCTGGACCCATGACTTAGATAAAGTGTACCTGAGGCTCGGAAATTTTAATTACTTTTCTAACTATTAATTAAAAACCGTTTTATCGCCCGCACAAAATGATTTATGCTTTCACTGATTGAAAGTCCTAGGCCTATATGGTCCTAGGCCTATAGGGTCCTAGGCGTATATGGAGAATTCCTCCGTGTGGAATTTTCTAAGGGATCCTAGCCCATATTTTCGCGAGGTCTTTGAAAAAAACACGGAAAACTGCGAGCGGCAAGGTCGAAGGCGCGACCGGTGTTTGAACCTGGCATCTCCCGCCTTCCAGGTTTGAGAGCAGACCCTCTTAGACACTGGGGGGACCCTGAGTGTTATAGGCTACCTTTTATGCATATATCACAAATAGTTCTTTTACAGGGATACTCATAAGAATTACATTACGCTCTATGTGTATCTCTGTAAGTACTGAACCGATTCCAAAACTTTTTTCACTGATAGTAAGCTACTCAATTCTTGAGTATTATAGGCTAAAACTAATGCATGTAGCGCAAATATTTCCTTTACAGGAACACTCAAAATAATTCTAATACATTACGCTCGATGGGTATCTCTGTAACTATAGAACCGATTCTAAAACTTTTTCGCTAATAGAAAGCTGCACTATTCCTGATTGACATAGGCTAAAATTCATGCATATAGCATAAATATTTCTTTTACAAGAACACTCAAAACAGTTCGCAAATACTGTCGTAACTGTCTCTATTCACCAAATGCCTGAAAAAATCTAAATTTAGTAATTTTACATACTCTGTTATTTTAAATGAAGTATACTACCATGCATTATACTTCATTTAAAATAAGTAAAAAGCAAATAATATTTAAATGCATTTTCTTTAGTCGCAAACATATTTGTTATTCACACATGCTTAGTTTCTCTCGGGACCTAATTCTAAAGCCGACGTGGACGAAGTCGCGGGTAGCCGCTAGTATTTAATAAACTTATGAAATAAATAATAAAATCCATGCAGATATCATGTATTTACATAAGAAGTTATAAGATAAACGTCATAAAAAGCACAAAACAGCCTACATAAATACAGTTAATAATAGTACTACTCTAGATTTTATAATGGCCCATATAAGTTTTATGGTGGCTTAAAAGGCTGTATCGTCTCCCTTCCTGATATCGGTAATACACGATCATTCAAATGTTCAAATGCTGGTCTAATTTTATTCAAAGTTTCAACACGGATTTTGAATGTTCATGTTATTTCATACCAATCATTTTTTTTTTTTTTTTTTTTTTGCAAGTAACTTTTAAAGTTAGTAGAGGACTATCAATCAAATATGTACAAATCAAATATTAGTTTTTTGGGTTTTTTTTATGTAGTCCAACTTTCCACAAACATGGCACAATTTTCTTGTGTATGTGGATGGTGGAGCTATCTGTACTTGAGGAAGGATGAACCTTTTTTACCACCCAAAACGCTCGTACTGTACTATTTTGTATTTATGTGTGTTTTCTTACAAAGTCCTAAATCAACATCAACCTTTAAACATCAATTTTTTGTACTTATCTAATTTAAACTAAAGCGCCGACGATATTTGCCTGTAAATGTTGTTCTACAGCATAAGCCCTTCATGAGCGGGGAAACCGAGCAATTCCAATACCAATAGCGTCGTCGTTAAAAAAAATCGTCTGCACGGGTATCGCGAAACAACGTATCTGTAAAACCTGATGGTCTTTATCAATCAATGCAAATGGACCCGCATAGTAAAAATTTAAGTGCAATTGATAACTGTCGCAGGAGAAATGTTTGTGTGTCTGATTTGGTGCTTAACAAGTTCACGCTAGAAACAGAGGAAATATTTCTAATCAAAATTTTCGAGTGCAAATATTAAAACATTTTCCTGTAAATTATGGCATCTTTAAAATATATATTTTAACAGGAAAAAAATATTCAAAAAACGATTTTGAAGGATCTGAAAACTATTTTTTACCAGACAATGACAGTCACTTTCTGTTTCTCCCCCTCAGTATTGTTCTTTTCTAAATCAATCATTTTTATCTTATATTTATCTCTTTGCATAAATTTTATAATGTTATTACACCTGATATTTTCAACCATAATTATTTTTGCTAATATCTATTGAAATATAGTCAAAACTGACAAATCAAAAAAGAACATTTTTGACACAGCCGGCCGTGCGGAGCTGTGTCAGAAAAGTTCTGTTGCACGGGGTTGGCGTACTACAGAGCTTTTTTTAGCTCCCAGAACTATTCTTTAGCTCTATGGTACGCAACGTGCGATTCAATTGACCGCCATCTTGCTGGTAGTTCAATCGAGCTCGGCAGCCCTAGTAGCACAATTAGTCCAAAAGACGTTTAAAATACGTTTTTCATCGTCAAAAAACGCGTTTCCAACGTAATTTAAACGTTTTTTGAACTAGTTGTGCTACTAGGGAGTCTGTCCGGTTGTTCTTCTCTATCGATGTGAAAACGGTCGAGCTTCCACTGTCCACTTTTTGGAGGGCTTGAGTTAACGGGAGAGAGAGAGAAGCGAAATGGTCACTCACGCGCATACTCAGTGAGGGGATCGCAGGGTATGCATTTGGAAGATCCGAGGTAGGAGTAGGTGTTCTCCGGACATGGGGTGCAGAGCTTTGAACCCAGGCTGCTGTAAGATCCAGGGGCGCACGGGGTGCACTCCGACGTGTAGGCAACACCTGAAACAAAATATTTTAAGCTTCAGTTTAAAACATAAATTGGGATAAAATCTGTTTTTTTTCTCCGAGAGTTTGGGGTTTAGAATGAAGTTTTTTTTTTAATTTCTTAAGCTTTTTAAAATTCTAGAAAATTAAAACAAAATTCAATTTTATAACAACTGTCGATCAGTGGTGCTTCCAGGATTTTAGTTTAAGGAAGGGGGTGGGGGCTAAATATACTGTCGAACTCTACTAGAGTGACCTCTTTTATAATGATAATTCTCTTATAACGTCAAAATCAATACCTAATTTAACTAAAGCCCACTATTAATGTGTAATAACCGTTTGTCGTACGCAGGATGGCGTGAAATAAATTCTCAAAAACGAAATAAATAAAATATTGGATCAGTTTACGCTAAATAAAAAATATTCATTTATTCGTAGCGTTTTACAACATACATCATCCAGTAACTTCTTCGTACTACGCGCACTGTTCTTTTTTTTTCTGTACTTTTTTCCACTACTGCACTCGCAGCACTTACTAAATCATGATAAATAAATGTTGCCTTGGCAACGTGCAACCAAGGAACTAACAAAAGTAACTCTGTTATAGCGTCATAAATAATTATCATATGGCGCTATAACCGAGTTCAACTACATATCATGTACCATATGCAATTCTTTATTTAATGAACAACTCCTTTTTGTAAAAAATACTTTAGTAATAACTTGGAAAAATCTTTTTAAATAATACATTTTATTCCTTTTATTGTTAATACTCTATTTTTAAGAAATTTTCGTTATTTTCTTCAGTTTTGGGATGGGAAGATTTCAGCCCTTACCCCTCTACCCCGTGGGTGCGTCTCTTGACGTTTCTTGCAAAACGTTATAAAGATTTAAGCGATTTTGTTTGTTAACTGAATCACCACCACACACTACGGAGTATATTTTGGGCTGTTTTCACATTTATTGGCAACAAGCAATTTATTGAGCGTTCATACAGAAGGCAAAGAATTCATTTTTAGGTCTCTTTCTTCTATAAAACGATGGGCATCACAGGACTTTTGAAAAGCTTTAAAAACTAACTAATGATTTTAAACACTAGAAAAAGTTAATGATGCCTGTTCATCCAATGGACTATGGCACTTCCATCGACAGTGAAACTACATATCATGTACCATGTTAGAAGAACAACCTTCAACACAATGTACCACAGGGAAAATGTTAACTGGTCTGAGTTTTTAAAGAAACTTTCTTCTTACCAGGTGAATAAATCATCGCTAGGTTGCTCATCGGTGATGGAGGGCTATGCTCGAAATATGTCCGCCTTTACTGGTAGAAGATAACTTGGAAAGCAAAATCGCTTATTCAGACACAAACCAAAATGAGCAATGTTCGTGTTCCAAAATAAGCTCAGTGAATATATGTTTGAATTTAGGCATGTGGGCATATCCCGTAAGTACGACAAGTATTTTATTTATATATTTTTTTAAATCTAGCATTCAGTATGATCAGATAACAAAATAAAGACAAGGGTATTGCAGCACTTACCACTGATCTCTATCTTCTTGATTCTAACTGGTTTCGATTTTTTCAGCTTAGAGTCCGAGAATCCCATGCCAACGGTTTTCCAGTATAATACGTTGAGGCCAGCCTTCAGTTGCACCTAAGACGTAAAAATAGGGTGGAAACTGAGAACCAATTGTTTTTGATCTCAAGAATACTGCTGAAACTAAACTTAGTTAAGTAAATTCTTATACTTGAAATTAAAGCAGGCAGAAAAAGCTTTCATGATTGAAAAATAATTGAGCTCAAGGCCAACAACAATGGTTGACATTTGAGCTCACTGAATACTCCAAATGGATAAGTAAATTACTGAGCCATTTGGCTGAAAAAGCACTCGAGAAGCACAGGGAAGTTTCTTGAAGATGCGCTGGATATGATACCAAAGTTGATTACGATACTATAACTACCCTATAAAACTTTATTCTAAAGTTGCGGGGAAAAAAACGCTTGTACACAATTTCGAAATAATTGAGAAAACTTTTAATTACAATACTAAAGTTAGTTGAAAAGAAAAATTCTTGTGTTTCATGCTCAAATATAATGAATTTTATGAAAATGCAATGAAACTTTACTGAATGAAATTACATGAAAAGTCTGATGAATTTTGGTCATTGTTTTCATCACAACGTTCAATAAATTATTAAAAACATCTCTAAGTAAGCTCTCTCTAGATAACTATCTCTAGATCTCTAGATAGCTGTATAAAAATTTAAATTCAAGAGCACAGTTTACCGTTGAGGTCCTCCATTTCGCTTCTTCAGTGATTCTTGGCCATTTGTACTTTTCGACATCCTCTATGGATTGGCACTGATCATTCTGGGCCTAAACCAGGAGACAGTATGATGTAAATTAACTTATAAATAGAAAGATAATTTTATCAAGCATGATTAAAAACTAGCTTACAAAGGGCCGTGGCAGCCAGTGATTAAAACGTTGGACTGGTAACCGGAAGGTTGCGGGTTCGATACCGGCGTACCACTAAAGACTACTGTGATTGTTCATAGTGGTATATAATCAGTTAAGTCAGTTGTTTTCTCTAGGACAACTGACATCGACTTCCTATTCTAAGCTTAAACATTTTAATTTTCGGTCGATAAAATTCTTGCAACTGTTCAAATTTCAATAATAAAATTAATAAAAATGATTATATTTTCAGATAAGAAAACTACTGCCATGGTTCCAATTTCAGAATAACGTTTTAGAAAAGCAAAATAAGTTAATTTTAACAATTTTTTTCTCGAGAAATTGCAAATTTTACGAAGAATTACGAAGAAAAACTCATAATCTTCCGGATGATTCATTTATTTTTACAGATAAAACAGTTGAACGCATGATGTAGCACATACCTTCATGTTTGTTACTTACCTCGAAGTTGAAGAGAATGGACTGATCCGTGTACTGGTAAGTATAAGATAGAATTCCGGGTTTGACCAGCTTTACAGAATAGGATAGCGTAGCTGCACAGGGTCCACCATGGGAAGAAATAAAAGATTTCTGGGGTTTCCAGCCGTACCTGAAAAACATTGAAACGACTTAATGTATATTAATTTAACAAAAAAAACCCATGAAATAGCAGAAACGCGAACTAAAATTGAATTAAATAAATAAATATCATAAATTCTTCTACATTTGTTTGTTTCCACATTTGTTTTGGTGATTGTTTCCGGATTTTTTAGGCTAGAAATAAATAATTATGGCATCTGTACACCTTCAGAAACTTTTTCTTTTAACTTGACCTTCATTTTTTGTTTCTTTTACCAAATAATTACGTAATTAACAAAAAGAAGAAAATTAACCAACATAAATTTATTTTACTGTCAAAATAATGTAACAGATAAATTAACAAAAAGTGTAAAAAAAGTGACACAGAAATACACGGTAATTCAAAAGTAATGATATCTTCACAATTTATATGAAAAGTAACTTTTAAATCATTAAAGAAATAGACTATTCTCTCGAAGGTGCATCTAAACTATCTGAGGAATCAAATGCAATGTAATTAGTTGTATGGAAAAAGGGTCTTAATTTCTAGCACTAAAAAGTGCAGGAGAATTAAATAAGGCAGGAGAATTATTTCTAATATTCTCTAGAACTTAAGTTCTTAAGCAGCAAATCTGTAGTCACAAGGAGCTTGTGGGTTCAACCTCCTCTCCCCATCCCCATCCCCGAAACTTCCAAAAAGACTACTATTACTATTACTATTTGTAGAAGTGAATTGAAAAAAACTACCACATTCAAAAATATAACTTGATACCCCTCAAAAAATAAATAAAGAAAGAAAGAAAATTCTGAATACACTCCTGATACGCATTGGCGTACTGCAAACCTCTGCGAACCTGTAGTACGGTGGTAGGTAGCACATTCAATTAAAATATCGATAGTTAAAATATTTCCCCATTCAATAGTACATATTTTTATTAGCTCACAGAATAGTGGAATAAATTAAAGAGTCAGAAATTAACAAAGGAATGTAAGCAATGACAGTAGAGGACGCAAAATCTGCGCATCCTGGGAGCAGACATTGTGCAGATTTTACAAAAAGATTTCAGAGTTATAATTTAGATAGAGTAATATTTTCAGAGTTAGTTTTCAGATTTCAGAGTTCTAATAAGAAAGGGATTTTATTTTCTCCAAGAAAAAAAAAACAAATATAGTTTGTAAAAATAATGTAAACATATGTATGTCCACTAAGTCCAAGACGTCGATGTCCAAGCCGTCTCAAGACGCTCCAATCGGTTTGAGGCAAAACGAGTCCTGATTGGTCTTCCGCATAAATTGATTTGCGAGTGAAAAGTACAAAAAAAAGGAAGAAAGAAATAAAATAATAATAAGAAAAAAATACGAGTTAATTGTACTGGTGGGCTCCACAGTGCAATATTCAGGAGCTCCCCGGATTTCGGCCAGTAAATAAATTTCATCCCTTCCCCCCAAAAAAGTTACAGGATCTGAGCTCCAGTGAGCTTCTATGCAAATTAAGAAATTAAGCCCTCGTGGAAGAAATTCACCAATCATCTGCAATTTTAAATAGAGAAATAAACAAATATTTAAGATATACAAATAGTACTAATTTTCAATAATGAAATTAACACATTCTTTTTAGTAATACTGTTTATCAACATTCATCTAAACTTTTATGCATAAGATTTCTCATTGTGTTATTTAATGCGTAATGAGAAAACGTTAAAAGTAACAATGTAAATCATACTCTAAGCTGGCGGCAATTTTTAAATATCTGTTTTGCCACTCAGAGAAAAAAAAACGAATTCAAACGGGTTTAGAAAATGAATTAAACTATCATAGTTTGACAAAATTCAAAAAATGTTTTATGTTTTTTTAATCGAGCATGACACTTTGAACAGATGTGCTTTTTTCGTTTTTGTCCATTCATTTTATTGAACAAGTGTTCGTAACCAGCGTTCACGTGTGGCGTTTTTCAAAGCAAAGAGAAATAAATAGTAGAAGATAAAGAAATTGACCTTTTAAAAAAACACTACCTGTACAGAAAAAGAATCCAGTGGAGTGTCGAAAAAATATTGGCCTTTCTCTCAATAGGAAGTTGCGTTTTTGATAAATCCCTGCCCCTTTTGAAAAGAAATACGAACACTGTTCGTAACAATATGCTATTTTTAAAACTTTTTAGTATTCGGGGGGAGATGAAAACCATTCAAAAAATATCAATTATTTATCTTACTCAGAGCAGTTGACCTGCGCATCTCCCACAAGACTGTGAAGCAGCCTGAAGCTGGTTTCGAAAGACTCCACGGCCACGTGGAAACCGGCGGGTAACTTGTCCCACGTATCGAACCTCACTCCGCCACCTAAGGAATAGGTTCCCGGTGGACAAGACACGCACTCCAGGGTAGAACGGTTGAAATAGGTTCCAGCCTCGCAAGAAATACCTGCGGATATAACAAAACAAAACATGAGAAGTATGTGCGAACTATTTTATTAGTTCAAACATGAACGATCAGTCCTGCCAAACTTATGATTAGTAGAACATTTTATCTCTAAGGTTGATTAACGCTTAATAATCCTGTTTGTCATCATCGTTGCAAAGAGGCGACAGCAGCACGCAAACGCTGGATCTCAGCAGAGCATTCAAATACCCTTGGTCGGAAGGGAACAATGGTCACAGAAGGAAAATCGCTGCTGCTACGTCTACGCAATGACGGGAGCAAACAGATTAAAAGCAATAAGATGCTGAAATATTCACTTTATAATCAGTGCATTTACAATCTAAATCTAGAGCAGTTATTGCATTTACAATCTAAATCTAGAGCAGTTATTTCGTTTGTCCTATAAGAGAGCAATTAATGATAGGTATACTATTTTCAAGAATAAGAATGTCAATGAGGGATTGTCAATGAGTGACAGCATACTGTGGGAATATTTAATTCAGTAAATTTTTAAAGCCATACACTTTAAAATGTTCATAAAGGATTGATTTGCAATAAAGAGGCCTACCTCAAACGGGGTCAATTGTAAGCGTATTTTGCATTATGCTTCATAGTTATTCAAACAGTCAAATTGTCGGTAAGTTCTACACACTGAGGTAAATAAATAATGAGACTACTAGAATTCCATCCAAACTAATAACTTTATTTCAATTTCGCAGTTACATGGGTTCAAATGAATCGCCTTGCCCCTTCATACGACTATTACACCGATCACACAAGTTGTTCAAAGAACGATGGAAGTCTCATTTGTGTACCTCCTTGTCCTTGGTCACAACACGTTAGATGTCCTCGGGCGGAAATAGAAAAAGTCTGAAGGTGCAAATCAGGCGAATAGGGTGGCTGTTCGCACACAACGTGCGAACAGCCACCCTATTCGCCTATTTGCGTGAAGGTGCAAGAGGACTATTTTGAATCCCTGTAACTGGGAAATTTAAATCAAGTTCTTAGTCTGGATTGGAATGTTGATAGTTTCATTACTTATTTGACACGCTGTGTAAACGGTAGCAGAATTTTTGAAAGCCTCATTTAATGTTGTGTCAACGACGTTTTCTCTCCTTAACAAGTTTAGGTAGTTGTGCGTGGAGACCTTGGAAGTTGACATGGAGTTTAAACGACCAGTGATCTAAGTTCAACTTGTTCGCTCCTATCATTGAAAAGACGCTGACAGTGAAAATATCTCTTCTGTGTCCAGTCTTGAAAATGATCCATGCAGGAAAGCTGCACTGGGAAAGAGAGAAATTCTCACTGTTCGCGTCCAATTAACAATAGAATCGAACAGGTTAAACCTGGGTTCGAAATTCAAAATGCAGAAAGAGAAGATAATGACCGTCCCTTGGAAAAACTATGTGCATGCTACGCTGACTTCAACCAATTAAACAGCATTTAAACAAATGTATAAAAGGAACTGCACAAGGTGTCCCAAAACTATAGGGAGAAACTTTTAGGAAAGGTAGGGCACGTAGTAAGGATTCAGACACATAGCAATGGGGGACAAAAACGTTGTTATCTCACACCGATCAATAATCTTTCCATAAAATATGAAGTGTTAGTTAACTTATCTTATATAAAATGGTTTATTCTCCGATAATTGTAGCATTATCAATATGAAGTACTATTTATATCATTTATATATTAGTTTTCAATATTAAAATGAAATACTATCTTATCAATCTTAGATCATTATTTTTTGGAAAATAATCATATTTTCACAAAACCTATGGGATTCCAAATTCTTTCTATCTGTCCTACCACCTCTAAAAATTTGCCGCTACATTTTTGAGACACCCTGAATCGAATGAAGAGATCTCAACACTACTCCCATGCTTATTGCGTTAGAAACAGGCTTCGCAAAATCGGCCGTCCACTCGTCCTGGTCAGGTTTCCGTATCACGAAGACTGTCAAATTTCTGTTGTCGTCGTCTACTTGGACGTGCGACCGTTTTCTTATGTTTGAAACTAAAGATCTTAAAAATATTGTAATTTCCGCCATTGAAAGATCATCATTGGAAAACGTAGCAAACGCAATTTTTTCTCTTTCCTTGCTAAAGTTTATTCCTTTGCCTACTTACAAGTTCGTTCTTCATGTACTGCAGTAGCATAAAGAGGATTTTCAGTCATCAACAACCAAAAGAACTCCCCGCATTCGAATATTAAACGCTATGTTTTATGAATATTTCAGATTACTATAAAGAATGTGAATTGGATGCAGCACTAGCATTTGAGCATTTGTTTAACACAGGACCTGGCATGTGGCATATTCATGGTCGTTAAACAAAAAATAATGAAACAAAATTCAATTAGAGAATTGCTATTAGAATTGTGTTGATTAATATTAACAATTTTATACATATTATGCATAGTACGGTTTTAGTTCTCTTTTATTGCTTTTATGCTTTTATATTTTCAATGCAGAATGCATAAATGTGTATAAAAGAATTAAAAGAACGGTAACAATTTTTGATGATGGGTAAAAATTGTCTATAGCCGTCCTTAACGACGGATTGGATGAAGCCTGGTTAGCAATTAATTTGTGGTACATGCGAGTATTTTTCCAAATAAAGAAACTGTAGGTGTACTAGAGCGAGAACGACAGTGCAGTGTCTCAGTCACCTAGAAGGTTTAGCAGTCTTAGTGAAGAATAAGAAAGGCGCCCAGGGACGGGGCGTGTGATATAATACTTACGGCAGTCATTTACTCGGGTGGGCGGATTGGGCGCCCCACCCACGCAGGTCAGGGGTTTCGGCACGGATACCCGCCAGCGTCCGCCGCCCTCGTCGCACTCCGTGAACTCATAGTGGAAGTCGCGCTGCAAAAGAGAAAGAGACAAGAAAGATATAAAACCACGCCGAAATAACCCATTATGAAACAATTTCCAACACAACCTTATTTACCGCTGGTCCGCGCACCCTTTTGAAGCGCAAGCATTTTCATACCAATATAGAAGACCAACTGGATAGACTACCCAGAGCTGAAAAAGTGCAACCATTGTCATCGATCTGTTTAACTACCAACAATATGGTGGTCGATCGAATCAACCATGTGGCCACAAAGAGATAAAGAAGTTTACTGACACTTCTGGCTGCGCGGACACACAGCCAGCTGTGTCAGGAAACTTCTTACATTCAGCCATTCCCACTCCTCCTCAATTTTTCTAGCCAATAATTATTAAACGTTCCAGAACAACAAATTTTTTAAAACTTGATTAGAATGGAAATCGAGACATTTTTTGAAAATGACTTATTCCTTTTGTGTCCATCCTTTTTCCTAAACGCGTGTCTTAGATTGATTCTGCTGAGTCAACGCCAGTACATGAACTCTCGTGCAAACTTTGGGCCACAGACGGACATTCGGAGACCCACCTCAGGAAGACACCATAAGCAAGGGAGAATCACTGCCGTCACGTCCTAGGGATTTCAGCATATTAACCCTCTGAAGCGTAACCATTTCCCAATGTTGAAAAAGTGCAGCCGTTGCCGCACAGCCAGCTGGGTCAAAAATGTTCTTTAGCTCCTTGGCACGCACTGGGTAATTCAATTGACCGCCATCTTGTTGGTAGTTAAATCGTGCGCATGGCAACGTCTGCACTTTTCGACATTGGGCAGTCTATCTAGATGTCCTTCCTTGAGTATTTAATTGAAATCAAATTTATTCTTCGAGAATCAAAACCGTCAAAATGTCACACTTGTGTCCCCACAGCGAGGACACCCCGCGTTAAAGGGTTAAAGCAAATAAAACACGAAAGTATCTATTTTCAGCAATATTCCATGAGCCAAATTTGAAACTTCCTTTCTTTAAACTTACATACATTGTTTTCGACGATCATTCTTTCGGGGACTTCAAAAAAGTATATTAATTTTGTCGTGTTTGATACAGCTAGAAACGTTCTTAAAATAAAATTTAAATTGATGATTGCCCATAAGGGGTCATCTGTTAAAACTCCTTTGGGTGCCCCAGGAAAAAAAAATTAGTTATTCTATATATACCTTCTTCAATAAGGTACTTGGCAAAGTTTATAAGTAGTAACTTGCATACACTTCCAAGCAATATTTGCGGTTGTAAGTGCACGAATAATATATCAGTTGGCTTAAAAAGCAATTTTCGACTTCAAAAGAAAGAGGGCAACTTATTTCAACGAAAGTGGTATTTAGTGCTAGTGATGCAGCGAATGTCAATTTTGCCGGATTCCGGTTATCCGCAGCAGTATGTTTCCCCCCCCCCTTTTTTTCCCTTTTCTTTTCTGATTTTTTTCAGTAAAGAATCAGTTTTTTTTCAACAAATAAATAATTATCTTTCAAATTCCGTTTTTGAAAAAAAAAAAAAAAAAAAAGGTTTCATTTAACAGTCAAAAAATCAATGCAATTCTTGTATGCTGAATTTCTTTATCAAAATCAACAGAAAAAGTAAAAGAGCTTCTCTTGACCAGGCAGCATTATATTGGAGATATTATTTTGAGAAAGTCTTAATTTATTAGGGGGAAGGGAGGAAGCAGCCGAATTTTACCAAAGTATACAGAGCAATTACTGTTTTTAACAAAAACACCCAACAAAAGTTAAAATTTAAAATAAATTAAAAGCATTGTTAAATAACACAGATAAATATTAGGTGCATATCAAGATGATGGTTTGGAATGTGCAAAGATTCACCCTTTTTTATTTGCAAAAATTTCCCACTGTACCATAATTTACTAATATTAAAAAAAAGCTAGAAATGCTCTTTTTTTAGTTTCCTTCATACGATGAAAATATTTTTTGAAAAGCATTAAAATGAAATATTTTGATCTTTTTTAACATTTTTTTATTATTGTAGTTTTTAGAATTTATTCATTTAGTATGTATATTTATGTTATTACTTATTATATAATTTTAGGGCGGATGTACTGCCTTATATTTATAAGGTCCGATTACAGTCAATTATCCATCATATTGGCCGCATAAGCCGGATTCAGTATGTTTTCCAGATATCCGCTGCATCCCTATTTAGTGCTGTATAATAGAGTATCGGAAAATTCCGAGACCTTCCGCAGAATGTCCCTATTATATTCTTCTTAAGATACACTGAAACCCCTTTGAGATAGAAGCTTCAGCACACTCCCTATAACGATATAACTTTGAAGTTTTTTTTTTGTTGTTGTTTTTTAATGGTATATTGCACAGCTGTTGATCTAATGGTCAGGAGTTTTGGGCGGTTTCCCCCAAATGTAACGGGAATACGCGTTAAAGCCCCTTAAAAAGTCCTTCGCCTCTACGCAGATACCCCTCATGTACGTTTGCCACAATACACAATACAATTTAACAGTGAGTTTCGAAAAAAATCATGCGATTTTGGTAGGTAAAATAAAACCCTAATTATGTCAATCACTTCAAAAATTTTTGATTGTCGCTTTAGAATCTGTACTATACACTGAAATAATGATGAACTTGTATCAGTTACAAAACTTTCAGAAAAATTCTTTAATACCGAAAATTTTGCAGAACTCTTTGACAAGTTTTGCTGTGCAACTCCAGTTTAAGAATTTTTTCTAAAAGTTTCCTAAAAGGCGCCGTGTTTCACTTCTTTCAGTGTATATAGCTTATAAAGAATCATCCTGAATTTTTTTCTCAAGTCCTTTTGGTTTTAGTTCGCATTAGTTTGTGTGTTTTGTTTCTTTGGCATACACTTCCCTAAAAAGCGATAGGCTTCACAGATCTTTTAAACAGCTTTAAAAACAAAACAGTTATGTTAAAACTCTTGAAAAAATTAAACAATGCTTCCTCACCTAATGCACCGAGGGCACTTATAAAAACAACAAACCCATATGTCTCTTTCAACTATCAAAACAAAAAACAAAAAATATCTTGAGCATAAAAATCACCTTCAAAAATGGGCCGAAATGTTATCCTTTTAGGTATCTATTGAAAAATATTATATGTTTAAGATATTTTTCCATAAACGTTTCTTTATTTTTTCACTTTGACTGTTTGCATTCGTGCACAGCACAGTAAGTAAAAAGACACTGAAGACAATGTTTTCGAGTCTATCACAATTGGATTCTTTAAAAATCTGTTCAGAAGTTGCATGATATCTTAAAAGAGCAGCCTTAATGCTGCAGAAGGTCATTAGGTAGGTTAGATCCTGTGTGATAGAGGAAATCTATATAAATAAAATTAGACTTTTGTCTGTACATTTCTTTGAATTAAAAAATTTTGCGATTTCTATCCGTTTCAAGCACCAGGGAATCCGATGCGACCCTCAAAAAAAAGTTTGTCTGTCTGTCATTCTGTCCGTGACGCTTTTTTTTGTTTAAGCATCACGTAAAAACGACTGAAGCGAATGATATGAAATTTAGTGTCATGATAGGTGGTCACTCAACTTAAAACATAGGCGTCGAATTTTTAAAAAATCTTGATTAGATTTTCAGATTTTGCGAAAATCGTTTCAAACTGCGTAAATTTGTGTTCGCACATCACGTAATAATTGCAAAGGTGAAAAAATGATATTTGGTGAAAGGATAGGTGGTCACTCACCTTAAACTATAAGCATCAAATTAAAAAAAATCCATCAGATTTCGAGATTTTGTGAAAATCGTTTAAAACTGAGTGAATCTTTGTTCCCGTATTACGTAATAACAACTAAAGCAAATGATATGAAATTTGGTCACACGATAGATGGTTGCTCAACATAAACTATAGGAGTCCAATTTTTTAAACATTTTTATTAGATTTTGAGATTTTGTGAAAATTCTCTCAAAATATGTTTATATTTCTTCAAACATCACGTAATAACGACTAATACGAATGATACGAAATTGAGTGATATGATAGGTAGTTGCTAATCTTAATTTATAGGCGTTGAATTTTAAAAATATTTTGCTTACATTTTGAGATTTTTCGAAAATCGTTTTAAAATGCTGAAAATTTGTTCCAGCATCACGAAATAAAGACTGCAAGGAATGAAACGAATTTGGGTGACATGACAGGTTGTCACTCAACTTAAATTCTAGGCTTCAAATTTTTCAAAAATGTTGATTAAATTTTGAGATTTTGCGAAAATTATTTCAATATGCGTCAATATTCGTTCGCGCATCACATAATTACGACTAAAGCGAATGAAATGATATTACTTAGTTACTCTCTAACCTGCAATATTTTAACAATACATAAAAATTATAACTTCGCTTTCTTTACTTTGGCAACATACTACATCCATTCTGTGTACTCCTACAATGCTGACGAAAGTTCTTGCTTTTTGGAAATTTTCATTCACTAACCCGTCGAGGACGCGTACTTCAGCTAGTACAATAATAATATCACAAATCGATTGAACAATCTTATTTTTATAAAAATATGCCCTCATAATCTTCTGTGAAATCAGTAAGAGTCCTATTACTGCAGCTTTGATCTCTACAGCTTTTGCACATTGATGTACAGCACAAATCAGCCTCCACACTTCTGCATTTCTTTCCGCAAACTTAAATGCAGCTGCATGAAATCAATAGTAATCTATATAAATAAAATTAGACTTTTGTCTGTACATTTCTTGGAATTCAAAAATTTTGCGATTTCTGTCCGTTTCAAGCATCCGGGAATCCGATGCGACCCTCAAAAAAAAGTTTGTCTGTCTGTCATTCTGTCGTTCTGTCGTTCTGTCATTCTGTCATTCTGTCCGTGACGCTTTTTTTGTTTAAGCATCACGTAAAAACGACTGAAGCGAATTATATGAAATTGGGTGTCATGATAGGTGGTCACTCAACTTAAAACATAGGCGTCGAATTTTTAAAAAATCTTGATTGGATTTTGAGATTTTGCAAAAGCCCTTTCAAACTGCGTAAATTTGTGTTCAAGCATCACGAAAAAACGACTGAAGCGAATGGTATGAAATTGAGTGTCATGATAGGTGGTCACTCAACTTAAAACATAGGCGTCCAATTTTTAAAAAATCCTGATTGGATTTTGAGATTTTGCGAAAATCCTTTCAAACTGCGTAAATTTGTGTTCAAGCATCACGTAAAAACGACTGAAGCGAATGATATGAAATTGAGTGACATGATAGGTGGTCACTCAACTTAAAACATAGGCGTCGAACTTTAAGAAAATCTTAATTGGATTTTGAGATTTTGCGAAAATCATTTCAAACTGCGTAAATTTGTGTTCGCACATCACGTAATAACTGCAAAGGTGAAAAATGATATTTGGTGAAATAATAGGTGGTCACTCACCTTAAACTATAAGCATCTAATTAAAAAAAATCGATCAGATTTCAAGATTTTGTGAAAATCGTTTAAAACTGAGTGAATCTTTGTTCCCGCATTGGGTAATAACGACTAAAGCGAATCATATGAAATTTGGTCACACGATAGATGGTTGCTCAGCATAAACTATAGGAGTCCAATTTTTTAAACATTTTTATTACATTTTGAGATTTTGTGAAAATTCTCTCAAAATGCGTTTATATTTCTTCAAACATCACGTAATAACGACTAATACGAATGATACGAAATTTAGTGATGTGATAGGTAGTTGCTAATCTTAATTTAAAGGCGTTGAATTTTAAAAATATTTTCATTACATTTTGAGATTTTGCGAAAATCGTTTTAAAATGCTGAAAATTTGTTCCAGCATCACGAAATAAAGACTGCAGGAAATGAAACGAATTTGGGTGACATGATAGGTTGTCACTCAACTTAAATTCTAGGCTTCCAATTTTTCAACAATGTAGATTAAATTTTGAGATTTTGCGAAAATTATTTCAATATGCGTAAATATTCGTTCGCGCATCACATAATTACGACTAAAGCGAATGAAATGATATTTCTTCGTTTCTCTCTAACCTGTAATATTTTAACAATACAGAAAAATTTTAACTTCGCTTTCTTTACTTTGGCAACATACTACATCCATTCTGTGTACTCCTACAATGCTGACGAAAGTTCTTGCTTTTTGGAAATTTGCATTCACTAACCCGTCGAGGACGGGTACTTCAGCTAGTCACCATATATGTTGTGTAGGAAAAATTCTTCCCGGGGGTAGGAAATGTCTTGTTTTAGAACACAGTTCGCTCTTGAGTCAAAGATCGGACAGAATAAGAATTATCATTATGCATCACGAGGATTTGGAAATATTGACTTCAGTGTTAAGTGAATGGCAACGATTTTAGAAAGATAACGACACTTCTGCCTTTAGATGCAATTTTAGATGACTTTAAACAAAAATACATCAATAGCTAACTACTGATGATAGCAACTTATCTTTTTACTTACTAGCGAATTTTAAACTCATAATGGCTGGCTTAAGAACTGAGAATTTCCGTTAGTTTCAGAATCAAAAATTAAGCAATAACTGGTATTCGTTATCTCGGAATGTCATTTAATCCAAAAGAAAAGAAAAAATTGCTTGAGTGCAAATGTGGAATAATTTCTGTATAACTTTAAAATCGGGAATTTAATTCTAGTGGAAAGTGCAGCTTTAGGTCAGTTATTCACGCAACTGATAATTCCATGTGAAGGATGCTTTGGTAGAGATTTCTCTCGGATCAAGGCTTATGGTAATTACTAGCTGTGTTGCCTGGGTGCACTAGGTGTTAGGGCATAATGTTCCGATAAAAATTATCAGCTTCAATCACGAATACACTGATCTGTATTGTTTTTCATAAACACAAGTATTTTTAATATCTGTGCGTTTTCCCCATTTCTAACCATATATAATTTTGCTGTATGAGGCTATGTTTACTTAAGCATTTTGAGTTAAATTTTCACTCACTGTTTTAATCACATTATATCCATCAAGCCGGATGGATATAATGCCAATATAATATAAATAGTTATATATTTATATTTTATTGACCCGAGGCTTCGCCAAGGCGTGATATTCGTTTTTATGCCATGTTTTGAAATGTGCCACACAAAATTTAGAAATCTATGAAAATTACAAGAACAGTGCTTTTGTTTTTGTTTTCTCCCGGGGATAAAAAGGGGCCTATGTAATAAACAGGGTTCATTTGGTATGCCCATCCCAAGTGTCATTTAAATTCGTCCAGCCTGTTTCGGCGTGAAAGAGAAACAAACAAGATTTCGCATTTATAATATCAGTAGGATTTATCCTAAGGCCAGTGACGAATCCGAAGGGGGCACGAATGGGCGGTTCCCCCTGCCTCGAGATCACCTGAACATAAAAATCGAGTTACAGAGCAGTTTAAAATTTTACAACCTTCCACACAGAACATATCCAATTCAAACTAGCACTCTATTTCTACTCACCCATCAACGCAGTTAACGGTCCCGCAACACACCTCTCCTCAGATGAAAGCCAAGAAAATCAGTGTGCCCTCCATCACTTCGATTTTCTTCGAAACAGCTCGGAACTTATCGCACACTGACACACACCGATTTCTGCAACAGCACCTCCCCCCCCCCTCCTTCCCGTTCATTTACATCCCCACCAAGTCACAGTACCATAGTATAAGGCCCTGGCCGGGCACACGTTCCAGCGCTTTTGCTGCTCGACTTCCTCTTCCGCTTTGGAGCTCCGCTACTGCCGCTGTACTTACGTACGCCCCTGACTGAGATCGGAAAGGAAGCTAAAAAATTTCGGGCTTCGCTTTTTATTTTCTTGACGGCGGAAGCTGCACCTCGCGTGTCGGTTTCCTGCGCTGCGCTTTACCGAGGAATTGGTAAAGACTGTTCTTTTTAAGAAGTCATGCAACTTTTGAGTAATTGTTTAACCCTTGAAACTTCAAGCAATTTCACGTTAATATAGAAGGCCAACTGGATAGACTGCCCAACGCAGAAAAAGTGCAGCCGTTCCCCATCGATCCATTTAACCCTTTAAGGCGCAGTGATCCCGCTCTGGGAACACCAAACTGACATTTTGACTGTTGACAGTCACGAAGAATGGATTGGATTTCTATAAAAATAGTTGCGGGTGACCTAGCTCCACGAGAATCCTTTACTTTTTAGCACGTCATTTCCCGTAAAAAAGAATGGTCACGATTATTTTTAACAGCACCGACATCTGCTGAAAAATCGAAGAATGCGAGAACATCCGGATAGATTGCCCAATGCTGAAAAAAGGGCAGCCGCCATCGCTCGACTTAACTACCAGCAACATGGCGGACGATCGAAACTTTCATCGCGTGCCACAGATCTAAAGACCCTTTTTTGACGACAGCTGGCACGCGATGAACGTTTCGATCGTCCGCCATGTTGCTGGTAGTTAAGTCGAGCGGTGGCAACGGCTGCCCTTTTTTCAGCATTGGGAAAGGGTTGCGCCTCAAAGGGTTAACGAACACCAACATGTGCGGCCGCATAGCCAGCTGTGTCAAAAAACTTCTTCAGATCTGTGACGCCAGATGGGCTTTTCGATCCAACGCCCTGTTGTTGATAGTTAAATGGATGGATGGCAACGGCTACTCTTTTTCAACGTTAGGACCATTTAACCATATTTTTTGCGACTAGCAGTGAAAGAGCTGAAATAAGGTGGTTCTACGGTGCAACCACCGAGCGTCAAAGGGTTAAATTGCAAGAAAGACAAAAAAAAAAAAAAATTTGACTGTTTCTTTACAAGTATTGGACTGTTTGATTAGAAACGGTAAAACTGTTTTTACAGTGAACCTTTTCTTTTTCCTAAAAAAAAATTCATGGGACATATAAGTTGACTAAAGTAATTAAAAACTTTGTAAAAAACACACATAAGAAGTAAAAGGAAAAAGGATACGCGTTTCGTTCAAAAATTGTTTTGAACTTCTTCAGTCCAAGCCCTTCGACGTAAAGAACACAGGGAACTATGAGTTCCCTGTGTTCTTTACGTCGAAGGGCTTGGACTGAAGAAGTTCAAAACAATTTTTGAACGAAACGCGTGTATCCTTTTTCCTTTTACTTCTTATGTGTGTTTTTTACAAAGTTTTTAATTACTTTATCGTTTAACACCAGTATTTTGAGTGTTTTTTCAGATATAAGTTGACTGTTTATATAAATACACTTAGCTGAAGAGCCTGTAGTTGACGTTTTAGTACGTAATGCAAAAATCCAAAAAGCCTGAATTTTCGTAAGCACTGTAGCCGTACAAAGAATGGAATTAGTATATTGGCAATAGTATAGAAAGCAAAGTTATAACTTCTATGAACTGTTAAAAGATTCCAGGTTAGGCAGTAATAGTGATGAGTAAAATTGCCAAAAGATTTTTTTTTTTTAATTGAAGCTTTATTCCGGTTGAATGAGCTTTTCAAGTCAAGAGATTATTCCTAACCTATAACTAAATTTTGTTTGATTCATTGTAGATATTTTAACAGTATTCCCCAAAACGAAAAAAGAAAAAAAGAATAAATAAATAAATTTGCACAATTTTCACAAAATCTAAAAAAGCAAATAAAGATTTTTTAAAAAAGTTTTAAAATGTATTCAAATTTTTCAAAACATTCTGCATTTGTTTTATTAGTCGTCTGATCATGTTGATAAACTTCATTGTATTTTGTTAAGCCATTTCTAAGGGATGCAAAAACAAATATTTATATGATTTTCTCAAAATGACAAAATCTATGAAATATTTAAGCAGTTTTGGCATTTAGAGTTTAAACTTGTATCTAACATAATTCCAAATTTCATTCAATTTCATTACCATTTTTCAGAAATGGAACAAACATGTACTATTCCACAAAATCTCAAAATCAAAAAATTTTAAAGTTCTTTTATGGCTATAGTTTAAATGACTAACAGTGACGATACTAAATTTTATTTCATTCTATTTAGTGGTTTATACATAGTCGACAAATATATTCACATTTTGAAAAAATTTTTGCAAAATCTCGAAATCTAATCAAAATATTTTTAAAATTCGACGCCTATAGTTCAAGTTGAGCAACCACCTATCACGTCACCAAATTTCATATTATTCGTTTTAGTCGTTGTTACGTGATGCTCGAACAAATATGTACGCATTTTGAATGAATTTTCACAAAATCTGAAAAATCTAATCAAAATTTTCACAAATATTTGATACCTATAGTTTAAATTGAGTAGCCACCTATCATTTCATCAAATTTTCCATTCACTTTTACGTGATGCACTAAAAAAAAAAAAAAAAAAAAAAAAAAAAAAAAAAAAAACCATCATGGACAGTATGGTGTAGAATGACATACAATTTTTTTTTTTTTTTTTTTTTTTTTTTGACAGTCGTACTGGATTCCCAGTTGCTTGAAACGGATAGAAATCGCAAAATTTGTGAATTCCAAGTAATGCACAGACAAAAGTCTAATTTTATACAGATAGTGCTTTTTGTAAAGAAGCAATTTTACTTTTTTCGAGTGTTTAGCATCAACGGCCTATTTTTAAAGCTGTTCAGGAGTCTTGCGACATCTAAATTTTTTTTAAGAGTATTCACAAGAAGCTGAAGTTATTGGGGGATCCAGAAAAGTTTTAAGGAGTCCCTTTTTCGTCCCTATTCACTTTTAATGTTGAACCCAGGTTTAATATGTTCTCTCTAATCATTGGAAAATACAGATATCGGTAAGGCATTCTCTTCCGAGACCAGTGCTGCTTTCAAGCACAGGCCTTTTCAATTATGAGAGCGAATGAGTTATGTTTGGGGTCAATGGTGGATTGAACTCGTTAACAATCAATAGATTTTATAAGTCCAACTGCACCAAAGGGGGGGGTGACCTCTTTATCAGTCTACTCCACTGGACTAAATATACTGGCGTAATGAACCAACAATAAGTCTTTAAGTGACAATTTAACCCTTTAACGCGCAGTGATCCCTCTCTGGGAACACCAAACTCTGATGTTTTCACTGTTGCCAGTCGCGAAGAATAGATTTGATTTCTATAAAAATAGTTGCGGGTGACATAGCTCCACGGGAATCCTTTACTTTTTAGCACGTCATTTCCGGTAAAAAAATAGTCACGATTATTTTTAACAGCACTGACACCTGCTGAAAAATGGAAGAACGCGAGAACAGTTGGATAGATTACCCACAGCCAGCTGTCGTCAAAAAAAGGGTCTCTAGATCTGCGGCACGCGATGAACGTTTCGATCGTCCGCCATCTTGCTGGTAATTAAGTCGAGCGATGGCAACGGCTGCCCTTTTTTCAGCATTGGGAAAGGGTTGCGCTTCAAAGGGTTAATGAGGAAACGGGAAAAATGTGTTCACTCCAGCTACACACACAGAGTACGCAATACATGATGTTGTGAAAAAGAGTTCTTTATAGACTTGGAGTGCTAAATTTTCAACTGTGATAGCACACATTAAATGGTATGAAAATTTAAAGGAAGAGGGAGTTGAAAACATCGTTTTCCTGAACTTCTTAATGATCGATTCGGAAAAAGAAAAATGTTGAAGTAACACAATCACAGCTTTCTCAGCATTGATTAGCGACAAAGTAATTGAGATTCCGTAAAAAAAAGAAAGAATCACTGAAACGGATGGGGATGGATGCGTGATGGTTTTTTGCGAAACGAAACAGAGATTTACAGTTTTTTTGCGAGACGAGACAAACATTTTTAACATTAAGATATAGGGATTTCGCGAGACGAGACAAAGCTTTTAGGCTGATTTGCGAGACGCCTATTTTCCTTCGTCCATCCCTAGACGGATAGTTTTAAAATACTATCGATAGAGGATTACAAAGAATATGCAAGTTTTTTTGTAAGACTGGGAAGTACAAAAGATATTGGAAAACAAGTTATATTTATTTTTACGTCTGCTTCAGTTTTTTTTTTCTTTTTCTTTAACCTTATATAGGTTCAAACTACATTGTTTGTTCGTTTTATCCAGCGAATGTGAACAGAGTATGGCAATGGGAAGCAAACACGGCCTTTGAGATATGTACACAGTCTAAACGGGGTGGATTGTTAAACGATATTCTGTAGCCATATATAATTTCCAAGATAATGAGCGACATATAAATAGATGTCAGAGAACGAAACAGAATTTGGAAGACAGCAGTCACATTTGGCACCATTAAATCACTGACTTCCTTTTAAAGACCGAAACACTTTCTATCGTAAATTATGTCCAATTACTCCCCGTGGTAGTTTTACAAATTTTATCTATTTTTACAATAGGTACTGTTCAAATGTATGTTTCTTCCCTAGACTAAAAAACAACTGGACCCATTTACGATTTCCCCCCCCCCCCCAAAATTATCTTTGCTTTTAAAAAAGAAAGTTGGGGCTGAAAACATTCTTTACATTTTCACTCTTGTAAATTTCTTGGCCAGCGAAAAGCGATTGGGCTTTTTTCCTTGCAAACATGTCGGGCGGCGGGAAATGAAGGAATTTTTAATCTTTTACGTAAAATTAATGTTTGTTCCTCGCTTAATGCCGAGACTGCTGATCATAGGCCTACCAAATTTAATACGGAGATTCACTACGACAGGTTCTTACATCTCGAAGAGATTTTTTGGAAATTCGAATTTATTTGATATTTTATGCGATTTTCGGCAATTTTTTGTATTTATCTCCTACACTTGGCAAAAAGTCGCGAATTTGGCAAAAGGACTAATGCTAGTTTATGGGAATTTTAGATTTATAATTCGCGTTAAATAGATTTTGATAAAACGCATGTTGTAAATCAGTAAATCTCATTTTCTAAGTGGTTTTCACCACAAGCGAATATAAGTAAATCAGATAGCTTTAAATAAAAACTATTTTTGGCATAGATACTGAGTATGAATTTGTATTCGTACGTTCTTCTCTGCGAAATTCTTATCGTCGAGTTTATCCTAATGACAAGCCTACACAGTAAAACCCGCATTTATTTATTTGTTTCCATATTTTAAAGCTATTTTTTTCCCAGTAATTTTTTTTAACTTAAAATCTAAGAGAGAATAAATATTTAAAAGGATTTGAAACTTTGAAAAAACTTTAACGAGGGTTACTTTAGCTTCTCTATATAAATAAAACAAGATAAGAAATGTGTGTGTGTGACTGTCATTTAGTTATGAGACAAGTGGTCTTAGACCTACAAAATTTAGTATGAGCATTCACAATCGCAGATTCTGATCTACTTCGCGGGAACTTTTTTTCCAAAATTAGAAATAGAGATTTTTTATTTTATGTTTTATGAAAATTTTGGCAATTGTTTCTAAACAGTAATTGTTTAAAGCTTCTTAGCAGTTATGTTTTTCTTTACCAAGACATTTTTGTTAGAAAACGTTTCATAAGTGAAGAACTTAGTGCTTAACTCTGTGAGGCGCAACCCTTTCCCAATGCTGGGAAATTCATTCATGCAACTCATTCCCAATACTGGGCTTGACGACAGCTGACTGTGCCCGCGCACAGCCGGCTGTCGTCAAAAAAGGGTCTCTAGATCTGTGGCACGCGATGAACGTTTCGATCGTCCGCCATCTTGCTGTTAGTAAAGTCGAGTGATGGCAACGGCTGCCCTTTTTTCAGCATTGGGCAATCTATCCAGCTGTTCTCGCATTCTTCCATTTTTCAGCAGATGTCAGTGCTGTTAAAAATAATCGTGACAGTTTTTTTACGGGAAATGACGAGCTAAAAAGTAAAGGACTCCCATGGAGCTATGTCACCCGCAACTATTTTTATAGAAATCCAATCTATTCTTCGTGACTGGCAACAGTCAAAACGTCAGAGTTTGGTGTTCCCAGAGCGGGAACACTGCGCGTTAAAGGGTTAATTGATAATTCATCTTCTAGTTTTATGACTACACCACTACCGACTACTGTTCATTTTGAGTAAGCTCCAGAAGGATTCGGATCAACGTACGTCAAACATCAGTGCTCTCGGTAGGTAGGGCTGGAAAAAAAATCGATATCGCAGCCGACGAACGACTGGCCTCGTGCCCAAAGGTATCTCATACTGAACACATCTGCCCCCATCTCTCTCCTCCCAACCTCTGTTTGTTAATTGATAGTGAAACCATTTGCCTCATCGATTCAGCGGGAACTCGCTCACGGGGCCACAAAAATTAATCGATCTTTCAGCTTCATCGGGACAGTACGTGAGCTTTCCCCACAAAATTAATGAAATGTTCTTCAATCGTGTTACTTTAGCGACTCATACGCGAAATCATTCTTTTCTCGTTGGAAAGATTTATTAAAAACATTAAAATTTGTTATTTAAAAGTTATTCAATAATAAAATTTCAAAAATAACGTCCAAAAATAATAATTGTCAATTTAAAGGCAAGCATAATCGTTTTGATTATACAACGCCGACGTTCATTAAAATCATTCTGAAACATCGATTTTTGATATTTCGACTCCACAATCCCGATTATCCCTACTACTGTAAATATAGTAAGTACATATCAACAACACGAATAAATTTCGTGACAGTGTATAGTGTTACGAATTTTCGGTTTGTTCTGCCCTCCAGAGGTAAAAATTAGTCTAAAATTTGTATTCTACAAATCAAATAATTAAATTTTGCATTTTGTTTCACGAAAATCGGTTAACTAGGACTCGAGATATGGAGCTTGGGTGTTCCCATTGGTTAACATAAGGTTTTCTAGGAATTTCGAGAAATATTGGTGATAGAGCTTACCTTACCTCACTTTTGGGGACTTTTTTTTGGACGCAAATTTGGCGATATTTTGTCATATTTTATATAATGCCGGCTTGCCGACATTTTGGACATATGACGCGATTTTAGCAATGGGGCCTGTAATGTTTGTTTCCCTGCATTAGTATTACGCAATAATCTAGTATTACTCATTTACAGTTCTATAACGTAATCAAAATTCGCGCTTTGTTGGGATTCTTCGGGAAATGGCTCTGGAAATTTCGCGTACCATCAGCGATGCCTATATAAGAGGCAGGACAGGCCAGCAGAGTTATAGTCACCGAGCCCTCGTTGAGTTAGTTCGCTGCATAACGTTGTGAATTTTGCTATCGGAAGCGATATTTTGCTTGTTTTTGGATGCTGTGAGTGAATTCTTCACTGCTGAGTCCTGAAGGACTGTTTATGATTTCCGTCGTGAGTTTTCACTGATTTTCACTGTAGGCTGTGGAAGTGTTTTGTTTCGTATATGAAGTACAGCATCTGTGAAAGCTCTTGTATTTAGCGAACTGTTATAAGCAAGTTACTGGCCATTAGTGCCTGCGAATTTTGTACAGCTGATTGTTCGACGAAGTTCTGAAGCAATAAAATTGTGTTATATCCTGACAAGAAGATAACTAGAGACTTTACTAGAACTTTCTACATACACTGAACTTTTAAACTACGAACCCGAGAACTAAAGCAGTGTTTTCTACAGCGATATTTAGAATAGTTTTAGAATCACATGCAGATAGGAAAATAGAATTCATAAACACTATTTTCCTAATAAAAAATTATGGTGTTTAAAAGTTAAAATTTATAAAGACCTCTGTAAAGAACACACATAAACACAAAATATCACAGTACAAAAGTTTCGGGTTATACGAAGGGTCCACCCTTTTCCAACTAGTAAAGCCCTGCTCCCACACGAGCGGGAAAGCACTTTAATTCCCGTGCCTGCAAAACTGCAGTTCAAAAGTTTATTCAATTTTGATACACAAATACAAATAAACTAGTTATTTCAGAGACTTGATAGTTTTAGGATATCTGTTCACAAGCATTACTATATACATTCGATAACAAATGATAAAGCTGTATGAATAAAGAAATTTTTGAAAAAAATTATCTGAAATTGAAATTTTTGCAAAATATACTGCATAGAAAATGTTGCTGTGTGATTCTATGTAAGAATTTTTTCTGTACGTTTCATAAAAAGTAAATTTTTTTCATTTACTACAGAGCTTAGCACAGCTTATGAAGAATCACCGATAATTTTTTTACAGACACTGGCGCAATTAATTTATTTTTGATTTATCTACGAAGACCATGGAGCAGGTTATGTTTTTTCGAACTACAGCCTTAAATATAAGGGGCATGTTTACTAAAAATAATATTAACAATAATAAGTAATATCTGGTAAAACAACATACCGGATCCCCGGCGTTCGGAAGCGAGATAAATCTCCCCGTCCCCTATCCTTATTCAAACACACAAAAGCTAATTTTTACCTAAATCCACCCGCATGTGTCTGAAAACGATAACGAAAGCCGGCACAGATGTTGGATTACATACGTCGGTGTGATAACCGTACAGCACTGCAGCTTATCCTACAGGTCTGTGGTTTATTTATCTGAAAAGGAAAAAACGCAGGCCCGACCAGTAGACTAAATTCAAGCAGAGGTAGATGAACATCTCAATGATACATAAAGTAAAAAATAATTAAAGGAATTTCTTTTCTAAAGAAAAAAAAAATAGTTGTCAACAGTGAAATTTTGTTTACAACGAGTGAAAGCACAGAACCAGCTTTTGTTTACATTCTTTTAAAAAATATTATAAGATGGAACACCTTCTGGAAACAATTACAACGGACGCTAGAAAAACATTTGACAATTAAACTGTCGACACTCAATACATTTAATCTTTGTCCGGTCAAAATAAATAATTTCATGTTCAATTTTCATTAATGTAGTTAACCGAAATAGCATTGTTGCTGCTTAAAGTTAAATTAATTTTAAATTCAAGGATTCACGCAAACAAAAATCTGGAAAATTTCGAGGAGCTTTTAGCTCTGCTGCAGTAATTTTCTGAAGTTCAGGATTTTCAAGTTTTGAAAATGCATTTTTTCGTATATTCTTTTACATATTTGTGAAAATTTGCATGCCGATCGGTCCAATGGTGTGAATTTAATAATATTTTTTAAGTAAAACTTTTTCATAAATCCCAAAAATTTTGAATATGTTACAACTATGACGTAGTTGCGACAGGCGGCTTAGCTTTTCTACCCGATAGAGTAATTTCCTGAAGTTAAAAATGGGAAAAAAGTGGTAAACTCAGGGGACACGCACTCATGAAGAAATTCCGCACATTTTTAAAATATGCATTACTGTTATCGGAATTGAATGCGCTCCTGGAAACGTGCGGGATCTCTCTGCGAGTGTGTTAGTGGAAACTTTTCTCATTCGAAAGATTTCGTATTTCTCCACTTTTTTTAAAAAATAATTATGACAAATTTTGAGTCGATCACACAAATGGTGTGGTTTTATTAAGTTTTTCAAACTTAACTTTTTTCTTTCTCTCTTCGTTTGTTTTTGTTTGTTTGTTTGTTTTGTTTTTTGTTTTTTCTTTTTTAAGTAATGTCGGTATGTCCTATGTGAATCAAGTGACCAGCTTAACTATATTATTAGGATACTCTCTGTTTTTATTTTTAAAGGTAAGTTAAAAAATCCTATTGTTGCAAAATACTCTGCATAGTTCTTGGGCTCGTCGTTTAAAAGTCCAGTGTGTATCGAAAGTTCTCTTAAACAGTCCACTTATCAGGATGGAACACAAATTTTATTACTTCTAGAACTTCGTCAAACAATCGGCTATACAAAATTCACAGGCATTAACAGCCAGTAACTTGCTTATAACAGTCCACATAGTACAGAAGCTTTCACAGATGCTGTATTTCACATACAACAAAATAATTTCACAAGATAAAATTCAGTGGCAATTCTCGGGGACAATCAATATCTATTCCTCAGCATGAAATAATAAAGTATTCACTGACAGCATGCAAAAAAAAAAAAAAAGCTTCTCAAAACGAGCAACTTATCACTTTTAAAGTACAGAAAGCAGAGCCTTATGCTCCCAGCAGAATGCAGTGAATTGGCTACTGTCATTCACTAAGCTGACTCAGTGGGCATGTCCTGCCTCCTATGTATAGGTGTCGCAGATGCTACGCGAAATTTCCAGAAAGGAGCTATTTCCAGAAGAATTCCGATAAAGCGCGAATTTTGCTTACGTCATAGAAATGTAAATGAGTAATAGTAGGCTAATGCAGGGAAACAAACATTACAGGCCCCAGAAATGTCGCCATGCTTGGCAACGTTTTGGCTAAATATCGCCAAATTTGACACCAAAAATAAGTTTCCAAAATTGAAGGCAGCTAAGCTCTAGAGCCTATATTTCTCGAGAATTCGAGAAAACCTTATGTTAACCAATGGGGGCATACAAAACTCCGCATCATGCGTTCTAATTTTGATGCAACAAATTGCAAAATTTAATTATTTGAAGCGTAGAATACGAATTTTAGACTAATTTTAACCTCTGAAAAGCAGAACAAACTGGAAATTCGTAACAGTATTCAAGTCAGTTCAGGGAAATTTTCTGTTGATTCAATAAAAACATCACAATCGGCTCACCCTTAGTAGTATAAATCAGCATTGGGCATAGTAGCGCCGTCAACATTCGGTAGTCCAAACTAATTGCAAATTGATAAAATAAATAAAAACTATGTATAAAAAACACATAAAATGATAAGTATCATTTAAAGTGTATTTTTTATACAAACTTTTTATTTATTTTATCGTTTAACACCAGTATTTTGAGTGTTTTTTCCGTAATTGCAATTTGGTAGGAGATTTTTAGATTCTTGGAAATGTACGAGAGATTCACTGTCAGAAGGCGGAAACAGGAACGAACTTATGTACCACTTGTCAAAAGAGAAATCGTCGCTTCCTTTTAATTTCCCCTTGTTCTCCACCTTCAGAAATGTACTGCAATAAGTGTGATTCCTCCTTTTGTAAAAACAAATATTCCTCTTTTGTGTATCATGCCGCTGAATATCAATAACAGTTGTTTAATGCGACAATCAATTGTTATTTACGGCTGCGAGATAGACAAATAGACATCATAAACGCTCTTCAATTTATTTGGAGCGTTCAAAAGTAAATGAAAACTTAAAAGTCTCTTTCTTGCAGAAATGATAAATTAATCCCTCAACTGGGCAAAACTAGATGATAGAACAGTCAACATCAGATAACAAACGCGTGCTTCGGGGAGAACCTGTCACAAAAACCAGCAGAGACGCCCGTATCACGTGTGGACACACATCGCAATCCAAGGATGTAAATATGTCTTTTATCTCAACCCAACTCGAACAAGCGCACCTGTGTTGGATGGATGTTTACAGATATACGGGTCTCACCTGTTTTTTCAGAAAATGCACTCCAAATGATTCGGTCGCGGGCGTGTAATGGATTTGACTTTGTCGTAAATATAGCCGATGTATCATTATATTCGATTCGAAGGGAAAAGCAGAGATAAGTCATACCTTGAGCATTAACTATGAGTCACTTTCAAGAGTCTTTATTTCTCCTGCACAGTTAAAACAAGACCCTCAAAAGATTCCATTCCTGGATTAAGATTAAGGATAGGTGTCATCTACGGGAATGCAGCTCTAAAAATGGTTCCGAATCTTCCTCAGACAATAACAGAGGCTAAAAACAAGGGCGGATTAAAGGGGGGGGTCGGTCGCCCCCCCCCCCCGAGAAACAAGAAATTAAGGTAAAAGATCCTATTTTACTTCCATAAAATGGATGTATATGTCAATCTTCTAACTAACCGCCCCCCCCTCCCCGACAAACTTGCATTAATCCGCCACTGGCTAGAAATGACTTCAGATCGTTAAAATCCCATTCAGAGAGTCCTCGTGATACTAATGATTGCATTCTGATCCATGATTCGATTGAATTCTCACTAATGAACTTTTAATACAAAAAATCTCCCAAACATGTTAAAGTATTCTGATTTTCATGCAGCAACATCTCCATTTTCTGTACAGAATATGCTGTCGATACAAAAACGTCACAAAATCATTTCAGTCTAAATTTCAAAACTCGAACCTTTACCCAAAATTAGTAACAAATCTTCGTCTGAAGGAGTAAAGTATGAAGTTATTTAAGAATGGGGGGGGAGAGGAGCGAAATGGAATTCTACAATTTTTTCCGTCTTAAATTTGTAAAAACTTTACGCTTTTTTTTCCCCACTGAATAGTCATTTCTTTTCAGAGAAAACTTATCCATCTAGATCTAAAATGCGTGGCAACACAATATGACAAGCCGTTTCAAATATTTTCTTTTTTTAACACGTACGTACTCGTACTTCGATTTCTCTTTACAAATGTAGTCTTCGTAATTTTTCTACAAGAAAGCTGACTTTGAAATTCGTTGAATCAAATTGAATTTGACGACACATCAGAATTCCACGTGCAGGATTCTGGTGGAAAGACAATAATTATAAAGATTTTTCTTCTTTTCCTTATTGTGTAATAAAATGGCAAAAGAAGCACGGACAGCTGTTTCGAGCAGTTGCAAGTGATCACAGCTGTGTCTATTCACAATGGAGAGTTACATAGTCGTTCCACGACGAACTTTACAGCTGCTTGAAAAAAAAAAAAAAAAAAAAAAAAAAAAAAAAAAAGGCAGCGGAGAAGCGCGCGTTTGATTTTCTAGTAATTTTTCTGACAGGTCACGCTGAGTTGACGTCTCTGGTACGCACCACAGCAAGATTCGGCTTGATTTTAACAGATAAATAAAGTAAGAAAAATGAACTATGCAGAAAGTATAAAACACTTTCCAATGCAATCTTATTTGTGCATATAAAGTGTACATAACAAATATTTAACCTTCGTTGCAATTGTACCACGGCAGGAAACCATTTTCTGTGCCCATCGTTGCGTTCTGGCATGGGTCTTTGAGTGCGCCGCTGTAGGTTTACGATAGGAAATGACCAAAAGAGAATCTGCTATCAGGCAAACGTTGAACAACAACAGGTAACTGAAAGAGCCATGCTTTGAAATAATAATGGACATTGAAAGGGAATCTTGCCATCGTGTATTTGCGACAAAGAATACAAACAGATTGAAGTAAAGAAGGAGCTTTAGAGGTATATTTTCTTGGTCCATGTAAAATGTTGTGAATACTTTATTAGAATTCACCATTTTCGAAGGAGATCGTTCTTTTGTAAGTTCCGTTTATATATACAGGGTGTTTCATAAAAGTGAAACTTCTAGGAGGGATAGTACTCATCCCGACGACTTGGAATCCTTAGTATAAACGTGGAGTCAATTGCAACAGCATTAGGGGATCCGCTCGACGAATTTTAAGTGTCGCCATTGCGTCGAGCCTGTAGTCATCACTTGATCGTTATGCAGGAAGTGTTGACTCAAATTTTTGGGGACAAACAGATTTCAGTATCAGTGCTAGAGACAATGTAGTTCCAAAACGATAGAGTCCTTGCCCTGCCTATTTCAACCGTAGTGTTCGTAATCACCGCGACATCAGCAGTCACGGGTGTCTGATACCAAATTGAATGCCGTGGCCCCCTAGTGTCTATTTCCATGCCACCATTACTTTCGCTTTCTCTCACACTATACATACTCTAAAATGAATATTATCAAATTGCAAATAGTATATGTGATATAATAGAATTTTTTGCAACTTGTAGTTGAAATTTTAAATTTTAATGTTAAGTAATTAATACTAAGTAATTTTAATGTAAGTTACTTAGTAATTTAAGTTAAAATAGATTTGTAAATAATCTTTATACACTAAAAATTGGATAGTTCCTCAAGTCTGAGATTACAGAGGTTATACACAGAGTGTCTTTAAAAAAAGCATTGATCTAGGCTTTTATTCCTTAAATATTGAATATAGAGATAAACAAGGGCATTGGTAGTTCTTTATTTAAACAAGTAATATAAAAAAATTTAATTCAGTTCCTACTTAGGTCAACAAAGAAAAATTTTATTATTTGTGAAGCAATGGTCGATACCGTTAATCCAGCTTGTTTGTTTAGTTATTGTTTTCATTAATTTTTGATCCTACGTAACAGGATCTAAAATTAATTAAATTTAATTAATGAATTAATATTTGAAAAACTGTATTAACATCAAGTGTCATCCATTACAAGTTAAAGAAATGTATTTGAACTTGAGTGGATGAATAAAAAGTATTTTATTAACGATTGAAAAGTTGAACACGATATTTATATATATATCTAGGGAAAGTGTATCTAGGGAAAGGGAAGTAGGAATTGAAAAATAAAATAGAACAATAATACAGACCAGGCACGTAGCCAGGAAAATTTTTCGGGGGGGGGGGGTATGCGCCTGTAAAAATTTTCGGGGGGGAGGGGGATATGAACTTATATGTGCATAAATAGACGGAATTTCATCACTAATCCAAAGATTTCGGGGGGGGGGGGATATATCCCGATATCCCCCCCCCTGGCTACGCCGCTGATACAGACATTCCTTGTATATATATGTAATGTATAAAAAGGTAATTTGGGTTTTACTAGTTTGGGTATTGTTCAAGCGGGTACTTTCACTGTAAGTTTTACTTTCCTGTCATACTTGCCACGCGCGCTCTGGAGCTATGTTTTATTTATTTTGTTATTTGCCAGACATCAGGCCGTCGATTCTGAGTTCTTTAGATGTACACGTGTCCCCACGCCCTTGTGTCCCCGGATGCGGGTCATGTTGGTAAATGTGTGTGGTTCGATCAGAGATAAGAGAGAGGAGGAGTTGTGTCTTCGCAGACCACGTGGTGTGGTAAGCGTAAATACTCCCGCACATCGAAAATCGGGGGACTTCTGCCACTGGAACTGCTTCATGAGTCCACGCTGATTCTTGTACACGTCTCCCCTCCCCTCTTCTCATTCTAAATTGTAACTTAATTGTAATGTTCAATAAACCATATTACCTGCCTTAACTCTGAAGCTTACTTGAAATATCTGACGTCACAAATACCATTTGTGTGTCTGGCAAATAACAAAATAAATAAAACATAGCTCCAGAGCGCGCGTGGCAAGTATGACAGGAAAGTAAAACTTACAGTGAAAGTACCCGCTTGAACAATACCCAAACTAGTAAAACCCAAATTACCTTTTTATACATTACATATATGTCAATCAAAATGTCATCTATTGAAATGTAAAACTTTTTGAGGGGAGGGGGTGCAACCCTTTTATAAACCTTTTGAAGGATGAAATAAAGTTATTCTTCACGAAATGTTTTCGGTGAGATGTAATTTTTCCGATATTTAAATACATTACGATAAAAAAATTCAATGATAAAAAAAAAGTTTTTACGGCCTTATGTCCCCCCCCAAAAAAAAGAGAAATCCGGGTACTGTAAGACTGGTATCGTCCCCTCCCCCTCAAATGGCGGCTTTCCCAAAATGTGGATCGAACGCAAACCTTGAGATTCAGATTAGCTGGTAACAGCCCAACAAATTATTTTTAACTCAATTTTATTAAATTGCGAAAATAATAGGTTGATCATTGTATGTTTGCCCTCTCAAATTTTAAAATTTTCAATATTCGAAAACGCCTTCAAAACATTTATACCACTTAGTTTTAAATTTTGCGCATATAAGCAGGAAAAAAAATATCCTTGCAACTTTTAAAACGGGAAAATCTCCGATATTCCGATTTTCAGCTATTTTCAACTTTGCGGATAAAAATGTCTCGACGATAACATTTGGCCCATCCGTTTGAAATTTTGCTCAGATATTCAAACAAATACGGAATTAAAAAATTTAAATATTTAATTTTGTTTTTCATCTGTATATATTAATGTGTAAAACAATCTCCATTTCCGTACTAAGAACAGGTACTTCAGCTGGTTAAAAATATAAATCTAAGAAAATTTTATCTATTATAGTTGAACCATTTAATTGACTAACTGGCGCAACTCTAATTTTATTTCTATAAAATCATATAATCCTTAAAAAATGCAAATAAAAATCAAATTGAATTTTTTAATATTTGAATCACCTTATTCGAGACCGATCATGCCTTAATCCCAGACTGTTAATCCAAAATTTAAAAATAAATAAATAAATAAATAAAATATAATAATTTACTGCAAACATATAATTATTATTTTATAGCTAATATTCAATACTTTAAAATAGATAAAATCTACATAAATCTATTATATAAATGTGAAAGTTTATCTGTTTGTTTGTTTGTTTGTTTATTTGTCCAGGAACTCCTCCCACACCGTCAGACCGATCGGCTTGAAATTTTGCACAAACACGTAAAACGACATAGAATAGGCCGTAAGCTACTTTAAAATTCTGGAAATCCACCAGTTCCTTAATTTTTAACGATTTTTCGCAATTTTCAGGGTAGAAAGCTACTCAAATGTCCGATTTCAGCATATTCGTGAGCATGCGCCGAGACGGTTAGTCGTAAACCTACCGAAATTTGCATACGGCTTCACTAGGACAGATCCTAACACGCCTCGAAGCGATTTTTTCGAAATTAGAATTAGAAAATGTTTTATTTTATGTTTTGTCCGATTTTTAGCGATTTTTTTCGCTTAATACGTAATAACGCCGGTCATTACACTCGCAAGAAAACGATATTTACATCATCGGGTAGAGGAGAAAATTTTCTTTTAAAAACTGTTTGTTCGGACTGTGTAACATAATTTGCAGATTTTTGGGAATTTTTCAAATAAAATGAAATTTCACGCTGACTTTCGTAAAATATTTTTAAAACTGCTGCATCTTGAATTCTATCCGTCATAACTTTTTTATATTTTGTCAAATGACGGAGCATACATTTCGCCCTCTTTTAAAAGAGAAACTAGAGGAAAATGTAAATTAGGAGATTTTTTACGAATTTTCAAGTAAAGAAGGATTTTCATTTCAAAAGCAGTTAAAAATTTCGGTATGATATCTCGCGGTTTGGTTGTCTTGGAAACAGTAATAATGATTAAAATTGCCAGTTGAAAAAAATAAAAAAAATTACTTTAAAATAACCGAGTTTTCGCATGTGAAATGTGCGTGATTTTGATGTCACAAGTTTAAAACCCCTTTCGAAAGTCAATCAGAATAACGGACTCACAAGCAAAACGTACGCCACGCATGAAATAATTCTATATTTTATTTTACGTTACCAGAAAAAGAATTAAATGCTGTTTTTTCACCAGTGAATTATCGAGCATTATTTTCAATTGAGATTTTAAACGGGACACGTTTTCAAATCGCCAGAAATATATTGCGGTGTTAAACAGGACCTGATTCTTACCAGCAGGGGGCCCCGGGCATTGATGAATTTGCCCCCCCCCCATCTATGAAATTTGTTTTACTTTTCATAAAATTTTGTTGTAAAAAAAAGAACAACATTTGAAATTGGGGGCCTTTCGAGCCGGGGCCCCTGGGCAAAGTAAAGAAGTTGTCCCGATTGTCCCGAGTAAAGAAGTTGTCCGAAAGTCCCGATTTGCCCGTGCGATAATAGGGCCCTGGTGCTAAATCCGCCAATCTGACAAGAATTATGCGTAAAAATTTATGGAGAGCTGATTTAGTGGCAACCATAAAGTGAAATGATTATCGTTTATGGGTCATTCCATGGTGACAGACGTTACAATTTTACTACATTTGTAACCTTTGAAGTTCACCAGTGACTGACTCTAAAAAATACCAACTTTTTACTTCCTTGTACGTAGTATAAGGAAGTAATGTGATCCCGAAAAATTTTGGGGGCCAAATTTCGACAAAAAAACCGATTTTGACTACCTCTAAATTTAATTTTAAAATTTTTTTCGATGCGTCCTATCGTAGGCTAGCATGCACGATCATATTAACGCGTCTGCAACTCATTTTGACCAGCGGCGAGTCTGCTGTGGCCAGTTTTTCCATGCCGTCTGTACGTACGTACGTACGTATGTATGTAACTCGCATATCTCAAAAACTATTGGTCGTAGAATGTTGAGATTTGATATTTAGGATTGTTCTATGATCTAGTTGTGCACCTCCCCTTTTGGTGGCAATCGAATGGATAGTTTATGTACAGGACCGCCCAAAAGATTCGAAATACATTCGCTCTATGGGCCGAAATTCATTAAACTCGCCTAACTCAAAAGCTATTAGGCGTAGAATGTCGAAACTTCATATTTTGGATAGTTGTAACATCTAGTTGTGCACCTCTCCTTTTGGTTCCATTCGACTGGATAGTTTATCTACAGGACTGCCCAAAATATTCGAAATACATTACGCTCAATGGGCCGAAACTCATTAAACTCGCATATCTCAAAAACTATTAGGCGTAGAATGTTGAAACTTTATATTTAGGATTGCTGTAACATCTAGTTGTGCACCTCCCCTTTCGATTCCATTCGACTGGATAGTTTATCTACAGAACCGCCCAAAAGATTCGAAATACATTACGCTCTATGGGCCGAAATTCATCAAAGCGTTTTTTAGAGGTATTGGGCTATTTCAAACGACTCAGAAGTGATGTATGCTGTAAAGAGTTAGAAAATGAATTTCTCCATTAAAAAAAGTGTCTTTATCATTTGTAGTTCTGCTACAGGAACACTCAAAAGATTTCCAATACATTACGGTCAATGGCAATTTTAGGGGCATTCATCCATTTCAAGCACAATACCGTCCTACCACATAAGTTAGGTAATGGTCCGACACGGTCACGTGCCTCCCTCAAGAACTATGCCAAAAGTCGCCAAGCTTGGCGACTTTTGGTGTACGTGTGTGCATATTTAACTCTCAAATCTCAAAAACTATTATGAAATTTCATATATAAGAATGTTGTAACATCTAGTTGTGTATCTCAATTTTTGGTTCCAATCTAAACCCTTCGAGAGTCAATCATATACGGACTCACAGCAAAAGTACGCACGCATGAAATAGTCAATTTTATGTACGTTACAGAAAAGACTTAAATCTGTTTTTCACAGTGATTATCGAGCATATTGTCAATTGAGATTTTAACGGACAGTTCAAATCGCCAGAAAATATTGCGGTGTACAGCTGATTCTTACCAGCAGGGGCCCGGGCATTGATGAATTTGCCCGCCACCATCTATGAAATTTGTTTACTTGTCATAAATTTGTTGTCATGCCAAAAGAATCGACATTTGTCATCGTGGTCTTCGGCCGAGGTCCTGGGCAAAGTAAAGAGTTGTCCAGATTGTCGCGAGTAAGAATCTGTCGATTGTCCCGATTGCCAGTGCGATAATAGGCCCGTGCCAAATTTCGCGACATTGACGAGATTATGCGTAGAAATTATGGGAGCGATTTAGTGGCAGCCATAAAGTGAATGATTTCTAGGTCATTCCTTGTGACAGACGTTACAATTTACTACATTGTAACTTTGAAGTTCACCGTGACTTGTATTGTACATTTATTTATTTAAATGATCAAGAGTATCATAATAAGTACTATACTGTTTCCATTCTCATATAAAAAATCTTTTCTTTTTTTTTACATAAAGGGAAATCAAAAACGTGACTGATGTTACACAGGTGAACATCAGTAAGGAATTCTGTAACATCATAGATTGAAAGACTCTTCTAACCTCACTTAAAATCAAATGTTATCATGGTGTGCTCTGGAATTACTTACGTATTCTCATAATTCTTTTCTAATGTTGCATATTCTCAATCTATGAGATAGATACTTGAAATCGCTTGATTTACTATTTGGTGAAAGCTTGTCGCGCAATCAAGGTGCAGAGAGCAAATCGGGCCCGGGATTAAAATCTTGGGCTCACCTTAGCGATATCGAAATCATTTGATGTCGTATCAAATCAATCATTATTCCTTACTAAAATTATTAATCATTTAAAGAAACTTGAAATTAATTGTATTTGGAAAATAATTAATAGAATTAAAATTATTAATTTAAAAGAGTATTATACTTTAATAAACATACATGCTCTAAAAAATACCAACTTTTTTTTTTTTAAGGTTTCGTCACCTCCATAGAGAAACTGTATTTGAAATGTTAACATTTTTGCATGGCATGTTTCCTCAGTATTGAAAAAATTAATATTTTTATTCATACTTCCATGCAAGCAGGCAGACAAAAAATTTCAGAAGGCCAAAAGAGTGGAAATTTCAAAATTTCTAATAGAAAGTCTTGACCTTTAACATTTTGTTAAGGACTAGGGGCCAAGGCCCCCAGACTCGCTACGCTCGCTTTTCATATGAGGCATTCGGCCCCTAATCGGGCTTATTCGTAAAAAAGACATAATTTCAACAGAGAAAACCCGAAGATTGGATCAGATAGAATGTTACTGAGCTAAGCTACACATTGCTTAGTTCTTGCATCTTCATTGGTACATAAAAATTTAAACTTCACACTACAGTAGACCCCCTACCCCTCATAACACGGAAGATATTTTGTTATGGGAATCCGTGTTGTACGGGTCCTGAGCTATACTCCACCTGGAGTGCGGATTCCGCTTATAATCGCTGGAAAAACTATTTGTACTCCTCAGAAACACAATGATATTTAATGTTGCTATTCAAAGGTTATACTAATTAGGAGCTAAAGCGTAATAAAATAAGAACATATGTTTCAGCTGTATTTTTAATAATGTAAAACCTATTGGACACCTTGCGAATTTGCCACCCATGGCGATTTTTCATTATTTGGCGACTTGCGTACATGTAAAGTTAATAAAAGCTACGGAACAGATAGAATAGCCTGCCACCCATGGCGACTTTTCATTATTTGGCGATTTACACATACTCACAACCTATATTTACTGTTCATTTAAGGTTACCGGAAAACCGTTATCCATACTTTCATTTACATAATCGTTTGCAGATTGGCGTACTTAACACCACGAATTATACCATCTCGTCACGCTAGCAAATATCCAAAGTGTACTATAACTGCTATAATGGCATAGTTAACGCCAAGTATTTCTACTGGTAGCCAATAATCCAGCTGGACGAGAACCGGCTTTAAAATAATCTGCATTTTAATTATTTTTCATTTTCAAGATATTAGTTATTCTGTTTTGGAAAAACGAATAATCGCTAATTATAAACTCTTGTTGTCTAAGCGAACTTACTATTTGAAAATGGTCAACTTTGTGTAACACATTTTGAGTTACTTATTTCATATAATTTTTATTTTGGCGTAAAATGGGCGTCATTCTAACTCATGTTTGTAAATTTCACGCGATTCTAGATACTTGGAAACGCTTTGTTGCAAAGGAATGAATGATTTTATGCCAAATCTGGCAACCATTCTGTTTATTTTTTCAGTTTTTTATTAATATCTTCTAAAATAATTCGATTTTCGAAATTTAACTTAGCTCATCAGGTTCCTCGGAATTTTTCGAATCTGTGGGCACCTTAGTCGAAACTCAAATCCCTACGGTTTAGGAGGAGATAGGTCCAGAAGCTTTGACAGCGCCAGCGGCCTTTACTTTTTACTTCCTTGTACGTAGTATAAGGAAGTAATGTGATCCCGAAAAATTTTGGGGTCCAAATTTCGACAAAAAAAACCGATTTTGACTACCTCTAAATTTAATTTTAAAATTTTTTTTCGATGCATCCTATTGTAGGCTAGCATGCACGATCATATTAACGCGTCTGCAACTCATTTTGACCAGCGGCGAGTCTGCTGTGGCCAGTTTTTCCATGCCGTCTGTACGTACGTACGTATGTATGTAACTCGAATATCTCAAAAACTATGGGTCGTAGAATGTTGAGATTTGATATTTAGGATTGTTCTATGATCTAGTTGTGCACCTCCCCTTTTGGTGGCAATCGAATGGATAGTTTATGTACAGGACCGCCCAAAAGATTCGAAATACATTACGCTCTATGGGCCGAAATTCATTAAACTCGCCTAACTCAAAAGCTATTAGGCGTAGAATGTCGAAACTTCATATTTTGGATAGTTGTAACATCTAGTTGTGCACCTCTCCTTTTGGTTCCATTCGACTGGATAGTTTATCTACAGGACTGCCCAAAACATTCGAAATACATTACGCTCAATGGGCCGAAACTCATTAAACTCGCATATCTCAAAAACTATTAGGCGTAGAATGTTGAAACTTTATATTTAGGATTGCTGTAACATCTAGTTGTGCACCTCCCCTTTCGATTCCATTCGACTGGATAGTTTATCTACAGAACCGCCCAAAAGATTCGAAATACATTACGCTCTATGGGCCGAAATTCATCAAAGCGTTTTTTAGAGGTATTGGGCTATTTCAAACGACTCAGAAGTGATGTATGCTGTAAAGAGTTAGAAAATGAATTTCTCCATTAAAAAAAGTGTCTTTATCATTTGTAGTTCTGCTACAGGAACACTCAAAAGATTTCCAATACATTACGGTCAATGGCAATTTTAGGGGCATTCATCCATTTCAAGCACAATACCGTCCTACCACATAAGTTAGGTAATGGTCCGACCACGGTCACGTGCCTCCCTCAAGAACTATGCCAAAAGTGGCCAAGCTTGGCGACTTTTTTCAGTACGTGTGTGCATATTTAACTCTCAAATCTCAAAAACTATTATGAAATTTCATATATAAGAATGTTGTAACATCTAGTTGTGTATCTCGATTTTTGGTTCCAATCTACTGGAGAGTTTATATACAGGACCACCGAAAAGAATTTTAGTACTTTAATGTCTATGGACATCTTCAATATAATACAACTGTAGACAGTCATTGTTTGGTACATGCCCAAAAACTCGCCGTCTGTCCTCGACCTTGGCGAGTTTTGGCGAAATATCGCCAAATTTGGCGATAGTCAGTCATTTGGTCCATGCCCAAAGTATCGTCATTTGTCATCGTTCTTGGCGAGTTTTGGCGAAATATCGCCAAATTTGGGGATAATCTGTCATTGTTTGGTTCATGCTTAAAATCTCGCCAAATTTCGTCGACATTGACGAGTTTCGCCGAAATATCGCCAAATTTGGCGCCAAAAATTATTTCGTATTTTGTATAACACTAAAACTTTAACCCGTAGATTTTTGAACTTTTGTATTTAGAACTATTGTAATATCTAACTGTTTTCCATATCTTTTTTGACAGCAATCGACTGAGAATTTATTTACAGGGTGAGCCAAATGACTTTAAATACATTGAGGTGTATGGATGCATTCAATTCATTGAAAGTCTGTGGTCAATGACTACTTTGGCTATCCCCAAAATCTCGCAGACTATCTCAAGTTTGTCGGCTTTTGGTGAAATATCGCCAAATAAAGTGTCAGAAGGAAATATTTCAAATTGAACTCAGCTTGGCGATATCGAAATATTTGTCTAGAAATCGCTAAACCTTACTATTATTGATATTTTATCTCTTTCAAACAAATAAGTTTAGAGGAAGTGCGTCGAAAATATTTTTGATCTAATGGACGTGCAAGGAAGTCATGTGTTGGACACATCAGATTTTTTTTAGAATAGAGAAAAAATTCAAAATTCCGGAGGTTGGGTGGGCCCAAAGTCTCTCCTCTGGCTATACCCTTTCTTCCACTATTTAACAATGTGTCTCGAAAAAAAAAAATGATTTCTTGTTAAATAAATCTTTTCTACTTTTAGCCATGGCAAACCGTTGAATAACACCGACAATGTCTATTTTTCTTGCAAAAGAAGACTCAATCACTAAAACTCCTCGTTTCTGTTAATTTTTTGGTTTATGCTCTAGCTGGCTTTTTGTAATTTCATTCAAAAATTAATTTGAAACATCCGGGCACATAATCTGAATTTGGACTTTTTTTACAAAATTGACAGCACACAATTAAGTATCATATAAACAGCAAAAGCGGGGCCCCTTCACAAGCTGAGGCCCTGGGGATTTTTCCCCTACTCCCCCTCCCTCTCTGCGCCACTGGCTGCAATTAAGGTTTTCTTTTAAGAAATTTTGCGACTTTTGAATACCTTTTTAAAGCATCTAATTGTGCTAGAGACACGAAAAAATTTAGAATGCCTCTTAACAATTTCTGCATGCACGGTTGTAAACGCAGTAGATCTATACAAGCTAAGATATACAGGGTGATTATAATTAAAATTCCACTTTAAAACGATCAGAAAAGAGAAACTACAGGACCAAATGTTATCAAACTTGGCAATTGTGTAAAGGTGGTCAGGGGATTTATTATCCGCACAAAAAAAAAGCTCAAAAACTCAACACCAGGGCCAAGGACGTATTTAAGGGGAGGAGGAGTTCAGGGGTCCGATCCCGCCCCCTCCATTAAGACCATTTTGGAGGGAGTTCAAAAATTTCGGGGAGGGTCCAAACGGTAAAAAAGGCACTATTTTTCTCAAAAGGCACTATATCATTATCATTTTAGTAACAAAAATCAAAATTTCGTGGGGGAGGAGCTTCGGACCCCTAGAACCCCCCCCCCCCTAAAATACGTTCTTGCCCCTGGTGTTGAATTTTTGAACCTTTTTTTTACGCCGATAATAAATCTCCTGACCACCTTTACACAATTCCCAAGTTTGATAACATTGGGTCCAGTAGTTTTCCTTTTCTGGTCGTTTTAAAGTGGAACTAATTATAATCACCATGTGGGGAAATCTTAAAAATATGGAATTTTGCTGTTTGCAGATAACGCTGCGGCTCATTTTTTGAGGACAGATTTTGTGCTTAACACTTTCGGATTAGTTGTCCACAATTGAGGACACGAATCTTTAAAGAATATTACAAAGAAAGTACTAGAAATTTTAAGTTGGAAAACGGTTGTGTACATCTACGGAAAATTTAAAAATCATTTTTTTAATACAAATTTAATCTTTATTTTTATAAAAATGTACATTACATCTGTTCGGGAGTAATTATTAATTCAAAAGTCTGAAAGAGTTAAGAATAATTTCTGACAATAGAATGAGATACATAGGTTGTATGCTAATATAAATCCAATCCATGGTGCGTTGAGTGAAGAAACTTTTTTTAAATTTCTCGAGTATTTATCATCATTGGTTTGCTTTTAAATCTGTCCAAAAGTCCTGTGACGTCTATCGCTTCAAAAAGGAATACATCCTTAAGATACATTTCCGATAGACATATGTCTGGTGTGAAGAGTCTCGGGCTGCCTCTTCTACCTGTACATTTTCTTTCCTGTATATATAAGCATATGTGGCCGTTATTATTTATATATAGCGAGAGAGCAAGAAAATGCAATTTGCTCACAGGTGCATCAAAACAGCAGAAAAGGATTGGAAGCACCTGCTGAATAACACTGGACCACACCCACGCCGCGAATAAAGTAAATGAAAATACAGTCGGGAGTCTGGAGCTAAAAGAAGCAGGATTAAAGTTGCCCCTTATGTATAACGGGTAGGTTTCGGGCTCCCACCGATTCCTATGTTAAAATCCGCTTTACATGTTTTTGTCCTACTTACAACGCTGATTTTCATTCTGTTTTTTTTTTTTTTTTTTTTTAAGTGTGGAAAACATCAAATTTTAGATAGCCCAATCTTCAGGCCCGCGCCATCTATACATGCACGGTCGTGCGCCGGGCTCCACCTTTTCAAAAAATTCCAAGTGGGGAAAAAAAAATCCTTCAAACGGCTAATTCGAAATGTAGATATAATTTCAACATTTATTCAATACTTTTTGAGTATTTATTAACTACTAGCAGTCCCGCACGGCGTTGCCCGTGAACCCCTTAAATTATGCGATTTACAAAATCTGACATGTAAACTGCAACTCCAGATTAGTACTCTAGGCCGCAATTGTATAACAGAATGTGCAGATAATGGTTCCAGAGTTTCAGGTATGTACTTACAAACGCACCACTAAAGACAACTCACTGCCGTGGCCGTCACATATTTCCCCCAGAAATATCGTGTAATTTGCATTAAAATTGCTGGAGTTATTAAATATTTCATCCAATTAAGCAAATTATCTTGTAAAATCCACAATTTTCGATTTAAATTTCTTAAAATTAGGAAATGTTAGGTCATTAAACGTATTAAATACCATAAAAAGTACCATAAAAAATTTCATGGAAAGGTCCCATTAGGAAAAACGCGCCAAATGACAGAAAAATTGTCAAACTTGGCGAGTTTTGGCGAAATATCGCCAAATTGCGCCAAAAATAAGTCCCCAAAAATTAGGTTTTCGAAGACCTACGACCCATAGAACCCGAGATTTCCAGAACATTCCATATTGATGCAACAAAAAGCAAAATTTAACTATTTAACGCGTAGAATACGAATTTTAAACTGTTTTAAACCCCAGAACAGCGGGTTGCTCCCAAAATTCGTAACACAGGGTAAGAAAATTTCCGTTTTAGAACGGTTTTTAATTAATAATTAAAAAAAGTAATTAAAATTTTAAAATTCTGATTCTCAGGTGCACATTATCGGCATTCATGGGCTTATATATTCAAATTTTCAGAGTTCTGTGTGCAGTAGATTTGTCTGGAGACCGCACACAGACAGATTTACAAACATTCATTTTTATTATTATAGAGATAGATAGATTTGGCGTAAACCTGATGAAATTTTCGTGCCATTTCATGCTTCTCAAATGCAAACGATTTGTTTTATAGTAGCATTCGGGCGAAACTCGCCAAGCATGGCAACGTAAAAAACGGTTTTTTACTTTTGCGGTTACCACTCACTTCAAGCATAAATCTTTTCATGAGGCCAAAGTTCGCCAAACATGACGATCTAAAATCGGTTTTTAATTAATAATTTAAAAAGTAATTAAAATTTCAAAATTCTGAGCCTCAGGTGTACATTACCGAAGGAATGGGCTCATATGTTCGAATTTTCAGAGTTCTGCGTCCAGTAGATTTTTCTGGACATCGCACGCATGCAGATTTTCAGACATTCATTTTTATAGATATAGATTGGCGCAAAACTGACTAAATTTCCGTGCCATTTCATGTTTTCCAATGCATGCGATTTTGTTTCACAGTATCATGCTGGCGAAACTCGCCGAGCATGGCATCCTGAAAACGGTTTTTAATTAATAATTAAAAAAGTAATTAAAATTTTAAAATTCTGATTCTCAGGTACACATTATCGGACTCATGGGCTTATATATTCAAATTTTCAGAGTTCTGCGTGCAGTAGGTTTGTCTGGAGACCGCACACATACAGACAGACAGATTTACAAACATTCGTTTTTATTATTATACATTTGGATCATTTTTTGAGATGAATTCACCAAGCAAAGTGCCATTCAGAGCAGATTTTTTTAAACTAATTTTTTTTAATAAACTTCCTTGCTCGTATCTCGGGTACAGACCATGTGCCAAATTTGGTGGAAATTTGCTCACCCGTTTCAGCTGTAGAGTGCTGTTTATAGGGTAAGTTTAACTATAGCAACCCTGTATAATTAATTAACCACAAGATATTTTCCCCTAATATCACCATTTCATAAAGGCGCTCATTAGACATTAGCACGACGGCTACGATTAGGTTTGGCGCGGGCCTGCCAATATTAAATGCATCAGAAGAATCCAGTATGCAATATTTCAATAACATATTTTTAGTCCCGATGTGCTGCACAGTGGACGAATTTCGTATATTATTGAAATATTAAATATCAAATGCTTCTGATGCTTTTAAGATTGTGTAATCGGAAACTTTTTCTGTACATACAAAAAAAAAGGGGGGGGGTGAGAAAAACAAAAAGCCAAAATCGGAGTTATAAGTCGGACAAAAATATGTAAAACAATTTTAACTGGGAGTCAACGGGATCGTCCAAATCTTCCATTACTGTTATGATCGCTATTTAATGTTACGTCAAACCCTTTATATATCGAATCATCCTATTCTGTAGAAAAAATTGTACGATGTTTAGTAAAGGCACTTCAAAGGCAAGTTAAAAATATAAAATCTGCTTTTAAAGTGTAAATTAACCCTCTGAGCATAGACGAAGGGGGGGGGGGGGAGTAAAGTTGTTTTCATTCCAGGATAAGTTCAAAATATTGGTGGGCTTGAAGGTTGCTCGATGCGTTTACGCGGACTGAATTTTTAAACTGCCCTTTATCTCTTTCTCACCGTCGTAATCGATGAAGTTTTCGTCCTCGAAAAGTGCAAGCGTTGCTCCCTTCGACGGAGTTATTAAAAAAATCGAATTCCAAAAACTTCTCTTTCTGCGGGGAAATTACTCATAATTCTATTTAAACATTATAAAACTTCATGATTTCTCTAAATAATGTTTCGTAAAAGTTTTCTTTAAAAAAAACGCAAAAAAAAAAAAAAAACAAGTACCGTGCGAAGAACGGGAGGCACTGGCCAGTACCAAAATACATACAGGCCCGGACTGGGAGGGTAGGGGCCCGAACGGCTCAAGAGAAGGGGGGCCCGGGTTATTGTGTAACCGATAAATATTAGGATGTGTTAACTTTCGGGGTACGGGGGGAGGAATGGTGTTATTATTAATTAATTATGATTGATAATTAATGCATTCATAAAATATTGATCTATTAATTAATATGCGTCATTCATATTAATTAGTCCCTTGTTCAATTCGGGAACTCTCTCTCAAAAAATTTTGAGAACTACATTTAAAATGAAGTGTTTTGAAGCCTTCTGAGGCGCAATTGCAGCTGCAAAAAATTTTGCAAGTGTCAAACTTCATTTAAGAGCTATCAGTATAGCACTTTTTTTTATTTTCTTTCTTTTTTCTGTTTGGGGGCCCGCCGAGGGTGGGGGCCCACTCGTCTGCAGACAGTCGGACACCCTGTCCAGTCCGGGCCTGAATACATATAATCTTTGTCTGAAGAGAAGTGTATCGAGGAAAAAAAAGTCGAATCACTTTGTACCGGACTGCTGCAGACCGATTATGGAGGGTGGAGTGGTAAGAGAGAGAAAAGAAAAACGAGCTCGTTAATGAAGCCGGAAGCTCTGTGCTTTTTACTCTCTCTCGGTTTCCTCTCAAATAAGTGAGATAAAAGCCCGTCTGAAAAAGAAACCCCTCACACAGCTGTTGCCTATGCAAATATTGAAACACCTTTGGACGTAGAAAATGCCTCGGGGTATTAAAATAGTTACTCAGACCCAGTATATTCTTTAACCCCTATTATTGTGAGTGCATGAGAGCATCAACAGCGTGCAGCATTGTAGTAGAATCTGTGGCTGTGGAAAGCTCAATTTTAAATACGCAATCCGTACTTTTCAAAATAATTTCGTTTTGCCTACGCACGTTTCAGTTTCTACAGTCATGCACAGCTCACCGGTGGAGTTCGCAGTAGTAATGTGCTATTCGAATGATTTTCATAATCGATTAGTGCTATTGGAATAGAACCAATAATCGATAAATCGAATACTAAATATTTGTAATTTTAGTATTCGAATTCTATTCGTGATTTCGAATACCGATCCTCAACGTCGTTGCAAGTTATAGGATTACTTTAAAACATATTTTAGCGCGATTTACTCAGGAAACCAGATCATATTCAAACGCGTGAAAGGTATTTGAAAAAATTCGGGGTAGTCAGTTAGTTGATTAAACTTTCGAAATTTGAATAATGTTTAAAGATATTATTAACAAACAAAAAAAAAAAACCGAAAGAAAAGAAAAAAATTAAGCGGCATGGTTAACGATTTTCCGGCGATAACATGATTAAGGTTCTTGAATATACTCAATAGACAGAGCTGCCATTCGTAAAAATATTTGAATAATTTTGAATTGTTTTTAATCAAAATGTCGTCTGCAAACGAAAATAGACCGCGAATTACTTGTTTTAGGGAAAAGTGAAAGGATTTATTACAACAAAATATACTTAACTTTAGAGTTTTGCGAAAGACTAAAGTGGATGGTTTGTCAAGTTTAGCAATTTTGAACATGTTGAAGTAGATTGTCGCTTAAAAAAAAAAAAAAAAAAAAAAAAGTAGGTTGTCGTTAAAAAAAAAAAAAGCTAAACAACGATAAACAATCCTACGCTAATAAATCCTGCGGTAGTTTCAACAAAAAAGGCTATCAGAACTTTTTTTTTTTTCCCAATATTAAGTCTGTAGTTACAAATTTCTTACTCATATGCTCTGTACCTTTCAGCTGCAGTAAATTAAATTACAGCCTTTGGGCTTTTAATTAGGAAAGAAAAGGGTCTTGAAGTTTAGCCCTTTTTAAAAGTACTATCTCTTTTTAGTCAATTTTGTGCGTTAAGCACGTAACACTTAAAACAAATAGCGCCTTAAAACACGAATTGGAATTGCCCTTAAGATGAAAATAAAATACGGGATGGCCATAAAATAATTTCTCATGTTTGGTAACATTGCCAGTGAAAACTATGAACGGAATGAAACCAAACTTAATACACTGATTGTTTAAAGTATAGGAAATAAATTCTGAGAAAGAAAAACAACTGGTTTCTAAAAGATATTACGCCGCTGTCCCAGTCCACACATTTTAGAGTTCAGTTAACTGATTAGGGACAGTAAAAAAATATTAAACTCATGGCATCGGAAAGATTCTGATTTCTTGGATAAAGCTCTTTTGGGAATACAGAATTTCTGGGCTGTGAGGTGTAAAATGATGTTTTAGATGGTTAATAATCCAGAGTTTTTGCATCCTATTTTGTAACCAGTTGATATCTCAAGCTATTCTAGCAGCATGCCAATGCGTTGTGAACCCTATATGACGTCACAAAATTTTGTGTTCTAGCCACGGATCAATACCTAAGGAGAGGAAACATTAGCGGGACTAAACTAAACTAAACACTGGCGAAACAGCCACGTGGGGCCACGGCCTGTGCTGCCCATTCACGACCTCGCGACCGTGGGCCCTGGAGTGTGGAAGCATATGCCCCGGACAATTGGTCATTAACGCGAAGCCCCAGTGTTTAGTCCCCAAGCAAGCTTGGATCTCATTTTATCGACACACTAAATGCATGAAAGGTTGACATCTGTGGGACTAAAGCCCTCAAAAAATCCGACACCAGAGGACTCTAAATAACGTAGTGGGCTATCTTATGTGAGGCTCCGAATGATCTATGGCCAATACAGCAAGTAATTGGTTACGTGATTAATGATGCCACACATGTGAAGGAAATGCAAAATAATCTAGAATCATGAAAAATCCGAGTATTTGTAAAGCGCCAGTAAATTGTTCTATTTGTTTCATATTTATAAATTTTCATTTTCCAGGTACACTAACAGTAGAAATGTTTTTTAACAAATTCATTTGGTTGTTGAATTTAATAGCTCAAATGGCAACAATGGATTCAGTTACTACGGGAATCGTAGTAATGTTAAAAACAGAATATGAAATTAATTATTACTTTCCAAAGATGTACCATGTAAGGAAAGTATTGTAATCATGAAAAAATTCGACTTCGAGATTTTGGTGCATTTAAACGTTTTGGGAGTCTTCTGAATTCATTTATGCTATTTTTATGCTTTTATGTATGTATGTGTGTGTGTACGTGTATGCGCGTGTGTGTGTAAGTGTGTATGTAAGTGAACACGATAACTCCTAAACGGGGTATTCAATTGAGCTCAAATTGGATATATATGTAACGGTACATTCGATTGAGCTCAAATTGGACATATATGTCATAAACCACCATCGCAAGACCGGTATTGAGTTTGATGTGTATAATAGGACTTATAGTTTTTCTACAGGGCGACGACAAAGATTTCTTTTACATTATGGCCTATACGGGAAAATTCTTGAAAGTGCGCTAGCGTTTAAACGGTACATTCGATTGAGCTCAAATTGGGTATATATGTTATAAACCATCATCGTAAGAGCTGTATTGATTTTTGATGTGTATAGGACTTATAGTTTTTCTTCAGGGCTACGACAAAGATTTCTTTTACATTATGGCCTATGGGGGGAAATTCTTGAAAGTGCGCTAGCGTTTAAACGGCACATTCGATTGAGCTCAGATTGAAAAAAACTAAGAAATTTTGTTGAATTATTCATCGATTAAAATTTATTTAAATGCGTGGTAATTATCTTAATCGTAAGTGTTCGGAAAGTCGAGTGGAGTCACTCCAGATCTTTTATTTTAAGTGAACAAAAATTAAATGTTTTAAGTGTAATTTTCATTGATATAAATAAGAATTATTTTGCTGCCAGGAGGTTGTTTTTTCTATTCATAGATCGCAAAATACAGCCAAGCTTGGGTTGAGATTTCTCTGGTGTGGGATTTTTTTATTTTCTTCCATTTTTTTTTGGGGGGGTGGCATTATTTTACTATGAAGATACCTATACTTAAGTATTGATCCATGATTACAGCTCACGTGACCCGCGATCAGAAAAAGGTACTCTTGTGCAGAGGTTGCCCTGGCTTTTTTTAAATTTTCGCCAAATTAGTTTTTGCCGGACATAATTAAAAAAAGCAAACGCTAATATTTTCGCCAAAACGTATTTTCTTTCGCCAAATCAATTTTACTTTTGCAATTCACGATATTGGCGATCGGTAGCGCGCCTGATTGTGTGTCTATATAACTTATGCGCATAATCGATAGTCATTTCCCATTGTGGTTGCCATTAAAACAGCTCTTTATATATTCTAAGCAAATTTCGGTACTTACGTATGTATTATCCCGTCGGTTATTCTCGCCAAATTATTTTTTCAGAAAATGTGCTGGCAAACTGTTGACAATCGTATTCGGAACCATCAATAATTTAATAGGCGAAAAATCGCACGTCTTGGCGGACCGCCGGGATAATCCGGAAATACCCAAATTTCTTTGCAAAATGGCGTATTTAGCATCGCGAAATATTTAATCACGCTGTGATGACAAATATCCAAGCCGTGGCAAGCTTGGATATTTGCCACCAATGGCTTAATTCTTTGGCGATTTGCGCATGCGCACAATCATTTCCCATAAAGGTAGCCATTAAAACAGTTCTCCATATAGGATTGTGCATAATTATTAACAAATTTCATGAAAAGTTATTTATTTATAAGTATTAATGTGAAGCTATTCAGATGATTAAGAATCTAAAAAGGCTACGAATGCACATTAAATTTTAAGGGTTAAAAATATATAATAATAGAAAGACTACCTAGTAAAATTCATTACATGAACATAGATATATTTTTACACATTATATCACATAGCTAACGAAAAAAAATTAATTTGTAGGAGTGCGCGGAGTATATTCATTTTATTTTAAATAACCCTATAGCATTCTTATTTTTATAGCATGATTCTGGTAACAGATTTTCTCGCCCTTATATGATCAATTTTATTAAAATTATATGACTTTATTTGAAGGCGAAGCTGTATGTATGTTAGTTAAGCGGTAGGATTCGAGAATATAACAATATTAATATGCGCGTAAACATGTACATACTAAATAAAAACATCAGAAGAAAGCATATTTATACAGCTTTATAGTTTAATACTTATAAGGTGAAGCAAAGAAAACTTGTATAAATCATTTGCAGCGTATTTTTATACATGCATTTGACCCCTGATCTTTCAGTTCTGAAACTGTTATAGCAGAGAACAACCGTATCCCCAAAATCAACTTACCGGCAAGCAGGTTGGCAATTCGTCTGCACTGCACAGCTCAGCTGCTACACAGAAAAGCCAAAGCACTAAACTCCAGTTCCTAAATGTCGACATACTGCGGAGAATGTTCATATTGTTCCAAACACTCAGTCTCTCTCTCTCCTATCGATCACAGAATTTTTTAATTTAAAAAAAAATTGCGGTTCTACCTCAGCATTTTTCAAGATCTTAGCTTCTTAATTGGCCCATTATCTGTGATTGTGTAACGATTGCAGATGTTTTGTTTTTTCTCCGTCTGGATATCGCCGCGGTCGCAATGCAACATTGGTTTCCCGTGCTCCCCGTTTGTATAACGGGAGTTGGTATCCCAGATGTTGGCGAATCGGATTTGGTTTGGAGAAGGGAGAAAACGGGGCTGCTAGAATTTATGCCACAGAACAGATGGTCATTACACATTTGGCGACTTGGCGAGGTATAAATGAAATACTTTATTTCAAACAATGAAAGGATACATTATTTTCATTTTCAATTATTAGGCCTTATGAGAGGAAATATATCTTAACGGTACATTTAAAAAAAATCTTGTTTCCGTATTTTATATTTTTGAGGCATATATTTTGAAAACTTGCTATCTCAATGATTTTCTTTTTTTTTTTTTTTTTTTTTTAAATTTACCAAATCACTGTAGTAAACTTTTTTTTTTTTTTTTTTTTTTTTTTTCACATACATTTTTGGACATGTGTAGTAATCATTAAAACAGTACTTATCGGCCTCATAATTTTTTCAAGTGTTTAACAGTTAAGTAATTTTAATTACTGAGTTGAAAGCTTGTTCTTCAAATTCATAATAGCCCGTCCTGAGCCCCCCTCCCCCTCCCCCCATCCAAAACAGACAACTGAGGGAAAGTTTTGACCCTACAGAAATAAAAGATTTGATAATTCAATCTCGGGAATAAAATTTCATGCGCAGGATTGTTCCTCCATAACGGTCCTATGTAAAGAAAGATTTCTTTTTCTTTTTTATCTCTCAGCCCCGTCGTAAGTTATAATCAGGGGCGCAGACTATATGGGTGCGCCGGGGCTCAGGCACCCACAGAAAAATTCCCGTGAGTGCAGACCATTCAGAAAATTTCAAGGAACAGTTAGTTACTTTTCTAGAAAAAAATCTATTGAAATTTCAGAAAAAAAAGGACAGTTTTCTTCAGAAAAGGAATCATTTATGAAATTATTTTTATTTTATTCTATTACTGCCAGTTACGACACAAACATGAATAACATTAAGACGGAATCGTGTGCTAAAAAATAAATCGGTCACTTATGTGGGTGCTTTAAAACTTGAGTACAACCAGGGGGGGAAGAGGGGGGGGGGGTTCGAGAGATACTGAACTGCTTTAAAATTCTGAACTAAGATTAAATTGATCAAAGGATTTGCATAAATATCAACATTTTTTTTCTTTTAAAAACAATCCATTCGTTACAACTACCCCCCCCCCCTCCCTTAAAAAAAAGTCTATCTAGATCAGTTTTCCAACCTTTTTACATCTACGGACCGGCAAAATATAGGAAAAATAATTCACGGACCAGGGTGACCCCCCCCCCAGAAAAAAGAACTATTACATGAGCATGTATATTATTTTTTTAATTAAGTGGTGCACAAATATAATTTTTAATTAGAACGGCATTTATCGCTCATTATTTTTAAATAAATTTCACATACGTGGAGCGGTAGTGAAATCTCACGGATCGATACCCATCCGAGGACCAGCGGTTGAAAAAAGCATGGTCCAGAATCCTCACGAAATTTTTTTAAAGTCGGCTCCTCTGTTTATAATATAACTCCATTAGTAAACTAACTGGAATTTCTTTTACGACGGTCAAAAAAGCGAGGTCATAAATTAAAATATAAGTGAGATTGATAATCTCTGCCACAAAATTTACGTCACATCAAAGTAAACTCTCAATTCGTGCGTTTCTAAATAGCTCCTCGAAATTACAGTCTGACATTTTCACGAAATTTAAAAAATAACTATTTCATTATGATAAACCAAGGAGGATTTAAATATTTAACTTAGATAGACAGTAAAACTGTCTGCAAACTCAAATAATTTCTTAAAAAATAAGCTGGAAAAAAAAAAGAAAAAAACACTGCACCTCCCAAGTCCTATATCACCGCCAACAGCAAAACAGATAAAAGTAACATAATTAACATAAGTTAAAAGTATTATAATACATTTTTATTCATTACTATTACTTTTAAATTAAACTTTATATTGATATTCATTGATCTTTTTGTAAAATTAAGCATAATAAACATGATTTATTTAAAAATTAAAGCTGTCTGCAAACTATAAAATTTTCTGTGAACAGCATTCACCTATATAACCCGAGTCTGATTGTTTTATTTATGTAACATGGCAACATTAGATTATGAATTTAAAAAATAAAAACTTTATCAAAAGATTTGTTACAATAATATGGATTAAAGCTCAATTCATCTTGTTAATAAATATTTTGTGTATATTAAATGAAAATTGTTAGTTATATATTCATCATTTTTTTAAACGGTGTCTTACAACTTAATGATAAGCAATCCTATATTAATATATCCTGCAGTAGTTTCAACAGAAGAGACTACCCGATCTTTATATATACATATATATGTATTGCTAAAATGGTAAATTTTAGATGCATTGAAACTTTTTTAACCATACGGTAGGCTGGGATAATTATGACCAACGGAATGTTTTTTAATCTTAAAATGATAAAATTTTACAAACAGCATATGAAAGTTTCTAATAAATGGACTTGACAGTTTGGTGTTCAAAGTTAATTGGTGTAAAAGGAAATTTTTGGTACTTGCGCATTATACTGTCAAACATTTTTGAAAACAAGCCCCTCACAAAATCTGTGTACTTATGCATCAAGGGTAAAACAATTATGTAATTCTCTGTTATAAGTGTTGATAACCCTATTTTATTATATTAGATGCTGTTAATTTATTAAATACATCACTTGTGTTATCGAGGAAAGAAAGACCATTATCCGGACAGACTGAATTTCACTCAACATTTTTCTTAGCATCTATTATAAAAACCTGTTAAGTTTTTAACGCAAAGTGTAGAAGTTTATTTTTATTTGTGGAGTTTTTCTTTAATATATGTAACTAAGAGTTTCTCTCATAATTCCTCCACTAATGGTTACAATAGCCCTCAAATGCTTGAAATTCCATGATTTTGTTGGGATAATTGTGTCTACAGCCTTAAATCATATGCGAAGAAGGCTAGGGAAAGAAATTTTTTGGGGTGATCTTAAAAATTTACCTCGCGATTAATTAAAACAATATTTTTTAGTTATGAAAAGAGTTAAAAGTTCACTAAGTTGAGAAACGTACAATGTAGTCATTAATTACTCTTCCTGACCCTTTATATATATATATATATATATAAACTTGTCAATTCAAATTTTAAATGCTACTAATCTTTAAGTATGCAAAACATGCTGTGTGTATCAGTACCTATATACCTACTGTGATATCAAAAGAAACAATAATCACTGTAAATTTTCAGTAAAAACAACTTTTTTAGGTTTATTATTTTTTACTGATTCCAAAAAAGGAGGTACTATAGGTGTTCAGTCCTTTAAAAAAAAAAAATGCATAACAATAATTTTTTACCATATGGACTTACTTGAACTATTCCTGTTTCATTCAAAAGGGGATAGCCCACACATTAACATGGTCACATTCTGATGATATTACATTTTAAAAATCCCAAAAACCATCTTTTTAAGACACTACTGGCAACCTAAAGGTTTGCCAGTAGTGATAGTATGTCAAAACTCACCAAGGCTGGCCAGTTTTGGTGATTTATCACCAAGTTTGGCACCAAAAAATAAGTTTCCAAAACTAAACCCATCTTGATATCTTCTTTATTTGGTAAGAAATAGCCAAACCGTACTTTTACATGCAAATAAAAGCAACTACAATATCAGGGATGCCAACCTGGCAAGGTGAAAAATCAGGAGATTTTATTCTAAAAATCAGGAGACTTGTTTTCGATTAAAAAACTAAATTTTAAAAGAGAGAGAGATCAGGTTGTATCAGCTAAACTGCATTTTGGATAGAGAGAAAAAAAAGCATCTGTCTTTGGTGCTATTTGTTGCCAAATAAATATTTTTGGAGCACACAAAAAAAAAAATTTTGGTTCATGTCTTCTATTAGGTAGTCAGTAGCTAGTAAAAAATTGAGTAACATAAAAAATATTAAGTTAGAAAGTTAAAAATTGGGGTCAATTATTACTCTTAAGGCATTGGAGGATTAAACAAAACACTGTCAAACGAAAAATAATCATTTTTAAGTGTGATGGAAAAAGACAGAAATTTCAATGATTTAGAACATGAAGCAGCACTTCTTTCACTATTATACATTTGTCAGCGAAGCCCGAACTTTTTGATGTCACATATGCCTGGGTTCCTGGAACTAATTTAATTGCAGGAAAGGGGAAAATGCTGAAAAGGGTTCCTTGGCTCTAGAAACTCTAGAAAAAGATTTCAAATTCAAAAAATCGCATTATTCATGTGACGAATGATTAAAAATCAGGAGAAAATGAACAAATAATTGAAAAGCAGGAGAAATGTATCCTAAATCAGGTTGGCAGGAGATCATTGAAAAATCAGGAGTCTCCTGCCTAAATCAGGAGAGTTGGCAACTCTGCAATATTTTTCACAACAGTGACTTGAAATATTTAGAGGAACTAAATATACCAACCTGCAAAGGACTATGTATCAGTATGCATTGGGAACTATTTTAATGACAACCAGAATAGAAAACGATTATAGATAATGCACATGTGAAAATCACCAAAGAATCACCAGAGAAGTCGCCACTGGTGGCAAAATATCCAATCTTTTCCATAATTTGGTATCCAATCCATAATGGACATCCAATCTTTTCCATAATTTGAAGTCAGTTTTCTTTCTTTCTTTTCTTTTTTTAAATTATACTTGTTACAATGCTCACAGCAAAGAAAAATTCTAAGCGCAAATATCTCAGAATTTTCCTTTCAAGAGTGTTGAAATTAAAATAGAAATAAAAAGACAACATGTAAATATACCTTGTTTTGCAGGCATTTGAATAGAATTCACTGTAAATTACCACAACTTACTAGTTTTCTCCAGCCATATGTTCTTGGCCGTTTGAGATACATGGTAGCACTTTCACATGAATGTTGAATCATATCCTGAAAAAGTATGCAGACATAGTGAGTCTTCAGGAAACTGAGGCATAGCAAAAACAGTTGCTATGTCTCAATGAGAGACGGTGAAAAATACATTCTCTCACCATTAATTGTAATTGCATACAATTAAGCTAATGTTTTTGTTTGGAGAAGGCATAAAAATATAAAAAAAGGATGTTGGATTCTGATTTCAATGTGGTTAGAAAAGACTTCAAATTAGAATTTTTATTCAAATTATTCTGATGATATTTATTATGCCATTTTTAACATTTTTAAAATGACACTTTAAAAATGGCAATCTTTTAGCCATATTTTAAAACTATTCTTATAATTCTTAAAATGCTTAGCTTGATGGGACATTAGTGGGTATTTTGAGATTTTATTATATAAAATTTGGTGGGTGCTTTTTATAAATAAGAAATATGAGATTTGTATTACATAATCTTTAGAAAATTCTTGAGTTCTACTGTTAATTCTTCTAACATTTTAAGCATTTCTTTTGCAATAAAATTACTTTTATTGCCTGTAAAGCATTAGCTTATGAAATTTCATTTTTACATCATAGCTTTTATTTATGTTGTTCTTGTGACATTATTTTGCTTTTAGGGTAAATAAGGGTGGTTATAGAGTTTGGATATAAAATTCCCAGATTTCCTTGACTGTCTTGTCAAATTTTCATAACTAATTATATTAATGCAATATTCTTTCAATTATGAACTGCCCTTGGTAACATGCTTACCCAACAGGTGTAAAATAAATAAAAATTGTACACAATATTCATAAAATAGTGGTTCAGAATTTCATAAATTAACAAAAAAAAATTTAGTTAAACACTGGTAAATAGTTGAACACTGACAACAACAACAACAACAAAAAAAAAAAAAAGGCAAGATTGCGAAGTGCAATGTGCGCGTGTTTTTTTTTTTTTTTTTTTTTTTTTCTAAAGGTTACTATGAATATTTGTTTGGCAAGATTCTGCTTTCAAGCAAACAATGACCTCTGCTTCTGGCTGTGATTTGCTTGTTAGGTGATAAAATGGTCATATTCTCAAAACAAAAATGACGTTCCTTTATTTTGGGGGTATTTTTTTATGAAAGTCCCTGACATTTTCGGGCTAATATAAATCCCAGACTTTTTCCTATCCTGTAGCTACTCTGTAAGTCTATAGTAAAATATGCAGTTGAATCCTGGTTTAACCTGCTTTCCCCCAAAGGGCAATGGACAGTTAAATGTGGCAATCTTTGTGTCCATGTGGTAACCCTTAAGATCAGCCACCATAAATGCATTTTCTTTAAAAATAACAAGTTATGCAAGTAGAATTTTATTTTTTAAAGTTTAATTTTTTTTTCTATTTAGGCACTTTTGTAGTCATCATATTTTAATTTCCTTATTAGTACTTTCAAAATTCTAAATTTAAGTGCTAGATGCTATTTTGTGTGGGTTCTCATGTAGTGTCTTTCAAATCACTACAGTTCCTAGAAATAAGACAGAAAAATATGTTAAAATGCCAATTTTTGAAATCACTACAAGCAGTTAGCTAAACCAAGAAAGAATCAACCCTGTATATACAAATAAAAATAGCTATCGATAGCCAGTGAGCTGCAGAGTTCCATTAATGAGTTAACTTCAATACAAGTTTGATATTCTTCACTTATATTAGTGAATGAAACCTGTTAGTAGAGGTTTGCGTCACCATGCAGCACTGTTACCGTACGGTTATTCCCATTTGCCCCCGCCACTGTGTTTTAAATCACTGTGCTTCAGCATCATTGAAAAATTCAAAAGTAAATTCTAAATAATCAAACTTTGATGAAAAAGTAAATTTTCTTATAGCAATTTAACTTAATTTTTCAAAGAGAATATAATTATTTCTAGAAACAAAATGCATCGACTTACAGCCACTTTTTTTGTTCAAAAAGCATAGTGGTAAAATATATTTATTCTCAGTGTTTCTCAGAATTCATTTGAACTACAATTGTTATGGTATAAAAAAAGATTATCACATAAGCTTGTATACACTGGTTTAATAGTTTGGCCTTTCTGCTCTTATATTTTATGCATTTTGCATCCCCCCCCCACCATGACGGCACGCCATCACCAACATCTTCCGTAAGTCGCTACACCGTCACAGCAAATTTTTTGGTGGTGCAAACCTCTACTTGCTAGTTAAACTATAAAGCTCTTCCATTGACATACAGGAATGCATTTTTTGATTAAGATTTTCATAGCTTAAAAATAAAATATGTTTGCTGGAGAAATTTACTGTCCATATTTTTTTTAGTTTAAATATTGTAAAATAATGAAACAATTTTAACTTTTTAAAAACTTACAATTTATAGAAAAATATTTTATTTTAAACAAGATACGATGCATTTAGAGATAAAATACATTTATTACAATCAATAAATAATGTTAAAATACATTTCAAAATGTGTACATGCATTATAAAAATACATAATTTACATAAGCATTATTTAAAATCAATTATGACTAGATGATGTTGATTGAAATATTTACTCCTGACAGCAAAATACGCTATATTTGCCAGCAGCTTTACTTTGTGCAGTAATAAGAATAGCCTTATACAAAACAACAACAACAAAATCCTCATAGCTCTAGAACTGAATAAAAGTAGGCAAATTTCACCATGGGTTTTAAAAAATTGTTTCTGTGTAAGTTGTATTGCACACTTTCAAAAGGGATAAACCTCTTTGAGCAATAAAAGTTTCAAAAAACATTTCTACATTGTAATTAGATTGCAAGCATTTGGCAAAATATTGTATATTAGGAAATGTCTTTTGAGAGTTTTATAACAAGTTTAAAACTCATTTTTCAATTTTAAGAAAAGGGACATTAAAAAAAATTGAGGCTCATAGATGAAGATGCATTCTAATATCATTTATTTTCAAATAATGTTACTGCATTTTATGCCTGTATTGAAGTAGTATTAAAAGATACTTCATAGATGAGCTATAATTTTAGGTGCAAAATTAAACTTTATTTTATTTTTTCCTCCTGGAACTTACTCATTATAAAACAGATATATGTAAGGCAAGGACATGATTAGTAGGAGAAGAAATTTTCATCAATTTGAAACCCAAAAAATAAATTAAGCTGATTGTTTTGGTATACATTAATGGATAAAGATTTGTACTAATAATTAATTCTTTCAGTTCAAGGGTAAATCAAACTTAAAAATTTAAGTTAATATATTATTTTTCTGCTTATGCATAATAATAATAACATTTTGAAATACGGCTTTTTAAAAATTTTTACATACTGTAAAAGCACTTATTTTCGTGAGGCTTTAATTTTTTAGATTTTCAAAAGCCCGTCAAAATCACAAAAATTAAATCCTCGCAAAATACATTTTTCTCAAATTGCTTCAAATAATAATAAAAAATCAGAAAATTTTCATTCACCAAAATTTGATGATTTATTGCACAGTTACAAATTCTTTCTTAGTAACTTTCTTACAACTATTTCTTGAATATAAAATAATAATATAACTAAGAATGCAGCTCTTTCTTTTACAATATTTATACCAGCTTCTTTCAAGCCATTCAAAATGGAGAGGAACGAAAAGAAGTTTCTTAAAATGTTTTATGGAAAAGGGATTCTATATTTTAAGTAATTTTGGGATTTTTCAGCTTTCGGTTCTATTCAATTAAAATATGTGAAATTTCCAGCTAGCAAAATCACTGATATCTTCATTTTTATGAAATTACGGCTCACAAAAATAAGTGCTTTTAAGTAAATTAGTAAACTTCGCTTCATTTATAAATCTATCACACTTAATACTGCTATGTATTTATATCATTCGCTGAAACATCTCTAATCAAAATCAGAAAACTTTAATCTTCTCTAGCTGTGTAAACAGTTCCAAGTACTATTAAAAATCTCCATATATAAATTGGAAAAGCAAAATAAATAAAAATAGAAGATCGGCATACTTTATAAATACAATGCATTAAAAATCTGAATGAAGATATATTTCACAGAAATTTTGTTTACATCATGTAAGTATGAAGATTAAAGTAGTCCCGAATTTCAAATTATAAAATTGCAAATTTTTAGATTAAAAAAAAAAAAAAGTTCTGCATGTGAGTCCCGATTTTTAGACAGGAAGAATGAATTAGTATAAAATAAATGCATGTGCAAATAGTCTTTTTTCATTAAAATTTAATAAATCTAATGAAACATAGGAAAAAAGAAAACATTTTTACAACTGGCCTTCTATCCTATGACATGTACATTCGTTCCTAATTCCTTTAAACTTCCCAAATAATGTCTTGTTGACTGAATTCCCTGACATTTCTTTATTTTCCTGGCCTGTGGCTAATGCATAAACCACCAGCTATGCAAGTTGGAAAATTTTTCTTGCAAGAAAATATACAAATAGATATAGAGTTTAATTTGATGTTAAAAGTAACAGTTGTATGTAAAAACAAGACAGAAGATATGCTGTACATAAAATCATGACATAACAATTTACTTTAAAAACAGTATAGCAAATTGGCTTAACACTTTGTTTACCAAAGGTAATTTAAAGTACAATGAAAACAAAACCGTTTGAATACTTGATTAGTTTAATACGAATGTTCATTTTAAAATCATCACCAACTAGTACACTTAATCAACATCAATACACAACATGAAAGGTTATTCTACAAAGCTAGAAATATAAAAAAAAGGCATTTTCTCACTCGCTTATAGTCATTTTTAGTTTAATACAAATGTTCATTTTAAAATCATCACCAATTAGTACACTTAATCAACATTAATACACAACATGAAAGGTTATTCTATAAAACTAGAAATATAAAAAAAGGCATTTTCCCACTCGTTTACAGTTATTTTGAGTTCACCCCCCCCCCAAAAAAAAGCTATATAATCATTAGTAATATGTCAGATTTTGGTCATTTCAGAATTAAAAAATTGTCCCTCAAAAAGAGCACAATATAACATTACATTTGAATCTTTTAGTTTTAGTTATAATTTTCTGAAGATTGTTACTTGAAATTTACAGAGTTTGTATTAATTTTTCCTTTACATTATGCACTGACTGTACAGTGTATTCATAAAACTAGAAAAGAAAACTTTAAGGCTGGTGTTAAAAAATAATAATTATGTAAATACAGGGTTAAAAAAGTATTAGACAAAAATAATCACAATAAATACATAGATGATGATGATGATGATATGCATATATTAAAAAAAGAAAGAAATGGCCACAATGATAAAACAGTTAAAGATAAATTGCATTCATTTATAGTTGCAAATTCACAAAGTATTTATGTACAATGTAATATATACAACAAATAATTTGAAGAGAGAGTAGTGAATAAAAATTAGATACTTTATGAGTTATTTCTATTATATACAGTAAGATCATAAGTTCTTTATGTCTCTCTCAAGCTCATACAACTTAGCTTTCAATCTTCTGAGAGCAGCCGTGGCTTCTTTAGAACGCTGTGCTGTTTCATGAACTGTTTTTAGAAGCTCCATATCTTTATTATTGTTTTCAAATATCAAAACAGCCTAAAAATAGAAATTTGTACACTGTAGTATATGAACAACGTGAGCTAAATATAACAGATTGAGAACTGAAGCTAAATATAGCCAAGCCTATAACAGATAATCTAAATATAATAGGAAAAATTAATAAGTTGTCTATCAGATTTCAGAAAAGTTAATTTTTGACTTTTAAATGATCTACTGAGAACATTTCTTGACTAGCATGCTTTGGATGATTTAGATTTTTTGCATAAAAACGAATTGATGTCAGAATACAGCAAATTCCATTTTTCGTGAGCTTTCCTTGACTGGTAGACACTCTGCCTAGTGAGTAAAGATAATTTTTATAACTAAATAATAACATAACTAATAAATACCTTCAACAGTTGTTTTTCTAAATCTCGAATTTTCCCTTTTAACTGCTTAATATCAGTCTGAAATCCTTCAATTTCCAAACGTCGGAAACGTTCCATATTTTTAAGTCTGCTTTTCTCTAATTTCAACTGTTCAACCACAGAAGCATATTTTTTCTGAAATGGAAAGTAAAATTTTTCACACAACATATTGCAAGCAAAACCTTTTGCAATAAAAATAAAACTTAAGATATTTTTCAAACTCATGTTGTTAAATCCAAGTCTATAATTAGTATTCCAGTTTTATAATATTTAATTATGATTGTTGTCAGTGGCATAGCGAGAAATTTTTTAGGGGGGGGGGAGGTTACGACTTGTGTGTGTGTGTTATTAGAGAGTGAAGAAAATACATTTTGTACAGCAAAAAATCCCTCACTGGAGGAGGTGGGGCATATTGTAAACATCCCCCTTCTCCGTGGCTATGTCACTGATTGTTGTTAAAAATATACAAATTGATTAATATTCTGAAAGTGTATTAAAAGTAATTATTTAATATGGTTTTATTTTACATGTCTTCTAATGAGTTTTTTCAATAATGCAATATTTCTTATTTTAGTTCAGCATGTACTTTTTTACTCAAATATACAAGTATTGTGTTCATATACTGAGTATGCAGACTCGCAATAAAACAAATTTTGTGAAAAACTAAGATGTTTTTAGTAATTTTTTAAAACTAATACTTTGTTATGTTAAATTCCAATTGACATATTTAATTTGTCAATATTATATTAGTAAAAATTTGTGTTAAAATTAAGAATTACTTAAATTAAAAATGTATTGCATAATAAGCTTACACAGCTTCAAAAATGAGCTGATGTGTGAATAGGATTAACAGAACACATGACTTCCTTGTATACCTGATAAATTATACACATTTTTGATGTATTTCATATAAACTTATTTTGTTTGAAATTGAGACACAATTATTTCAGTTAGGAAATTTGAGACACAATTATTAAGGTTTGATGATTTCTGACTAAATACACAAGGGAGAGGGGGAGATAAAATATGTAAATAATGTTTATGGTGGCAAAATACATGAAAGAAAATTTGTTGGCTGGAAAAAAGAAAATATAAAAGAAAGAAAATGTGCTGAAGGGTAGTCTCCTCAACAGGAAAATACCAATTTATGCTATTTCTGATACATAACATATTATGTGTAAAGAACATTAAGGTACAGGGAAGAAAAGCTGACTGCCTTGGTAGCTAGTTATCTTTATTATTAAAAAAAAGGTATGGACATTACTTTGCATAATCTTATAACATCAATAAATTATATTAGCAAAAATCTTTTCACCAAAACATTATTCTTATCAACGGCATCTAAAGGAAGTTTGTTTCAAATTAAGTATGTAATATCATATGGAATTAATGCGAGCAAAAACAGAAATGTATTGGAAAAGAAAAGCATTTAAGAAATATTAGTTCAAAAACTTACTTCTGCACTTTCTAAATTCTCCTTCAAAACTTTGTTTTCTTGTACTAAATCATTTGCTTTTTTTTCAGCTATATCCTTATAGTATCTTAATGTTAGCTTTTCTTCACTAGTATCTTTCTGAAAGAGCTAAATAACATCAAAATATATATTAAATGTTTGAATGATGATAAATTATGTCAAGAATAATTTCAAAAATAAAAGCTAATAAAATTATTGAGTCTTTGATTGAAAACAAAATGTAAAAACAATGTGGAAACTACATGACTTTTTCGAATATCTATTAAAGTATACACACATTTTATGTATTTCATTTAATCTTTTTTGTTCAGAAATGCTTCCTAAGATGCTTCTATGACATTAGGATTTGGTGATTTCTCACCAAATATTGCAGATATCACCAAGTTCCCTTTTGAAAGCATTTTTCACAGAAAATTTAGCAATATTAGTTGGAAATGCTTGACATGATTTCAGCATGGCCCAAAAAATGACTATCCACAGACCTTAGTCAACTAAAAGTCTTTTGGGTTAGGCTATAAGTAAACTACCTATAGAGGAAGGAGCATCCTATTATATTTTCTAGGGAAGGTTGAAGCTAAGATAACAGCATCACAGGGAAAGTAAATAAACAGATTTGGCTGTTTATCACAATTTCTTACACAAAACCAAGCATTTCATTTTTCCATTAAGTAAAATGAGAGATGAGGAAAATAATTAAATAGTTTTTGCAGCACTATTTCCATAAGTCACGTGACTTATATGCTTGTTTCCGTTAAGGTTACAATTGCTCTCTCCACCTACTTCTCCTCTATGAAACTACCCAGTTGGTCACAGTTAAAATTTACTTTAAAGGTCCACAACTAGATATTACAATAGTCCTACATACATAATTTCAACATTCTATGCCTAATCATTAAGTTATGTGAGATATGTATGCACATACATGTGCATAGGAACATCATACCAAATTGTGTTAAGCAAAACTACATGAGGAGCATCTGCCTGGGGGGGGGGGACTTTAAGCAGAGGTTTTTTTTTTTTTTTTTTATGAGGTTCTAATGTGTATTCATGTTACATCTGAAGGGAACTGCCCAAAACTCCAGACCATTAGATTGCCAACTGTGTGATAGGCCAGAACACTGGAACTTTACACTTCAGCCATCTACCATGTTGAGTGTCTACTCAGCTATGGCGAGTCCCAACATCATGCTAAAACCAGTCAAAGGAGGACTGTGTATAAATATATATATATATCACAAACTTGGTGAAAGTACAACAATTCTTTTACACAATACAAGCAGAGTATCCACCATTGTCCATTAATAGTGCCAAAATCATAAAAAAAAGTTGCCAAAAAAGCATTTTTTTCTTCTGCATTTTAGTTGTCAAAATAATAGCACTTTATTGAAAGCTTAATTAAAAAATAAATTAGTGACACCGTAACATTAAAAAAAAAATCACAATATGAATGAAAATAATTTTTCGCTTTACTCGAATGTAATATTTTCTTGTTGTCTCTTACTTATACAACTATACTTCACATGAATTATAAACTGATAAATACGGGTAACATTACAAATTTTTTAGTGATAACTATTATTACAATGAAAAAAATTAAATAATCAAATTTTTAAAAATCTTTCTTATGTTTTCTGGTTCTTTCACATGCATAATTCTTTTAATGAATACAAAAAAATTATCACAATGATCACTGTTTGGTCCCCTAGAATAGTTATGACATGCAAATAGACATTACTAGAGAGGCTTAAGAGTCACTCAATAAAGTTTGGAAAAGAAAGAAAAATAACAAAGAACAAAACTTTTGTCTTTTTTAATTATCAAAATAGTTGCCTGTAAAAGAAGTCTCCAAATAATTGAAAATAGTGTAGAAAAACATTTTTTAATGAAAAAATATCTGAAGTTGATTAATCTTAAATTTAGTAAACAAAAGTCTTTTTAGGTGATGGTGGTCACCCTGTACCTATAAGTAAAAATATGATTTGATAAAATAATAAAGTATCTCTTTATTTCTTTTTCAGGGGACAAGAACTGTTATTTTCTGAAGGTTTGCATTAAAGCAAAGATAGTTTTTAAAACATAATCATTCATTTATTACCTTCAACTGAGTTTTAAATTTCCGGCACTCAGCTGATAAATCTTTTATCTTTTCTTCACAGAATTTATGTCCTGGACCTTTCCGACAGTAAAAGCAAATAAATGGATCAGGCTTTGAATCCTTGTATGTCTGATATTCTAGAAGTAATTCATCAAGTATATCATTTGCTTCATGAGAACCGGTTTTCTCTATTTTGTCTTTTAAGTTGGAAAGGATTGAAGACTTTTCCATTTCATACTTATCTTCTACCTGTTTCAGTTTCTGTTTCAAAGACAAGCACTCATGGATACTTTCTCTTAATAGTTCTTCTGTTTCTTTCAGACTAAACAGGTTAAAAAAAAAAAAAAAAAATGTTAGCTCGTCAAAAATATGCAATAAAGATATAAATTTATAATGAAGAAAATAATCATTTCTAAAAGTATAAGAAAATATGAATGAAAAAATCCCAATCAAACCATACATTTGAATTAACTGTAATCAATTTTGAATCTCACAGGGTTCATATAATTTAAAATAAAATTCCCAGAGTTTTCCCGGTTATTTTTCAAGAATTTCCAGGTTATCCCCGAAATAAAAATACGATACATATAGAGTGACTACTTTCTAATCATTTGTTTTATACCAGGCCCCAATTTAAGCTAATCACATTACTAGAGTATGACAGTAAACAAAATTTATGCTTCCCACATCCTTTAGAAAAAACAATGCTTTAACATTTATGTCAAACAAGATTCTATATCTGATTCCACCTATAAAAAATCAGGAACTGAGTAAGGAATTTACAGAAGTGAAATGAGTCTTTGCAGAACCACTTCACTTATGAACACAATTAGGATAAATTTTTGATAGTGTCAGTACACAAGGTTATTGGTAAACAACTCCATATTCCTCAATGATAATTTAATAAAACTCAGCAATCTTATGCATGGACAATGAAAACTTTTACATTTTAAAGGTTTTTAAATAAAAATACCTAAACTTAGAAACTTTCTAAAATGTTTTTATTGTTATTATTAATTACATTTTTATTCAATGAAGAATGCCAGAAAACATTAAAAAGAAAGAAAATACAGAAAGCAGGAGGCCTTTTTAATATTCCAAGGGTGAAAGCTAAATTTATATCTATCTATTGGATATTATTTATTTCATTTGTTGCATGCTAAGTAATATGTGCAAAAACTGAAATGTAATTAACTGGGTGTACTAACTGAGCTTTCTTTTAAGGCAGTAAAAAAAAAAGGGAACATAAAAAATGTGCTAAGAACTCTGCCACAACATTTTCATCATATATGAAAATAAATTAGCAATTTAACAGAAGTGAATACTCGAACAATTTTTTTTTTTTCTTTTAAGTTCACGTAATGTCTGGTAACAGAGTATACATGTGTTATCTTAAAAACTCGTACTTATGTGTCATCTTTTAAATAAAAAAAAATCGTTGTGTTGCTTGTTCCCATTGTGAAAATTGTATGAGTTTAGTTAAATTTTGCTAAAAATATTTTTCAAGCCAATATAACTAAAAGGTCCAGAAAAACAAATTTTTTTAACACTAGTTCAAAAAATAGACACTGTGACATTTTCTGAGAAAACTTGTATTAGGTACCATAAAGGTGAAACAAACTTTTTTAAATGCAAAAATAGTAGATATTATATTAGAAATACAATTCATATTGAATAACCATAAAAATAATATAACTTAATAGATCTGTTAACTACAGGGGGAACAAAAAAAACTCTTAAAAGCAAATTTTTTTATTAATTAAAAAACTTTTTAAAATATTTTGAATTGATTTTTATATATTTTAATTAATTTATTGTATTTAGACTGTGCATATTTGAACCATACAACTATAGACTATACTACAATCAATAGCAATAACTGCAGTTGATAACAATTATATCAACTGCATAATAATATGAAATACTTGTGTCTCTAAATAGTAGTAGCAAGTGAATATTTAAAGAAGGTTTATCGGCAAATGCGGGTTAAGTTATGTTGTAAAACAAAATTACAAAGCCTTCAATGAAAATAAATATTGCATGACATCTGTTATTATTTTTAACACATCTTTCAATTTTTAGATTAATCTAATATAACAAGTTATAACTTTTTTCTAATTTCATTAGCTGATCATAATTACTTGTTTTATTTCAATTGAAAACATACTGCCACCAATTCTCAAAAAATGACTAGGAGGATCAAGATATTGCCTCATATTTATTCCATAGGATAATGCAAAACCATATATAAGGATGATCTGCAACTAATTAGAAGAATTTCATTACAGATGGAAAATACAAACAAAATCACAGCCACCAAGTAGTTTAAATTTTATTGTGCTATACTTGGTGGTATTTTTAACTCAATGGTAACATCAAGTCTTGTCCAAAGTTATTGATGACAGGATAAATATTGTCTTCAATAATATTTCTCCTGAAGTATTGAATAATATGTTCACGTCCAAAAATGCTGGATCCTACCTATTTTAAAATGCAGTAACAAAAGTATTGAAAAATCCAGGAATTAACTGAGCACTCAAAATAAAAATTAGGAGTAATACTTTTATTTATTGCATAATAAAGTTTTTTTATAGTTAGTGTGATCTATATTTATTTTATTTTGCTATTATTCATATGGGGCAATTTAAATTAATCAACTTTTTACTACTATTATGACAGAGAGAATAACCATTAGATGGATAGGCTGGAGAAAAAAATAGTTTCAAAATATGAATCATTCAACAAATGAATCTAAATAACCACATATACCTACCATGTGCCTATAATATAAGCGCATACCTCATGATGCAGATTGACTCCAGAATATAAAGAATCATGTATACATACTTGCAGTAAGACTTTATATAATAATGACAACATATTATTAACTACATAATACACCACAATTAAACTAACAACAAAAACAAAAAAGTTGAAATTTACAGGGTATTCCAAATTAAAGTCCCACTTTAAAACGATCAGAAAAGGAAAACTATTGGACTGAATGTTATCAAACTTGGTAATTGTGTAAAGGTGGTCAGGGAAGTTATTATCCGCGGGAGGGGGGGGGGGGGGTAAAGCTCAAAAATTCAACACCAGGGGTGAGGACTTATTTAAGGGGGGGGGGGTTCAGGGGTCCGACCCCCCTCCCCACATGAAGAACATTTTGGAGGGGGTTCAAAAAATTTGGAAGGGGTCCAAATGGTAAAAAAGGAAGTATTTTTCTCGAAAGGACACTATATCATTTTCATTTTAGTAACAAAAATCAAAATTTCGTGGGGGAGGAGGTTCGGACACCTGGACCACTCCCTAGGAGTCTCTCTAGGAATTATGTACAAGTTTCAATGCTCCCAGAAGAACTAGATGAAAACTAAAGTGAACAAATGAGCGATAAACGCACCGTTAAGGAATTTGAAGACACTTAATTATTATAACTACATTAATTGACAACCCAATATAAATAAGTAATGGAATGCTGTTCTTACATATTGTTCCAAATCACCATTTTAAATCTAAATTACAGTTGCCACATAAATACAAAATATCATCTGCATATGTTTAATTATTGCCACCTGGGCAAGATTCGGAGCATTAAAGTAAGAATTAACCCAAGTAAGACAAACATGGTACACTCATGGATTATGATGCACATTTGAAACAATATTTAAAATGGTGAAGTATAGTTGGAATATACTTGGCGAAGATTGAAAAATAACTTTAGTAGTCCATTTTAAGATAGATTTCGATTCCAAAGATGAGTTTTATGGAACAAGGAAGAAAAATATGGCACACTCACGAATAATGATAACTTTCCAACTTAATGGAATAAGGAAGAAAAATAGGGACGATGAATAAATTATGATATGCTTTTAATATATAGCACTTTAGTGCATATTTAAAATCTGAAACTGTATCAGATTTTCTTACTTTTTTTTTACAACATACTTCTTTTTTGGACTGTGGCAAGTGGCATTTTGAACAGTTTTTCCAAATGTTTGAGGACTACTAATACTTTCTAACAGTGCCCACCACACAGGAAGAGTTAAGACTTCTTTTGTCAGCAGTTACTTTGTTTTTCAGTTTGTTTCTGCCAACTGAATTTCTTCATTTTATTTTGCAGCTTTTGTGGTACACTTAAAAAAGTTATTATTATTAATTATTATTTATTTATTTTGCTCTCCCAGCCGTACACCTTTCTTTTCCTTTTTGCAAATGTTCTTCAGATTTAACAGGATCTTGCTTCAGCTTTTCACAGTGTTTATGGAATCTTTAAGTGCAATTCATTTTCACTCATTCTTTCACAGAAAGGAGAAGAATTTACCTTAAAATCAAGTTTTAAAGAGAAATGGATTTACTTTTCAGAACAATAAAAGGTACTGAGTCTTGGTCAACTGGTCTTCCATGTCCAAATTGGTCTTGTGGAAGTAGGTGCATAGCTAACACCATGGGTGCCCATAGGAATTTTTCTAGGAAGGGGGGGGGGAGGGAACTTCGAAAAAATTTTCTAGAGGGGGGCAAATTTCAAACTTTTAACAAATTTAGTTCTGGTTTTGCCATTTGTTTACATGATGAGACATTAACCAAAACTCTGCAAGTGCCCTACCTTGCCCCCCCTTATGGGTGCCCATGGCTAACACAATAACAATAATTGAATTCTCAAACTACATGTTTACTTTAGATTACACTTAGGATTTTCCAAACTGAATGATAGGTTTCTTTGTATAATACTACCTTCTATACTACTATTACAAATGCTTTTATGTAGTCAAAATAAAACTTACATTTTTATTATATAGTGTAGTGGGTGTGTCTGATCAGGGTACCTACAGATTTCACATCTTTTCCTTTCCTGACTTTTCCCTGACATCTATCATGCTCTTCTCTGACTTTATTTAGTGTGCTTTCCCAAATTTTGCGTTTCTATTTTTAACATTACATCCTTTAATTAATAACTTTTTATATATTTTGCCCCTTTTTTTACAAATAATAATAATAATAATAAAATTAATATATACTAGAATCTTATTTGACATCACTGGATTCTAACAAAAACCATGTTTGATAATAATTCTGGATAAAATTAAGCATATTTCAAATGTACAAGATATGCTCATAAAGGACACATTTTAAAATTATTTATAAGGTTAAATGAGAAAATGAAAATAAAACAATTTCTATACTTAGGTTCAAACAGCAAGTATTTTCTTGATTTTGCTGCAAAATTCAATTTTTCTTGCATTTCTCTAACCTTTCTTCAATTTCTGCTAATTTCCCTGACTTTTTTCACAAATCCCTGACTTTCCCTGACCAAAACTCATTTCCCCGACTTTCCCTGATATTCCCCGACTTTCCAGGTCTGTAAAAACCCTGCTTATGCAATGTCACATTCTTAACACATAATAGAAGTACTATAAAGATATATATATAATGTATAAATTTTATGTAATTAGCTACATCTAACTGAACTTCCAGTAGATCAGAATTTTCAATATAAATATCTAGCCATTCTGCTGTGAGAGATATAACTATCACTTTGTTGTTGCAGGTGTGACACACTAATTAGGAATAATTAAATGCTAACTTTTGCCAGTAAACTTCACAGGTAAAAGACTGTTTATTATAGCTGTCAGATTATGTATATAAAGCTTTGTAAAGTATTTTTCTAGTTGTATACTAGAACATAAAACTCTTATGAGATATTTGACAAATATTTTTCTCATTCACTTTTATCATTTTACTAATTAAAATATTAACGTTAAGAAAACATTAATTTTCACTTTACAAAATACTATGCACATCTCTGAGTTAATTAACAAAAAATCATGAATTTTTGAAGGATTTTAATTTTGTGACCAGAAGTCCACATTTTTGCATATTGGGCATCATGCTACCTCCAAATTAAAAAAAAAAAAAAAAAAAAAAAAAAAAAATGTAATAAAATTAAAGAAAGGCGAATACAGAAATAGCATAGTATTTAAATATGGCACTAGCACATTACTATGCCAGATAATAATATTAACAATAACAGCAATTTGATTGCTGTTCTAATATTTGAATTTTTCGTTAACCAAATGGCTTTGATTCCAGAGGTTCCAGATAATTGGCTTTTTACTGTATAGTTATGAACAAACAGATTTACATAAAAAGTTTAAAAAACAATATGCAAGAATTAAAAGATGATTACTTCTCTGATAAATGCTTTGCATTAGATCTGTGGGCCGCAATCTGCGCTTCTGCAGCTACAACTGAATTTCTGCATTGCTTTGCCAATTCCTCAAGCTTACTTAGTGTAACTTTTGAATATTCAGAAAACTGATCTTGTACAGACTTCACCTGAACAAGAAATAAATGAATAAATAAAGAAATATTAAATGAACATTTGCAGCATTATACCTCTCACTCACTCCTCCCCACCCCATTTGATAAGAATGTTGTTTATATTGGAGAGATATCAAAGAGAGCTTATAAGTGGATGGAAGAGACCAAATCACAAGCTTAACACACATGTGAGTACCAAATGAACATGTAGCATTTGTACTTTTCAAATAGTGGCAAAAGGCTGCCCAGCAGCAGCACAAGTCAGAAATATCTCTCTCTACTACTACTTTTTTAAAAATGCACTAGGTGCCACGGCCCCTAGACTTGCTACGCTCGCTTTTCAAATGAATCATTCGGCCCCTGATAAGGAGTATTCATAAAAAAAGACATAATTTCAACAGAAAAAAACCAAAGATTGGATCAGATAGAACGTTACTGAGCTACATGTTGTTTCGTTCTTGCATGTTCATTGGTACATAAAAATTTAAACTTCACACTACAGTAGACCACACCCCCATATCACAGTAGATATTTTGTTATAGGAATCCGTGTTCTACGGGTCTTGAGCTATACTCCACCTGGTGTGTGGACTCCGCGTATAATCACTGGAAAAATTATTTGCACTCCTCAGAAACACAATGATATTTAATGTTGCCATTCAAAAGTTATATTAATTAGGAGTTAAAGCGTAATAAAATCAGAACATCTGTTTCATCTGTATTTTTATTTATGTAAAACCTATTGGACACCTTGCGTATTTGACACCCATGGTGATTATTCATTATTTGGCGACTTGCGTATATGTATAGTTAATAATTAGCTCTAAGAAAACAGTACTTCACATGTTTTCTTTGATAAAAACTACGGAACAGATAGGATAGCTCGCCACCAATGGTGACTTTTCATTATCTGGCAATTTACACATGCTCACAACCTATAATTACTGCTCATGCAAGGTTCCCGGAAAACAGTTATCCATATTTTCGTATACATAATCCTTTGCAGATTGGCATATTTAGCACCACGAATTATATCATCTCGCCGGGCTGGCAAATAGGCATAGTTAACACCATCAAATATGTCTACTGGTAGCAAATAATCCAGCTGGACCGAACCGCCTTTAAAATAATCTGCACTTTAATTATTTTTCATTTTCAAGATACTGGGTTCCAGCATTCTGGAACTCGAAGCTTAGATTCACCCTGCTTGGAAAGATACTATTTTGCCAGATCATTCCTAATGCCAAGATGGTGCTTTTAAAATCAGTTACAATTAGTTATTCTGCTTTGGAAAAGCAAATAGTCACTAATTCTAAACTCCTGTTGTCTAAGCGAACTTACTATTTGAAAATTGTCAACTTTGTGTAACACACTTCGAGTTATTTATTTCATATACTTTTTAATTTGGTGTAAAATGGGTGTAATTGTACATCATGTTTGTGAATTTCACGCGATTCTACATACTTGGAAACACTTTGTTGCAAAGGAATGAATGATTTTATGCCAAATCTGGCAATCGTTACGTTTATTTTTTCAGTTTTTTATTAATATCTTCTAAAATAATTAGATTTTTGAAATTTAAGTCAGCTTATCAGGTTCCTCAGAATTTTTCGAATCTGTGGTCACCTTAGTCGAAACTCAAATCCCATCGGTTTAGGGGGAGATAGCCCAACAAGCTTTGACAGTGGCCTTTACTTTTTTTTTTTAAACAGAGACACACCTGAGTTGGAATAAAAAACTCTATATTGAGTGAATACATATATTTACTACCTGACCATAAAAATCTGGACATTTATATTTTCCTAGATATAGCACTAACAGGTTGGCATATTTTTACCATTGATGGTAATAACTGCAGAAAAAAAAAAGAAAAAAAAAAAAAAAAAAAAAAAAAAAAACATTATGAGAAAAAAGATAATTGCCAAAGTACTAAAAACAGAGATGAGTTGTGTTTACTATAGGAAAAAGAATATACCAGGTGTTTCAAAATAGATGTTACAGCGATTATCTTTTAAACCATAAGTGATCGAAACATGCTTTCAATTAGAAAAGTTTCAAATTAAGAGTAGCTTTCAGATAAGACAATTTTTTTTACTACGGGCTGTATACATATTAAAATATGAAATTTAATTTTTATATGGTCCCTCCATTCTTATCACTTATGTTTATAAAAATGTTGCTTTTTGTCTAAGAAGATTAATTTAAAAAATCCCCTGTCTCTAAGTGAAATAGTTCCGAGATATTGCAATTTGAAAATTTTGGCATTTATTGTCAAGCAGTAAGGTGATGATATCTCAAAAGTGAGAAAAATGTAATTACTTTTCAACTGATGCTAATTTATGTTAATAGTCACTCGACAGACACAGTTAACTCCTCAAATTCTAATTTAGTTAGACCATATTTTTCTGTAACGCATATTTGACAGTTAGAGAAAGTTACCACACCATAGTAACTTACACCATTATTTGGTCATTCTCTTTTACACTTTAAAATTCCTTCTCTAGAAGCTTGATGTAATTAGTGGATGACCCCCCCCTGAAAGACTAAATTATTGCTAATTTCATAAAGCAATACTGATCATTTTAGGTAAAACTGCAACATTAATTTCACACATTTGAATGTGTTTAATTGCTATTCCCAACAATGGGATCTTTATTTATCTTCTATCAACTCATAGTTGGTCCCCTAAAGTAAAGATTTTTTTTTTTTTTTTTTTTGGGGGGGGGGGGGGGGGGAATGATGCTAACACATTAGGTAAAGCGGTGTCAGTCGTCATTTTCAAAATTAATTTTCTCACTAACTATTTCACTTAGACATGGAATTTTTTGTTTTAATTTTCTTAGACAAAGAGCAACATTTTTCTAAATATAAGTGATAGGAAAGGGGGAACCGTATAAAATTTACATTTTGTATTTTAATATGTATACAGCCCTTAGTATAAAAAATTGCCATATCTGAAATCTACTCTTTATTTGACGAACTTTCCTAATTGGAAGCATGTTTCTATCACTTATGGTTTGTAACAGATCTTCCCCTCCTGCAGAGGGCGCCGCCTATAGCGGCGATTAATTTGTAATTGTAACTACGCACTTAGCGTGGCAGGTTCCTTTGGACTGAACGGACGAACGGAGGCCGCGAGCCTTACAAATGTTAAACGGAAGGCTAAGGCCTAATATTGGAAATCATTTTGTGTAAATATGTAAATATATATATATGTGTCATGTACTTAGAAGCAAATAAATATCCTAGAAGTTTAAAGGACCGGAATTAAATTCTCCACTGGACCACCGCACCCTCTCCGTTATATGGTGCGACTCGTCCGGGAAAAATTGGTTTAAGCCACCACAAGGTCTAGGATACATCTATCGGAATACCTCTACCTGAAAGGTAAGGTCTCTTAATATTGCTCATTTGAAATTTGGAATATGGATAATCTCGCTAAAATTATCGAAAAGCGAAGCTTTACTCGAAGCAGCGTTACTAAACTGGTAAAAAGAGTCCAGGCAGCTGACGATCAAAATGAAACTCATGAATCCTTATTAGAAATACTGGAATTATTAGAAACCAAGGAAAAGGCTTTAAAAAATTTTGATTCGGAAGTCGAAAAGCTAATTACGGACCCTGAAAAGTTCAAAACCGAAATTAAGGCATCGGAAGAATACGAAGATAAAATTATCGCTGCTAAAAGTAAATTGAAAAATAAAATTAAGGAACAAGATAAAGAAACTACGCAAAGAACCCACACAAGCCATAACACATCCAATGTTTCAGAAAATACCTTTACTGCCATGAAGCTTCCCCTCCTCGAGATTCCGCGTTTTTCAGGTGATTCCAATTTCACTGAATTCCTTAACTGTTTCAACTGCGCAATAGGTGAAAATGATTCTCTCACTAAAATTGAAAAATTTCAATACTTAAAGTCCCTCCTTTCTCCCCCTGCTTATAATGTTGTCGCTGGATTTGAATTAAACGAGAAAAATTATGATTCATGCCTTGAACTTTTAAAACAGCGTTATGGACGTACTGATTTTATTATTAATTCCTATATGACAAAACTACTAAATTTGGAACCAGTGAGAAATTCTTCGTACGTAAAAGGCTTGCGTAAACTGTACGATGAAATAGAGGTAAACATAAGAAACTTACGCGCGTTAAATGTTACCGAGGGATCATACGGTCATTTATTAAACCCCTTACTTTTAAAATTACTCCCTCCAGATTTAGTCTTGGAATTCCACAGAAATAGAGATAAGGACGTGAATTGTGAGGTTTCGGAAATAATGAAATTTTTGAGAAATGAAGTTGAATCGAGAGAAAATTGCGAAGCTGTAATGAGCTCCCACAAAGGTAACGAAACTAAACGTAACCCTTTTCCAAATTTTCAAAGCGGATTCGGACAAACCTTTCAAAGAAATTATTCAAAGCCAAAAAATGTACCGACCGTTGCAACATTACATACACAGGTAAAAAATAATTGTATATTTTGTGATTCTGTAAATTCTCATGATTCTGTAAATTGCAAAAAATTAGATGTTGAACAAAAAATAAGTAAACTTAAATCAGACTGTAGGTGCTGGTTGTGTTTTAAAAGAAAACACGTAAGCAGGTCCTGTGTATCAGGTATTATTTGTAAATTCTGTTCCTCTAGGTACCACCATGAGTCCGTTTGCAGGAAAAAATATAATCCTGTAAATTCTATAATCAGAAATACTGATAAGCAAACTGAAAAAGGAAGTGATATGGATAAGTTAACCCCTAAAATAAATGAAGAAAATATCTCGGTATCACACAATAATATCTGTTGTAAAAATAAGCCCTTTTTACAAACTTGTTCTGTATTTGCTTGCTCGAAAGAAAAAACGGTCATTACTAACGCCATATTAGATAATGCGTCGCACAGGAGTTTTATTAGCGCAACGTTAGTTAAACAGTTGAATCTCAAACCTATACGTTTTGAAGAGCTAGCAATTTATTCTTTCGGTCAAACTTCAGCTTGTAGAAAACATTACCCGGTCGTTTGTGTGAAAATTTATGACAGATTTAACATGTCTAATTCCCCCCTCTCCATGGAAGCGTTAGTGGTAGAGTGCATATCTCATTTGGCCTTGAACTCCCCGGATTCCGCAACTTTGGAAGACATAAAGCGCAAGGGCTACATACTGGCTGATACATTTGAAAACAATCATGCTGATTTATTAATTGGAAGTGGAGACTTCTGGCAAATTGTTTATAATGAGAGAGTCAAACTTAATGATCACATGTGGTTAATAAATTCGCGCTTCGGCTGGCTAATAGCGGGAACTGATAAGATAAACAGTGTTGGGTCTGGTCAGGATAATTGTTTATTAACTTTAAACTCGTGCTGTATTTTATTTGACCTAAATAATTTTTGGGAAATTGAGGAGTTTCCGAATGAAATAAAAAACCTTTCTGAAAGGGACGAACAGATAATTAGAGATTTCGAGAATTCATTAAAATTTAATGGAGAGCGTTATGTTTGTAAATTAATGTGGAAGGACAACATCGGACCCCCTTCAGATTTAGACTCTAATTATGAGGTTGCAAGAAGGCGTTTTAACTCATTAAAAAATAAACTAAGTAAAAATCCAGAAATTTCTGACGAATATAAACAGATTGTTTCTGATCAATTGGAATGCAATATTGTAGAGAAATGTGTTGATGAGGATATAAATTCAGGCTATTATATGCCTCACAGAGCTGTTATTAGAGATGATAAAGAGACAACACGCGTTCGTATTGTGTACGACTGTAGCAGTAAGGAGAATGAAAATAAAAAGTCCTTAAATGATTCACTTGAATCTGGAGTTAATCTTTATCCAAATTTATTGGATATAATCCTTAAATTTCGGGAAAATCAAGTTGCGTTTTGTGGAGACCTTGAAAAGGCCTTCCTTATGATAGAAATTGCGGAGGAGGACAGAAAATATTTGAAATTTTTGTGGTACTCGGACGAAAAATTTGATTTAACAGAAACGCTTCAATTAAACCGTCTACCGTTTGGGTTGACGTCTTCGCCGTTTGTACTGGCTTGCGTTTTGAAATTTCATATAAGGAAATTTAAATTTGACTATCCAAATTCTTACGAAATGTTAAACTCACTCTATGTCGATGATCTGTATTATGGGGCCAAAACCGCCCAGGAAGCCTATCACTTAACCTCTTCAGCAATAGAAATATTGCGGGCTGCAGGATTTAATTTAAGAAAATTAAAAACTAACTGCGTGGAATTAAATGAACTTTGGCGCGGAAACGGATACGAGGAAAACACAGATTTTGGACAAGGGACAGGATTTTTGGGATTGAAGTGGGATTCAATTGAAGATAAGATTATGTTAGATTTAGGAGACATTAGGGATTCTTTGGAATCTGGAATCACCAAGCGGCATGTACTGAGAATAATCTCGAAAATATTCGATCCTTGCGGATTAATTAGTCCATTTGTGATTAGAGTCAAAATACTTATGCAAGAAATATGGCTCGCAGGACTAACATGGGATGAAATTCTACCAGAGAACTTGCAAAAAATATGGAAAAATTGGTGTAAAGAAATTCCGGATCTATACAGTTTAAGTATCGACCGTAAACTATTTTCAGTTACAAATGTAAGCGAAGTATCTCTTCACGTGTTTACGGACGCCAGTACCAAAGCGTACGGATCAGTGGTGTACTTAAGATACTCGGCGAGCGAAGGAAAAATTAAAACTTCCTTTGTGATAGCTAAAAGTAAGGTCGCTCCACTGAAAACTTTGACACTACCACGGTTGGAACTAATGGGTGCCGTACTCGGAGCTCGTTTAGGGAAATATGTTCAGAACATTTTCCCCTCCTTTACCCAACAAATAAATTTTTGGACTGACTCGACAATTGTTCTCCACTGGGTAAAGGGTCCATCAAAACTGTGGAAGCCTTTCGTGTCCAACCGAGTTTCTCAGGTGCAGTCCTTTTCTCGTCCAGAGTGCTGGAACCATTGCAGTAGCTCAGATAATCCTGCTGACCTTACCACTAGAGGAGAATCAGCGAAAAAGACCGTTTCTAGTACCTTGTGGTGGTCGGGCCCTGATTGGCTGTCCCAACCGACTCACTTGTGGCCTGCTCAAAACTTTAAGAACCAGTCAATGAATCAAGATGACCAGGTGATTGCTAAAGAACGTCGAGCAGTAGCAGTGAACTCAGTCACTATCGACAGTGCTGACAACTCAATTTTTAAGTGCCTTAACATCGAGAATTTCAGTAATCTCAACAAACTGTTACGAGTCACAGCGTGGGTAAAAAGGTTTGCCCACAACGCCAAAAGGGGTTCTCAAAAACTGAGTGGCCCCGTCTCTGCTTCAGAACTCCAGGAGGCCCTCTACTCTTGGATCAAGGCTGTTCAGCACCACCATTATGGAAGCGAAATAAACCAGCTACTTTCCCAGGGACACATAAACAAAACTTCCCGAATTTTCAATCTGAACTGTAAATTGAATAATAATAATTTCTTATCTTTACAGGGACGCCTGCATTTTTTTAGCGGTGATGAAGAAGAAAAACATCCCTTACTGCTCCCACCCAACGATAAATTAGTTGAAATGATCATACTCGATGCCCACATTAAAATGGGTCATTTAGGTGTTGATGCAACACTTACCCATTTAAGGGAGCAGTTTTGGATTATAAAGGGGAGGCAGTTCGTAAAAAAAGGTCTTAAAACAGTGTATGATTTGCAGACGATTTACAGCTAAGGCTGGAACTCAAGTGGTTGCTCCCCTTCCTCCTGACAGAATCCAAGAACATCCTCCTTTTGACATTTCCGGTGTGGACTTCGCCGGACCCTTTTTTACTAATGACTCTAAATTTAAATCTTATTTACTGATTTTTACTTGTACTGTGACCAGAGCTATTCATTTAGAGCTAGTAGTTGATATGAGCACAGAGTCTTTTTTGTTAGGATTTAGAAAATTTATTTCTCGTAGAGGTTTATGCTCAGTTTTGTATTCTGATAATGCTAAGAGTTTTAAAAGAGCAAATTGTGAATTGAAAAAATTATGGAAGCAAATCGACAATCCTGATGTAAAAACCATGTTTGCCTCAAAGGGCATTCAATGGAAGTTTATAGTTGAAAGAAGTCCATGGTGGGGAGGGTTCTGGGAAAGACAGATACGCACCGTCAAAACTTGCCTAAAGAAAATTATTGGTAAATCTTCTCTCTCATTTAAAGAATTGGAAACCATATTAACAGAAATTGAAGCCATAATTAACAGTAGACCGATAACGTATCTGTACAATGAAACCTCAGAACCTTCTCCACTCACTCCTTCTCATTTTCTTGTTGGCAAACGGTTAATGTCTTTACCCGTTTCTAAACAAAACCCTTACGAATTAACTGTAAATAGAAATTCTTTGGTAAAACGATATAAGTATCAGCAAACCCTTCTAAACCATTTTTGGAATCGGTGGAGGAAAGAATATTTACTAAACTTAAGGTCTGCTTATATATTTCCTCAACCAGGTAAGACTTCTTCATTCAAGGTAAACGATGTTGTTTTGCTTAACGATGAGCGCTACCCCCGTAACATGTGGGTAATGGGAAGAGTCATTGAGCTCTATCCAGGTAGAGATGGAAATGTTCGCTCTCTTCTTCTCAGGACCCCTAAAGGGGACTTACGACGCTCAGTCCAGTTAGTGCATAATTTGGAGATAAATCCATAAGAAATTTAGTTGATGTGATTATCAGTATTTTTAGAATATATCTTTGTCTTATTTTATGTAGTTAATCTAGTAATGTCTTGTACTTATTATATGTTATTTTCTAAATTTGATGATATAATGTTTGATTTTGAATTGTTGTTTGAATCTTGGTAAGTGAACTCTTACGAGTTCAGGTGGGGAGTGTAACAGATCTTCCCCTCCTGCAGAGGGCGCCGCCTATAGCGGCGATTAATTTGTAATTGTAACTACGCACTTAGCGTGGCAGGTTCCTTTGGACTGAACGGACGGACGGAGGCCGCGAGCCTTACAAATGTTAAACGGAAGGCTAAGGCCTAATATTGGCAATCATTTTGTGTAAATATGTAAATATATATATATGTGTCATGTACTTAGAAGCAAATAAATATCCTAGAAGTTTAAAGGACCGGAATTAAATTCTCCACTGGACCACCGCACCCTCTCCGTTATATGGTTTAAAAGATAATTGCTGTAATATCTATTTTGAAACACCCAGCATATATTCTTTATTTATATACAAACCTTACATATACTTGTATATATTCTTATACATATACATATAACTGCACAAAATAAAAAATGAAATTTCGTTATAAACTGGGATAATATAGCAGTATTTATTGATTTCCAGTGGAGTTTCTTTTAAAGATTAGAAATGTATGAGTACATGGTTTTTACACATGAAAGTTTTAATTTTTACAATGCTAAATAAGTGAAATGCTGAAATTAAGTATTAAAATTGCGGAAATTTAAAACTCAGTTGAAGGTAATAAATGAATGAATATGCATCATGTAATAACGACTAAAGTGAATGAAGTTTGGTTACATATGAAGTAGTTACTCAACTTAAACTACAAGAAAGCAAAATTTTTAAAAATTTTTGATTAGACTTTCAGATTTCGCAAAAATTGTTTCAAAATGTGTAAAATTTTTTGCACATTGCATAATAACAACTAAAATGAATGAAATGAAATTTAGTGGCATGATAGTTGGTCACTCAATTTAAACTACAACTGTCAAATTTTTTGAAAATTTGTATTAGATTTTGAGATTTTGTGAAAATTTATTAAAATGTGTAAATATCTCTTTGTTCATCCCCAGCAAACACAGTCCTATCAGTTAAGTAATGGGCCAACACTGGGTATGACAGTTAAGCATCAGCATTGGCATGGTGATAATTGGAACAATGTTGATCCTGCATCGGCAAATGAGGCTGGCACAAGAAACAGAAAACGGATTTTGGGCACACAGCAGTACGATGTGGGCTAGACTTTTAGGGTCAGCACTTCAACAGATGGTATTGGTGAGGTACAGTATCAAAGAATAAAACCGATATTTGCCCAGAAATGGAGTTTCCTAAATAAACTATGTAAAATTGACAAACAGCCCATGTTAGTGACACTTATGAGTTATGTTTTTGATTTAACATTTTTTTAAATGATCACTCTCTTCTAATTTACCCACTTTAATTGTCCCCCCTCCTATCCCCTCCCACTTCAGAGGAGGCAGTTTTTTTTTTTCTTGCTGTTATTGCCAGTACCATATCGCTTACAGAATGTTGTCAGTTAAAGTCTGGCAAAGAACCGTGCCGATGTCATTGAAGTTGTAGCCGACACCACTCCAAAGCCACCTCATCTTTATAGGAGACCTCCCGTCTGGACCGATGCAATTTTGACATTTATGGCATTGACTGACTGATGATGCATCGCGCCTGCTTTACCGGCCCAAAACTTATCCCATAGGGCTGTATTTGCTGGGTCGTGTATAAACAACAGAAGTGAATGAAAAAAAATTTAGCATCATCATAGATGATCATATAAACAATGGACATAAAGGTACTTCAAAATTAATAGATTTTGAGATTTCGTAAAAATTGAGACATTTTTGTTCCACTCCTGAAGAATGGCAATGGAATTGGATGAAATTTGGAATTATGTTTGGTGGCAAGATAGTTTAAACTATAGATGTCAAATTTGTTTGAAATATTTCATAGATTTTGAGAAAATCGTGTAAAGGTTTGTTCTTGCACTCTCAAAAATGGCTTAAGAGAATAGAATGAAATTTAACAACATGATCAGCAATGATTCTCAAATAATAAATGTCTGATTTAAAAAAAAAAAATGGAATAAATTTTAAAACTTTGCAAAATTTGCATTTTTTCTTTTCTTTTCATTTTGAAAGGAGGTGGGGGGGATTGATTTCGTTGGTTTACAAACCGACAGTTTCCGAGCTGACAACCAGCGAGTCAGTTTGCGAACACACCCAGAGTACAAAGTTCCGCAAATCTACGAAGATGCAAATTGACCTTTACCGGTCTCTCCAGAGTAGGTGGTTATAAAGTATATAAACACACAGCTGTGGCTGAAACTGCGAGTAGCAGCAGTATGTTCTATAGTCATGACTAATTGTTTTGTCATGTTTCTTTGAAGTTTATTTATTTCTATTATTGATCAATAAATATGTTTGTTGTTAAGCTGCTGTTTTATAATTTATTCTGATTTAAGCACTCAATGTAAGAGGGTGTATAATCTTCACCCCCACTACAACTTTAAGGCAACATGTTCTGGAGGCATGTTATTAAAGTATCTACAGTGAATCAAACAAACTTTAGTTACATGTGAGGAATGACCTCTTGACTTTAAAAGCTCACTTCATTAGAATAGAATGCTAATTTTGAAAATAAAAGGGTTTCTCTGACAATTTTATTCAGCCCTTTATCACTCTCTAACCTTTAATCTTTTAACAATACTCAGAAGTTAAAACTTTGCATTCTATACTCTTGCTAATAAATTAATTCTGCTCTTCATACTCCAACAATGCTGATGAAAATTCAGGCTTTTTGGAAATCTGTATTACATACTAATCCATCAAAAACAGGTATTTCAGCTAGTGTGTGTATGTTATACATATAGAGAGATATGTATCTATAAACTATTTGCTTTCCAATACATATAAAAATATGAAATAAATAAAACTTTGTAAAATTACACACATCAATCTGGCCACGTGTTTTGGGTAAAAAAAAAATTCGATCTTTGTCAGCAGCAGCAGCAGAAGTTCACACACAGACTGTGATGGGGGACTGAAAAAAGTAAAAATTTCTCTTTACTCATTTCAGTCCCCTGTCCCAGTTTGTGTGTGGACTTCTGCTGCTGCTGCTAATTGATAAGTTACTTTTATTTGTGTTATTTTACAAAGTTTTAGTTATTTTATCTTTTAAATACCAGCTTCTTTTAAGTATTTTTATTAGATATAAAAATAGTTCTTAAATTATAAAATAGTTTATAAGACTACTCATTTCGTACTATGTATACACTTAAAATATTTTTTGGAATATGTATTCAGCATAGAAATATCACTAAATATTTTAATTTCCCTGATCATTAATTATAACAGTAAACAAAGTTACTTCCCTTTAAGACAGCAAATACATAAAAGGATTACTAAAAAAATATCATAATTATACATATAACTATAATATTTTTGAGAAACATGTATAAAAAGAAATTTGCATAAAGCAAGAAAAAATTTCAAAACCATAACAGATTTATGTCTTTAGAGGCTTTAGTGTAATAAAAAAAGGCATTAATAAAATAAAATGGTGCAAAATTAAGAACAGTTCAAAGGTAATGCCTAAAACATTTTCTCACATTGAACTCCAGAGTCAGTTCTTTAAATTGCTCTGTAAGAGCATTCACATTTTCAGCCAGCTTTCTGCATAGTTCTTCATCTTTAAGATATTTGCCTTGCTCCATTAATTTCACCTTCGAAAGTGTTTTATCAATGTGCCTCAGTGCATCTTCCAAGTCTGAGATGGTTTGTCCAGTTATTGGTATTTCTTCCATGATCTCTTCATTAAAATTGTCATCACATTTTTCAAGTTCCTCTTCCTCCTGCAACTTTTTCTCTGTTGTTTTTAATCTGTATTATACAAAACAAGTGTTATATGTATTTTCAATTGAGAAACATATAAATAATTTAGTAAATTAAATATTTTCAAGGTCAGGTATGAATTCTCTAGTAAGTTGATAATTATGTAACAACAATAACATAAAATTCTCCCTAAAAAGGACCTCTACAGGGATTGAATAGATTTTTTTTTTTTTCTGTTTTGTGCGCAGAACTCGTGAAGCTTTAACTTATCATACATATATTCTCATATTAAGCAAATTACAAAAATGTAAATCATACATCAAGATGCAATATCCTGGACAATACTTATTCTTTAAGTCTAATACATTTAAATCTATTTCACACTTAAATCTATGCCCACATCAAATTTTAGAATTTTAACTCTTTTATAGGAAAGTTTATTAAATAATTTGAAGGCACTATTGATTAATTCTGCTAAGAAAGCACACACAAGAAACAAAAGTTCAATTTTTTTAGCTTCTTTTCATTGAGAAAATAGGAATTTCAATTCAACAAACATGTAACATAAAAAGAAAATTGAAAAAAAGTCACATTACAAATTTTATAATTAAAAAAAAAAAAAGAAAAAAAAAAAAAGAAAGAAAGAAAAAAGATTCAGGGTTCATACACATTTCAAAAGAAAAAATTCAGAGTTTTCAAGACTATTCCAGACAATTTAACATTTTTCAAGAACTCAAAATAGAACTTAAGCACACTTTTTTTTTCTATTTAATAAACACTCAAATTATCTAGATTAATTAAACAACAAACTTATAATTCAACCCCCAGTCCCAGGACCCAGCAGTAGTCCCCAACCCCCGGTCTGCAGATATAATGGTGCCGGACCATGCAAGAATCGTTCAGTTATTTCCATTTTTTTTTTGGGGGGGGTGCGTTAATTTATAACCTTGCAACAGAATAAATCTTGTAACTATTTTTAATTATTGCTTATTAAACATTTCAAAATTATAAATTAAAATTGAAATTACATAAATCCTAACTGCCATTTCTGACAACCTATCTGCATGAAATGGGGTTCTCTACAGTGGCAGCAACCAAAACAAAACAACAGAAAAAACTGGATGTAATCAACACACTTTAGACGTCATTGTCTCCTATTACCTCCGATGAAACTGACTTGTTGAGAAAAAAAAGCTCAAGGTTCTCGTTGACTTACCATTCTAGTAAGTTGTAATGTTAAATCACTTTATTTTTTATGAAACTGTATTTCATTCTGAAGGCATGTTTTAAACACAATTAAATTAAATTTATTTAATCATAAAAGTTTAAAATATAAACTATCAACATCGTCTGCCTCAGGGCATTGCAGTAAGATTATCAAACGTGACAGGTCTGTGACGATAAAAAGGTTGAAGAGCACTGGTATAGAGAAGAGATGAAAATTCTTGAAATTTTAAACAGCAAAATTGCTCAAGAAAAAATCTGCATACAAGCACATACTGCTACATTGAACATTAACTATACCAAGGCTAAACTAGATCAGCAGGCAGCGCATTTTGAAGTGCTGGAACATGGCAGCATAAACATGGATAAGGTTCAACCTCGCCTATACAATAGAGTGACCTGCAACAGTGTAGCCATCTGTTGATGTATACTAATACTATAACAAAATGGTTATGATTATCAGAAAAATAAATAAATCAGATAATTAAATAGTTTTATCAAAGGTTTCTCTGAAAATAATCAAATAAAAATAGTAAAATTTGAAAAAAAAAAAAATAAAACTGGAAAAACTCAAATTAACTGTTTTTTTTTTTTTTTTGGATTTTACTTGAAAAAATCAGAAAAAACACAAGATGGTTGAGTTTTTCCTAAAACACCTGGATTTTTGCCAACTCTGATTTTACCTGTAAAATTAGGGGGTTAAATTACCCATGTAAAATTTTCACAATAGTTGATGAAAAGTTAACAATTTGCTGTACTTGCAAATAAATCTTCCACAAACAAATGCAGATTTTATTTTAAAAATCAACTCCTAAAGTAAATACATTTCATTATCATAAATAGTATAAAATTTGAAACAAATATGAAATAAGGGTCTGTTTTTAATCCTATTGCATTAGAGATTTAAACAGAGGAATGCTAAAGAAAATATAGTCATTCCCAAAAAGGAAGGTTGAAACTAGAAAGCTCAAGCATAATTTTCTGTGCAATTTACCTGGTGTAATTTTAACAAAAAAGAAATGAACTTTCACATTTTCATGGAAATCCGGAAGATTTAGTTTATGGAAGAAGACTGGGGGAAAAAAAGAAGTATTTTCTGGTAGACTTCCAGAAAACTCTATCATGCAAGAAGGAGAGAAAGAAAATTTGATAGGAACGCTCAATCCCCGGAATGATCATGGAAAAAATCTTTTTAAAAAAAACCCAGAAATCCGGGTTAGACCCGAAGTACAATAAGGTTTATTATACAGGGTGATCAATTTAAAAGAGTACCTGATGGTTTTTTCTTTTTACCCTTAAATATGTCAGATGTGGCAACTATTCTAACACTGAAATAGAACTGTTTGAATCTTGTTTAAGTGTGGGAGACAATTTCCAATACTGTTGGACTGTTACAACTTTATTTGTGAGGTGAAACAGAAATGCAGGTGCACAATGTAACTTAATCCTGCACTAACTTTATTTTTGAAAAACATAATTTAATTCAAATTTTTTACATAATCATTCCTCACAGCAAATGTTGAAAATGTTCGTCACCTTTTTGAATGCAAACGTGAACACATCAAACCAAGTTTTCTGACTCTCAACAATGTTGGTGTTATTGACGAGATTCCTACAGTTATGTTTGTTTTAATTCATCGATGCTTGCAGAATTTCTCTGGAAAAGCCAAATTGTTTTCATGTTTGCATTCAAAATGGTGACAAAAATTTTCCCCATTTGCTGTAAGGAATGATAATGTTAAAATTTTGAATTAAATTATGCTTTTCGAAAATAAATTATAACAGGATGAAATTCTCTGTGAGTCTCTATTTCTGTTTTACCTCTCAAATAAAGCAGTGACTGTCCAACAGCATTGGGAATAGTCCCACACTCAAAGAAGTTTGCCACAAAAAATTTGAAATCAGTTTCCCTGACTTTCACTGACCACAACTGAAAGAATTCCCTGACCATCGTGGTCCTAAAAAATACACACAACAATGCCAACACACCCATTCCATTCCACTTACCAATAAAAGGCTACAGTTATTAAAATAATACATTTTACATGCATTTATGGAACTATAATAACTTACAAATTAAAGGAGTTTTTATGCATGTTTCTAAAATATAAGTGCACATCTCTCTCTGTCTTAATGGATCAAAAACAATACTTAAATTGTAGTAAGTACTATTAATTATATGATAAAATATTTTAAAAACTTTTTATTACAGCCTCCACCATCCCCATAGCCGTCCAATGCACTCCGCCCCCTTTTTTTTTCTTTCACATTTACAATGAAAATACATACATAAATAAGTAAATTTTACTTTATTAACTGTTTGAGCCCCAGGAGGTATTGAAAAAACACTGTCGAAGAAACCCAAATAACACAACGGTGCTTTCTTTAAGTGAGTACAAAAAGACCTAAGCAGCACGATGGATCTTGTTTTATTTTATGTCAACAAAGACCAAGCAGCGCGATAGCTCTTTGTTTATTTTACATCAATGAATCCCAATTGTAAACTTACCTATTGTAAAATGTACTACTTACATTAAAAGGAGCTGTGTGATGTACTTCCTTCAGTAAATCTGAGCACACGACTTCAACAATCGGTAACACATCATCAGTTGTCCGCAATGTTCGAAATGCACTGGGTTTACTCGACATAAAATCTCAACAGCACAATCACACTGCTTCGGACTCAAATGGTTAACTTTCAATATATTTTCCCTGACCAAACTGGAGTTTTCCCTGACTTTAATCTGTAAATTCAAATTTTCCTTGACATTTCCTGACCAATTTCATTTTCCCTAACTTTCAAGGTTCGTGGCAACCATGAATAATTATACTTCAGTGTTACAATAGTTATCACATTCATCAGATTTAAAGGTAATAAGAAAAACCACTGAGTACTCATTTAAATTGATCATCCTGTGTAAATGAAGCAAAATTAAATAATCAAACAATTGCTGTTCTAAAACTATTTTCTTACCTGACACTTCAAAGCAGCTGAACTACGTCCATGGCATAGCAAATACATAGGATTACTTAAATTTCAGTAATAAAATACTGGTGCCACTTTCAGTTATCATTGGAGAAAATAAATTCTTTGAGCGAGTTCAATAGATCATCTACACTCTTTGTTTGTTGACGAGCAAATATGTGACCTGTGACCTTCAACCGAAAATTCTGGTACTCTGGCACACTTTTCAGTCTCCCCTTTCTCCCACATCCACCAAAAAATATAAATTATCCTTCCATACATCCAAACATTCCAAAAATGCCCTTCCATACATTCCAAAAATACAGTCTATTAAAAATACCCTTCATTGACATTTTACCTTAAATTTTAATTTGTTTTGTAAATTATTTTAAGAAAAAGGAAACTTTCAGAAAAATTGTTAAGAAAATTCACAAAAACAGATAGTGAAATTCACAAAAATGGAGCCCTGGAAAAAATTCCTTGATTGACCCCAGTTAATAGACAAAAAATAGCTTCTAAAATTCTCAGAAATATAACAACAGCTATAGTTTAAATCTCAATTCTAAACTTACTTTTCTGTCAACAGTTTTGTTCCAGCTGAAGAACCAAATCCCAGGCTTTCAGCTTCTTGAATGGCGCGCTGGTAAATTCCTTGTAAGTTTTGAAGGTCTTTTACAGATTGAGATTTTGCCTAGTTTGATTTTAAAAAGCAAAATGCAATATAAAAAATCAAATACGAAGGAGTAATAAATATTCTACCATAATTAATTTTTAATCACAAAATATATCATGGTTATAAATAAGCATATAACTGCAGTGTCTGTAATGTTTTTCTTTCTTTTTCTTAACTGTAACTAAAAATTCTATCTTTTGGATGATTTATGTCTATTAAATGGAAAAAATGTTAATAAAATTTTAATACAAAATATCAAACTAAAACTTGGAAAGAATATTTTGTTTTTAAAAAAATTGCTGTATTGAAAAAACAGTAAATTCGTAAACTAACAAAAAGTACTGTTACCAAAATTATGGATTATCAGTTGCACTTTTCAGAAGTAATTTTGGAAATTACGTTATGTTTTTCCACTGGATGTAGAGTACAATACTTTTAAGATTCTTTTCCATAAATAAGGACTGTAACTCTGAAAGGACATGAAATTCTCTACCAAAAATATACAAACTATACATCAATCTCATCTTCTACATATTTTAGGAGAAGTAATATAAATCAAGGCTACAAAACTTGCCATTAATAAAAGCAATGTTTTGTGTGTGCAAGAGGATTACATGATGTACAAATCAATTTAAAACATGCATTATTTAATGTGTGGTTAGAAAAAAAACAATAAAGTTTTTATACAGCATCTTTCAAGTTTTTTACCCAATAATGTATATGTAAAAATGCAGCATTTATTTTTTAAAAATAAAGTACAATTTAGCGCAAGAAAGAACATAGTGGCATGTTTTTATAGGCAGAATAATTTTTTAAATTTCAAAAAAAGTTCATGCAAACTAAAACATCAATGACAAAAAATAGAAACTTGGTTTTGACTTTTTATAATGGATTTGGAGTATACAATCAGCCATGAAACTGCTCCATTTGCTTGAAAATAACCATAAGATTAATTTATCCATTTCTTTAAGAATTGTACATTTCTTGAGTATTTTTTCATACACATAACATTAGCAATATTTTATTTTTGGCAAAATGATCAACTATTTTATGTATGCCGAAAAGTTGCAAATATTGCACTGTGCAGTTTTTTATATTTTTTTCAAAGCAAACAAAAATGAAATTAAATAACTTAAAATTTCTTGAAATTTTCAAGTGATAAAACATGTATAAAAGAACAATTTTATGTAAGTTTTGGGAGATACTAGTACTGCTTAATGGCTTCCCTGAGGTTAGTGAATATTCTGCTTTGAAACATACGAAGTTTATTATTCAATGTACATTTTATTCAAAATTAATTTGATTATAGAACAATCTGAAAGGGTAGGGAAGAGGAATGTACTGTTACTAAATTTATTATCTTAGTTTAATTTATTAAATTAGGAGTGGTAGATTATACTTCATCTAAACTAATCTGCAACATTTACACTTTCATTACATTTATTTTTGTCACTAAGCACAAATGATTTATTTTTATCTTAACTAGTTTTTTAAATTATTATTTTAATGCATTACCACGTCAACTAGACTAAGATTTCACTTTTGCATCTGATTTAAACCACTAAAACCTATCTACAAAACCAAAATCTGCTTTAAAAAATAAAAATTAACAGCATCATTGTCTATTAAATTATTGTACCTGTCTCAAAGTGTAAATCTCACTGTCAGACTTTGTACCACTAATGCCTCTTGTCCCTTTATTCAGTAATTCAATAGATTCTGAAGAAACAGTCTGCAAAGAGTGAACATAATCATAATAGTCTCTTTTTTTGGCATCATACTTTTGGAGAAGACTTTCAACCAAATTCGTTGCTTTTGAAACAGTCTCACTCAGTATTTTACCATTACTTATAAATTTCTTGAAATTTTCCAGGTGATACATCCTTTTCTCATCAGGTATCACAAGTGAAGAATCTCTGAGAGCCTTAAAAAAGTCTTCTCGTGTCAGTATTATGTTTATCAAATCATTGTCAGCTATGATCACTGTCATTTCCTTTATAATTTCTTCTAGATTTTTTAGCTCAGATTTAAACAAACTGACATTTGATATTTTCTTTTTATTGTTAGAGACATAGTTATAGAGAATTTTAAACATGTTGCTGATATCGAATGTCAGGCGAGTACTCTGTCTCACATAGGTTTCTAGCTGGAGTATGGTGCTTTTTTCGACATGGTAGGGCATGTCAGAAGGAACATTAGGAATATCAGCCAGCCTCTGATATAGTTTAGTTGTCTGTATTGTGTTCAAGTAATTGTTAACTTTGGAGATCACTTTCGAAAGCAAAATTAAGTTTAAGTGTATGTCTTTAAAATGAGAGCAGATTTTTATAAGCACTTCTGAGTCTGAAGTAGCTAGTTTGGCTGGCTGATCTTCATAAGAGACAGCCAGTTTAGCAGGATCTTCATGAGAGATACTCGTGGCAGCCTCAACTGTCTTCGCTTGTGGGCCTCCTCTTGTGGTAGCCTGATTTTCATTATTCTGTTGAACCTTCATATCATGTAATCTACAGAAATAGTAAGGAGAATTGAACAATTTAAAAGTAAATAAATAGAATCACAAAAATAGATATTTCAAAACAATATATTATTTTTTGTTGCTGTTGCTGTCCTTTGAAAACCAATTCAACAAAAGTTATTGGGGATAATTGACTCAATTACATTTTTAAAGCAAAAAAATTTTACTGGGTATAATAAGTAGAAATTGTTCAGTGGTGAGAAAAACTACTTTTTTTTTGTAGCGAACTACTACTACAACTACTTTTTGACAAATGTAGTTAGCTACACTACTTTTTGACAGATGTAGTCAGCTACACTACTTTTGAAATGTAGTCACTACTTCGTTACTTTTAGGAGACAAATTTTGCTAAAAAATTTAGTTTGCATTAGATTCATATTTAAGGATATTGATATCCTAATTAGAGAAAACTATTGAAATCCTAATTAAAAAAACTATTGCTCTAATAAACAACTATCAGGGGAGTATTTTAGGGGGCGGCGGCAATCTCTGGAATTGTAAAGCAATTATTAAAAAGGAGCTAATTTGAAACATTTCTTTTAACTTTAAAGTTTAAAATACCGAATCATCCCCCTCCCCCGGAATGGAAGCCTATATACACGCTACTGACAACTACTGCTAATTATTGAAATATTGCTGAAACTAATTAAGTTTTAATACTTCCTTTTTAAGTTTTAATACTTACTTTTTTTTTAGTTCTTTAATTAGAGCATCATCTTGCTTGATTTTGGTTTTTGACTTTTCTAAAGCTTGTTTACAGTCTTCAAGTAAAACATCAGATTTACTTTTAGAAATTTTCAAGGCTTCATCAAGCTGACATTTCAAATGGTCTATCTAATAATTAAAAATAAATAAATAAGTCTATTACAATGAAATCACAAAGATCAGTGTTTATGATGGAAAAATTATTGAACTGAACGATAGTTAGAAATGTTGAGCTTTTAATATAATAAAAATTTTAATGAGAACTAACTAATTCTGCTTATAGTAATTTTATATGCAGTTCACAGTCTGTTTGATTATGTCACTGGCTAAGTGTTATACAAATCTTTCACATTTTTAACATACTTTATTAATTAGAGATTGCAAATTAGATTTTTTAAAATTTAAATACTTTAAATAAAGCATAATACTTTTTTAATTAGATTGCATATTAAGAATTTTTTTAATTAAATACTTTGAATAAAGCATCCATTCATTTCTGCCATAAATTTATCATAACTCTTTCCTTAGTAAAATGTGTAGCAAAATTTGTAAATTCTGTTATTTACAAAATCTAATTTAACATGCAAAGGCTGAGCTAATAAAACCAATTAGACTAACACAACAATTTAATTTAAAAACTAATAAATTTCTATAGACAAAAAGTGCAATAGACAAAAATAAACATACCTCTTTTTTTAGTTTTTCACTAACAGAAGTTTCTTGAGTAAATTCTACAAAAATAAAGTTTGAAATGTAATTTCCAGACACATACATAAATTAATAATTTTATTTTTCAGAAAAACCTAATCTATATTGATTTTAGAATATAAAATAGTACAAATATGAAAAAAATAACAAATTTTGAAATGTAAACAGAGATCAGATAAATAAAAGAAATAGGGCACATAATAATTTAACGATGCAATGATTTGCAACTGTTGCAAAAATGAAAAACAATTTACTTTGTTTATATATAAAGTCGAACCTGTCTATTTTGAACCTGTTTATCTCAAAATTTTTGAAATTTCAATCACTTGAAATTTGCTTTTGCTGAGCGTGTAATACAGTAAAAATAAATATATCAGGGGTGTGTGCAGGTAACGAAAGACTTGCATTCTCGCAATCACCGATTTCATTACTATGGAGCAGCCACAAAACAGACACAAATTTCATTTGTATTGACAGTTTCCTCCTCTTCCTCTTCCTAAAATTGTTCTACAGCAGAGCTGTTGAAATTTTCGTAAAAATACAAGTGCATTTCCCGACTTCTGGACAGCCTGCGAAATCGGATTTTCAAATTAGTCACCTGGAAAAAGGTACAAGTAGCCAAAAACTTGAAAACAGTATGAAAATGACGTTTTTCATTCAAAAAAGTCATCCAAGTTGCCTTATCTTTAAATTAGTAGCAAAAGTCGCCTTTTTAGTTGCCGATGGACACTCTGTGTACACTCATTAGACTCTTACTCAAAGAAAATGGAAGTTTGATTTAAATTTAAAGTATCAATGTACTGCTAAATGGACATAATAAAAATCTGTATCATGCTTACATGCATATTATAAAAGTTTCATATTTTAAAAATTTAACCCTCTCGTCACCCTAAACCTCATATGAGGCTCCTACTTCAAATAGCAATATTTAGAGAGAAAACAGTTGAATTTAGTATTTTTTTCTTTGAGCGATATCAATATCATTAATTCATGTAGGAAGTATATGAGGCTCTTAACTAGATGCATAAATCGTGCCTAGATTGCAGTACTAGTCAATTTAGATCATTTTTTACAGTTTTCACTTCATTGTTTCAAGAGAAAAATTAAGAAAATATTTACGCTGCTTTTTTTTCTTTTTACGGTAAGTATAGTTTTTTTCTTATTCCTCAACCTTTACCTAATATGTGCATCCTTTTAAATTAATTTTAGCATAACAAAATGCTTCGAAAATGCAGAAATTAATATTAGAAAAATCTAATATTAATCGATATTAGAAAAAAATATTTTTGCATGATTTATAATAGTATATCAGATGCATTAAATGCTAGACAGATTTTTTTTCTCTGATTTTTCATAATTCAGTGACGAGAGGGTTAATACAATTTTCCATCGAAATTTCTTTCTGCATTTATCGTTATCAAGAGCTTAATACAAATTTCATACATTATACAAAATCAACATTTTCCTCCCAATAGCTGATATCATCAATCATATTATAATGATTTTAATTCACGAACCTCTTATAGCTTATATTAGAAAAAACAAGCTCAAGTATTTCTCAGTCCCTACCTGAAAATCTAACAAGTGGACAGTACGTAAAACTCATTCAAGAGATTTGACATAGTATAAATATTGAAATAAAAAATGTCACTCATAGTTAAATACTTATTAGTGATTTTTTAAAAATCTCATACATAGGTTTGACAGTTTTTGTAAACCTTTCATGCAAAAATTAAATGGCAATCTGATTTTAATCACTTTATATTTTGTTTATTTTTAAGGAAGTAGTCAAATAATGTGTTAGACAGAAAGAAAAACAAAAATCATACACAGTGTTGCAACAATTTCTGATTTCATTGGATTTTCCGATGATTTTTTTTTTTTTTTTTAATTCCAGAGAAATTGCTTAAATTGTGTGTATTAAGCTTTAAATTTCTAATTTTAGTACCATCACAAAATTATGAACTGTTAATCAAACAGCATATCTACTAAGAAAAAATAAGTATGAATATGAAAAAATAAGTATAAAAGTAAGAAATGTGGATGTTATAAAACATATAACTTTGTATAAAATATATTGAGCAATAATAAAAATTACTAAAATTTCAAAAAATACAAAAAAGTCCTTTTTTAGTCAGAAACAAAGCATTTGCTAATCCATACATAGATATAAAAGCAACAACTTTTTGCTTTCCAACATTTATGTGAGTTGACTAGTATTTAGCTACTGATATAAAGAATAACTTTTGTACCTCTCAAAATATACATATAGTTTTTATTACTGTTTTGTGTGTTTCATAAAGTTGCTATTTTTATTTACATATTTACTGTCCAAAGGAGTACTATCTTTTAATTATCTCCTACTGCATGCTATGAGGGAGTTGTCGGAGGACGATTAAGAGAAACGTTCCCTCGGCCGCTCACATGACGTATAGTGTACAAAAGGTATTTGAGAAAAACTGACGGACAACTGGAATACACAAAAAAGCTGCACTTTATTGCAGGTATCTTCACAAAACAGTTATTAAAGAAACAAGTTCAACTACGCACCGCACATTGCTTCATAAAAAGAACACCAGGAACATATCTAATTGTTCCGGCCACACGGCATGCCGGAGTTTCATAAAAAAAACGAACACAACCTCCTCTGACGGAGAGCAATCGAGAAGTCCTTTCAAATCTTTCTACAAAAACTGCCAGCTCTCTACAGGTTGGCGAGTAAAATATGAGCACTCATAAGCCACTGCCCCACGTGACAACCACCGTCCGGTAGGCGTAAACAATATAAAAATTTGAAACAAACGGATTAAATGATTAATGCCAATACAGAAGTGCCAGAATTTGGCGGATGCCAATACGAAAGGCTACAACCCTGTGAGAAAACACCGACGGAGACCGGGAGGCGCTAAGAACTAACACAGCATATGCTAAAGCGAAATTAATTTAGAAGGGAAACCCCGAAAAATCCCAGACATAGCGTCGCGCAAAAGAAAGAATATTTTATCGAGCCGAAAAAACAAAGTGGAGAGAGATTAATACGGAATACGTAATTTTGATTTAGAAAGACGAAACATAGGAACATTATTTTAAGACGCGAAAAATATGTGAACTTCGTCACATATATCTCTCCACAGCCCAACAAAAATTTTGACGCCAGAAAATTTTTTTTTAACAAAGAACTTTAACCCTTGAATTAAACAGAAAGCCTAACATGCAGCGCTTATGAGGGCTCATCACAAAAATACAATACCAAATAACATAACATATTATAAAATACATCACAAAATACCATTTGCAAAAACATCAACAATATTCTGCTACAAATAAAACAATATAAAACGATTCAATTATCCATTACATATCAAAATTACACATGTGCAAAAACTAAAGAAAAATAACCTTGAATATTCAAACTAATATATGTACATATGACGTCATAAATGTGAGATCTCTTTATAAAAACAACTTTGCAGAAAACATTGCAGATAACTTTGCAGATAACATTGCAGATAGCTTTGAACTGGCAAAAAATTTACTTTCGAAGTCCTTTGCATTATCAACGTCCATGCAAAATAAGAAATGAAAGTTTCTCAATATTATTAACAAATCTCAAATATACTTAGTGCACTTAATCAGGTTTAAATTTTAAAATAAAGTTCAAAGATGAAGCTTCTAATTAAATGAATGTCAAAGAAGATTCTAATAAAAGTCATGACATAATTTAAATAAATCAAGTCAAAATGATTGCAATCAAATACCTGAAATGTGTCCAATGCAATTTAGTTGCAGTACAGGTATTGCTATCAACTTTCAAAACAAACTCTCTTTTTTTTTCTTAAAGTTTGTTTATTTATTTATTAATATTTTTTTTAATATCAAACACAATTTACTTCATGTAAAACATAATAAAACTTTCAATGAATAAAAATATCAAAACATATATAAATATTTTTTTTTTTTTTTTTTAAACATGAGCTTCAAAACAAATTAAGATTTTTGTGACCAAAACCAGGAAATTTTCAAACAGACGAAACATGAACATAAACAATATTTGCAAAAAAATAGTAAACACAAAAGAAAAATGTATGTTTGTGTGTGTAAAGAAGGTGCAGGTTAGAAAAACCCATTAAATTGTGTAGAAAAGAAATGATTACCGACAACTGTAAGCTCACCTAAGAAAGCTATTGTTCCCTTTTTTTTAAAAATATTAACAACAACAACTTGATTAATTAAGTTTCATGAAAAAGAGATACATATCATACAGTATACTGAAGTGTACATCTTTAAAAATACTGGACCAGCCAGATACAAACAAGATATTATACAACAGTGTACAAAGCAAGGAAGTGTCTGTGGGCACCTTCACAAACACGCCATTACTAAAAAGAAAACATGTATCTACTTTCTAGGTCTTAAATTATACTGATTATGTGAAGTTGTAGGTAGATTAAAATTATCTGTAACACCATTATGGTAGTGATTATTACTATGTAAAGAAAGATATTCAGAACGTGGAGGAGCTAAAATTAATCTATCAATATGTACTCTCTGAGGTTCGAGATGGGGAGCTTGCAAACGTCTAATAGAGAAAGAAACAGGTGAGTGTTTTTCAGTGATCACATAAGGACCTGTGAATTTAGGTTTAAATTTATCCAAAGACTTTTTATAAACAATGTCATTTACATTTAAATCTCTGAGCCTAGCATGTTGTGAGTGTCTCTGAAAGCGAATCGTTTGTGAAGAAATAATGTTTTGATAAGCTTTCTTATAAATAGAGTCTAATTCTTGCATTAATTTATAAGTGTGTATGTCATTAAGATTTGGCGGAGTTGTCTCAAAGTTAAATGTGTCAAAAATAAGTGATAATTCTCTGCCAAAATGTAATAAATTGGGTGTAAAACCAGTAGTTGAATGTGTTGAACCATTATACAAAGATTTGTGAATTAAAATTGCATGTTCGAAGTTGTGGCCATCAAGTAATAAAGAATTTACAGAGTATTTAATGGAAGTATTTATGCGTTCAGCAATCGAATTACATTGTGGATGACCAGCCGAAGAATGATTAATTTTTATACCAAGTTTGTCATGAAAATGATTATAAATTGAGGCAACAAACTGTGGCCCTAAATCTGACAAAATCACTGCAGGACGGCCAAAAGTTGTAAAATATTTAAAAAGAGCCTCGACTATTACATTAGCAGACGTAGAAGTAAGAGGCACAAGCTCCATATGGCGAGAGAAATGATCAGTGATTGTTAGAACAGTACGACCATTACTGAAGGGACCAACAAGGTCAATAGCAATAGTATGTCCTGGATAAGTTGGTGTGTATGTTTGTTGTAAAGGAGCAGGTCGAGTAGGATGATGTTTCACCTGTAAACATACAGTACAAGAGGCAACAAAATTCACGGTATCAGTATAAATACCTTTCCAAAAATACTTCCTTGTTAGAAATTCGTAAGTCTTTTTTAAACCATAATGTGACAGATGAGAAATTGTTAAAGCTTTTGCTTTTAACGAATGTGGAACAACAATTACATGATGATAAGTTTGATTATGAACATTATACTTTTCACACATCAATAACATAGTTTCTGGATGAATAAAAAAGGCAGGATGAGTTGCAGAGGAACCCTTACTTAAAATTTCATTATAAATGACAGACAACTCAGGATCAGCATTTTGCTCTCTGAAAAAGGTTTCATTTGAAATTTCCAACAGTGGATCAGTACTATTTGAATTTTTTGTAACTAAAAAGTTCACATATTCATTTTTTTAGGAACATTATCAACAATTGGTATAACACCTTTATCATAAATTAACTGAGGATTACTGTCAAGAGTTTCAGTATTATTTTCAAAGTTCTCCCTAGATAAATAGTCAGCAAGTACATTTTTAGATCCAGCAATGTGCTGAAAACTAAATGAATATTCTGACAACTCAAGTAACCACCTTGTGATTATGTCAGCTGGGTTGGTAGTCTTTTTATATTTTTTCAAAGGAGCACTATCAGAAAGAATTATGAAATGTCTATTATACAAATAATATTTAAAGGCATTAACAGATTTATATATAGCCATTAGTTCCAACTTAAGAGCAGGATACTTTTGCTCAGCTTTATTTAACGATTTGGAAAAATAAGCAACTGGAAGTAGTTTATTATCATACATTTGTAAAAGACAAGCACTTATAGAAATGTTGGAAGCATCAGTATTTAAATAAAAAGTCTTATTCCAGTCAGGAAGTCTTACCATAGGTTCAGAGAAAAATATTTGTTGCATCTTTTGAAAATTTTGTTCATGTGTAGAAGTCCAAACAAATTTAGCTTTAGGAGTAGTTAATTGAATCAAAGGTTGAGATAACTCAGAAAATGCAGGAATTAAGTGTTTGTAAAAAGTTGCCAAACCAATAAAGCGTTTTAATTGTTTTTTTGTTGTAGGAGTTGGAAAAGAAACAACTTTTGCAATGTTACATTGAATAGGCTTGATAAAATGATTTTCAATATGAAAACCCAAATAGTTTGTTGATGTTTTATGAAAAGAACATTTAGTAGGAGCAAGTGTCAAATTATATTTACATAAAACTTTTAAAACTTTTTCAAGTTTATGTACAGTGTCTTCAAAAGAATGTGATCCTATAATAAGATCATCCTGATATGCAAAAATTCCATCTGAGTTAACCTCGTCTAGTAAAAGATCCATAAGAGCCTGAAAAGTTGAGGCAGCGGATTTCAAACCGAAAACCATTCTTTTATATTTAAATGAGCCAAACTGAGAAGTGAAAGTTAATTTATCTTGTAAATCTTTTGGTAAATCTATTTAATGATAAGCCTGTTGTAAATCTAAACTGGTGAAAAATTTATATGTTGATAGATTAGCAATAATTGTCTGAATTTTAGGTAAAGGATATGATGAACCTTGTATGACAGAATTCAACATACGCAAATCAAGGGCTAACCTATACTTCTGTTTGCCAGAAGAGTCAGGCTTTTTCTTTACTAAAATTACAGGACATGCCCATTCAGAACAGTTACGTTCAATTATACCTGCATTCAGTAATTGGTCTATTTGCTCTTTAGCTTCACTTTGAAGAGCCTGAGGAATTGGAAATGGCAATGTTTTTATTGGAAAATCATTAGTAAAGTTCAACACAGGAATAACTCTGTCAGTGTGTCCTAAAGTAGACATATCTTTTGAAAAAGCAGCAAAATTGCTTAGTAATAAACTACTTAATTCACTTTGTTCATTACATTCTAAATGTGCTAAGTCAAAATCAGATGAAGTTAATTGCTGTTTTCTTTTATTAAGCACTTCTGATGAAGGCTGTATTAAATTACACATTTGAAAATTCTGAGAATCATGGGTTAGGTCTCTTTCTTTAACTTCATCAATATCATAAATATTACCAATCTTGGTATTCTTATTTAAATGAATTTTCTGTTCAGATACATTATGAATAAATATAGAAAATTTTTGAGAGCACTTGTTACCATTTTTGTTTTGATTAAAGTGTTCATTTAAATAACAAGCCTCATAAGAAATGTAATTTTCAGCATCATTTGGTGAAAAAAGAAAATATTCAGTGCTAGACTTATTATCACAACAAACCTGAGCATAAATATGCTCATCCGATTCTAAAATGACCTTTTGACATAGATAAACAGAATTGTCATTTACTTTAATTGAATTAGGACCTTTTTCATTATTATCAGTTGCACACACATGCATATTGCTAGAGTCTTTATTATTTAGAAAATATACCTTGACATCATTAACCATAAGACAAGAATTTTTCATATCAATTGAAATATTGTTTTCTCTTAAAAAAGGAAAACCCAAAATACCATCAAAATGTTCATTAACTGGAATGTCAACAATATAGAAGCAGTGGTGAAAAAACATTGATTTAATTTTAAAGGTTAATTTAATACAAGCAGAGAATTTTATTTTTGAATTAATTGTAGATATAGTGACTGAAGAAGCCAGGTGTTTGTAATTGATTTTAGATTTAATTTCATTAAAAACATCCCTTGTAAGCAAAGAAATAGAACTACCAGTATCAATCAAGAATTTAAGTTTTTGTTTATTCACCATCACTTCAATTATTGGTAATAAATTACAATCATTGTTCACATTTGCAATAAAATATTCATTTCGTTTTTCATCTTCAAAAATATTATCAGTCTGTACATATTTAGATTCAGCAATGGTAACAGGTACAATAGTCTGAGTCGAACAAGAACGAACTCTACGCTCATTAGACACTTTTGGTAAATTTTTAGACAAAATTGGGAAATTGTCTGGTGTATGTATGAAAGAACGAGATGTGTTCCCACCAGTCAAATCACACCTCGAAATTAGTTTAAATTACAGTCATTAGAAAAATTTCTCCCTGAATTTCGGAAGTTGGGTCTACGACCAACATTATTATTTTGTGGAGTATTGTGCAAAACTTTAAATTTTCTACACTGGCGTGCAGAATGATGTCTGCCGGAGCACAATTGGCAGATAATACTACTTTGACCTCTATTTCTGTCATAATTTTGAAAAACTGTATTTCTGTTTTTAAACTGTGTATTATGAGGTCTACGTTGTCTGAAAAAATTCCGTTGCTCAGAAGCAGAAGCATTACGATTGGTGTCAGCAGAACCAGAAGTAGAATTTTTAAAAGTCAAATCATTAATTTTTGAAGCTAATTCTTCAATTTTTTCAGAAATAGCAAACACTGGGGCTTTTTGTTGATTAGCCAAAACAAGTGATTCAGATTGTGCAATATTTTGTAATTGCTGGACACGCACAACAGCTTTAGAATAGTCAGTTATGTTATCCTCCAAAATTTTAACTCTAATGTTAGATGGCAAAGCCGACATCAATTTAACATATTTAATATCATCAAGAGCTTGAGAATCTTTAATTTTATATACCTTAGAAACCAAAACATTTAATCGATGAACAAAAGCAGTTACAGAGTTAAAATCTTCAAATTTCAAATTATTAAGCTCGGTTACTGGAGCTAGAATTACACTATTACAAAAATATTTTTCAAATTCTAATTTAATTACATCAAAATCTCTCGCTTTATTTACAACCTCATTTTCAATAAAAAACTGTAATGCTGGACCAATTAGTTTAGTCTTGAAATACAAAATAGTTTTTTTTTCTGACCATTTGTTTAAAGATGCTAAGTCTTCCAATATACCAAAGAAATGTTTTAATTCTACGGCATTACCATCAAATGATGGAATATTAACAGAAAAATCAGAAATTTTAGACATTCTACAATAATAAAAATAATGACTTACCTACAAAAATGACATAAAACACACAAAACGCAAAAATTATCCTCTTATGAATGAAAATCAAAACATTTATCCTTGTGACACACATAAAAGTTCCGAATCCATTATAAAAACACACATAATTCTGAACACCACATACGTCTTTCGGTTTCCGCTAGAGTTGACTCAGAAGTAGGGATGGACGCGAGACGAAAAATTGGTGTCTCGCGTCTCGCAAAACAGCCGAAAAGCTTGTCTCGTCTCGCAAAAATCCCTGTATCATAATGTTAAAAATGTCTGTCTCGTCTCGCAAAAAAGCTGTAAATCTCTGTCTCGTCTCGCAAAAAGTCGTCTCGCGTCCATCCCTACTCAGAAGTATCGGCGAAATACAGGAAACATAGGACTTCGGGCACAACTAACACGGTAGCGAAAAAAAAAACACAGGGCCGCGAAACCAGAAGCGCGAGGCGAAACCAGAAGAGCATCGTAACACCGGAACGGTCACTACGTAAAATGTAGATACGAAGAACACAGGTATCAGCAAATTCTTTTCGGTCGCACAACGCTGGGTAATCAAAAATCTTCTCATCCCTCTGAAAAATCCGAGAAAGTTCACAGCACAAGGAGCAGTTACTGAATCACCGCAGGGAGACATCAAAATTCCGATGATATGGAGACGGGAGAGTCCGCAGAAAATTTGTTTTGCTTAAGTAAGAACAGTTTTTTTTTTTGCACATTCATACTTGGGCAAAAGGAAACTCCGACAGCCGGTGATGTGCCGGAAACAACTACTCGTGGAAACGAGCTGGTCACGGCACCAAGTTTATATGAGGGAGTTGTCGGAGGACGATTAAGAGAAACGTTCCCTCGGCCGCTCACATGACGTATAGTGTACAAAAGGTATTTGAGAAAAACTGACGGACAACTGGAATACACAAAAAAGCTGCACTTTATTGCAGGTATCTTCACAAAACAGTTATTAAAGAAACAAGTTCAACTACGCACCGCACATTGCTTCATAAAAAGAACACCAGGAACATATCTAATTGTTCCGGCCACACGGCATGCCGGAGTTTCATAAAAAAAACGAACACAACCTCCTCTGACGGAGAGCAATCGAGAAGTCCTTTCAAATCTTTCTACAAAAACTGCCAGCTCTCTACAGGTTGGCGAGTAAAATATGAGCACTCATAAGCCACTGCCCCACGTGACAACCACCGTCCGGTAGGCGTAAACAATATAAAAATTTGAAACAAACGGATTAAATGATTAATGCCAATACAGAAGTGCCAGAATTTGGCGGATGCCAATACGAAAGGCTACAACCCTGTGAGAAAACACCGACGGAGACCGGGAGGCGCTAAGAACTAACACAGCATATGCTAAAGCGAAATTAATTTAGAAGGGAAACCCCGAAAAATCCCAGACATAGCGTCGCGCAAAAGAAAGAATATTTTATCGAGCCGAAAAAACAAAGTGGAGAGAGATTAATACGGAATACGTAATTTTGATTTAGAAAGACGAAACATAGGAACATTATTTTAAGACGCGAAAAATATGTGAACTTCGTCACACATGCACAGAGGCAAAAAATAAAATAACTAAATGTTATAGCACATAGCACATTAATCTTCCTTTATTAAACCTGTGGTTCAGGGGCAAAATCTACAAAAATTTGCATGAACAGTCGGGCATGTAACCTAAAATAATACATGCCTGAACCCAGAATTTACTTTCCCCCAAAAAACTACATTTTATTACTCTGTAAAAATGTACATTATTCAGATTGTTTGCATTGACGAATATCTTCTCTTTCGTTCCCGCACTCCGCTCCTACATAACATATAATAACATCCCTAAGAACATATTAATGATATTAAATTTAATAGACATAGTACTGCCCTCTCTTGCTTAATCTTAAAGGAAAATTTAGAAATAGATTTCAATAAAGTTGAAAAAATAGCCAATTACAGTAATCATAACTACAGTCTAAAACATGAAGCTATAGAAACCTTAACGCAAGAGGGCGCTGTCAACGACATGACGCATGCGCAGATTGATGAAGCCTGGAGCGGCGTGCTGGAACAAAGATACTCGTCAGTTCTGAAGATGGCTGTGGTATAAGCAGCCGAAAGCGCTAGACTAAACACTTGGTGTGTTATGTTTTTAATATTTTAAATGGATTTTAATGGCTTTTAAATGTTTTTAACTAAGAATTTCTAGTTGCTTTAAAATAGTATAAATCTGTCCCAAGTGGATGATTTTGGAAGCATAGCAAAATTCACTGACTATATACTGACTTACTTTACACATTTGAAAGTGAAAATTTCAGAAATAAAACTTCATAAAAATGTTAATCAAATGCAGTAACAATAATAGTATTATGCACAACCTTTTTCAGCTTATGAGTCATCAATTAGTCGAAAAGGTACATTAAGGGTTGTTATGACACAATTCCAAATATGTATTTATATAGGTTTCTTTACAAATTAAAGTTCTTGAAAATATGATAGCACACATTGGAAATGCAACAGGGTGATTCTACAGTATTGTCAGCGTTTGTCATGTCTGCAACAAGTTCAATTCATCATAGCTAAATAAAAAATTTAGGTGAATGTTTCTTGTTCTTTTTATAATAATGTGTTACATTGCTTTAAAAAAAAAAGTTAACCTAACTCAATTTTTTGTGCAGTTATGACCAATCAAACATTATGGACTAAAACACCCACAACATTGTGGAAACATTCAATTAAAAATAAATTTGGAATCAATAAATTTTCACAATTAATTCCTATACTTAAAAACTTAATTGATGGATTCTGATTTGTGTTATTCATTGTGCAATTGAGTTGGCAGGTAAATGGAGCAGGAGTCATGAGCCAATAATGGCCTGTCAGCCAGAGCATTCCTTATTTAAATTAATAATTTTTTTAAACAATCAATTGTTTTAAATCATTGACACCCTGATTCTGTTTACACTACAATTAAGGCATTGAGATTGCCACTAGGATATTGATAAAATCAGAGAAATAGGAATGGAAATTTATTTTTTCTGCACCAAAATTTGAAAAATTGATGGCATTTAAAAATATATACATAATATTTTTAAGAAGTAATTTATGAATTTCCCACAGTCAATTTTTTTTTACATGCCCAATTGGGGAAGTGGGAAAAAGAAACATGTGCCCGGCTCAAAATTCTGCATGCCCAAGGCATGTGCGGCAATAGATTTTTCCGGCCCTGCTGTGGTTACTTGTTTATACAACTTCTTGACAAAAACTGCTCTGCAAATGACTATCCATAGTGAGTTTCACAATAGTAATACAACAATTAAAAAAAATCTTTCAGATAATGAAAATCAAAGGAAATAACTTCTCTGCTTCAAACAAAAAATGAAGAGACATGGTCAAAAATTGTTAGTTTTTGAAAACAAAAACTCTTTCTTTTTTTTTTTGGGGGGGGGGGGGGGAAGGGGAGTAAGAATGGGATATTTTTAGATAATTCCAGGTTTTTCCAGATTAATGGCAATACTTTTGATTCAACTAACAGAGCAATATGCACATGCTCAATATCTTTATAACACAAGAAGCCTGCAATGTAGTAATTACATTAAACTTTTAATTACTAGACTTAGGGTAAGCATCTGTTCGATATCCAATTTCAACTTTAGGGTTTTTCAAAATATAAATAATTTTATCTTTCAAATCTTGTTCTTGAGTCATGGACAGAAGCTCACGGATGTTCTCATGAAGCTGTTCTTCATTTTTCTAAAAAGAAGAAAATTTTATGATAAGTCAACAAATGTTACAGCAATTTCATTTAATAAATAATTTATTGAACATTTGTTGAGACAGAAAGGTTTCTAAAATAATTAAACCTTTAGCATCATATTTGTTCAGTTTTAGAAATTTCATAAGTGTGATTCTCACAAAATGGGACAAAATAAGATTTTGCATCATTTCAGTCAAACTTTTTCAATGGAAAGAATTTTTTCTTTTTACTTCCTTTCTTTTTCTTTTTACTTTTGATTCAAAACATCACAATGTCTAATTAAAAATATTTGGCTCACTTTGGTATTTTCTGTATCCCAAGTGTGACAGAAATGATGCATATGGTATAGAAATGACAGGGCAATTATTGAAATGACAAAAACAATTGTTACAGCTCCAAAAATGTAAAATTAAACTTATGAATACCCAATAAATTATGTTTTTCTTTAATAAAAATTCCTTCCTTAGCTACATGAAGAACTTCTAGAACTTAAAAATAATTTAAAAGCACTTGAGAAAACTACCAGGGACTAGCTCAGTACTATTTTCTGAGAGTCACACTTAAAAATGTTAAGAATGATTCAAAATAAAGCTGACACTTTCTTCATTTCTGAAATTAGTTTTAGTTATTCACAGAAGTGCAAGCCAACAGACAGTTTAGACAATCTGCTAATGATTGCTGCATAGTTTGTGTGTTGTCATAATTAATAAAAACTTTGAAATCAAATCTAATGATGTATTACTAGCAAGTTTTTAAATGTATGGAATCAGTTTTCATATGAGCATATTTCCTAAAAGGGAGTAAGAGTTCAGAGACTGATTCAAAATTAAAATCTAAATATACATTGCATTTAAACCTACTAACTGTACAAAACGAAAAGAAATATGTACTTACATATGGATCTGTTAATCATCAAAGATAAGTATAAATGAAGGACAATAATGAGCAAAGAAAGTTAATGTGTGTTTTTGTTAAAGCAAAGTTACGCAAGGGCTATCTGTCTAAGATAGAATGCCTTGAACAGAGGCCTATGCATATTCATGAAAGTTATGATTAAGTCATATATAATGCCATTTTTTATTCGGTGAATGAGTATAGTGCTAATCAAACTTTATACAGCAGGCAGAACCTCTGGTATATTAATCTTTTTCCAGTCCGAATTTGTTATGTCATAACTCAAAGTGGAAAAGAAAATAAAGGAAATCGTGAGCACTCTTCTGCCATACAGGAAAATTTATACTTTATGAACTTATTTAACTTAAAAGAATGAACAGTTTTAATTATTCATATAAATACATGTATATTGAAATGTTGTTGCTGTTGTTCTCGTGTCCATAGATATCCATAGAAAGGGGTTAAATTGCCTTGAGGGGGTAGGGCTTTTGCCAGTTGGTACCTAATTTTGAGCCAATTCCAGATGAGGGACCAACCACCTGAAATCGACACCCCTAGAGGTATCGTTTGAACATGGAGGACATTGGAGCCACGATGGATTTTACATGCACCAGCTCCCATTAGCGTACAAGGGTCATTCTACAAAAAGCGCACTATTTGCAGTTTGTGGCTGGTAGTTTTAGAAATAATTATTTAGAAATATTCTTATAAGACATTTTAAATAAGTGATGACAGACTTTAAATATAATTAATAAAAACTGATGATTTTTTTTTTTTTTTTTTGCTTTTTTCAATGAACAGAGGTATACAAGTATCCCTCTGTTACATGTCACAACATATTTTCCTCCATTTACTTGTTCACTTACTTGTTACATACAAAAAGGGATATAGATTCAATAGAGTAATTTCAGTTAGTTCTTTTTTTACAGTTTAAATGTATTCTGTTACAAAATAAATAAAAATTTCAGCTTTAATTATCCTTTGAATTATTGTCACAGTCTTTCTTGTATCCTCTGTTCAAAAATGCAATTAGGTGCAAGAATTTCCCATAAATGGCAGTCCTGTCACTTCCTTACAGAGGATTAGAATCACAAGCAATCATTTTCAATATCTGTTCTTCACAGGGAAGTTAAACAGCTTAATTTGCAAGAATGTGAACATTTTCCTCTCTGAAGTCAAATAGGACATAAACTTTGTATATCCTCCGTTCTTGATTTTTAAAAAGTAAAAATTGTTTATTTACTAAAATTAATTTTCTTAGAAAATAATAAAGAACTTTTTTAGTAAAATCTAAATTAAAATGATGTGTTAACTTTAAATTAACATGATATAAAAAACAAAACATATCAATTTGTCTCCTCCATTCATGTATCCTCCATTACAATATAAATATAATGGTGAATACAAATTTTTAAAAAATCTGAATAAAAAATCCAAATTATTTTTAAAATACAGGTTTATTTAAATAAAAAGCTTTTAAATATTAATTTAAAAAATTAATTTAACAAATCACTTTATTTTTACGATTATATCTTGAAAGTTCTCTTTTTCCGATGAATATCTATTAAAACAACAGTTTTAAAACAAAAATTAAAACGTATTTTACATTCAGTATTGACTACTCCAACAAGATATCATGCATTTATTATTTCTTTCATAAAAGTGTATTCTTTGTTACTAGTTTGTATCCTCTGTCCGTGTTCAAAATTTCAATTACAAAAAAAAAAGTCAAAGAATCATAAAGAATGTGACCAACTATATGGGAGTAATAAGAAGTATAAAGATAGCAATATAATTAGTTCTTTTTTTTTTTTTTTTTTTAATGAAGAATTTTTTTTTTTTTTTTGTAGATTTTAACTTTGAAAAACCTAAGTTTTCTACAGAATGACCCACATGGTCGCACAGCAGTCCAGCTGAGAGAGGAGTTAAACCTCCCAAGCACTGGGCAAGCCGGATGCTGCTTCACTTTCCGTGTTCATACAGGAACAGAGTTTAGTGACTAAACCACTGCGGGACTGTACATTACAATAAACAATTTTTATAACTGGGGGGAGAAAAAACTCCAAAATTTACATTTTCGGTCAAGCATGTAACCTAAAATAATACAAGTTCAAACAAAAAAATTTATATGCTCAAAAAATATTACTACGTGGATATGGGATTTACACTACAAGGTATTGAAATTGCTGCTAGGACATTGATAAAATCACTGAAATAAAAATGGAAATTTATTTTTTCCCATACCAAATTTTGAAAAATTGATGGCATTTAAAAAATATATAAATAATTTTGTTTTTGTTTTTAAAAGTAATTTATGAATGTCATAATCGATTTTTTAAAAATATATATGCAAAAAAATGAGCATGCCTGCCTGAAAATTTCACATGCCCCATACATGTTGGGCAATAGATTTTTCAGTCCCTGTTTATAGCAAAAATTTTACATTTTTAAAAAATAAAATATTTTACTTCTTTAGAACATTTTTATTTTTGTACTCAAATCTAACTTGTAGGCAAAGCCTCTTTAAGAACATTATAAATTATCCTAAACTTGGATTTGTTTATTTATTTATTTTATTTATTTATTATTTATTTATTGCCTACCCATTTAAATGATGGAAACATGTTTGATTTTAATCACTTATTTATAATAAAATTAAAAGTTAAAAAAAGAATTTAAAAGGCTGTTTTTGATTGACGGATCTTATCTCTGACATACTGTTTGCATCAAAATTATTCCATTATACACTTATAAAAAAAAAATAAAAAAAAAACCTTACTTTTAGCTTTTCATTTTCTGATGATATTTGGAGAAAACGCTCCCTCTCTTCAAATACACTTAGCTGAAGCTCAACTAAAGCCTTCTGAAGGTCAGCAATTTTCTCGCCACGTCGCAATACTTCTTCTTCCAGTTCATGCTAAAATGTAAAAAGAATATTTTCATATAAAAATTTAGACAAAAGCTGTTTTAAGTTATTTATTTTATTAATACTTCCCTCTACTTGCAATTCTCTTTCTGACTTATATAAAATTTCAATATTTTTTCTTTGCCTTTGTTTTATATTTTTACTTAATATCATGGTTTGTTAATTTTTTATTTTTCCACTATCAACAATTTTTTGCTTCTTTTCTATTCACTCCCCCTCCTTTAGTTCACAATACAATATTTTTCTTTCATAAAATATAAGTTGACAGCTGCTTTCCTGGTGAAGAAGGGAGGGCTATTTGTGCTTCTTGAAACATGTTATACAGTTTTTAATACTGTTAGACCTATTATATAAAAAAATATTTAATTTGCATAGATTTAATACTACCATTTTTGAGTTTTTTTAAGAAGTTTATAATTTTAACTTTTTGAAACATGATTTAACAATTTATAATCAATATAAAAATATCTGGACACCATAACTTCCTTTAACATCTATTTAATTACACACATTTTTTTATGCACTTGATTATTTCCAATCAAACATATAGGCAAGATCATGAAGCTGAGTTCAGGTTTGAAAACTTATTTTTAGTATTAAATTTGGCTATATTTCTCCAAAAAGTTATCAAGACTGATGACGGTAGGTGAGATTTGGGCATGGCCTAAGCCACATATGGGCAACCTACGGCCTGCGTGCCAGATGTGGCCCGCCAAGGCTTTTGATCCGGCCCATGGAGCATATCAAAATCCCAGCATAAAACTCATGTGAAGCATTCAAAATCCCATATGAATCCCAATTATATAGTCCACGACTTCGTTAGCATCCTTACCTTTGGCCTGCGACTTCACTAACATCCTAAAGTTTGGCTCGCAACTTTTCAAAGTTTGCCCATACCTGGCCTAAGCAATTACTGAGAAAACTTTTAATGTATTGAAGGCTCTTAATACCAGTTGATGGTTTAATTGGAAAACATGCATTTACTCAATGAATAAACTTTTTTCTCGATTCCTTTCAGTACATCGGAGGGAAGGGGTGGGCAAGTGCCCTTCTCCTCCAGAACTGCCCTTCTCTTGAACTTACCATGCAGCCAGATGAGTGTGTGAAGAAAAAATGAAGATCAAAAAGGAAAAAAAATAGTATTTATTAATTATTTACAGCACTTTAGAAGAGACAGTAAGTAAAGGTCATTTACAGTAGGAAATAATTTATTGTTAAGACTACTCTTCAAAACAACAGATTATTTCTCTAAGAAAGTATTTTATGATCTGAAAGCTACAGCAAAAGGTTTTAGCCCCTCCTCAAATCGAGAAAGAGAAGGGAGCACACTTGGCACTTTTTCTCTCCCAACCACTTTACCACACACATACCATTCAGACAGGAATAAACAAATCAACTTTCTCACAGAAAATCACTCGTGAAATTAAAATAACAATTAATGAAGTTAAGAAAAAGATAAAGTTTCTCTCGATGGACTTAGATGCTGAAAATCAGAAACAAAAAATTTGAATGAAATAGAAAAAACATAGTGCAGACACTCACTAATCCTGACCTGTACTTCAATTTCTTGACTTTCGTGACCTTTTTTCCATTTCTTGACTTTTCCGTGACCTTTGCATGATGGTAGACACCCCGATAATGTTAGGTTGGAAATACTGCCAGATATTTGTAACATCCCTGCCAATTATCAGGCATTTTGGCCAGATAGGCCGGATGCAGTATGTTTATCGGATATCTGTTGCATCCCAAGTCATAAAGATAACAACGCTTTAAAGTAGTAATAGCCATAATGTGTTGTATCTGTGTGTCAGCAAGATTAAAAATGTGCCAAATGCAGTGCTTAAAATGGAAAAGTATCAAATTTATTTATTTATTTTCAAATCTTTAATGTGTCAAAAATACTTAATATTTATTTCATATTTCTATACAAGCTGGATAAATTAAAATAAATACTTCTCATGCACATATTTAGATTTCAGGAAAAACCACTTTATATATAATTTTTTATTATTTATACCTTATTGTTACTTCTCACAACTAAAAGCATACAATCTAAGGTACCTTTTGGTTATCCAAAGGTAAGTGAAAAGTCACACAATTGTATAAACCTAATGTGAATCATTAAGTGCTATTTCCAGTAGAGAATTCTAGTACCTCACCAAATTTATGTAGAGAAAATGAGTTAAGGATCCATTTGAGCAAATTCTCAAGGATATTTCCATATTTTGGAACAATAAATTAATCCAATAAGCATAAAAATTTCACACTTTTCAGTTAGCCAGGCACAAGTGAAAAGTCACCAAATAATTGAAACCTGAGACTACTGCATACAAACCTAACATAAATCACTGAGTGGCATTTCCAACTTAGAATTTTTTTCATCCCTATTTCTAATCCATTAATCTAATAAGCCTAAAAATTCCTTTTCAGTGTATTGATATTGATACTGCTGTATACATAAATACTTTTTTGCATACATTGATTAATATACAAAAAAAAGTATATAAAATGGCATTTAAAGGCAAAGAACTGGTTGAACAAAAATTGTTATCAATATCAAACAAGCACAGCATTTCACCTATCTAGGATGTGACATCAACTTCAACAATGTTAATGATACCCTAAAAAACCGACACAAACTCCTACGCATCTGTGGCAGAACCCTAAACTGGGAAAACAATAAGAGAAACGCAACTGAAGTTTTACAGAGTTATGACAGTTCCCACTTTATTGTATTGCTCAGAGACATGGACTTAGGGTGGCCAAGATATATGCAGAATCCAGGCAGCAGAAATATGATTCCTACGATCTACTGTAAAAGGTTGCATGATTTTAGACAAAATAAGAAATGGGGATATTAGAAGAGAATGAAAAGTATTTAGCCTCTGTGAGGGAATCCATGAGTATCACATTGACTGGAAAAATTATATCCAGCGTATGAAACATGGTAGATTACCAAGAGGTGCCTTCATGTCAAAAGGCAAACAAAACCATGGCAGAGACAGGAAACAATGGTTAGACCAGGAAGCCACAAACAGGCTTTTTGCCTAATTTTTCAGGATGATGTAATGATGATTGATTAATATTTTTTGTTTTGTTTTGGGAAACAATGAAATTTTAATAAGAATCCTTTAGCACTGCCCAATAAAAATAATTTGTGGGATTTGTACCCGGTCAATCAAAAAATACCCAATTTAATTTATAATTAATTCGTTTTAACTTTTAATGTGAAAGACATTACAAATTATTTCATAATTACAAAGATGGGTAATAGCATAAATGAGAGTGTCTTAATTTCTTGAAGAGAAAGTGGCATATGTGTATTATGTCATCTACCAAACTGAATTTCAAAAAGTGTATCAAACAGTTATGTGATAGATCTAAAATAATTTATTATAAAACAACAAATATAAACTTTTGATCTGACTAAAATTTACAAACAAGAGATTGTAAAATTAAAGGACATTAAATTTTCAAAACATGGTCCTTATTTTAATATATCAGGGATCGATGCAGATTAAATTCAGGTTTATTTTATGGCCCCTTCACAAAATTATAGTCGATTAAAACAGCCCCTTCATAAAAATACAATAAATCAAAACAACCCTTCATTGGCATTTTACCATATATTTTAATTTGCTTTGTAAATTATTTTAAGCAAAAAAGTGACTTTTTCAAAAGTTGATATGAAAATTCATAGAAATTGATGTTGAAATTCACAAAAATAGATACTGAATTTCACAGTAATAAACAATTTCATCAAAATAGGAAACTGGAAAAAATTCCTGGATCGACCCCTATATATAGATGCCTGCCTAAGACAAACTATATACAGTATTAGAGAACATTATTTACATATCTTACAATGCACATTACAATACCTTTCTATGTCTGTAAGTGAACTGAAGCTGAAAATGATGTGTCAGCTTTGCTTTTTTTTTTTTTTTTTTTTTTTTTTTTTAAATCATAATGTACATCATTATGACTTTACAAATTTTTATTTAAATACTTACTCTGTCTGACACTAAATTTTTTAAATGTGCATTCACTTTCTCCTTATATTTATCTTCTTTTCTCTGAAACTCTTCATATTTTTTCTGATAAAACTTCAAGAGACTTCTGTCGTCAATTGACGTGGATACACTCTTTGAGCTGCTTGATGAAGTTTCTTTTGCCATCTTTCTGGGAAAATCATGAAATGAACATTAATAAAATTGCAGTTAAAATTTTGGCACCGTTTTAATATCTGGTACTCTTAGGCAACTTTTGTAATTTTGGTAATTTTGGTGTAATTTTGGTGATTTTTGGTAATTTTGGTGTAATTTCATTGATTTTGTAATTTTGGTAGCAATTTAGTTTTGGTTTTTTCCGTTAAATGAACACCATGAAAACGTGGCTACTTTTCTCCAGCAGAGGAGGGCCAAGCTTGGTGACTTTTTTTTCTAGTAATCTTTGCCTCTTGATGCGTAGGTGAGCACTTGTTTGGATAGTGAATGAAAGCATACTGTTTCTGTTTTGTATTCATCCTTGAAATTTAATGCGCATAGACACATTTATTTTAGTTTCGTGTTTTTCATTGAATTTGTAGGTTCTGTTCCTTGAGATATGACTGCGACTGGTACTTTTTTGGGGGGGGGGATGGGAGCGGGGTTCTTTTGTGGATTTCACTTGCTGTTTTTCTGGAAAAAATGTCTTAATTTGAAACATGGGGGGGTTTTGTTTGCTTGTTATTTCAATAAGACTAGCTTCAGTTTTAATGTAAAGTTTATTTTGCAGCATATAATAGCAAGTTTGGTGAGTGTTCGTTCATTTTTATTTATTTATTTTTGAATAAATAGGAATTTATGGTAAATGCAGACAAATGTGGAAGATTCAATAAAGTTTTGTCAAGGAAGGGTTTTGGAAAAAATGAATGCTTATTTATCTCACAGATGCACTATGATCTTAAAAAAAAATGAGTGCCAGCTATGACGCAAATAGTGACATCAAGCTTTAATGACTAAATAACACTCCTGGAAATTCAGCTGGACACAAGCACAGACCCTCGGTAGTGGATATGCAGATAGTGCACAAAGGCGCCGGGGATAGTGCACCGGGTAAAGGGAGTGCCGAGACGGCTGAAGAAGAGTTTAGCAAAAAAATTTACATTTTTTGCTTAAGTTTATATGGCAGAGACCTACTAAAGGGCCCTGCTACAAAGTTTTGGCAAATTTAAGGCTTTATCGTTAGGTTTCATCTTACAAGTTCTTGTAAACAGTACTACTTTGTTAGCATCCTTTCTTCTCTCACCCCCCTCCCAACCCCTTTTAGGCAAAAACCTGCGCCGAGTTTCCCCAATCTTGTCTTCCAGTTCTATCCACAAGGTCAAATTTACTGATATGTGATGTCACACTATGGTGATGATATGGATGACTGTTTTTCATTTTCAGTTTCCTTCCCATTCATGGGCATCTGCCTGAGGTCTTGATATGTTGCAGAGAGGAGTACTGTTGCATTTGTAGGTGGGAGGGGGAGGGGCTCATCTTGGGCTTTCCCACACTTTCGTATTAAAATAATACAAAAAAGTTCAGTTCACTATTCATGATACCTAAGGCTTGAGGGGGGGGGGGGGGAAATTTGGGAGTCCAGGATGACAAATACAAATCTGGGAATGGACATGGACCCAAAAGGGTGCAAAAAGTGATACATTTTATATCTGCTTCTAATCGAAGTTGCCTGGTACGTAAATGAGTGCTCACATAGGGCGCGTTTGAGAATTCATCAGTTGTGCACCAGTAACACCACTGCATGACCAGAGCATTGGGCAGAGCTCTGGAAGTAACCGCTTTCAAAAACATTTCGGTCATGTAGCGATTGTCTGCTTAGCGTGACCAGAGCGCAAACAGAATGACCTTGCTAGCGAGGTGGGTTATTTCGGTTATTAGCGTAGTGTTGACAATGTTTATTTTTGTTTTCTTGGTTTGGAATCGGATGTGGTGAGGATGACCGAAACCGGTTGACAATCGTGACGTCACTTAACCGAAGAATGGCTGCAACTGGTAGCACCGGTGCATAACCAACCGGTGACTACTCGAACGGGCTCATAAAAGTAGGGATGTTGATAAATTGTGCCCCTTCCTTAGGTGTTGTTAAAGTTAATTTTTGTTGTTCTATACTGTAGTTTGCATTGCTTTAGTACTAGGACAGTCTGTAGTATTTTACAGCCTGATAAGAGCATTCCCCTCATAAAAACATCAGTATAGGCATTCTTGCAGGGGGGAGGGATGAGTATTTGGAAAGCTTTACCAACCTAACAGAAAAGCAACATAAATTGGCATTCAAATGTTAATTATTTTCTAAAATACATAAGTAAATACAATCTACTTTATTTGTATTATACATTAATTGAAAATCGAAGTATCAGATCCAGGGAGGACAATCTCTCTTGAGCACATTTAAAAATTTGTGGAGTTGCTACGAATGCATAGTTTTCCCTGGAAACCAGAAAATAATACTTTCTTTCATTGAAAGACTGTGGGGATCAGCCAAATGGAGAAACAAAAAGCACCATGGAACAGCCAGACATCTCGGGATGCATAACAGTTCTGCTTAATGCTAACTCTGCAGTTAATAACACACACTTTTCACATTATTCCTATTACAATGCTTTGTTAAATGCTTAAATTTCACTAAGTCATAAATCAATTTTAAAAAGCAACCGCACACATAAAAATATATAAATTTTTAAAGAAACAAGATTCGTTTTATCCATAGCAGAACATACGGTATTTTGATGCGCCTTATCGTGTGCGCAATAGCAACAAAACGGCAGAGTACAAACCCTTGGCAAATAATCTCTTCGCTTGGCATGTCAACAGTATAATACACAAGTACCCTGTAATCTAGTTTATATTAATCGTGCATTGTGGAGAAATCAATATGTAGGAGAAAATTAATAATTACATGAGAAAAAGGAGCGTCTTTTATTTTCTCTTTCTTAGATTTTAATAAAAAACAAGTTTTTTGACTTTGATTCGCAGTTTTCAAAAATTGACTCTCACTTTTATTGACTGCGCGTCAACATGACTCGCAGATTTTGAAGTCTAGCGCAAGCCATGATTGTGTGTGATTATCATTCTAGTTACTACTGCAGTGTATGATTATCACTCCATACATAAAGTATTTTGAGTAATCTTTTTGTGTGTGTGTCGCATGTCGAAATCAAGAGTAAAAAAGTGAAATTTTCCTAACTCCCACCAGTCACTTCCACCAAACTATTTTTTCATCAAATTCGCTAGCAAACTGTTGCCAATCATATTCTGAACCATCATAATTTCATGTGTTTGTCAATTATCTTGGCGAAACATCGCTCGTCTTGGCGGACCGCCGGGATTATACATAAGTACCCGTTCATTTATTGTTCGTGTGAGAAATTAACGTCCGTAAAACCTTGATGAAAGTAACTCAAAATGTGAGTAGATTTTGCATTATTTTTATTTGTGCATTTTGTATAGAATTGTCTATGGTTATTGTTTACAGGGTATAGAAAATGCTGAATACAACAGTACAGCAGGGAAAAAAATCCCGGTCCATGCTTGTCGAATAAATAAACTTGCCAAAAGATTTCTTGTAGGTGTTTGGCTGAAAAAATATTACGAAAAAAACATCGTACCAAGTTGGCGACAGAAAAAAATCCAAGTTTCTGTGGAGTTCAGATAACGTAAATGTCCCCAATAATAATAGGCCAATTCTTACACATTGAAACAAAGTACTTGTCTGAAACATTGTAATTTTTCTGTTACCTAATGAATTGTTTAATTCAGTAGGTATATATCTCAACATGAAAAAATCTATTTAATAATAAAAAATAAAAAGAGTAGACACCCTCTCCCCGAAGAAATGACATTTAAGAATGTAATAGCATGTAAAAAGTGCAATTAACTCAGACCTCACCATTCATTGGAAAATAAACTATAGAGATAAATTTGCATTTCGGATTAATATTACGTTACACCATCTAGTCCTACAAAAGATTCACAATTCATATTTTTACTTTTATTAAGCTAAAAATCAATATAATGATGATAGAGAAAAATTACCAGACTTTCAAAAATTCGGTGCCATCAAGGATATTTGACAGAACCAGATATTGCAGATATAAACAAAAACAAACAAATGAAGTTGGATTTGAAATTCTTGTGTTTAGTTGTTCGTGAAAGATGATGAACTTTAGAACGTTCATAAACTCAAACCAGATGGCGTTCCAGGGTTACTATTTTCCGAAAGTTTACAAACTGAAGCAGGTTGCAAACTATCGATTTTTCTGATTGATCTATTATATCACTATCGAAATCGATTAAAAGTGTAAACAATGTTGAAGCCATAGCCATAGAGCTTCATGGTTGAAGCCGAAGTATGATTGTGATGTTTGTTTATTTAAATTTTTTTGTCAATTGTTTTCAATATCTCTGTGCAGAGCAACCGAGACGACGGCCCCTCACGCTAAAAGTTTAAAGTCATTCACCCTCTAGTCCAGTTTACTCGAATGCAGAAATTATATCTCAAATTCCCTCCTCAGACATGACAGACAGTGATTCCGAAGACATTGTAGAGAATTCCTTGTCTTTAAAAGAAAGAAAAAAAATGCGCTTGGATTCTGAAAAGCCTGAAACTGTAGATGCATCTGAAAAGTTCAATAAATTGTCTGAGCAGTATAAAGTAAATATAATACTACTCACTATATATTGAATAGTTATTTAATATCTTTGCTGTGCAAAATATTATATTTTAAATCTTATTTGACAGAAGTTTCAAGAGCTGAAAGCAAAATCATCAGAGATTAGAATACGGTCATCAGCGAGACGCCTGAAAACAGAACTTAGACGATCGCAGAAGCTTGTGAAAAAAGCGCTGAAAGATCCATGGATAAAAGCTGCAGTTGATGAGAATAATTCAGACTTGCAGAGGTTAAAATCTAGGAACAGCTTTAGTATGGTCCCTTTTTGGCGATTTTTTGATTTGGCGACAAAATCTTGTCGCCAACCCAAGTTTGCCTTGCCGATGCCAATTGTAAACAATATGGCGGATCGGATGGCGCTGGTTCCGAGATAATTGATCGTCGCCGTTAATTTTGCTATGATTTATTTTAATGGCTTTTAAATATTTTTATGAAAAAAAAAATTAAACAGATAACAAGCTTACATGTACATATAGATTCGGTTTAATAAAATTTAATAACTTTTCTTTTTGTGTGAGGGGGGGCTGTGCCCCCCTCAACCCCCCCCCTTTCTCTTTTTAGTTGATTAAATTAAACAATGCAAACAAATAATATTCTAAAGGCAATACCTCACAAAATAACACAAAATAAAAAATTAAATACATTTTAGCATTCTGACAAAAGACTACGTAAGCAAAATAAAGAACTAATTCAAATCATAACGAACAATGCTTATCTCGTACCTTAATTAAAATCGCTAAATTGTTTCAATATTGAAATAATAAAATCAAAATATCAAATATTATATTAATAACGGAATTATTTGTTGCTCCTACCATTAACAAATAAACAAAGGTAATAATAACAAATAAAAACAAACAATGCTTATCACATACCTTGATTAAAATCTCTAAATTATTCCAATATGAAAATAATAAAATCAAATTATTTCACTGTATAAAATATTAATAACGTAATTATTTGTTGCTTCTACCCTTAACAAATAAACAATGGAGAACGCAAATATTAATCTGAAACGTACTATCAAAAGAATGCTTATTCATACAAAACTGTATGTAAACAGTCAGTATGAACCTGAACAGCCGTTTTAAATTTCAAAAATAATTAAATAATAATAAAATTTAATGTAAACTAAAGCCATTAAAATAAAACCATTCAGCACATGGCAGATCAACCATTTGAACGAACCTCCCGCGCTAAGAAATACACAGGGCTCAAAAAGTTCATGAAAGGAACAAATGATCACGATTTGCCGGACGAACACGAGCGCATCCGTGACGTCACGGAAGAATCCACTTTTAGCCCGAGGTTAGGGTTACCGCTCCGGAGCATCCGACGGCGGGGTTACCATATTGGCATCCTTTATCGCGCCAAAAAAAGTCGCCAAAAATAAAGCGCGCCAAAGGGACCATACTAAAGCTGTACCAAAATGTATCTCGAAATCGCCAATTTTTCATATTCAAGCGGCCAATTTCCGCAGGATAAGCTTTTTTGTGCATTATCATATTTTGTAACATGCTTCTTTTTTTTCCCCCCAGCTAAAATCAACTCATTTGACTGAACTTTTTATTGGAATAAATTCCGTTAGCGTAAAATAAAGAGCATTAAAAATGATAGCATGTTAAAATAAATTTACAGTGTATCAAACATTTGTTTTAATTTCTGTCCTGCATTTGGCATTGGAATGACCTAAGTCTTGTTGGTAATTATATATTATCTCGGCGGTCCGCAAAGACGAGCAATTTTTTTGCCAAGATAAATGCCGGACACATGAAATTATCGGTACTTACGTATTATCCCGGCGGTCATTTCAGCCAAACTATTTTTTCGTCAAATAGCAAACTGTTCCCAATTGCATTCAAAACAATTAATGATTTCATGCGTCTGGCAATTATCTTGGCGTTCGTCGTTCATCTTGGCGGACTGCTGGGATAATATGTAAGAATGGAATACTATTGGCAACAGTTTGCCAGAACATTTCACAAAAGAATAGTTTGGCGGAAATGACTGCTGGGATAATACATAAGTACTGTCTTGTTTCTTGAGAAACCTTTTTACAGGGACATAGCAAGAAAAACAGTTAATTCCTACTTTATGGGGCTTCTTGGACATTTTCAAAAATCGCCAATTTGGCATGTTTTCGTCTTATCTCTGGGAGCTGAAACGCTTCCAAAGACACTATGGGAAAATACACCCAAATTAGCAATGAATACACAAAATAAGCAAATTGAAGAGCATAAATATAAAGTTCAGAACAAAAAATAATTGTACTTACATGACTTGTTGAACAACTGATTTTTTATTATTTAAATAATGATATTCATCATCTCACAAGTCGAAGTGATTTTACAGGCAATATATTAGGGCAAAATCACAACAGTCTTCAAAGTCAAACATTGGCACAACAGCCCCTCTACGGGGCCAAAGCCTGCGCTGCCCAACCGTGCCTTCGCGACCATAGGCTCTGGGGTGCGAATGTATATGCCTCGGCCAGGTGGTCAGCCTGACGCGAAGCCCCCAGTGTTTGACCCCAAGCAAGCTTGGTCCTCATTTTATCGACCCACTCAAGGGATGAAAGGCTGAGTCGACCTTGCCCAGGCCGGGATTCGAACCCCGACCTATGGGACTACCATATAACGGTGCGCTAACCATTACACCACTGGGACAACAGTCTTGACCTTGTATTTATTTTAACTAGTGCACTCATAAATAACATTTTAAATATTAATTTAATATAACCAGCTGTTTCTAAAACAATATCATGGATAGACCTCAACTAAACTCATAATATTTACAGGGAAGAAGCAAAGTCTGGTGATACCACAAAATGGGAAGAGGTGAAACCTTTTCTAACTGTCAATGACCATTTGCAGGGTCCTGTATCTCATGGAGACTGTGGTCCTAAAGTAAGCATTTCATTTTTTATACTAAATGTCCATTCATAGAATTTATATACAATCAGTAACATTCAGTTATCTTCGGTTTTATATATTGAAACAGCATATAATGTGTACAGATTAAATCTTGTGAAATAAAACTTATGATGCCTCTCTCCTCACAGTATTTTTTTTTTTTTTTTTTTTGGTAAAACTAAAATATAATAATAGGGCCCCAATGATGTCAAAAATAATTTCTTCTTATGGTAACCTTAGATGCTTGTGTAGAGTAATACTTAAAAATGCTGATTACTTTATTATTTTTGTATAATAACATTATGATCTATCAAATGCATATAAACATCATAAAAGTATACATAAAGTGTTTTCCCTCCACATATGAATTTAAAGTTCGATTAAGAAATGGCTAACAATGCCGACAAGTTTTTCACATGTATAGAGTCACTAATTATCAGAATTTCAAAACTAAAATATCTGTATCTGTGGATATGATAACAAATGTTTTTATGTATCTGTTTTTATATCTCTATCTGCAGATATAAGAAACAAATGATCTGTTTTCCTATTCGTATCCTGATAATATAATAACCTGAAGAATGTCCTGATAAAAACAATTTATCCATTTGTATTATCCATATCTACGAATCCAGCTTTTTAACTATCCAGCACACCTCTAGCTCTAACCACATTTAGGAATGTAATCTGCCCTCTTCTGTAAAATAAGCAGATTATTTAAAATTATTATTCATTTGAGGTTTTTTTCCCCCTGAATTCTTCGTTTAGACTCTGTATTAAGTAAATTGAGATTTTATCTAGATAAAAAGCAACAATATGTTTTTTTATTGTAACCATACCAACGTGAAATTTAAAATTAAGTTGTTATGACAAATAGTTTTGAATAGAATAGCTTTAACTATACTATTTTAAAAGTTATTATTCAAAGCCGTGAAGCTGTTATAAACATGCTCTTTATTTTAGAAAATGATCCTTGCATCAATTTGTTAATTATGAAGCCTTAATTAGCTTAATTTGCAATGAATAGATATTTGGTTAGATATAAATGTAAAAATAATGTCTTTCATGATTTGAATTGTTTTGAATCCACCTTTCACTTGTTTTTAGACCACATTTCAATATTATATTATTACAATATTTGATACTTTCAATTCTAAATAGCTACAATCCAAAAATGAAAAATTTTTGCGTTTTTCTTGGGATAATTTTTTGAAAAATAAGAATAATCTTGGTTAAAAACTAAATATCTTGTCTCAAGTTACCTTGATGTTTGATTTTGTTAATAAAAAGTATTTTTAGTTGAATCTAAACAACTAAATTTCATGTAGAATTGCTATGATAATGTAGTGGTCAGCATATCAAAAAATTGCAGCTTTTAATTCTTAACCTCTAAAACAAAGTAAAATTTTGCATTCTCCTTAAATATTTTAACCTGTAAAATTCCTGCTTCCCTCAGTATTTCTTCCTTAGATCAAATTTAAATCAAAATCTGCCCAGGTTTAGAGCACTATTGATGTTTTAGATAAAGCTTGAGATTAAAAAAATTCCTCAGTGGCCAGTGGCCAGTGACCCTACAAAGTTCAGTGGCCACTTTGTTATAGTTAGTGGCCAAAATTTTCCGTACTTACGTAATTTTTGTTTTCGACACCCTTGCTCCCCCCTTTCAGATATATGAAAATAATATGAGATTTTTTATTTTGTACATTTAATGATTCAATGCTTTTTTAGTAATAATGCATGGCATGTTCCATATATTACATTCAGAAATAACTAGCTGTATTTAAAGAAATCTAAGTACTATGAATTTAAAATTTATTAATTCCTCCTGATTGGCTGCAGCTCCTTGTTAGAATCATCACATCACTGTCTGTGTCTATACTATATATAGGTACACACATGGAGGAGGCTATAGGAGCTTAACCCCCCCCCTCCCCAAACCCAAATTAAAAGTGAAAATCTCTTAAAAATAGAGAATTGTAATAAAATTAATGATTTAAAATATTTTACTTTCAAATTTCTCTTCAGATTAATTCAAACGTATCTTTTACGAAAAATAGTTGGTTATTAAATAAATACAGTGGACTCCCAAAAATCTGCCAACCTGAAATCTGTATGGCCAAGTGATATAGAATATTTTGACATTATTAGAAAGTTGTCACTATTACCAAGTACTTGTGAAACATGAAGCCTAAGTAAAAAAAAAAAAAAATTTTTTTTTTTTTTTTTTTAAGTAAGAAACTGGAGGTAAGATAATATATATAGTATTGCAGACCATTTTCTCAACTTATGGTGTACACATAATAAAGTACTATTTATTTAATTTATCTCTCCTTTCATTCATGGAATTTATGGGGGGAAAAGGAATTGGGACTTAATAAAAGAAAGAGGATCAAGGGCCCCAAATTTCTATTAATTTCGACAGTACGCTTCCTCCTAATTTACTAATTTTGGACTTGCAATAAGCTAACAAACGGTTATTTTACTTAAGGTAGTAGCTCCCCAACCTCCTATTTTTAAAAAAAACCACTAAGCATCTTATCAAATTTTAAGGAAAATCAGATGCATTTTAAGATGGGGAAATCGTAAGCATGTGCTACTCAAACAGCCCATTTTCAAGGTTTTCACTTTCAAATAATCAAGTGTCTGATTATGTAAAACATTTTTTAACGAACGTTACACTAAGGGTTCAATTTACAAAGGTGAATCATATAAAAGAAATAACTTAAAACAGGGAGAAATTTTTGCGGGGGAGGGGGGGCATGGGCGCTGGCAGAATATTTCCAGGGGGGGGGGGGGGGAAGACTACTTCAACATATGGTTACCATGTTGGAGAGAGCAAAAAAGCAACTAAAAACACTGCATACAAAAATCCAGGGGGGAGCCTGCTGCCGGCGCCCATGGGGGGGGGGGTACGTTTTCGCTTCGGCCGACCAAAAATGCCTTCTATTCGTATAATCTACAGAGAAACTCCCTGTCATTAAAACGGAACTGGAAAAAAAAAAAAAGCTTGAAGTGTGAACAGGAGGGGGGGAGAGAAACACTTCTCTCTTCTCGGACAGCTGTAACGCTGATTAATGGAATTCTAAAGGCATGGAGATCTGTTTATTTAAGCTTTGAAGAGTGAGTGCTTTTACCAGTGATTACAAAATAAAACAAAATCAAGTGTTTTGTCTGTTTCTCTCCCCCCTCCCTCTCGCGCTATTGTAGAGATGCCAAAACTCTTGCAAAAGGAAAAACGTAATAATATGAAAGCAGCTGAAATTAGATTTATTTAAAACTGAAAACGGTATGTTTATGACATTAGTTTTTATTTGCGTATTCGAATGTACAAAATAACGTTTTTGTTCGTTTTAAATAAAGCATCTTGCGTGGTAGTTTTCGATCTGCTGTAGCGTAAATCAGGATGCAAAGAATGCCAACCTCTTCATCGACCTTTCAAAAGCAGAGGGTTTGTTTATTGTTTTCAAGTTAATAATAATTTAAAAAAAAAAAGAACGCACATGCTTCCCGTCTACAGTTTTAGAAGGGTCATAGTAAAGATCACATGAAATTTTTTAAAAATATAATCGATTACTCTTAAGTTGACTGGACCCTGACTGAGTCGAACGACGGAAAATATACAAAGGGGAGTACTATAATTTAGAAAAATATTAGCTTCGTTCCTTCAGTACAATATCTTATTAATGAGATACTTAATGCATCTTTCACATACAGTTATATATTGTATCAGTAGGCAAATATCAAATTTAGTTTTAAATAAAAGTCCTTTTCACTCTTCTCCTTTTATTACGGTCGTCTATTGTAGAAATTGTAACAAATTATAATTAGAATAATACTTTTGTTCAGATTTTTGCGACCACGTGTAATGTCCCACGGATATGCCTCTCTGCGTACTGGAATGTCGATGTGGATATGTAATAAAATAATGAGATGGTGCGAAGGGTCAAGGTCAAACAACGGGTCAGGTCACAGAGAGGGACCCTGAGATTCTGTTCCGGTGCGTTCCTACCCCCCCCCCCCCAAATGTTACATGTATGTTATCAGTTATGATGAGCTCCTCCCCTTTCTTCCCCTCCCATAGACGTCTGCAACCCTTTCTCCCCTGCTTGTCCATATAGCGCTGACATTCAGCTTTTCCTACGAGGCCGAGGGTGGGCGGGAATAAGTAAATTTTGCACATCATCAATTTTAGACGTTTTTTCAACTGCTTTGCTTTACTTTGCTCGGACATACAGCGCCGACTTTTGTTACGGGGACGGAAACGAGGGGGGAGGGGGGGTTGCTTGCTGAGTAAATTTTGCAGGTCGCCAATTTTGGCGACTGACAGACTGTTTTGCAGTCGCCAGGAATAATTCCACAGTCGCCACTGGCGATCTGGCGACCGCTAATCTCAAGCTTTAGTTTTAGACAACTTTTGGCTAACATTTGAGATATGTGTATTATGTATAGTTTTTACAGTCATTCACATTTGCTGAACTTTTTAAAATTTAATTTAGACAGAGCTTGAATATCAAATTGAAGACTGTATCAATGAAGGAGATTTTGAAAAAGCAGAACTCTTAAGCGACACTTTGGCTGACAGACAGGTATATTTTTATTTGTCCTAGTTTTTAAATTAAAATACTTTAAAATACTCATTCAAATATGCTTCCTATTTATACAGATATAATTACTTTTATGGTTATTTATTGTCATGATAATTGGCATAGTTTTTTATTTAAGAAATTTATATTGGCTATTACGAATCTTGTAAATAATGAAGATTCCAGCTTCTTGGTGAGATTAGCAGACAATGTTTTGCTCCAATTTATATGATAGATCCAGTGTTATGTCGAAATGGGAAGTGTGTGGCAACTTTTAGCAGCATTTTGAAATCAGTAGAAGCTACCGAGAATACAAAAGACCACACACGCCTCAAGGGGAGGTGTTTTTGATATAGAATTTGAACAGTATATGGGCTACGATAATATGCTAAGACAGCTATTATGTCTGCAGTGTAAAGTATTTGCATACTGCTGGTGAGCGGGAAATTAAATTTATCCCCTCTTGTATGATCTGTTGATAGAAAGGGTTGAGTAAAATTGTGTTTTGGATCAGTCTAACTTTAAGTCTATTTGATCTGTGAACCCATGCATTACATAACTACTATACATATTTGCAGTGCCTGCACAGTTTGCCTGCTACATGATTTTTTGTTAGATCATATTAATGATCCTGAAAAAATTTAAGTGGAATTTTTTTTAATGAGTTCCAGCAGCATCCATTATCACATGCACATCACCCATACCCCATTATGAGTAAATTTTTCAAATTAGGCATGATTCTTATAAAGCAGTGGAAGTGTAATGTCATATGACTTGAAAACCACCCCATTGTGTTGCCAAAGTTGCCTTCATATCTATCCAACCAGCTTAACTGTTTTCAAGCAGAATAAAACTTGCTTCCAGAAATGTTTGTACATGTGTGACTTTCTGCACTAGGATTATAAGAAAAGTGGTGAAGTAAAATATAATATAATTAATTCAGAGAGTAAAATGTTGATCCAAAATTTGGCATAGTATTATTATTTTACAAGGTACTGAAATACTGGCATTTATTTGTTTGTAACTTTCTATTTTTAATCTTAACTATTTTGGTTTGTAAATAAAATCTTTTTCTCTTCTTATAGTTTGCAGTAAAAATAGCTCATGCTTTTGCAGCTAAAAAATACCAGGAAGAAAAAGATACACAAAAGAGACTAGAAAAGGAAAAACAAAAGAAGAAATTTCGTGGGGTGTAAGTATTGTGCTTTACATATATGTTAGTGGACCAGATTTTTGTTTTCAATTTATTTATGATGGATTTCATGTCTATCTGACATTAATGAGAGTGTTTTACACCAATAGAAAGAGAAGTGGGAAGACTAAACTATTAGAAAAAGGGATTAAATTTTCTTGACAAAATGAAAATGCTCTGCTTTTTTAAATCTTTCAAATTGCTTTTGGCAACAAAGACATTTCAAAAAAGGTTTACTTAATGTATTTTGCCCATTTATTGTAATTTTTAAATAAATACAGTAAAATTTGCATTTAACAGAACCTTTATTGAGTAGAAATTTAAAAACAAGTATTTTCTGATGCTGTAATTTTGAACTCCTTGGTTTATTCAGTAGACAGTAACCCTTTATTATAAGGCATTTGCTTGGTAGTGCTTTCTCCTATCAAAGGTATCCCTGAGGTTATAGACCTTCCTTTAACTGATTTGCTTGCAACATATGCTTGCTAGATATCTCTTGCAACTGATGGTACACAATCTAAATGTTTTCTATTATCTCTTGATTTGGAAAATTTAAATATAATAAATGCATTTTGTGGAGTAGAAAACTCTTTTCCTCTGCCTTAAAGTAAAAATTTTAGTTTTCAAAATGCATGCAGTTACAAAACACATAAAGCCACTAAATTAATTAACAAAATAAAATAAAAACACCATATATATTTATGTGTTTAAAAGAATAAGAACAATTAATCATAATAAAATATTTTAAAGTAGTTGTAGGATTTGTGATTGCTGTAATTTCAATATATGTTCAGTGCTAACGGTGCCCAGTAGCTGTTTCCTAAACTGTTAGTCAGAGACATATAGTTCCAATTTCAAAAATGCTTTAAATTGCATAATCTATTATATCAGAAACAGTTGAAGTCAATAAATGAATTCCTATAAAAATTACAAAATTAAATTTTTATACGGTCCCCCACCCTATCAGTTATATTTAGAAAAAAAAAAATTATACAATTTCAGGCACAATAAAAAAATTCATCGTTCTATGACCAAATTCGCAGAGTTTACAGCTGCTTAAAGTTAGAAGATTTTTCCAGATGCGAAAAAGGGGTTGTATACAAAATGAATTTGAGAAAAATTAATGTACAGAGTTTTGAGCCTTGTAATATTTATTAGCAATTTCATCATTTATTTTACAAGTGTAGATTGAAATAAAGAAGATTAGCGTTTAACTATGTGTATCCAATAAATTAACATAAAAATATAGCTTATACTCAAAATAGGGTTTTTTAAAGAGCTTTTTAAATGAACTGGTGTTCTATAACTTAAAATACAAAAACAAGAGAATAAAACACTACATTAAACATTAAATTAGAAAATGAAACATTTTAAAGCATGAATATATACATTTTAGAAACTTAAAATAATATTACAAATCCTGTTAGCGTTACGTGTGCTCAAAGTATAGCTTCCTTTGGCTGCAATGCAATATGCACCCATGTAAAAAAAAAAACTCTTCCTGTACTTTGTGTAGCATACTTGGTGTTACACATCTGCATGCTACACATATATATGATTTAGTAAGTCTGATAATGGATAGATTTTTATAGAACCTGAATAAACCCTTATTACTATTCTAAAATTAGTTTTGCTTCTTTCTTTGCATTATGCCAGAAAATGAAATTATAGCATATAATTTAAAATTTCAATATTTATATGGTTCCTTAATGGTTTACCACAATGGGACATTTTTAAACATGTAAAAGTGACTCAAATCAAAATGTTTGTTGCTTCGTAACTCGGTGAATTTTGGTTGTAGAAGCGCGAATTTTTTTTTTTTTTTTTGTATTTTGTTTGAAATTGTATTAAGAAAAATTTTCTAAATATAACTGATAGGACTAGATACCGTATAAAAATTTAAGTTTTGTATTTTTTATAGGAATTGATTTTTTGACTTTGTTTCTGATATAATAGATTATACAATTTGAGCATTTTTGCACCTGAAACTATGTGTCTCTGATAAACGGTTTAGGAAATAGTCATTGGCCACCGTTGACACTGGACACCCTGTATATATATTACACAATAAAACCTGCCTTAAACAGATCCTTAATTCGGCAAATCCTTATCTTGAAAACATTCCTTGATGCTATAAAATTAAAACTTTTTGATTGTATACTTCTATTCAATCGACACCTCACTTTAGAGGGGAAAGTACTTGGTCCCTTGTGATTAGATTTTAAACAAGTTTTACTGTGTTTAGTAACATTGGTGACAATGAAACATAGCTATAACATTGTAGAATATAGTAAAATTCACTAATGTTAATGTATAATCACTTTTAACTAAACTGTTTGCAGGTAAACAATTATAAAACAATTACTTCCAAAAAATATTGCAACAGAATCAATTAAGATTTCACTCTAAATTCTGCAGGATCTTGATATAAGCTATACATCAATTCAAAACCAAACTATAAAAGATTCTGCAACATAAGTAATAATTGGAAGTACAGAATTTTTACTAATAAAAAATAAAAATTTCACTGGAGAAAAAGTATGAAATTTTGAAATTTCACTAAAATTCGCATAAACTACTAATGAAACATTTTAATACACTTAAAATTTATATTCGGTGTTAATTAAAAGCGTCGCTGTTGTAATTTCAACATTTGACTGTTTTAGCTGTTCCTCTGTGCATAACGATGACATTATAGTTACTAAAGATGCAATCTGCATCTGAGCTATCAGTAGGCTCCACCAGTGTCCGAGTGCATAGCACTCTGAACTGGGAGACAGAAGGTGCCTGGTTCAAAACTAAGTTGTGTTCGCCGACCTAAACATTCAGAGTTTTCTGTGGTTTCTGCAAAATGCATAAATATGGGTTAGGACCTCTTAGAAAGACCCCCATGATGAACATCCCAAAATATGAAATTCCATACCTCTAATTATAATAATATAAAAAATAATACCTTTTTAAACTGAATTTTCAATTTTTGTATCACACTGAATAAATATTTTCGTTGTCTTTCAATTATTTTTTTTTTCTTTTTTATAATCCAGGTTTGATGCAAAAGAGAGGTGGCAGATGAAGGGAAATATGTAATAATTGTACATAGACTTGTTTGCTGTATTGTATTTGTAAATTCATTATAAATAAATGTTCTTGAAAAAAAAAAAAAAAATTAAGTTTTGTTTGAATTATTTATAAATTTAATATATATATATATATATACTAAGTAAATGCAAAAATCTTTCATGCTGTTAACAGTGGATTGCCCAAGGAAGACATTTTGACTGCTTCTTAAGTTTGTCCAGAAAAAAAATACATTTATAATACCATCCCCATGCAAAAACCCTTAACTGGTTAAAAATTTGTAACGCAGCATTTTACTTTATAGCTTTATGAATTTTAAATATGGGCCTTAAAAATAATGATATCAAGTTTTGAGTGACGCCCTGCTGGGAATTTTAAATACTTGTTTTTAAATTCCATTACAGTTACTTTCGTTTTATTTTCTAAAGAAGATTTACGCATTTAAGCAATGCTTTTAATTATGAAATACACTGTCAAATATATCACACTTTCACTGAGTCTATATAATGTATTCAAATGAATTTATTTCAATAATTTAATTTATCTTTTGCGTCACGCAATCCAAAAGGGCAAGCAAAATTTACGTAAATATTTAGTTAGTGTCATAGTAACCAAACTAAGTGCAAAATATATGAAAATTTTGCTTGCCCTTTTGGATAGCGTGACGCAAAAGATAAATTAAATTATTGAAATAAATTCATTTGAATACATTATATAGACTCAGTGAAAGTGTGATATATTTGACAGTGTATTTCATAATTAAAAGCATTGCTTAAATGCGTAAATCTTCTTTAGAAAATAAAACGAAAGTAACTGTAATGGAATTTAAAAACAAGTCTTTAAAATTCCCAGCAGGGCGTCACTCAAAACTTGATATCATTATTTTTAAGACCCATATTTAAAATCCATAGAGCTATAAAGTAAAATGCTGCGTCACAAATTTTTAACCAGTTAAGGGTTTTTGCATGGGGATATCATTACTTTTTAAGGGTATGGTCAGAAGATAATAAATTAGTTTCAAGGGCGAATTTCGGAAGTTTGCTTGACACTAAGTTATGTACATAAATATACAAACCTGTTTTCATGCAGTATCAGAGTATTTGATTAAAAAAGTCACAGCAAGTTCTTTTGTAACATGTAACAGAAAATTGACATATTTTTGTTAGAATTTTATAATAAGAGACATAATACTGATTATAATCAATAATTTTTTGAGTAATTTTCCAATTATAATTTGGGTCGAGTATAGATTAGTATCCCTGCCACCATCTTTGATTTTATTTCATAAATTTGCATTCAGTTTAATGCTAAACGTAAGTTAACTTTTTTACTATAATTATATAACTATTGGGCCCCATCAGTGGCCGAGCGCATAGCGCTCTGAACTGGGAGACGGAAGGTGCCTGGTTCGAAACCAAGTTGCGTCCGCCGACCTAATCGTTCGGAGTTTTACGTGGTTTCCTCCAAAACAGCGTAAATACGGGTTAGGACCCCTTAGAAAGACCCCGACGTCTCGGCTTAGAGCCTACGTGTAGCTATAAATGGCCGTAATTCTAGAATAACAACAACAATATATAACTATTGGTTCTATTGTTTTAATGCATTGTGATTCATTAATTTGCATTCAGTTTAACGATAACCGTAAGTTAAGTTTCGTTAAAATTATTAATTTAATAATCTCGTTCTTAATTAATGTAATCTAGTTACTCATTCTATTATTTTAATGCAATGTAATCTATTAATGCAATGTTTGCTTTCAGTTTAAAGCTATCTCTAAGTTAAATTTTTAACTATATTATGATACACTAAGTTTTTAACTAAGTTAATGATACATCTCAAAATTGTTGATTAAATTAATTAATGACTATAATCATTAATAAAATAGAAAATTACTCAAAATATTGTTTATAATTGGTTTTATGTCGCTTTTTAGAAAACTAACTTCATACTATGTTTGTTTTTTTATCAGTTGATAATTTCATTTTTTTAGAGAACGTTTAGATGAACTACCAGTTTAAGAATGAGGGTCTTGCGCGGTTGACTTTCTTAGTGCTTCTGAAGCGTATTTACGTTACATCGTGAGAAAAACCGTCCAAAACTCCGAATTTTTAGATTATCAGCCATCCGGTAGACCAGAACCCTGGACATTTATACTTCAGTTATCTACCATCTTCAGTATCTTATCAACTCGGCTCGGGTGGACACAACATCTTGTTTTAGATGCCATCTCCGTCCTTCAAATGTCTAATACAAAATATAGTGCATGTATAAATTTAGATTAATCAAATTTCTATCTGAAAAGTATTGAACAAAATTTTAAATCTGGTAATTAAAGGAATACAAAATAAAAGTGAGAAAAACCTAAGATTTGGAAAAAATATTGGTTTTAAAATTATAATTCAATAATTTCAATAAATTTTATATATACATGAAGAGTAAAAGAATTATTATTAAAACTAGATAGTATGTAAAACTACTATTTATTTTCCTTTGAATACTAAATAATTATTATTAATTAATTATGTGAGGTTTCTGAAGAGAAAACTATTTTCATTGAAATATTAATTACATATTGAATTTTCCAAATAGAATTAATAATAATAGAAAAATAAAGACTTAATTTAATTAGAAATAGCTATCAAAATACTAGGAAAACGAAATACTTAAAGAAAAAGTTAGGAAGGAGTTTTACCAAAAAATACTTAAATTAATTATTTTTTTAATTCAAAGTCTTAACTATTTTTAATTATTAATTATAGCAAAATAAATTACAGAAAAAATAAGTAAATTATATAATAATCTGTTATTATTTTTTAAAATGAAGTAAATGAAAAACGACAGTAACACAAAGCTCATCTCGCAAAAGTGCGACGTCGAGGACAGAACTCAAGTCATTTGCTCAGGAAGAGGGAGCGAAAGGTACCAGCTGTCTAGGAACAAACTGGTTTACGATATAAGGTAACTTGTACCAGTACAAATCTTGTCACGGATCTACAGCACTGTATTCCTACTCCCTGCCTTGTTTACCGCCTTTAAAACGAGATCATTTTCCGTATTTCCTTACGCGGGTTAAATAGTTCCCTCTTTGAACTGGATTAAATAAAAAAAACGAATTTTCCTAGCTTAACCGGCGACGTCACTCATCGAATTTGGCACCGATTAAAACCATATATTAATTGTAAAAAATTTGTTAGAGCGGATTCCGAGATCCAGAGTAGACACTTTTGAAAATAGAAAAGTTAGCTGTATATATAAGTGCCGCGAAGTTTTACGGTTGGTTGGTTGGGCTGGCTGCGTCACAAGTAGAAACTGCCGTTCTACATGATTTCTTATATAGATTTTATATGACTTTGTGTACCATTTCTTAGATTTTACATGACTTTGTGTATGATATTAGTACATGTATTAATAGTTATTTATCTCCTTCCCCTCTTTTTTTTTATATGTATTATATTTATTGTCTAAAAGCAGTCATTTTGACTGCTTTTTAAATATACTATTTTCATACATTTGTCAAAAATGTATGTTTGTGGAAAATATACGAAAAAAGATATTTTTTATATTTATTTACAAAAAATGTATCAATGATAATAAAACACATATTGTTTAAGTGAAGTAAACTTCCTTGATAATATAAAATAACATTAAAATTTAATTTTAAATGCATTTTTTCATACATTGGTTATTCTTTCACAAAGCATTCAATTCGACTGCTTTTGGGCAATGATGGTAAAATTTGAGTCTTTCTAGTGTTAATTGACAATTTCATATTAGTTTTTTTTTTTTTTTTATAATTTGGCAAGTTTTTAATTTATAAAAATATTCTAATAAAGCACATACATATTTTAATTTTTTCTTAACATATATTTATGCCTCGCCTCATAAGCTTGGCAGTATTACTCGGCAATGTATTTGTTATAGTAAGACAGTACTACAAAGGGTATTTACACATTTATAGAATGATTTTGAGGCCATATAATTTGCTAAGCAACCAGTTACACAGCTAGTAGAATCGCAATATAAAATGTTTCAACTTAAAAACCGTATAACAAACAACAGTGGATTTCTTGTTTGAAAATGAAGAAGTAGTGATAATAAAATTTAGTGTTTCTTGTAATTTACATACTCTTAATTAAGCTTAAATGGGATAATGCAGTTTATTTCAGGCATATAGCATGTTCAGTGTCTTATCCACTTGGCCATGGTAGGGCCTAATGCAGTTTATTTTTACCATTTATTTATTCATAAATATATTATTTTGCTTCATAATTAATCACATATGAATAAAAGAATGATCTGTAATCTGCAAAGCTGTATATCCTCTGAAATCTGCATCGCTTTGGTCACAGGGTATGCAGATTTCAGAGGATGTCAGCATTGTGTACAGAATTTAACTTTGTATTCCTTGTAAAAGTCTAAAATTAAAATTACAGTTTAATACTTCAGATATCTGGTTTGAATTAGTGTAATGTAATCATTCGTAAGAACAATCATCTAAATCGTAACTGTTGACTAATTAGAAATTTAATGGAGGCACACATGTGCTCCTCTAACCCGCACCCCCAACTTTGCTTAAGAATTTTCAATTTAAAGCATTTGTTTCAAAATTTAACAAAAATTTTCCTTTTCTATTCTTGAATTTAATATGTGCCACCTTCAAAATTTTTGGTCACACTACACATAAACCTTATGTTTCAACTGTACTTATCCCTGATGAATATTCTAACAAAGACATCAGGCCCTACCATGGCCAAGTGGATAAGACACTGAACATGCCATATGCCTGAAGTGTGAAAATCCTGCGTTCAGGCGCAATGTGAAACTGTCAATCTAAAGATCTGGAGTTTTGAGCATTTTCTCCAGATGTAATGCAAATACACATTAGAACCCCTTAAAAAGTCCTCTGCCTAAACATAAGATATCTACTAAATTTCTATTTTCTAAAGATTTGGCAACCGGAAAAAATTTCTCGACCTTAGATGCACTTTACTTTATGAAATCCCTCAACAGTATAAACATCTTTTTATAATGTAATATTTTTCTACAACTTGCTTGAAATAAATTTTTCTACTATAATACAATTATTGATATACTTAAGTAAGATAGAAATAAAAAAATTAAAATGAGTTTCAAGTAAGATACTATAGTTAGTTCAGATTTCTCTAATAGTGACCAATATTACTTGTGTTACAAGCGGTACTTATGTGATGTATCTAAATGATGCTATTAAATGCAGATGCCGAATTTCAAATATAAAGTTTTATCTTTAGTCTACTACACTTCAAATCTGTAAGAATGAAGAGCAATGCTAGTGAAAATTTCCATATTTTATCACTGGTCAGAGATAGATAGCTTTTTGTCTCTTCTGTCGCAAGAAACACCTCACCACAGAATGTGAAACAGGTGTGAGCATCACATACCCCACAAACAATTTGAATCATTCATTCTATTTAAACATAAATCATCTTTATCAGCATTTTTCACTTTCTGGAACAGAGTAATTATTAGGAGGAACTAGTAACAGAGTAATTATTATTACTATTATGTTTTGTAAAATTAGTTTGTCGCTTATTTGAAAATTAAAATCAAAATTTTCAAATTTTTTAAACTGAAAGGGTAATTTGAGGGCAAAGGCACTTGCCCCAAATGCCCTGCCAGAAATCAGTCCCTGAATACACTCAGAAAAAAAATGTAGCTAACATAAATTGTGGTCTTGACAGTGTCTACTATTACAAGGTTTTACTGTATGAGCTTTGTGTAGTAATAATAAACGACACACAAATTTGACTGGGGAAAATATAGCCTCAGGCATGGAGCATTTCCTCATTCTGAAACTCATTAAAAGCCTGCCATAAGAAATTCAGGCATCTAATTCTTTTGCAAAACATATTAATCTGGCCAATCCAACCATAATTAATTCCTTGAGAGTGAGGATATGTGGTGCATATGTCCTAATTTAATCACAGACAACTACCAGCCATACAATGTATAACACCCTGTTTTATTCATATCTGAGCTTTCATTTTTTAGTAAGCTTCTCTTTTCTCCAAAGATTTTTTTTTTCTCCTACATCAGGGACTTTAATGTATGGAGCATTTCCCTTTTAGCAGTCTAATATAAAATAACCTTAATATGATGGTTGTCACTAATGTTAGTCAGAGAGGAACAATTTGTCAAAAGACTAAAATTCATAGCTTCCCCTGGGGAACACAAGGGACAGTTGAACGCATCTGAAACACATGTATGGTGAATAAGACCTGACTATAACACTATTATGTCCAAGTCACTTCTTAAATTTTGTACCCTAATATTTTGATGGCTCAATTTTCTGTCCCTATATATTGCTCTGAATTAAATTTTTTGGTCTATTTATGCATGTATGCCTAAGGCATGGGCCCCAAGTGCCTGTACAATAATCAGAGCCTGACAGTAAAGATAGGACTATAGAAACTTGAGTCCTGTCAAAATTCTAAAATTTGCAGAAAAGATCTATTGGGAGAGGTTTGTAGTAATAGGGATTTTTCCTTCTCCAAAGAGACATTGGTTATGTTTGACATGTCACTGACTAAACTTTGATCAGGCAACTGGCACTTATAATTTAAAACTAATCACACAAAATGTTGGTATATACATACATGCTTCAAAAAAGTGGCTGGGTTTCAAGGGGTTAAATTATTGAACAAAAAAACATAGTTGCTGAAAGCCAAAAAAAGTTGTCATTACAGTAGAGTCTTGATTGTTCGGGTTTCCCATAAATTCAAGTTAGTGAAAAAATCAGTTTAACTTCCAAATATAATGACCAACACATACAAAACACATGAAAGAATTTCCTTGCACCACAAAATTCAAATACCTGGCGCACCTGAAAGGAAAATATCAGAAATCCCTCTCCCAAAGAAAATTGGTGTATTCTTCCTATAGATAGCCTAACAGACATTTCTATGCAGTGTTGACATGCTACTTTGACGATGACGTGATATTACTGAATGGGAACTGGCCAACATGTTAATACAAAAAAACTGCTGACTATTGTTTTCCGATAAAACTAACCTGTGTTCTAATCATCAATAACGTAATAATATGTAAATACATTTTTTATCTAACTATGCAGTCAAATTATAAAAATTGCTTTATTCCCTTTTATTTGTTTATTCAATTTTATGATTTCGATAATTTGAGTTACTACAATTGCTTATATTTTAGATGTCTGAATTACTGCATTATGTTGATTGATAAGTTGTTGATACATTTTCTTTAAAACAAGAAGTTTTGAAGAATTCTCTCCAAACAAGATTTATTAAAATGGTGAACCAACTGGTCGCCGGAGTCGGCTAGCTGTTTATATTCTAGACCAGGGATGGGCAAACTACTGCCCGGGGGCCAAATCCGGCACGCTGGAAGGCTTTATCCGGCCCGCGGTTAGAATTTTAAATTTGCCGGTCCGACGGAAATTAAAAGAAAATATATATTTATATATTATATATCCATTTTAAGAATTATGAAGATGGCTTTAAAAAACTGCATTTGAGTTCGAACGCAGATTTCAAGATTTCAGTGCCATTCAAATAGAATTGGATATTTTTACCATGCCTTTCAACGTAAATTGTGAAGCAGTGAGGTCCGACTTGCAGCTTGAAATTGAGTTGCAATCTAACAATCATCTCAAGCAGTTGTTTCTAAATATGCGAAAGTTAGAGTTTTACAAATCATTATCGAAAGTAAGTTTCCCAAATTTAATATCTCACTTCCAGAAAATCAGTGCTATGTTTGCTTCATCTTATATATGTGAACAAGTGTTTTCAATTATGAATCTTAGAAAGAATTCATTCAGAAGTAGACTGACAGATGAACATTTAGCCTCGTTCCTTAGAATCAGCAGGGCTGGGGAGTAGCGCGCTACTTGTAGCGAAACTACAGTAGCCGCTACTTTTTTTTGTAGTTTGTAGTGTAGCGCGCTACTTTTTTAAAAAAGTAGTGTAGCGTGTAGCGCGCTACAAAAAAACAGTAGTTTGTAGCGAATTTTGGAAGCTACTTTTGCCGTGTCATCATTTCCGGCGATTGATCCCGTGGTGCAATTTCTCTCTCTTCTGACTCAAAGCATAACTGAAACTGATGCTTGAAAGACACCCAATCTCTCCCCCGCCGCCCCCCCCCTCATGCAGGGGACACACGCACACGAGGGGGGGGGAGGGGGTTTGCTTTGCCTGAAGCGGAAGCCTGACATTGTGCATCTTTTTTCTTTTTATCGTTCTCAGTATTATTTGTAGAATCACCAATCTGCCATAAAGAGGACAAAAAAGGAAGGAAAGAGAGGTCCAAAGTTGAACAGAGGTTATTTTGATGGGGCCTCGAGAGTCTCATTATCACACGGGCGTGTGGGCCCGTGAGCCCCTGAAAAATAAAGGCCTCGCAAATCTCTCCATTTATTGTATATTAAATTTATATATGCTGCAATAATAATTTTTATTAAGCTAAATTTCCTTTATCTATATCATAATTGGGTAACAATAAAAAGGCTTCGAGACTTATTTTCTGTTCTTCTTTCTAACACAATGATAATGGTTTCTAAGACTAGATCAATAAAATAGAAATTAAAGGCGTTATTGAAAATTTATGGCCATATGTACTTATCACAAAATATCCATTAGTTAGCATTTTTTTAAATATTATGATGAAGAAAAGAAAATTTTCTGGCAGGTGGAACTCAGCGCACACATACGCTAATAATACAAATGGATTAAAAAAATATTAAAATCAATTTTAAATGCATAGTCTTGTTCTAAATGAGTATAAATACATGGGTAATTTTTAATTTAATTTTAGAATTATTTTGAAATGTTTCATTTTTATGCTGGGAAAATAGAAAACAATCACAAATAAGTTAAAATGTCTGTAATAGTATAGGGGCCCAAAACAACCTTTTTTTTTGCCCCGGGGCCCCTTCTATGTCTGATCAGGGTCTGCATATTTTTGACTGCTATTGCGTGTTTGCAACATAAATCAACATAAAAATGAGTATTTTTTGCTTTCGAAAAGGAATTTTACATATCTGTAAATTGTATGCTTTTGTAACATCATTAATTTTCTTTGATCTTTTTTTTTATTGCACCCATAAATACAGTGTAGTCCACTTGCCAGGATGATTGCCAATCATTCAGTGTCCAGTATTCCGTGAACTTCCTTTTAGGCGATATCCTTTCAAATCTGACATGATATATAGTCAGTCCTCGCAATTAGCGACCCCCCCCCCATCCTCTCACTCACCATCTACGGAAAACTACGAAGCGTGAGAAAAACTTACGGTTTTCTCACAGGAATTTTCTTGAAAGCATCGAGACCGCTTCTGGAAGAATCACCGACATTTTTAATTTTCTCTTTGCCTCCTCCTTATGATCGATGCATTGAACAACAATTTTATTTATGCTTAGTTTTACTAAGTTTATTTATATTAAGGTTTGGTCATTTTTCAGAAGTTTTTAAGGTTTTCATTTTTCGGTCTTGTCAGAGCCAATTAAACCCGTATCTTCGCTTTCGGCGTACACCTATATGAAAGAAGCCTTCAAAAAAACTAACACTGGCGTGCCGTCCAGTGCATCTGTACAAAGATTGTTTTCGATTGCATCGGACGTATTTTCTCCTCGACGATCATGTTTGGCGGATAACAATTTTGAGATCCAGCTCTTGTTAAAATTTAATAAACATGTTTTTGAATAAATTTATGTGGTTTTTATTTTATACTAGAGGCATGGCAGTCTTCCGTGAATATGTTGAAATTCTGCTTTCTTTCGTTAAAATTTTAAAGTGTCTATCATATTTAAATTATTAGGTTTTTTGTGTAATAATTTTCAGAATTTAATACGAAAATATGAGAATTTCTATTAATAATTAATAGTTTGTAAAATCCTTAGACTTATCTCTCTCTTAGCCTTAAAATAACAATATAATTCTATAAAATTCTTTTATACCTAACACAAAGAAAAAGTTGTGTTGATGATAATAACTTTTAAAATTTCTTTAACATATATAGAGGATTTTTTTAATGCAATGTTTTAAATAGATATATCATGAATTTAATTAGTAATTGTTTTCATTATTTTATAATATGCATATCATATGTGATGTTTTCAATTAAAACAATTATACAATATTACATGGTTCACACGGGTCATTCGTCATAAATCACTAATTTGGTAAGTCATGAAAAAAGACCTTTATACTCATTAATTTTGATTTGTGCTCAAGAAACTAGAATGTTTGTACAACATGAAAGGGGTCTCAAAACGGGCCTTTTTTTCCCGTTCAGACATGCATTTTATTATATTTTTAAAAACTTTTTTAGTTCTCATGATTTTTCTCATGCTTTCAGAGCTCACTTTCCCAATTTATTTTTATCATAGAGGTATTAAAACTTAATTAGTTTCAGCAATACTTCAATAATTAGCAGTAGTTGCCAGTAGCGTAAATATAGGCTAGGCTTCCATTTCGGGGGGAGGGGGACGATTCGGTATTTTAAACTTTATTGTTCTAAAGTTAAAAGAAATGTTTCAAAATAGCTCCTTTTTAATAATTGCTTTACATTTTCGGAGGGGGCCCGCCTCCCCCTGCTCAAATACTCGCCTGGTAGTTGTTTATTAGAGCAATAGTTTTTTTCTAATTAAAGGAGAAAAGGTGCCCGGGGTCTTCCGTGCGTCCACCAAATCTGCGGCGCTCAACGCTACAAGGAAACCACCTTTCGTTCTTTGGACGCGAGAGACACCCGCTGAGGTCATTAATCACGCTGGACGCGAGTAGAAAACCAAGGCTTTAGATATCGATAGTTTTCTCTAATTAGGATATAAATATCCTTAAATATGAATGTAATGCAAATTGAATCTGTTAGCAAAATTTGTCTCCTAAAAGTAGCGAAAAAGTAGCGAAGTAGCGACTACATTTCAAAAGTAGTGTAGCTAACTACATTTGTCAAAAAGTAGTTGTAGTTGTAGTTAACTACATTTTTCGAAAAGTAGCGGTAGTTGTAGCGCGCTACAAAAAAAAAGTAGTTTTTCCCACCACTGAGAATCAGTACATCTCACTTCGAACCTCAATATAAGAAACTTTTAAAAATGAAATCGCAATTTCATTCATCTCATTAACATACGTATTTAAATTGTAATGCATGTATATTGTTTTTAAAATTTTAGAAAAATTTATCTTGGCCCGCCAAACTTTTTTTTTCGATTTTTGGCTTGCGACCGAAAATGTTTGCCCATCCCTGTTCTAGACTGTTTTGATTTAATGTTTCTTGAGCAGCTCGGTACCATTTAATCCATGGAGAGGGGGTTGGGGGCAACTGTCAAGAAACTCATAAATGTAAAAATAATGACAGAGCTGACTAAATACATTTTTTCATTTATGCTTCAATATACAGGTTGTACAGTAAAACATTTTGGTTGTAAAATAAAATAGGTAACATCAACATCATATATTTGTTACAATACTTTTAAGGTATTAATTTAAATAGCTATAAATGTTTCGTAAATAAAAAATGCAGTAATTTATAAAAGTAGCTTTGGGAAGAAAAAAAAATCAACTGCAAATTATAAGGTATGTTAAAAAATATTTTAATTTTTTAAAAGCAATTTGCCTCACTGAAGTTAACTTTTTTGTAAAGACAAGTAATAGAGGATAACCTTGACAAAAGATTTTTCAATAAATCTCTGCCGCAAGAATTTATGACTCTTAGAATATCGGTCAAAAATGAAAATTTTCAGATACTGGACTTATAAATCTAAAAACGCATTCAACTTGCCTCAACTGTGTATGCATTTTTCGTAAGTGCTAACACATGTCTTTCAAAGGATACCTCTTTTGCTATGGCAACTCGAAGGCGCAAGCTATGGTTAAGCCTTAAAAATGACAAAAAATGTTGAAAATGTATCTTTTTGTGAACTTCAGGGACCTTGTGGCAACAACCTGCCACAGATTTCTCATATATTTCATGAAGTTCAATCTCCAGTACTCCAGATATGAAAGAAATTTTGTGTCAAGTTGTTCCTGCAAGCTGTCCCCTGTGTCCTGTGTTCCAAGTTTGTCCCTGACAAATGGACTTTTTGTCCCTGTGTCAAGTTGTCCCTGCAAAGAGTTTTTGAACAAAACATTTTCTATGTCTGAGAAAAACACCCATTTTTGTGTGCTGCATGTGGTCTCTTTTTTTCAGGGGGGGGGGGGCATAAAAATTGAACAACTCAACTTTGGAAGGAAATATTTTGGATTTGCTACATTAAAACTGGGAATTTTTTGGTAAAAATTTGAGGTGGCATGAATCACAGGTGTGCCGCTTTTTCAGATTCTTGCTCTTATTTAAATGGAAATGCCTTAAAAAAATAAATTATGTCAAAAACTCAAAAACGTTCAGAATGATATTGTAAAGTATACAATTACTTTTATTTTTAGGAATATATACACCTGAGTTATATATGTTATACAAGTTCCAAAAAAGAAAATCTTGAGTACAGAATTCACATCACAAAATTTGCAATGATGGCATCTTTGGAAAATATTTTTATACCATAATTTCTGAATAATTTTTTAAAACACATAACTTATAAATTAATCATAACAGTGAGTTTGTGGAAAAGCATTCTATTTTTTTTTTTTTTCCCAGTCTCTTAACATAACATGACTCTCTTAAAAAAGTTTCAAAAGTTGGGTGATTTTTAAAAGAACATGAGAATGAGTTGTGTCAGGATGTCCTAAAAAGGAACACCTGTTTTTAAAAATGAATAAAAAACAAACAAATAGAATTATTAAAAAAAATTCTTGCAGAAAACAATAGTTTTTTTTCCTTCGAACATTCTACTATGTTAGTACAAAATCTTGCCAACAGATGGCACTGCAGCATTATTTGATACTATGACAAACTTGTTATTGCCTTAGATTACCCTAGCACAATCGACAAGGGAATGAGTTGGCCATCTTACTAACTAGATTTAAATTTGTGTGACTTTCTTTTTGGGGCCATCTTTTTGTGTGGTTCTTTTTGAAGGACATAATTTATAGCCAAAATCTCACTTCACTAGCAAAGCTGCAGCGATTAATCTCATTCTGGTAAGAAATGCAGCAAAAAGTGTACGCTAATTTCACTCTGAGACTCCAACATGTAATGTCGATGAAAGGAAAACATTTTGAGAATACTGTCATACCAGCCACTGCTGCTGAGAGCAGTAGCTGTAATGCCACCTGTCAGCAAGATTTCATACTAACATAATGTATAGTAGTAAAAGAAAAATTTATAGACATCACACATTCGTACCTACAAGAACTTTTTAAATAACACTGTTTGTTTTTTATTAATTTTAAAAGTAGGTACTCCTTTTTGGAACAACCTGCAGCTAAAATACTAGCTAGGCTATCCTAGAGATAGCATCAACACATCATTGAGAATGACAAGATCACTTACAGTGTAGTATTTTTTAATTCTTATGAACTACTTTTTATAAAAAATAAGTACAAAATCAAATGTTACAAAAACACTGGCAGATATGTCTCATAAGAATTAAAAATTGATGCATTGTCAATTAATGAAATCCTTGGGAAAATATATACATAATTTTCTCTACTGTACAAATAATGCAACTAAAAAAACGAGTACTGGTACCCTAATACAGCCCTTCAATTATTTTCTGCCATTTTATTTTAAATAATGCAACTTAGTGTCCATAACAGAAAACTATTATGGAATTTCTGGTTTCTAGTTTTGCTAACTCTGTTTCTTTATACCTAGCAACTGTGTACTTCTATCATACATAACCTGCGTTTTGCTTGCTAAAAGCTTAATGGCAATTTAGCAGCCGGGCTGATATCTGAGTCATCAAAATTTTTGAGAAATACAAAACTTGATAAGAGAAAACATCCTATATATTTTATATTACAGATTTAAAGTTAAAAGTTTTTAAATATTTTTCAGTTAATATTTTAAAAAATGTAGATTTTTGCAGAAAAAACTTAGTTGACAGCCTGGAATTTTACCAGGCTGTCTCGAAAACGGAAACCTGGTAAAATTCCAGGCCTTTGAATGGAGACATCTCATCCATTCAAAGGTTTAAGTAGCTTTTTGTCTAAAATGCATTTAAGAGAGAACATTATTCATGCATAAGGAAATGCAGAGCTTTTCCTTTCCTCAGGCACATAATATTCAAATACACACAAAGTTTGTTTTTTGTTCTTTAATTTACTGGTGAATATTGTGCTCCAAAGGAGAACTTCTGTGTCTTCCACAATGCACATCAACATTATTTTACTCCTTATTTTATGCAATTACATAAGCATACTGTTACATATATATATAGCATAATAATACAAAAACTTATTACTATTTTGAAAATTGCACACATGAGATAACACATTAGAGAGAATATTACATTTTATGAAAGAAGGAAAAAATATATTCTTAGCATTGAGAAGGGTCTCTTACATTATTATACAGGGTGTACAAAAAGTCCCTAACACATTTTAAAATTAAATATAAAATCAACTGATTCGGTTACGAGATTGCGGTTTGTACCAAAATGCTTCCTATGATGAAAAGTTTTGTTTAAGCAAATAAAAAAATAGTTCCAAATTTCACCCATAGATGGTGCTGCTTGACCTTGCATTAAGTTGAAATGCGTATTTCTTTTGAGACTTAACCCCTCTTGATTTCCTCCTGTTGGGGTATGTAAAGAATAAAGTTTACTCCTCTCCTGTGGCTGATATCGAAGAAACGAAGAGGCAAATCACACAGGTAATTCAATCAAATCTGCAAGCAATGCTACCAAATGTGTGGAGTGAAATTGAGTACCGTTTGGATGTGGTTAGAGCTACATCAGGTGCACATATTGAAGTATGGTAGCTGGTTATGCTTGTATCTGCTTCACAATAAAAAATGCTGAATATTTAATGGTGAGTTTTGTTTTTACTGTTTCTACAGTGCCATCTATGGGTGAAATTTGGAACTTTTTTTTATTTGCATAAACAAAACTTTTCATCATAGGAAGCATTTTGGTACAAACCGCAATCTCGTAACCCAATTAGTTGATTTTATATTTAATTTTGAAATGTGTCAGGGACTTTTTGTACATCCTATATAACTTTATGGAGCAGGCACTCTGAAAATAGCATGAGGAATTATCAAAAGCATACCACATTTAAGCTATAAGTGCATTTTTCCTTCAAAAATTTACCCAAAATTCAGAATCCTTACACAAACTAAAATGGGAGAGAAAAAAAGATAAAAAAAAAAAAAAAACAGGAAGGAGGGGTAAGACTCCCTCATTAAGTAACCATCAACAAAAACTACCTATTAAATCAAAAATAAAAATAATACACTTGAACCTTGTTAACACAAAAACACTTTTAAAAAATTCCTGTGTATTTTAAATATATGCATGGTCCCACTAAAACAAAAGTCTTTAAATTGTGTTGGATTCATTTATCAGATAATATGAAATTCGGTTAACACAAAACAACTGTGGCAGCCCTTATGATTTTGCCTTAATGAGGCTCGACCACATATAACTGAAGCTTATACATCACTGTTAGAAATATATCTATCAAAATAAAGTAGTAAAGCCATTGAAAAATTCACAAGCAAAGACTTCACAGTAGACTTAGGCCGTGATTTGGCTTAGCAATATTCATTTGTCACTACACTAGGATCAAGTCAAACAGAGACAAAAGCATAAGCTATTCCCTTTTTGCTGAGACATCCAAACGATTATAATACTGTGTGTCTGAGAAAGACCTAATCAATTTAAACATTCATAACAAAAATAGTAGTAAAAGGTGAAATGAAATGCAGTATGCAGCAAAAGAGTGAAGAAATTTAGAGTTTTTTAATTAGTAATCAAGTAGTTTGATTAGCAGTTCTCACTGGTGCACTGCAAATGTTAAAATACACTTGGATGGGTATTGAGTTAATAACGGAGCTCATGCACAGCTACATTGAAAGTACTGTAAAAAACTCATAGATTCCTTCAATCTGTTGCAGCAAACAGAGTGTTATTTCACCTGTTAGAATTTTTATTATTAATGTTTAAAAAAATAGTTTAATATCTTTCTCGAACAAGCTGGATTTAAAAATTAGCCAAAAATATAGTTATCAAAACATAACAGGATTTAAACATATGAATAATAATATTTGATTTTACTGGCATAACTAGGTTGGGCTGGGTACCCTAGAAAGATTTTAGTCAATTCTAGGAAAAGGATATTTTTCATTGCAAGAATTGGAGATGAATGTATATTGGGTGTGCTTTACCATAGGATGGTAAAGCCCACCTTAGATACATTCAAAAAGCCTACCCATTTGCGACAATGTTTGATTTTTTTTTTTTTTAAATTTTTAAAAAGGACATTTGCTAACTTTTAAAACAAAATGCCAAAGTATTATATTTGGCATAAAATCAAAATTTGCTGCACACCTAGTACCTTTACACATGGGAGATTGTTTTAAATCTACAGTACAGATCACTCACTCATATCATATTCTTCAGGATTAGTCCTAGAAAACTGTTCCAAGCTTTCACACAACGCTTTGAAGTCTGATTTTCCAATGTAAGACTTCTTCATCCCGCGCCCTAAATTTCTGCAGCCGCTCAAATGTATTTCATTCAACCGGGAGCAATTTCCAAGAGCCTTTTTAACAATGCTGGCTGTGACTTGAGTAAAACTTAATTCTAAAACTTCCAAATGAGAATCTCCCGGAACTGAAAGCAGGTTCCACACAGCCTTATTGACTGTCACATTATTCGAATGCGAAACATCCACCACTTTCAGGGTACTGGCCCACTTCTTCAAGACATCGCTCAATGTGTACTGATTGAGGACCCTGGACTGAGACAAGTACAGATACTTCACGTAGCAGGCTGGAAGCGAGCAAATCGATTCTGGAGATACGTGGCATCTGGTCAAATTCAGATATTTCAGGTTGGGAGAATTGAAAAGAAGGCACTCGAGTTCTTTGTCTCCGAACTTACCATCCGAATCAATGTAGGAAAACAGTTCAAGTTCCGGAAATCCGCAGGGGAGTTTATCGCAACTTATCCTAATATTAAAATCCAAGTACAGGTATTTTAACTTAGTGCAGTTGTGTTGAAATTGCTTTGTTGAAAAAACTCCTAGACCTTCAACGCCGATCAGATAGAGATTTTCCAAGTTCCTGCAATAGTCGGCTATAGTCCGTAAACATAAGGAACAGTTTCCGAGGTGACAATGGTATAGTTTAAGGGATGTTAATTTGGTTCCTGTTACTCTAAAAAGTCCTTCAATGAGCTTGAAACCCAATTTGCGTAATTCTCTGCTGTTCCCGACCTCCACTTCTTTGACTTTCGAACAGTGCATTGAAATAACTGAAAATAAGTGTTCGGAAAATTTTTTTACGTTGGTCAGATTGACCACTTCCACCTTCGATGTGCGTGAAAATATTTTATAAGCATCTTTAACTGAGATGGTCTCAGTCTCACTAACCGTAAGTTCAGTGGTTCCAGCTAAGAGTTTAGTTCTGCAGAGCTGCAGCAGTTTTGCGAAGCTTACAGTTCCATCGAATTTCTTCCACAGAACGGGGTTTCGGCATAAAGCCTTCCATTTCTTGCAAACGCAAGAAATATTTTTGAGAAGATTTCGTTGGTTTTCGATATTTATATAGAACTGAAAAATCTTGATGAGAATTTCAGGCGGTAATTGGGAAATAGTAGTCATTTCGCTCTTGTCAGCAATCTGATATTTCTTTGACCGGGGCATGATCGTGGTAAAGAAAATGTTTGTTTATGTCCGTGATCGTGGTTGCTAGTGGCAGACAATAGAAATGGCCAATGATTTGATGAGTCGAATCAGTGATTCGAATCTTGGTACTGAGTGGCTCAGTCTTTACACTCACTCTCTACTGATTCGAATCTCAAGCCCTCAAGGGAAATACATTCCAAGTGCGAAGGGAAGGAAAACTTCCCAGAGATTTTCCCTTACTCTTTCAACTCTTTTCGACTCTTTACGACTCTGAGTCGATAGATGATTTGAAACAGTAAATGAGTGGGTGTGGGTGAGTTGGTCACTGAGTTGGTGCAGCAACGAATCTTTACTGATTCAGTGTTTCGCTCTGTTTCGGTGATTATATACGATCGTTGAGATTCGTTAGTTTTTCGAATCTTCTATCGACTCAGAATCGAAAGGAGCCGAAAAGAGTTGAAAGGATGTTTCATTTAATTGGAGGTTTTTTTTCGAATCTTCTATCGGCTCAGAGTCGAAAAGAGTTGAAAGGATGTTTCATTTAATTGAAGTTTATTTTTCGAATCTTTGGTGTTTCATTTCTTGGTTGGTGGTCGGATTTAAAGTTTTATCTGTCTGTGGGTGTGGAGTGGGTCGAACATCGTTTGCTTTTGGCGGGGGGCATAGGCGTTACTTCCTAAGGGCAAGAGGGGTCAATCCCCCCCCCGAAAAAAAAATTAAGAAAATTCAAGTATCAGAGCTATTTATAATAATGATATTTTATACAATCGGAAACATTTTGTCACCCCATCCAAATATTACATGCCAATTTACGCCAATGCTCGTGGAAGAGCGGGGGGGGGGGTCTCAAAGTTGTTTAAACCTTTTTCCCTCGGGGGGACTCCCTCCTTCCAACTTGTCTGGCTGATTTAATATTTGTTTAAAATTTAATGAAACATCCCTTTTCTACTTTTAACTTCAATCAATATATGTCCCCCTGCCCCCACCCTCAAAAAAAAAAAAAAAAAAAAAAAAAACGGAACGTTAAGTTTACATGGTGGCGGGTTTTCATGTCAAGGGAAATAGAATGAAATAAAGTTAGGATTGTGCTTGTCACTTTTAATGAAGGATACAGGGGTGGTATTAAGCGCTCTCACAAAAGGACTTTGTAGTAAGCAAAATAACATTTCGCTTTATTGCTGCAGATTTCGTTTAAGATATTTTTTTTTTACCTTGTTTTTCGTTTAAGGGGAATGATTTTATTTTCTTTCGTAATTCAGAGAAATACAAAATAGGGTCTAAAGCAGTGGCGTAGTTAGTGTTTTGACAGTGGCGTAGCCAGGATTTTATTTCGGGGTGGGCTGGGTATCAAATTTAAAGATAAAGTGCAATTGTAAGCTAAGTAAAGGGTCCCATTTTCTTTAGGGGGGGGCAGCAGCCCCTCAGTAGGACTGGGCCAAAAATCGATAAATATCGACATATCGGTTTTATTTCAACATCAAATATCCGATATTCCCATTTTCATTTCAGTGAAATCTCGAATTCGATAAAGGTCAAAAATACAAGCCGGTCAGGGGCGTAGCCAGAAATTTTTCATGGGGGGGGGTTATGACTACTGCAACTCATATATATGTATACGTGTGTGTGATAATGTAGTGAAGAATATACATTTTGTATGGCAAAAAATTCCTCATGGGGGGTTATGACCCCCCTAACCCCCCCTTGGCTACGCCTCTGAGGCCGGCGATAAGAAAATCCTGAGATCAATACCAGCTTGTGATGCTTTTGCTACTGCTTTCTCTCCGTTGATGACGATGCCGGATCGCGGAAAAAACAGCTCCATGGTTTATTAGTCTAATTACCATAATTAATTAACGTATATCTCGGAAACTATCCACCGGAGCGCGTTTTTATTGATTCTCGACTCCCCCTAGACTCAACACCCCACCGATACTTAAAATTTCGAATGCTTTGACACCAAACTTAACCTTTTAATCTTACAGGCCCAGGGGGTCATACGAAGCTCCCCTATATTTTCAATTTGGGCATTTTAAACACTAGCCTCCTCCGGCGGCATCTCCAAAGTCTGGAAACCATCCCAGAGCCAATTTCTACATGTTTGCAGTCCTTTTAAGCCTCAATCATGGTTAATTAGTCTAATTACCATAATTAATTAACGTATATCTCGGAAACTATCCATCGGAGCGCGTTTTTATTGATTCTCGACCCCCCCTAGACGTACAGCCCCATCGATACATAAAATTTCGAATACTTTGACACCAAACTTAACCCTAGTAGCAATAACCCATCGGTCGATGAGAGGCGGGTGAGTTAATTCCGAGGAGAAGGAGCAATGGCCGATCACGGCTTTTCATCCAAAAAGGGGGAAATTTCATCGGCAACTGGTACAAAATGTCCGCTTGGGGGGCCATAAAGCCGATCATCGTTTCCCGATGACTCCGATGAAATAACGAAAAGAAACCGATAAACTGTTTAAAATATATTTGTTAATAAAAAATAAACGACTGGCAGCAAAATTTTCAAAAAATGTCCGTTCTGTTTATTATGTTTTCGTCTTTTGTATGCTAAATTTTCGTTTTTCTGGGGAAAAAAAAAAAATTCTTCCTACCCCAGGCCCGAACCTGAGCGTACTGATTACGAGATAAGCGCGCTACCCCTAGACCATCGAATCTTGTCATGTATAAGGCAAAGTGTGAAGTACAGGTTATTACCCTCCGCTAAAGAGGGTAATAGTTTTCGGCAGACGAAAAAAGTCGTGGATGATAATTGATAGTAAATAAAATCTTACAGATCTCACGGAAATTTGAAACACACCAAGATCCGACACATGATTGGAATAATGGATACTTGAAAAATTTCAAAGTAACGTCAGATGAAACAAAAGGGGAAACTGTAAGATTTTGTCAGAGCGTCTGCGACTGGCTGTCAAGTTCCCGAGGTTCCGATTTCATTTTTCAGAACTTGGATTTGTTTCCAGAGTCGCGTTCAAACTTTTGTCCCTCCTCGGAGCAAGTGGTGGTGTTCTGTCGTGGCATTTCTAAAATTTTCATTTTTGCGGGATCAGTGTGAAATAGCTCGTAGGCTTGGTATTTCACGCTCTACTTTCAGTATTACATCGTTAAATATCAGAAGAAAATACCCGGGACTGTTGTTCAAGGCCGCGCTGGCCGTCCTCGCCAGTTGTCTAATCCGGAAGAAAGTCATCGTGAAACTAACCGTCTATTTATGCAAAGAAAAAGGGAAGATCCAGATTTTCGTGCTCAAGAAGCGGAATCCAAATCCAGAAGACAAGACAGAAAACGTTTACGACTCTGTCTAGATATACCATCGAAAAGACCAAGAACAGATACTGATCTAAATGTAAGGTGTGAAGAACTAGAATTTCGTAAATTAGCTGAGAAATTTTTCGAAGCTGTTGCTGATGGTCCAATCCACCAATGCTATTGTTGTGATCGACTGTGGTTCAAAAAGTCAATAAGAACCCATTCCAAAACAACTTTACTGTCCAAAGGAGCGACAACGGACTTTATAAAACTAGTCTTTTACAAAGATATCGATGATATTGGCAAATTTTGCAAAACATGGTACGATTGTTTGATTAAATTGACAATACCAGAATTAGCTATAAGCAATGGCTTCGAATTCCCCGAAATACCGGATTGTTTAAAATACTTGACACCACTGGAAGAACGGTTGGTTTCTCCCCGTTTGATTTACATGCAAATACATCCTGTACATGGCTGCCAATACAAATTAAAAGGTTCTGTCAAAGAACCTCTTTAGCGGAGGGGAAACTAATTTCAGCTGAAGGCTGAATATTATAATTAAATTTAGAGGTAGTCAAAATCGGTTTTCCTTTTTTTTTTTTTTTTTTTAGTCTCAGATTGGGACTTTGAGTGAAATTTTGACGTGAAGTGTTGTTCAGCTGTTATTAATAATAGTCAAAATATTCGATTGGTAAGAAATTAATTTCACTTTTTCCCAATGTATGTAAGTAGCAACAACATTCGTAAGTAATAATTAAGAAACAATATTGCCAATTGTATAGGAATTTTAGGCTGATTTTAACTTTCATATTTCTTGGATAACTTTTAAAAATTAACTGATTTCTCTTCTTGCTGTTTACATTAAAGAGGTTTCAAAAGAGTTGCTCATTGTAATGAAGTTTCCGTTTTTCTTATAATGCAGCTGACGCTCAAATAGATTTTCTTTTCTTTTTTTTAAACGCATTTTTAAAAAATTATTTAAATATTACAAACCATTTTTATATAATAAACACTTACATTTTTTTGTAAATATTTCTTTTCAAATTTAAATTTTTTGGGAGGGAGCAAGGGGGGGGGATACCACTCCCTGCCCCCTCCCAACCCCAATACAAGAAATTTGAAGTAAATTATGCGATTAATTCAAGAATTTTTCAAAATTTCCCTTAGATTATGCAAAGGCACATCTAAATTACGCAAATATTTATAGGAATTTGGGTAAAGTGTAAACCACTGGGGACACCTGCGAGGCCCGATGACTATAGAACTGCAGTTTCGGATAAGATATTGTTTTTCGGTTTCCCATCGGCGAAACTGCTCGTCTAGATCACTTCTATCCATGAATAAAAATTCATCTATTGCAGATAAACAAAAGTGCACTTGCCGATGACTGAATTCGACGAGTCGATGAGTTAACGATGAGTCGATGAACGACCGAGCAGAAAACAAGCAGTCATTGCTACTAGGGAACCTTGTAATCTTACAGGCCCAGAGGGTCATACGAAGCTCCCCTGTATTTTCATTTCGGGCAGTTTAAACACTAGTTTTACTCGAGCAAGGAGAGAGAGATGCTAGCTGCCCGAGAACTCAGCGGAGAAGAAACCCGATGAATGGGTGAAGGGTGTTTAAATAGTACGGCTTTCGGCGCAGAGAGAGGGAAAATTTCTTTAGTTGTTTTATTGATTCAAGATTCGAATTACTGATTCGAATCATGGAAGTAGTGAGTGAGTTGAGATTCGAATCAGTAAAATGAGTCGAACCGCCCATCTCTAGCAGACAATGGACAAGTACCAAGTTCACCTCGAGGAGCGACGATTGCAGTCGCCATCTATTGGTATTATAGAAAATTGATTAAAAATATGCCAAAAACATGCCACCTCTGTAGTGAAAAAAGTGTGAAATAAGCATCGTGTTTGCCATGTGTGGTGATTTTGCCGAATAAAATGTTTTAAATTATTAAAGCAAAAATAAAAGAATAATAATAATGATATTTTTTTGTTAGTTTATATTTGTAAGGTTATTTTTTTAATTATAATATCGTCAAAGGTGGCGCCAGTGGAGAGTCCCGCGGGCATATGACCCCCCCCCCCCCTCCACGTCGGGGCTATTTGTTTAATTCGTCGGGGAACTTTTAAAGATAAAAAAAATTTCAGAACGACACAGTCGGATTTTTATTTTAATTTCGGAAAATTTAAAAATTAATAATGGAATTATTTAAACATGCGGAACTTAAATGAAGTGTTGGTGAAAGAAATGAATAATTTAAAATTTCAGTTACGTAAAAATAATAGTCTGGGAAAAGACGGGTGGGGGATTCTATCTGGGCAATGTGGTTTCCTTAGCAAGGTTTCCAAGGAAAACAACCGGATTCCAGATGATCCTAAAGGTATCCAAGTACTAATGTACTGGCAATAAATAGGCTTGGTAGGAGAAGAGAAATCTGAGAAAAATTCTTGGAAGAACGAGTGGGTTTTGGCTTTTGATGGAGGGGGGGGGGGAGGGTGGAAGGCTTTGGACAGTTCTATTCCGAAAGAGGAAAGATGGGAAAACTTCAAGTAAAAATCTTTGGTGATAAGGGCTTCCATCAAAAGGTACATTAGTAACAACAGAAATATCTCAGTTGACTTAATAAATCTCACTAAGATTTATTGACACAAATTTGACATAGAAGCATTTTCTTCAATTACAAAAGAGCAGTGGTTATTTTAGCTTTCTTTTAACGAGATTATATATTTTGTATATGCAATTTACGGACGCATTACAAGAGTATAATCTCGAGTATAAAAGATACCGGAAATTTTCAAAACATGGAGTTTTTGAGATAACGAGTTGAAATAAAAGGGAATCAGTTTGTAAATGGATACGTAGGTTACGGCCAATTATCTACGCTAGGGATCTAGATCGGGGGTGGGATTGTCCTCCGTGGGGGACTTTCTAAGGGATCCTAACCCGTATTTACGCGAAGTTTCGGAAAAAAACCACGGAAAACTCCAAACGGTTAGGTCGACGGACCTAGTTTCGAACCACGCACCTTCCGTCTCCTAGTTTGAACTAGGAGTTTGCGCTAGAGCTATGCCACTGGTGGGGCGGTAATCAATTTATAAGGGAAAACACATTTATCCGAGAAATCAAGAAATTCGATGTTCGAGATATAGAAGTTAAACTGTAATTAAATTTACATATACCTCTTAATTTTATAACCCGTATTTACATATTAACCTGTATTAATACGTTACCCGTATTTACGCGAAGTTTCGGAAAAAACACGGAAAACTCCGAACGGTTCGGTCGGCGGACCTAGTTTCGAACCAGACACCTTCCGTCTCCCAGTTCAAGCGCTAGAGCTAAGCCACTGGTGGGGCGGAAGTCAATTTATAAAGGAAAACACATTTATTCGTGATATCAAGAATTTCGATGTTCGAGATATCGAAGTTAAACTGTAATTAAATTTAAATATATCTCTTAATTTTATAAGAATAACTGCAATTTGAGTAAAAGTGTACAAATTTAGTCCTCCAAGAGCTTACTTTATAAAATACATTTTCAATGAATTTACAGCAGAGACGTCACTAAGGGAGGGGACAGGGGGGGAGTATCCCCTCCCAAAACAGGGCCGTAGCGCTGGGGGCGCTATGGACGGCTCAGCCCCCCCCTGGAAAAATCTGAGTCCCCCCCCAGCCCAAAAAACTCAGGCATCGGGAAACATTTTTTGAAAAAATAATAAAGAGATGTAATTTTTAATTTTGTTCCTGTACGTAAAAGCAAACATTTTATGTTCTTTAAAGAGTATTATAAAAGCAATTATTTCTTTTCTTTTAAGATAGAAAAATCGTATTACCGGAAGAGGAAATTGCAAACAGTAAGCTCTTGAAATATCGTAAATTTTCTTCTTTGATCTTTTTACTTGGGTGAATGCAGTGAAAACATCTTGTTAAAAAAGAGCTGTGTGGTTGGTCCACTTCTAACTTTCTCAGAAGCAGTCACTGCCCCGTCCCTACAATTAACGACTACCCCGTCGCCCCTCTATCAGCACCAGCACAAGCCCGTAATCAATGGGGTGAGAAAAACTTCCGGCCTTTTCAAAAGGCGAAAGCGTTTTATAATTGACTAGCGGCTACCCGCGACTTCGTCCGCGTCGGCTTTAGAATTAGGTCCCGAGAGAAACGAAGCATGTGTGAATAACAAATATGTTTGCGACTAAAGAAACTGCATTTAAATATTATTTGCTTTTAAATTATTTTAAATGAAGTATAATGCATGGTAGTATACTTCATTTCATTTAAAATAACAGAGTATGTAAAATTACTAAATTTATATTTTTTTCAGGCATTTGGCGAATAGAGACAGTTACGACAGTATTTGCGAATTGTTTTGAGTGTTCTTGTAAAAGAAATATTTATGCTATATGCATGAATTTTAGCCTATGTTAATCAGGAATAGTGCAGCTTTCTATTAGCGAAAACGTTTTAGAATCGGTTCTATAGTTACAGAGATACCCATAGAGCGTAATGTATTAGAATTATTTTGAGTGTTCCTGTAAAGGAACTATTTGCGCTACATGCATTAATTTTAGCCTATAATACTCAAGAATAGTGTAGCTTACTATCAGTGAAAAAAGTTTTGGAATTGGTTCAGTACTTACAGAGATACACATAGAGCGTAATGTAATTCTTATGAGTATTGTGACGTAGCGCCACAGTGGTAGCGTGATTCTCTGAGGCTTACTTAAAATAATGAGTTTTATTTACAAAAATATTTACAGTATTTATGTACAGGCACATGATGAAACATTACGCGAGTACCAAGCCCGGAGCAGTTCATACGGAGAACTTCCCTCCTCTCTCGCTAAAAGTCATCTCTCTCCTCCCTTCCAAAAACCTCTCACTCCCCATTCATCGGGGGTCAGCTCTCTTGACCCCAGGGGGAGAAGACGATGTGGGTCGATGACCGCACTACGCTACAGACACTCTCCCCCCCTTAAGAAAAAATCTTTTCCATCTCAAGGGAAAGATTTTACAGTTACACACTCACAAATAATACCTTGAGCACATATGGGGCAGTTCAAAAGAAAGCAAGGCGAGAGAAATTAAAATACAATTAACAGTATCAATTCTTCTACTTATCGAGAAAATATAAAATAGAAACAATTTAAACAATAATACAAAACGAAACTTAGTCTGGGATAACACTTGAGCTAATATTAATTCATTAATCCTTTCTCAGGAAACTCATCCGTCCACAGATCGACTGAGACTATCTGCGTTTTGGTGGCTTTTACCAGATCGATGTACTACTTCAAAGTTGTACGGCTGCAGGGCTAAAGCCCATCTCATCAATCTGGGATTTGAACTGGCATTCGTTTTTAGCCACACCAAAGGGTTATGGTCCGTCACGATCGTGAACTTCTGACCATCTAAATAATAATGCAGCTTCTTTACTGCAAAAATTATAGAAGCGCATTCTTTCTCAGTTGTACCATATTTTCGCTCAGCAGGCGAAAACTTCTTACTCAAGTACAGGACTGGATGTTCTTCCTTCTTGTCATTCAACTGATAAAGAACGACGCCCATCCCCGCGTCTGATGCATCTGTTTGAACCAGAAACTCTTTGCTATAATCTGGAGCATAGAGCACTGGGTCTTCGATCAACTTTGTTTTTAAATTACGGAATGCTTTGTCGCACTCTTCTGTCCACATGACGGAACCCTTTTTTACTTTTCCCTTCAATGCATCAGTGAGGGGCGCAGAAATTACAGAGAACATAGGGATGTATTTGCTGTAATACCCCACTAGTCCTAAAAAGGCACGAATTTCCGTTTTAGATCTAGGAACCGGGTAATGTACTATTGCACGAACCTTTATTTCTGCTGGTTTGCGTATCCCTTGCCCAACAATGTGCCCCAAATATTTTACGTGATCTTGCGCAAACTGACATTTAGAAGGCTTGATGGTCAATTTCGCTTTCTCTATTTGACTTAGCACATAGTCCAAGTGCTTTAAGTGGGACTCCCAACTATCGGAAAAAATCGCAATATCATCCAAATAGGGGACCGCAAAAGTTTCGCAACCTTTCAATATTTCAGCCATCAATTTGCTAAAGAAATACGGGGCATTCTTTAGCCCGAAGGGGAGCCTTAACGGGCGGTAGCTACCAAAACTCGTTACGAAAGCGGCAACCCTTTGAGCTCGGGGACTCAAGGGGATCTGCCAATACCCTTTTGCCAGATCTAATACGCTGATGTATTTCGCAGAAGATACCAATTCTACCCTTTCTTCGATGTTAGGTAAAGGATAAAATTCCGTACGGATAATCTCGTTCACCTTACGGTAATCGATGCAGGGCCGGGGATCTCTATCAGGAGCCTCGACCAAGACCATGGGACTTTGGAAATCAGACTCTCCAACCTCGATAATTTTTAAATCTAACATTCTTTGTATTTCTGTCTTTAAAATTTCATTTTGGGGTTGTGAAGCTCGATAGGGTTCACTTCTAATAGGTTTTTCATCTGTTAAATCTATATCGTGCACCACAAGATCGGTGAGGCCAGGGTCATTAGAAAAACTTTCTAAATATTTGTGCAATAGATTTTGGAGCTGCTCAATTTGCTGGGGTTCTAGGCGCCCTTCCAAATTACATTTGTGTAAGATCTCGGTAAATTCATAAATGTTGGGATTTGTTTCCAGACACGGAAAATCTACCTCGTCATCCTTACACCAATCTTGCTGTTCCTCGCACGTTATAAAATTTATCACCTCAGGTCTTTTATAATAAGGCTTTAACATATTTACATGGTAAACCTGAGTACGCTCTTTTTTACCGGGCATTTTTACCAGATAATTGGTTTCAGAGATCTTGCTTTGGATAACGCCAGGACCGATCCACTGCACAGCTAGTTTATTAGGCTTAAACGTGGTATAAACGAGAACCAAATCACCTTCGCGAAACTCTCGTTTAACGGCATTCCTATCATACCAAACCTTTCTTTTGAGTTGGGTCTCTTTCATGTTTTCAACCGCTAAATCTTGGCATAATTTTAGCCTATTAATGATGTTAAAAATATATTCGGTGACCAAATCCTCGTTATCACTAGCATCAGTCCATTTTTCAAAACGTAACGTTTCAGGCGTTCTCAATTTTTTTCCATGTACTAGTTCAGCCGGAGTGAACCCAGTACTTTCGTGCCTAACTGTCCGTAACGCAAAAAGCAAAAGTGGGAGACTGCTCTCCCATTCGGACCCTGCTTCTAACAGTGGCGGCTTTTCAGGTGAAGTAGGTGAAGTGCCTCTTCACCAAGTATTGTAAGTAACAAAAAATTGTGTAACGTAAGCAAGCCATAATCCTTTTTCAAATTTAGTCTGTAAGAATACACTTACATTTCTGATGAAAGCCCAATTTCCATAAGACTATGTGCTAAATCATGCTCTTACTATCAGTGAAGACAAACTCTCTTCCCACCCCTCCCCTTGCCGCGCTTTCTTTGGAAATAACCGCGCGGCCAAAGAAAGACTTGTGTCACTATTGGTCCACTGTTAGAGTCACGTGGTACGCGGGTTCTGACGGGGTGAGTTGTGAAGTGCTAAGGAAAAATTATCTCTTTTACTGCACTTATTGGGGGGGTTGCCATGGTAACCCCAAACGCTTCATTCAGTTTTACAGCTTTACTTTCTATCAGGTGAAGAGATCCCTCAGAAAACGGTCTGTCTCTTCAAGTGAGAGAAAACCCAGCGTAGTGCATCTCCAAGCACAAATTTGTGTAGGAAAATGAAACCACGTGATTTGTTTGAGATTTTGGCACACGAGATTTTTACTGCTGTCTTTTGAAAATTTTAGAGTTTCTTCTTGTGTTAATTTTAATGATAATAATAGTTAGTTTCTTTTCTGTTTATTCACCTTCATTATGTTTCCTGTAAATGATATAGTCTGTAATGTATTACAAACACCGTTTAGTCGGTGGAATGATGACGATAAAAGAGATGTTTTTTCTCGTGGTCGACATAGAGCCTGATTAGCGAAAAGGCTCGAGAAGCTTAAGCTTCCCGTCATAATTTGAAGGGGGCTCAAAAATGACTACAAAACGGATAAAAATTCAAAATTTTGTTTTTAAATGATCTTCTAAGTTATTGTAAAGATTTTTAATTAAGAGAAGTGGAAAGCTATTTTTAAGGCATTTTAGAAGTCTTGATACTCCATGTAGCAACATTTCTAAATTAGTTCAGTATGCGATGTCTATACTTGGGATATTTGTTCCAGTTGAGACAAAATTTTCTATAAGGGGTAAACTTTCAATATGTAATGTTAAAAAGCGTCTAAAGGTCAAAATTAATTCTGAACTTCCATGTTGTGATTTTTATAATGTCATCAAAACGAACAAAGAATTCCTGAAAAAAGCCCCATGTCTCATGAAAAATATATGACTAAATAAATAAAGTTTATTGTTTCAGTAGTAAGAAAATGTTTTTAGTTTACTTTTTACAGTAATTTCAAAAATACTGTAAAATCTCATTACAATTAAGTAAAGTATTGCGAAGATAATGAATAATATATTTTTATCTAAGGTAAATTTCAAATTAATTAAAAAAATATTTTTTTCAAATAAAATCATTAGAATAATTAAATCAATTAAATATCCCTTTAACAAAGAAAATCATTAAAAACTTTACTTAATCCAAACAAAAAGGGGATAGAAGGCCCGAAATGAGACTGAGCTTCCCCTCACTTCAAAGGTTAAAAGGGCCCTGGGTCGACCAGTGGAGGCATTAGGAATTAATGCATCGCTGAAAGATTAAAAATTTCTTTCCGCAGAAAGGCCTGTGCCACAGCCTAATTACCATGCTTAATGGACATGGGCACCGTCACCATAGGGCAAGGGGGGCTATGGCCCTCCCTGGATTTTTGTATGCAGTGTTTTCCCTTGCTTTTTTGCTCTTTTCAACATGGTAACTATACGTTAAAGTAGTCTTTGCCCCCCTTGAGTAGTCTGCCCCCCCTGGGAAATATTCTGCCGACGCCCATATTAATGGCTGCATCAGGTGTTTTTCATAATATTTTGGTATCAAGCTCTTCACCTATTTTTTTTATCACGAGCCGCCACTGGCTTCTAAGCATAGAGCCTTTAGAAGTCTCTTAATCGTTCTGTGATATCTTTCAATCGAATTCGTCTGTGGGTGGTACACAGAACTTCGGCATACGCGAATGCCAAATTTTTCAAAAAATCCCGTAGTGAGAGCGCTCATGAACGACGTCCCTTGGTCACACTGTACCTCCTTAGGGAAGCCAATCCTACTGAACACATTTAATAGAGCGTCCACTACCGACGTAGATTTAATATCAGCCACAGCTATCGCGTCGACCCACTTCGATGACAAACACAAAGCTGTTATTAAATATCTTTTCCCACTTGTAGTCTCAGGTAAAGGGCTACAGGCGTCTATATTTATTTTTGAGAATATTTCCGAAATTACCGGTACTAATTTCAGAGGGGCCTTCTTCTTATCGCTAGGCTTTCCCACCCGTTGGCACTCATCGCACGATCTAACATAGGCTTCTACGTCTTTTAGCAGCCCGGCCAGAAAAAATATCTCAGGAGTTTATCTTTTGATTTCGTAACTCCCACATGGCCGGAGGTCCCTTCGTGGCAAAGCGCCATAATCTGTGGTCTAAGCTTCTCCGGTATAACAATTAACTTTTTTACCTTCCCGAGGTGGTCCTCTTGTAACCGAAATAAGATTTCATTTTCTATTTCATACCCCCTTTTCTCAGCATGCTCATATGGCTTGTTAGCCAGAATAGTAATATATTTAAGTGTGGGACATATCTTCTGCATCTCAATAAAATCTGCCCGATATATCCCGGCCAGAGATAAACCATCCTCACTTTTTTGTATTTCGGGTAACACAATAGCCGTGTCAACTTCCGACTCTAAATTCTCACTTTCCCTTATCTTCACACCCGAAACCTCATCTCGTGAAGAAAGGTTTTCTGTTTGCTCCCCCTCTTTCTCACGTTTACTGCGGGCCCTCGTCTGTACTGCATTTACGACCTCTGGTCCTGGGGCTGACAAATGGTTATGATTCTCCAATTTTTTAGCTGTCCGGTGTCCTAAAATGTAATGGCCTTGATCTAGGTCATCTGAAATCACAGCTGCCTTGGTCATTATCTGGCCGAATTCTCCGCTTAACGACACATGAGCCAAAGGCAAACACACGGCTTCAGAGGTCAAAGGCTGTCGGACCCAAACAGTTTCGCCTGTAAAGTCAGCCGGCGTGACGTATTTTCTAGTCACCAAATCAATGGTGCTACCAGAATCTCTAAGCAATTTGGATGCTATGCCGTTAACAGTCCCATCTGAGATGAAAGGAGATAACCATGACCCTATCTCCCCACCCCCAACAAAAAGATTATTTACAACAGCACTCTCTTTTCGCTCCTTTAATTTCGGACACTGAGCCTTATAGTGCGGACCCCCGCAAGCGAAACAGCTTACAACTCTGCGTTTTTCAAACACCTGCTCGGTAAACTTTCCCCCTTTATCATTCGATACTTTTTTCTTATCGTCTATCTTATTTATTGGCCTTTCCCGGTTAGTCGTAACCAGAGGAGATTTTTTTAGGTTTTTCCGCACTTGTTCGAATTCCTCAATTTTTGTCACAAGATCTTTGGGGGAAATGATACTGGCCCATTCATCGAGATAATATTCTTTAAATTCTATGGGCATGCGTTTTTTTATTTGATCAGAGATCATCAAGTCTTTTAGCTTGTCAAAGCTATCAACCTTCAAACCTTCTAGCCAGCCTTCAAAATACGTTTGTAGTTCATAAAAAAAATCATACCAAGTACGCTCTGGAGATTTTTGATGTTTAGCAAACAGTTGCCGAAATTTTTCTGCGCTGACTTTAAATCTCTGTAGTAGTAACTCTTTTACTAGTCGATAATCCCTTCCCCTTTCTTCGGGTTCCCGGGCGATGATATGGACAATCTCAGTGGGTAACAATCCAATCAACTGAGTTACCCACTGATCTTCTGGAATTTCCAGAACTTTAGCTTGACGCTCAAAGAGGGACAAAAATAATGTAATATCATCATCTTAACTATTAAATTTAGGCATAAACTTTTGAATTTCCCCTTTAAAACAACTTCCTTTGTTAGAATTTCCTCCCCCATTTTGTTTCACAATTTCAAGTTCCAATTTCTTTTTTTCTAATTCAAAATTTTGTTCCTGTTCCTGCTTTAATCGTTCAGCTGTAGCTTTCTCTTGCTCCGCCCTTTCTGACAAAATACTCTCTAGTAAATTCTTGACGAACTCTTCGTCATAATCATCGCTCTCTAAAATTCGAGTTTTGATTTGGACCATTTTCAAATTTTCGTCCACTTCGCAACCTAACTCGTCTGCCAATTTTAGCAGGTCGCATTTTCTTGCCTTTCCCAAAAAAGCCATTATGATTTGTGAGGCAAATACCAGGAAAATATTTAATTAAATAAGAGCAACAATCTATACTATCTAGGCAATTAAAATCAATAACAGTAATTATATTAACATATATGTGATACACCAGAATATTAAACTCTTCTACTGCACTTCTCAATACCAAATTTTCTTCACAATTAAAAAATACTCAAGAAAAAGATTATAATACACAAACATGCACAATATGTTAAAAGATCCTATTTTATATTATTAACTTGTTCCAAGATGAATACTTAAAAATCAACATTTGCAATAAACACACTTGAATATAGAAAATTAAACCATTGCTTTCTTTTGACTCAATAACTTAATTTAACAACAATCATTTCAGGTTCCAAAATACCCAAGTTAATGGAATTTTATTTCAATCTCCCAAAATTTCAAATTTGGTTTAATTTAGAATAGAACTTTTTAAACATTTAATTAATTGCCCCAATGTATAATCAAGGTACTTACCCCCTCTTTCAGGAGAAACCTTTGTATAATATCCTTTTGCACCCGGTGCAGTCTGTAAATTACACAAAAGTTCACAGTTAATAAGTTCGTTTATTGTCCACACAATGATTTCGGAGTCGGGATAACTCTTTCTCAGTTCGGATACGGTTGTCTAAATCGGGAACGCTAGGGCTGAAAATTAGTTTCAACACCGTATTCTTCAAGGTCTGGATGACCAGCTTGAGCCAGGGACCTGCTGTCCCAACCAGCGAAACACGGGAGCGTCCAACAGGATCGGGGTGACCGTCTTCTCTTATCAATAAGGCCACAGGAAAACTAAGGCCAGGTGGCCTCTTTCAGCTACACAAGGGTCGGGGCGACTCTCAGCTTTTCAATCAGGCCAGGGCGGCCTCCGCCACTTCCACTACGGTCGGGGTGACCCTCCTTTTTCCCAATAAGGCCAGGGCGACCTTCTCCGCTTTTCGGAAACCTCAGGCCGGGTGGCCTCTTTCAGCTACACAAGGGTCGGGGCGACTCTCCGCTTTTCAATAAGGCCAGGGCGGCCTCCGTCACATCCACTAGGGTCGGGGTAACCCTCCTCTTTTCCAATAAGGCCAGGGCGACCTTCTCCGCTTTTCTGGAAAACTCAGGCCGGGTGGCCTCTTCCAGCTCCACTAGAGTCGGGGCGACTCTCCGTTATTCGGGAACCTCAGGCCGGATGGCCTCTTCCAGCTCCACTAGAGTCGGGGCGACTCTCCACTATTCGGGAACATAAAGGCCGGACGGCCTCTTCCAGCTCCACTAGAGTCGGGGCGACTCTCCGTTTTGCCATAAAGCCAGGGCGGCCTCCGTCATTTTCATTAGGGTCGGGTCGACCTTCATTCTTCCGCTAAGATCGATTTGATCACATTTGCCAGGGGACTCATCCCAGCGCTGGCACCAATTCTAGACTGTGACGTAGCGCCACAGTGGTAGCGTGATTCTCTGAGGCTTACTTAAAATAATGAGTTTTATTTACAAAAATATTTACAGTATTTATGTACAGGCACATGATGAAACATTACGCGAGTACCAAGCCCGGAGCAGTTCATACGGAGAACTTCCCTCCTCTCTCGCTAAAAGTCATCTCTCTCCTCCCTTCCAAAAACCTGTCACTCCCCATTCATCGGGGGTCAGCTCTCTTGACCCCAGGGGGAGAAGACGATGTGGGTCGATGACCGCACTACACTACAGTATCCCTGTAAAAGAACTATTTGTGATATATGCATGAAAGGTAGCCTATAACACTCAGGGTCCTCCCAGTGTCTAAGAGGGTCTGCTCTCAAACCTGGAAGGCGGGAGATGCCAGGTCCAAACACCGGTCGCGCCTGTCGACCTAGCCGCTCGCAGTTTTTCAAAAACCTCGCGAAAATACGGGCTAGGATCCTGGATCCCTTAGAAAGTTTCCCACAGAGGAATAACCCATATAGGCCTAGGACCCTAGAGCAGTCAATCGGTCTTAATCCCCAAACAAACAAACAATAATACTCAGGAATAGTGTAACTAAGTTTTAAATTCGGTTTAGTAGCTATAATTCCATAGAGCGCAATACATTAGAATTATTTTGAATGTTTTTGTAAAAGAATTATTTATGCTATATGCTTGAAAGGTTGCCTGAATGTTAATCCAGGGCATAAGCTATCTTCATTACGAATTTTTCCAAATCCGTTCAGCAATTTGTGTGTGATTCAGTTAAAAACATCTAAACACACAAACGTACACACTTTTTAATGACTATATCATTTTATCTCTCAATACCCTTATTGAAAAATGTGTCCCAAAAATGCGACATAATAAAGCGACATAATTTTACATGTTTTTAAATACTATTAGTTCACAACAGCTTTAATATCGAGATTAAAGCAATCTTTAGTCTCGATATTATTACACTATTTCGTAAGCTGTAGAATATGCTCCACATGTATTTTGTACATATATTCAAATATTATTAGTTCCCAACAGCTTTAATCTATTGTTACAATATTTCGTAAGCTGTAGAATATGCACCACAGGTATTTTTCTATAAATAGGTTACACTCATAAAAATTTCAACATAGGGTTACCAGGCGAAATACGCGAAAGATAAGCGATAAAATGCCAAGTTAATTACACTCATGTCCATAAATTAAGGATAATTCAGAATCACACAGAAATTGATCTCTAAAATAAAAATTTCAACTGTGGAATGATCACACACATCTTGAAGAAGAATATGCAAATTACAGGAAACTACCAGATGGCGTGGATGGTACGTCACAATGACGAGAGTGTAAGAGAGGGGTATATAAGGAATGGTGGCAAAGAAGTAAAATTGTTCACAAGCGCTGTGAAAGCCTTTCAGTGCAAAAACCGCATAGTTATGGAACAAAGGAGGCATTTGGATGATGTTTTACGTGGCAGAATTATCGGACGACTGGAATGTGGACGTACCCAGCTGGAAGTATCCGAGGAACTTGGAATCGCCCAGAGTGTCATCTCCAGGCTTTGGCAACGATTCCAAGATGATGGTAATGTGAGTAGACGTTACAGCACAGGTCGCCCCCGAGTTACAACGCCGAATGAGGACCGCTATTTGGCAGTTACTGCCAAAAGAAACAGACGGAGTACAGCATCAGACCTGTCTCGTCAGCTCTCTTCAGCTACCGGTACGACAGTTTCAAGGCAGACCGTGTACAGACGCTTAGGGCACATTGGTCTATATGCTCGTAGGCCTGTCAGATGTGTTCCACTTACGGCAACTCACTGTCGCCTGCAATTAACCTGGAGTAGAGAGCATGCATTGTGGACACCGCAACCGTGGTCTTGTGTGATGTTTTCCGACGAGTCCAGGTTTAGTTTGGAGTCTGATCCTTGCCGGACATTCATCTGGAGAGCGCCAGGTACCCGTTACCACCAAGAGAACACCATTGAAAGACACCGTTACGCTGGTGCAGGATGGCTCGTTTGGGGAGGAATTATTCTTGGTTCCAGAACTGACCTGCATGTTCAGAGTGTAACGAAGACAGGCCACATCTATCGGGATGTCATTCTGGAACAACATGTACGTTTGTTTCGGGGCGCCATAGGTGCTGAATTTGTGTTTATGGATGACAACGCCCGTCCTCACCGTGCAAACATTGTAGACGAATGCCTTCAATCGGAGGATATCACCCGTATGCATTGGCCAGCATACTCACCGGACTTGAATCCAATAGAGCATGTGTGGGATATGCTAGGCCGACGAATTGCAGCCCGTCAACCCCCTCCCACCTGTCTACCGGAACTTCGGAGTGCATTGCTTGATGAGTGGTGTAATATTCCCCAAGATCAGATTGATCATTTGATACTCAGCATACCTAGGCGTTGTCAGGCCTGTCCGGGAGACATACTCCGTATTAACCATCCTACTAACCATGTTATACTGTTTTTTTGTAAATAGTTTCTTTTTTGAAATTTGGTCAAGGGAGTAAAACTTGCAATTTTTATTAATTATGTCAAACATATAGCATCTTTTTTGCTCTTTACTTTTTGTTTAATAAATAGACTTTACAAATAAGTCAAATTTGTTTTGCTTCTTTCTCTTTCTTTGCCTGAACTTCATTATCCTTAATTTATGGACATGAGTGTAATATAGTTTTAATATGGCAATAATAAAACTAAAAAATTAGGGGGGTTCAGGGGGATCTCCCCCTGACGAGGCTCGAACAGCCGAGTTTTTATATTATTGGTAGGATTTGGAAATTTATGAAGTTTAAGAAACACATTTTGACTTTTCTTTCTAATGCTTTTTAATTTGGCGTAAAATCAACATAATTTCCATACCATTTCATGTTTTTCAAATGCATGTTTATCTGAAAATAGAATTTCAGCTTTATTTCAAAAGCATAAATCATTTTGTGCGGGCGATAAAACGGTTTTTAATTAATAATTAGAAAAGTATTTAAAATTTCAACATTCTGAGCCTCAGGTGCACAGTCATGGGCTTCTATGCTCAAATTTTCAAAGCTCTGCTTTCTGTAGATTTGTCTGGAGAACATTCATTTTTATTATTATTGATAGATAGATTTGGCATAAAACTGGCATAATTTCCGTGGAATTTAATGTTTTTCAGATGCACGCACGCGCTTCTTTATTGAAGCAATAGCATTCTTGTTAGCTCAAAACATGAATCATTTGATTGATACGGGCGAAACTCGCCAAGCATGGCAACGTAAAAACGGTTTTTAATTAATAATTAAAAAAAGTAATTAAAAATCTAAAATTCTAATTAGCCTATAACCAACTCCAGGGTCCCCTCTATATCTAAACCAAAATGCATCCTAATCGATTCAGCGGTTTAGGCGTGAAAGCGTCATAAATAAACAAACAAACAAACAAACTCACTTTCGCATTTATAATATTAGTTAAGATTGGTTCGGCACTAGGTATGTATTTTTCTTGCTTAAATCAAATATGGACAAACTTTTTGGGGAGCAAAATCATTAAGCACTAAAATTTAATTAATTTAATTTGCAGATAATCTTTTTTCTTAATTGTAGTTTTTTGAATATATTAATATATAGTATTTCTTAAATTTGCGGCGGGATGAATAAAACTTTCAGACAGGCAGGAGCCGGGCCGTGGGCCGTAGTTTGCCCATCCCCTGGTTTTAAGGAATCCTTTTTTTTCAAGGTTTGAGACTTTTTTCGACACTGCAATGCCTTTGCTGAGTTCGGACGCCCTCTATAAATTTTTGCTCCCTTATGCGAAATAAATCGGAACTTCCACATCCATATTGGGCGTTTTAGATAGTTCCCTAAGATTGCAGGCGACTTTTCCAATGTAAAATTTAGTGGCGTAGCAACGGGGCGGCCGCAGCAAAACCTTTCTTTCTCACGCATAAAGAGTTCAATTTTTTTAATCGAAAACCTGCCTTCCGTAGGGAGGGGGGGGGGAACTCTTGAAGGCCCGCCGCGGATGCCACTTACCCAAACTACGCCGCTGATAAAATTGCAATATAATTAATGTTCTGCAGTTTTAACACTCGGAATATTTTTCGTGCCTCTAAAAATGTAAAAACTGATTTGAACATTTCTCCTATTGTTTTACAATAAGAGAAATGTTCTAAAAAGAGTGGAGCCTGAAATGGGGGAAAAAAGTAAAGATGCACAAATTAGAAAAAGGTAGAAACATGTGTTGGAAAAAAAAAAGAAAGAAAAAGAAAAAGAAAAATTGACCTTCAGGACCACGCAGCAAATTGAACTAAAAATTTAATGTTCGGGAAAGGGGGGGGGGGAGAGAGAAAGGGAAAAAATACGCTGTGAAATTTTCTGAAATAAATCATTTAAAAATAGTTGAGAAATTAAAAGTAAATACGTTTCTATTACAGACTTAAATTTAGCATTGCATTTTATTGAATGCAACATTAAGCATAATTATTTAAAAAATATATTACTTTACAAAATACTATGTCCTTATTAAATTTGTAACATATTTGAAAATGAGAAATATTTACAAACCTGATTTTAAAATTCTGAAAATAAATTATTTATTTCAATAAGCTCTTATTAACTTTTCATATATGATACATAATTTAGAGATAGTTGAGAATGAGTGTGATGCCTGTCATTTAAATGAGAAAAAAAATCTTCAAAAATTCGATTATTTTTTATAACGGGCGGGAATTTGCCGATGAGGTATTGTCCTTTACAACTGCCCGAAGGTGTGGGCATTTTCTTATGGGGGCACCCAGTGGGCGGCCAGCGTTACCCCCAATGAAGGGACGGACACAATGACAACCACGCCCAGTCGGGGACGAACCCCGGCCGCCGGTAGTTGAACCCGATTGTTGTTGTTGTTGTTGTGTGTGATTATGGCAATGCTACACTAGGGCGATCTGCCAAGGGGGGGTGCCTTGATAGAAGGACTTTCTAAGGGGTTCTAATCACCAGTGGCGGCCCGTGGTCAAAACTGTTAGTGCAGCCGGAAGCATATGAGCACCACCCCCTTTCCTCCGGACAGGATTGGAAAATCTTTGTTATTGAATTCGAAAGCTGGCTGATTAAGCCCTCACCGAGGGAAAAAAAAAAAGAAATTACATAAAAAATGTAAGAGATCCTATTTTACTTCCATAAAATAGACATAAATTTCAACCAGCCGCTCTTATCCTCAAAATTGCATTAATCCGTGTCTGATTCGAAGTTTCCTTAGAATTTTCTTTTGTAACGATAACTTGAGAAGAAAAGAAAAAAAAAAGAAAACTTACTTATTTTTTATAAGTCAAATCAATCCTCCTTTCTTTTAAACATGCGAATCGGTCAGTGATGTCCCCATAAAAAGGCGTTGTTTTAATTCAGATATCAATAATTTTAAAAGATCTTTAAAATTTCGCATGTTTAAAGAATTTTCTCGCTTGCCATGTCCTCTAAATGCCAGTTTTTGCTTACTTAAAAACAATACTGCTTTGATGGGTAATTGTCCATTCATAAGCGTCTATTCAGGCTTACCTTCTTGATAAATTCAGCAATATAAAGTGGAGAGTTTTCCAAACATATATTCTCCTTATCCCCTCCCTCACTTCTCAGTCGAGTTCTCAAGTTCAGCCGCCGTTAACAAAATCTTACTTCGGCTGTATCAGCTGCAAACTCCCTATGCCGGAGAGGCTGCTTACGTAGTCGTTGTCATGGCAACGGTGCTGCCAATTTTCTTTTCAGCGCTCTGGGCTGAACCAAAGATTTTCCCAATTGAATTGCGGGAAGATTAAAGTGCTTTTTTTCTGAATGAGCGATCCGGCCACAATACCGTAATTTCCGGAAGAAACGCCGCATCAGCATAAACGCCGCACTCGAAGAAAACAGGCCAAGAAAAATTAAAACTGTACAGAAACGCCGCATTGGCGTAAACGCCGCACTAAATTAAATTGCATGCACATGACCTTGAACCTCACAGTTGGAAAATTTTGCTCTGTGTCATGATGTATGGCATTTCATTTAAGAGAAAAAAATGAAATAAAATCATAATATAAAAATAAATTATTAAGTAAGAAATATGAAAATGTACTTACGTTCATGAATTTTGATAATTATCCGTTAAAGAAGTCCATATATACGTAACACTGATACTATGTTACTGCGAAAAAGGATCCAACAAAGAAAAAACAAAATGAATGAAAGATGAAAATTTCAAATTTTACTTTTGCTAAGAGAAATCAAAATTTACATTATGTGAAGCCGTCAAAGTCTGAATCTTCCGTATCAGAATTAAATAAATTTAGCATATCCTGATCTAAATCAAGATCCAAGTCTGCGAAATCGTCAAAATCATTATCTGGGGGTATCATAGATTTATTATTTTGAGTTATGATTTCAGCTTCTCTGAATCCTGAAACTATCGACGATATTTTTACAGACCTCCATGCACTTTCAACCCATTTCGCAACCTCTTCGTAAGATGCTCGTCGCATTTTGCCGCTTTTGGTGTAAGTGTGTAATCCTTCACTCATCCAAGATTCCCACAGCTTTCGGACTTCAGCTTTGAACGCTTTATTTACAGACAAATCTAACGGCTGTAATATCTTCATCAATCCGCCGGGAATTATTGCTACGGTTGTAGACAATTTCTGACATCTATTTTTCACTGATTCTAACAAATGAGAACGCATGGAATCCACAATCAGCAATCCTTTTGGTTGAAAAAATGATCCTTTACGACACTGCCAAATTTTTTGCAGCCACTCATGCATGATTGTTTCGTTCATCCATCCCTTCTCATTTGCACAAATAACTATGTTATTAGAAAAATCCCCCTTAGGAATTGTTTTCCTTTTAAATATTATCATTGGCTTTAGCTTGTCACCATTTGCGGCACAAGCTAGCACACATGTGAAAGATGTTTTCTCATGTCCCGTTGTAAGCACGGATACAGTTTTCGCACCAGTTTTATCAACAGTTCTGTTGGCAGAAGAGTCAAAAGCTAACTATCCATATTTATTATTTGCGATAGAAGAAGTTTTTTCTCTTGAATATTATTTCTTACGTATTCCAAAAAGGATGATTTTTTTTCTTGCCAGTCCGTTGGTAGTTGTTGTCCAGCCGTTGTTCTGGTACGCACAGAAATTTTCTTTCTTTTCATGAATCTGCTGCACCAGCAGGGTCCTCCTTTGAAGTCATTTATATCCAATTGTTGTGCCATAAGCTTCGATTGTAAGCGAATTTTTACAGTCGAAATTGTCATTCCTTTTACTCTTTGCTCCTTTATCCACTTTTCAAGGTCGTCTTCAAGAATTGGCCATTTTACAGTACCACTCCGTTTAGCACGTTTATGCTGTGGCATATTTTGGAGTTCTGACTTTTCGGTCCTCCATCGTCGCATGCAGCGTTCATCCACTTCAAATTCTCGAGCTGCTGCTCTATTTCCAATTTCCTCAGCACGAGAAATTACGTTAAGTTTAAAACTAGCTGTGTAACTTTTATGCCTTTTAGGAGCCATCCAGAAAAATTATGTTAAGCTTGTTTAACACTATATAATTCGACGTGTACCACGAGATCTAAAGTGTTGCCAGTTGCCATGGCAGAAGAATTATAAATGAATTCCCTAAAAATTTCCTCCCAAGAAATAAAATTTCCCCCATTTCCAAATGCCTAATGCAGTTTCGACCAAATCTACTTCTTCCATGAACTGAGCTAGCAAGCCTATTGGTCAGTTTTGGTTCACAAGCGCGCTGTAACATTACGCTGAACCGGCCGATTGGTTGCCTTTTACCACGCAAACGGCACTGTGAAGGCTTTTCCTACCCTTTTCCACTACTCCTCATATATAGCTGAAAATTTTCTCGATCTGGCAACACCGATGTTGAAACTGAAAGAAAAGAAACAGGGACAATCATATAGGACGATTATCGATGCATTGTACAAGAGCAAAATGAAATTTGCCTGTAAGATAGTGCTGTGAATAATAATCATTATTTTTTTATTTTTCGCATGCGTGCGCACGTGGCGAGGGAGCTGCTTACGCTTTGCGTCGTCAGAGGGCGCGAAAGCGCTAATTATTATAACGGGGTGCAGTAGTTTCCTGTGAGAGGCTGACATGATTTCGCCGCTCTGCCGCTTGCCGATGATCGTTCTATAAACTCTTAGTCCGTGGAAATAAAGAATGTAGTTGACGACTTGGCTATTGTATCCATTTGCAAGATACGTGGAGGCGTGACAGTTTTCCGAAAGAATCACTGTGGATTTACAAAATAAGGGGAAGGGGAGAGGATGGGTTCTGAAAAATCCATTTAAGGACAGAGTTCCTCGAAATCTGACGATCTTCTACGTACAGAACCAAAGTGATAAGCTAATATTTGTTCATAAGAATGGATATTTTTTTTTTTGGCACGTAAGCGCCGCATCGTTAGAAACGCCGCACCTGTTAAAATTTTACTTTTTAAACACGTAAACGCCGCGGCGTTTCTTCCGGAAATTACGGTACTTTTTTTTTTTGTTTGGTTTTTTTCGGAGATTTTTTTTAATTTACCGTAGGAATTCCACAATTCTAATCTGAATTTAGGAAAATTAGTAGAATAAATTATTTTAAAGTATGTGCTGATAATTTCAAGTGCAGCCCGGCTGTACTTGCTATATCCCACGAGCCGCCACTGCCGGCCCTGCCTGTAATGCAAAAACGAAAAAAGCATAACTGTATACTTATGTATCTTCAAGGTAATTGTTTCATAATTCCTCAATAGATGGCAGCAGGTTGGCAAAATCTTCATTTTATAAAATACCATTATATATAATTTTTCGAGAAATAAAAGTGTCAAATTATGATTTAAAAATGCAATATGTAATATACAAAAGCGGCACATAAATTAAAATCTCGCACCTATTCATCAAATTATACAGCTTTACCAACCTTCCATACTGCCGGGAATGGTGGTGCGTTCCCGTTATCCAGCTACCTGGAGGCTTGAGCTGTTGGACAGCGTGGGTTTGGGAGTTCTGTTCTTTACCTTGCTATGTCGATCAGGCGTACGAGAGGCTGAGCAGGGCGGATTAAAGTGCTCCCTGGCGATTTGGCGTGCAGTCAGACTCCTTAGGCAAGAGTCGTTTCTCCCGCTGTTATACACTGCACGCTAGGGGTTGCCGCCCGCACCGCAAATTGATCCGCGAAAAACAATAGAGCTTCCACATTCTTTTTCTGTTGCAGTATATTTACATACAGCATTTCAATAATCCGTTTCTGTCACTGCTATGGAATAGAAGTAAGGTGTCAGAGGGGGAGGGGGGTGGGTTTTTAAAAAGTACATATTTTTTTTTATGCAATAACAATAATGGAAAATTGGGAAATTCAACGTTTGAGCATGAAATTTTATCTCGCAGCTATTTACAGTTTTCTTGTTATCTTTTTTTTTTTTCTTAATGTTTTACTTCTTTCCCTTGTCTTGCCTTTGCCATTGGAAAAAAAAAAAAAAAAAAAGACAAAATGTCATTGACTATACAAGAAATTTCCAGATTTCACCGTTCAATTTTTTTTTTTTTTTCCTGTCTTTAGACAATGTTTTGACTGGTGTTTATAAGTGATTTTTAAGCGATATTAAACTTTAAAATTGGAACACATTTTAAGAAAGGGTGATCTATGCAAACGAAATAGTTTTTCTGCTCTTTTCGATTTATAAATAGAGCGCTCAACGTTGCCTTACGCTGAGGCCTGTGGGGTGATTATGGATTGATGCAATTTATGGGATCTGCATCAGTTATGTTTCATCAATTTTTCATTTCAAATAATTGCATTGCTTCCGCACTTTAGCATTGAAAGACTAAAGTTAGGAAGCAACGCTGGACGCATAAGGGGACTAGTAAATTTAAATATCCTAACTATCCTAATTTAAACATTGTAAAGTAGAGAGCCTGCAGGTCATGACTTGTAAAGTTCATTTGCATGTAAACTACATCTATTTTCATTTGTGTATTACATGAAGTCTGCTTTTAAAAAAATTACAAGCAAAAAATATTCATTAGAAAAGTGTGTTTAAAATATCGGTTCTCCATCCTCTAAACCTAGCTGTGGGAATTTTCGATTAGAATAGAACGATCCCAGAATTTCTAACATTAAGATACTGTATAGGATAATTTAGGATTTTGTTTGTTTAAAAAGAAACATACAAAATATAACAATTTTAAAAGCCAAAGTAAGGGGGAAATAAGAACGAATGAATTTTAAAAGAACAGATAATTAAGACAAAAAAATTAAAAAATTATAATGCAATATATGGGATCATCATCAATTATATTTCATCAATTCATTTCAAATGATCGAGTTTCTCATTTTTCCGATTATTTAAAAAGTCAAAAGCTCAGGTGATGCCCCCTCCATCACAGATCTACAGGGAGGGCACAAGGGTACGTGACGTGCTCCCACCCCCACCCTCAGACGAACTAAGTTTATACTATATAGAAGATTGACTTGTTTTGTAAATTGAAGTTATTTCATAAGAAATCTTTTGCGGTTTAAAACAAAGTCAACAGTAAAAAAATTATCAAGAATTTGCTTTCTCATTTAATTTTAAGTTTTTAGCTATTTACCTTATTAATTTTTCACTGAAACAAAATGGTCCAAAGAAAGTCTTAAAAAATCATTCTTGAATACGAATTAGTTTTTTCTTTCATTGAATTAGTAGTTTGTGCTTGATTAAAAGAATTTAGCATTTTATAAATATAGATTATATGTAAATGAACTTTACACAAAGTTTAACATTTACTTTCTTACCGTTACAAAGACGAGAGGTTATTATTCTTTGTTGTTACACACATTATTGCTAGCCCATATTAATCTTTCAGTATCCTACAAGAATCAGTAATGCAATTTTCGTCCTCGCTTCAATCTGCATCCATGGGAACATATAGGTTTAAACCCGAAGAGTTTATCTGCATCTATAATCCATATCTATTAATTGCTAAAACCCCGGACTAAACATTTAATAAAGAAGGGTTTTCTCTAATCGTATGTAAATTTCATACAAAAGCCAAATGATGATTGCTTTTTAACTGTCCACTGTTTCTTTTTCATTTCCGTAACATATTACCTTCAAATCTAAGATTTTTTATTCATATTTAAATGCATGCATTTAAATATGAATAAAAATTTTAGATTTGTAATTTTAGACTGCAATTTTAAATGCATTAAAATGTATATTTAGAACAATTAATCAACAAATAAAATAAAAAAAAATATTAGGAAAAGAACATGGAATTTCTAACTCTCACTGTTTTTCGCGGATCAACTTGCGGTGCGGGCGGCAACCCCTAGCGTGCAGTGTATAACAGCCGGAGAAACGACTCTTGCCAAAGGAGTCTGACTGCACGCCAAATCGCCAGAGAGCACTTTAATCCGCCCTGCCCAGCCTCTCGTATCAGGCGTCCGCGCTAAGCAGGATGCACGATGTCGATATGGTTATGCCGGGGGCATATTAACTACCTTTACTCTCTGTTGGAAACGGGGGATCTTGAAGCCTTCTGATTGGCTGCTATCTCAGATTGATGCATGACGTCATGATGCCTTACCGCTCCTTCTTTATTTTAAACTTGTTCTTAGCCCAGCGCTCGATATAATCTTATTAGCTTATTCTTATGTAGTTTATCAGTTGTTTCAATGTCTGTTTTTCCAGAAAAAAAACTTCCCAGCAAAAAAAGGAAACATTCACTTTCTGTAAATATAAAAAGGAATCAACCAAATGCAAAACTGCATTAAATTGTAATTTTTTGTACAATACATATATATTAAAGATATAATTTTACTTATTTTCCATATTTCTTGCATTTCTTATTATTCAATTGTAACCTCAAAAATTTAATTACAATTTTTGGATATTAAAGGAAAAGAATAAATTTGAAAAATTATTCGAATACTACCATCCCCAAATAATTCTTTCTATCTTAACGTGTCTGAATCTGAAAATAAAATTAAAAGAATTTCTGTGTTATTTACTTTCTAAGTTCTGGGGTTTATATTCAACAATTATAAGAAAGTTGGGAGCATTTGAAACGCAACCAACCATTAAAAAAAAACAAAAAAAAAACGACGCTTTGTGAAAGAGGAAAATAAAGAACTTTTATTAAGTACTAATAGTTTTGTTGAAAAAGTTACATAATGAAATAATTCTTGGAATTGAAAAATATTTTTATCTATTAAAATTTTTTGTTTCATCAGTGAAAAAGATTCAATTCATAAAAGTGACCGTACATGTAAAACTAGCAAGAAATAAATGAAAGTTTATAAGCTAATAAAGTTTTATTCTATAATATGTCTCTATATATGTGAATAATTTTAAGAAATGCCTTATAGAGAATTAACTGAGAATTGTGTATCCTCAAAAACTACAGCAATAAATATTGAATGAGAAATTTATTGTTTATATTAGAGTATTCTAAATACATAGGTAAGTGTATTTACCAGTTCAAGGAAATTTTTTGTTTCGCATATTTTTTTATGTATACAGTAGCATTAAAAAGATACTTTTCTAATTTCTAAAAACATTTAAATTTCTAAATATTTTTTAAAGAAAAGTATATTATAAATGCATTTGTATCAATTTATAATATACTTTTCTAATATTTGAGGTTTTAAAATATTATCACTTAACAAAATCTTTAATCAAACAAACAAATTTAAAATTTAACAAAATCCTCTTATATATCCTATTATGTTGAATTTATCATTCAGAATACTCTTTTGATAAAAATATTGTCATTCTAAAAGGTAACTGTATCTTTCTTACAATGAAAAATGAATTTCATTTTATAGTAATACCTAGTACTTTTCTTTGCTATAATTAAAAAAAAAAAAAAAGATGCTCTATCCTTAGAATATTCTTGTCACACATATGTAGGCATTGTTAAACTTTATTTCCTTTGAAAAACAGGGTTCAATTTTTGTCATTTAAAATTAGTAGTATTTAATATTCATAACATTTGAGTATCTGATTAAGAGAGAGAACAAATTAACTAAAGAAAAATATATGTTTAAAGGAATGCTGTTAAATGGGAGGAATTTTTTTTTTAATTAAATATACACCAAAACAAATCATTCTGATGTTTTTTATGCTGTTAATTTAATTAAGGCGAGGCAGTCATGAGTTTAACAATAAAAATATAGATGGCACCACCACATATATTGAAATTTTAAGATGCTCTGAGAAAGCAGCCAATAAGAAGGCTTCAAGTTCCCCCGTTCCCAACAGAGAGTAAAGGTAGTTATTATGCGACCCGGGGGAGCTCGGGATCACCAGGTCGATCTAAGGAGGAGCGAACCGAACGCAGCAAGCAGGGCGGAAACGCAGCAAGCAAAAGCTCCCGCACCGTGCAGTAGGATAGCGCTTGTGAATAGGAGGTATTCGGCAGCCCAGCCAATGCAGTCGAACACAGTTCTTTTTTTTTATTCTATTAAAATGATAAATTTACTGTAAAACTTATGTAACATTGTTTTTGCATAAATGTATACAACTTCTCGGATATACTCGCGTGTGAGGCGGGAAATGCGAGACAAAATTTTGATTTAAAAGTGGCGGTGTCGGCTTTTAGGGAAAAAAAAAATCCAAAATATCGCCATATTGAGACGAGAACAGTTTAGTATCCCGTGCGCCATCTTACATTTTTTTACTGGATTTTAACGGCATTATCTATTAAATTGCCTTCAGAGGCGAACTCTGAAAGCAATTTAATAGATAATGCCGTTAATTACGCTGCCTGCTCGTACTCACTCATTTTCTTCTCTCGGTTTGTGTATTGTGTATTCCACCATCATTTTTCGATGGATCATTACTTTTAAACATCAAAAGTGAGAGGGCAAGGCCTCCTTACTTATGGAAGTGATGGGGCAGTAGCCTCCTTTGCACCCCCGTACTAGCCGCCTATGTTTCAAACATAAATTTATAATACAGAAATCGATTACAAAGTGTGATATAGAAAAACATTTAATATGGAACCTACCACAACAATGATCGTAATTATTTACAAACCTTTTATTATTCAATTTTATAAATCAAGAAAAAAAAATAATGAAAAAATTTACACCTAAAATATAAACTACCAACATAGAAAAGTAGACCACTTAGAGCATAGGTTCCCAACGTGGGCGATAACGCCCCCTTTTGGGCTTTTGAGGCTTTCAGGGGGGCGGTAAAAGACCCAGAGAAAATTAGGGGGCGTTGATATGGCACGGAGGGGCGTGGGAAGATTAACCAAATATAGGCTAAAAAATACTTAAAAATTACGCTGATAATATTTTAATAAAAATAAATTTTAATAAAATTCTTTTTAATATAATTAAGTATGCGTTTTGATTGTTCTCTGAAACTGTCAAATTATTTATTTAGAAAGCAATAGTTTATTAACTATTACTTCGTATCATCAAAACCCCTGCCTGTCCTTATAACAGGTAAGCTAAAACTTTTATTCCTCTTTTTTAAATGAAGAAGAAATTCAGTAGCGTTTCAATTACAAAAATATTCTATCTATCAGTAATTTTTTTAAAATTTAATTCTTGTTTTCACCATGCATTATGCACGCTCTTGTTTCTCTGGAGTGGGAGGGGGGCGGTATTGAAATAGTCACTAGAAAAGGGGGCATCAGTTCAAAAAAGGTTGGGAACCTATGACTTAGAGTAACATTTCAACAATTCCAAAGATATTTTTTAACTAACAACAATGATCTTTTTTAATGAATCTAAGAGCGGATTTTGAACAACTTACTATATTAAAATAATAATACAAATAAAAATACTGACATCAAAATTTAAGGTAAATTTTATACAAGTTGGATACTGCAGAGACAGATCCTTAACAAAAACTATGTATTCTAATAATATCATTTTAATGGAGTAAACTAAGAGTAAAACTAGAAAATAAATTGTAAAAGCAAAACACCCTTGTCCTGCATTATAAAAAATTAACTAGATTTTTAAAAAGAACTAATAATAAAAATTTATTTACCTTGTTTAAATGATTCGTAAAAGTGGTTTTAAAAAGTATTCAAACAAAGGAAAGAATACAAGTATTAATTTAACTGTTTTAACTTTAATGATATCGAAATACCTTAAAAATTACATTAAATGTAAAATTAAAAAGGGTAGATGTATGTTTTAATGTTTTATTAATAAAACTAAAATTGTAATGAGATGAGGGAGAATAAAGAACAAATTGTAACGTTTGTCAAAAAAAAAAAAAAAAAAAAAAGTGACAAAATGATGTGGTACAAATTAACATAGTCTGCACCGCTCCCAACTAAGTCACAAAATATCTTGATTTTTTTCAAAAGAAATTCCTCTTCTCTACTCTTGAATTTGATATGTGTCCCCTCCCCCCCGAAAGTTTTGGTTAGCCTATGCAAATTGAAAATATAAAAACATGTATTCTTAAAAGAAACTTATTACGAACAACGAACACGGAATTTTGAATACGAAAGAGAATGTGTGATTTTTTTACTAGCCTTTGAACTTTTTTCACAATTAAAAAAAATTGGTAAAAAGCATATATTTGCAATCTGACTACTGCTTATCAATAGAAGCACTCGTTGGTCTTTCTGGGTTCGAAAAGCTAACGTTTTGGGAAAATTTAAAACAAAGTTTCCAAAATAATTAGAAGGAAATGCAGAAATGTTCGGTAACTCACACAAAAAAATGTCATTTTTATACCATATATTTTAACAATTTTAACTTGTTACGTTAACTTTAAAATTTCACTCATGGAAATGTTGTGCTGCCATCTACAGGTAAATAATTAAAAAAGAAATGAAAATCTTATAGATTGTTGCGTGTGTGTTTTGCGTTTTCGTATTACTAAGGCGACCAGTTTTTTTACAATGAAAAAGAGAACGAACAAAAGTTTCAGAAAAAAGTACAACGTAAAAAATGAAAGATTTCATTAATTCAAACAAAATCCATTTATTATGCTTTAGATATTTTTTTTAAAATCATTTTCTAACAATATATTGGAAATTTCAGAGCAAGAAATATACTTCTTATTGAATTTTATGGTAAATGCTTCAGCTAAAGTATCAACATTTAATCTTAATTTCTCACTTGCCGAAAAATCATTACCCACTGAAAAACTGCTGCATTAGTTGTGTTGGAACCATGGTTGGAACATTTATTCGGATTTGTGTGCTTTCCCACGAGGAACCGCTTAGAAATCTACGTCAAAGAAAGGACAAACACAAGGGGGGGATGCCTTGGGGAAGGACTTTTCTCTTTGCATTAGTTGCAGGGCAACACAACGTAAATTCAGCAAGAATAACTAAACTTTCTTTTTTCATATGGAATATATTTTCATTTTCGAAATAGTTAAATATTTCTACCCATTTTTATCAATTTAAAGATACTGATTCTTCTTTTGTCTAATTTATCAGACTTTAAATATACATTAAGTTTTCTGATTTCTTCAGGCACATGTCATCGATTTTAATATCAGGCATTTATTTCGATAAAACCTCAACAAAGTTTTCAATACTTGCCCAATTTACTTGCAATGAAGTCAAAAAACGCCATTGAAAACTTCTATTTCCTGTGTTAATCGATTCAGACCATGCATGGACATACTGGACACATATTCGGTAAAAATTCTGCATAGTAAACTTTTCCGTTGTGCTTGGATTTGATTCCTTTAAGTTTGAAAATTTTCCTTTTATTATTAAAGGAATACATTTTTCTTCAGTGATTTATATTGAAGGACAAAAGTGTTCAATCTTCTATACTATTAAAATCTGTGCGCATCTGTCTGTCTGTCTGTGTGTAGCATCATCTCCTCCGAAACGGCTGGGAGTTGAGTTTCGATCGAGGAGTCCACGGATTCGGAAAATTCCGAGGAAGGTCTTCCGCTAATTTAAATTTCGAAATTCGAATTAGTTTAGTAGATATTGATAAAAAAATCCGTCAAAAACACTAATTTTTGATCTCCGTAATTCCGCGATTGTAACCCCTGCAGTCAAAAAAGTGAGAAATAAGCATCGAGGTTGCCGTGTTTGGCTATTTTATTAAATTATTTAGACTCCTGCAGTAAAAATAAAAGAATAATGATATTTTTTCTGTTTAGATTATTTACAAAGTTATTTTTTAATTAAAATATTGCGTTCATGTTAAATCAGAGCTGGAATTCAATGTTTTTTATGTGTAAAAGAATAAGGGATTGAGAGATTTCCGAGACTAATAGGTATATTTTTTAGTTTGGCCGAAAAAAAAAGACTCATTTGGCGATTTTGAGAAAGTAGTAGGTTCTACCGATTTGCACAGTTTTGGGCTTGGCGCAAATTACTGAGAGCGTAACGAAATAGTATTTTTAATAACAAGTTTTACGGAGCTATACTTCGATGTTTCATATAGAAATAATGCAGTTATTAAAGAGATTTTAAACGATCCATAGAATTTTCACCAAATTAAGTAAACTGATTTAAGTTAGAGGAATTCCGCAAAATTTCAGAAAATTGAAATTCTCACATTTTGTAAATGGTAGTTAACGGTGATTAAAACCCGTTATAGTTAATAATAATTTAAATAACTGCTACTTATCAATAATAAGCCTGCATTAAATTTTGCCGATCGAACCATATAAATGATAGATAATTATTTCCCATTTTGATTGCTGTTAAATCAATGTTTCGAATGATTCCCTGAAAACAAAAAAATCTCGCAAAATGGTGTATGTTGGCATTTTGGCGATCGAAGTACTGTGTAATAAATAATTGATTCTTATTTGTTAAAGCAGCGCTACGGAAGTTTCTTTTACTAGAAGCTGTTAGAAAGGCGTAATTAATACTATCTAATATATTTTTTGTTTTACGAATTGAAATGTTTGTTGATTCCTACTTTAGTACATTTCTTAGCAAAGTTGGCGAAAAATATTCAAATGTTTTGCAACTCTGTACATATTATTAATTCCATTCCACAACTCAGATGAGCCGATGTCACTAGCGTATGCATGTTCTATTTTTAACATTGCTATAGTTTCCGTAGCAACGGAATCCATTGTTGCCACTTAAGTTGTTAAATTTTACAATTATGTGAAACCACTCATTTCTACAGCTTTTAAGAATCGAAAAAGTGAAAACGCATCAATTGTGAAACAAATAGAACTGTAACAGACTTGCACCTTAAAAATAATCGAAGTTTTTGTGCAATTCTACATACCTTTAATTTTATTTCCTTCGAGTGTGGATGTCATTTTTTATGTCATTTTTGCTGTTTTGCTGACAGATTATCCGGAGCAGCACATACCCTCTAATGTATCTGCTCCTCCGGAAGCAAGAGCGTATGTCCGGCGCGTATTTGTGTAACCCCATTCTGTTAATCAGAAGTTTCTGGTGTCACATTTTTTAGACCATTTTTTTACCGCGGAAATTCCGATCCTGAAGTATGTTGATTAAGCAGGAGTAGCCAGAAATTTTTCATGGGAATGTTACGACTACCGCAACTCACACATATGTACACGTTTGTGCGATAAGGGAGTGAAGAATATACATTTTGTATGGCAAAAAACACCGATTGGGGGGTTGTGATCCCCTATCCCCTCCTTGGCTACGCCACTGTACGCAAGCATAAGTTGTCACGTCATGAAAAACCGTCATAGATGGCAAACTCCGAAGTTGTTCTGAGGGTTATACAAAATTAAAAATTTTACTTTTAGTAAATTTTACTTTTGATACAGTTCGAATATTTGGTTTTAATAAATTTCGGCCACCAAGGTAAGATGAAATATTACTAAATACGGCAACCCAGAATTTTCTTAACTATTGAATTTGACACTATGCGACTACAGTAAATTCTCTATAACACGGTAGATACGTTCCGTGTTATAAGAATCCTTGTTGTACGGGTCCTGCGCTATACTCCACCTGGAGTGCGGACTGCGCGGTATAATCGCGGCAAAACTTATTTGCGCTCCGTAAAAATGCAATGATGTTTGGTGTTGCCATTCAAAAGGAATGTTAGTTACAGCAGCTAAGGCGTCATAATATCCGAACATAGTCTCATTTTACCGTGCTGTACGAGTCTCTTTTAACGTGTTACACGAAAAACAATCGTAATGTTTTCGTCGTGTTCTAAGAATTCGTGTTGTAGACCCATAAAGGGGTCAACTGTAATCTGTAACCAATGAAAAATGAAATCAGTTATTTATTTAGGGCGAATTGGCAGTGAGATAAACGTCAGTTTTATGTAACAAGTGTGATACTGCATTAAGAGTTCAATAAGGGCAATAAGCTTTTTCTCAGAAGTTACATCAAGAACGTTTTCATTTACAAAAGTGACGTGATTTTCACCGGAGCAGGGTACATTTTTGGCTTTTAAACGTAAATGATGCATTCATTGTTTCATGTAGGTTTTTTAATTTAGGTAAAATTTAATAAAGTCGTGTGTAACATAACTGCGCTAATGCATTGTCCACGCTTTGAAAAATGCAAGATAAAATTGTTGTCAACATCATGTAATGTTATTTATGTGGTATATACTATATATTAATGCTATAAATTAAACCTCACAAAGAGAATTATAGGATGTAGAAATCAGGCATTTTTCGACAGAGAAAAGTTTTGTCTGCATGACTGCATACCATAAAGTTCTTTCTTTTTTGATCACCAGTCACATTGACGTAGTTTTTGTGTCCTGTTGCAATAGTCTAAAATTTGCACTCATGGCGTCAACTTTTAGTCTTCACGTTTTGAGATTCCGCATTATTAGGTTTAATTCGAATTATATATGTGTAAGGAAAATATGCGTTTCCCACCGTGCGGAGAACGGGTACGCAGCTAGTCTTCTATACTATTAAAATCTGTACGCGTCTGTCTGTCTGTGTGTAACATCATCTCCTCCGAAATGGCTGAGAGTTGAGTTTCGATCGAGGTGTCCACAGATTCGGAAAATTCCGAGGAAGGTCTTCCGCTAATTTAAATTTCGAAATTCGAATTATTTTAGAAGATATTGATAAAAAAAAACCGTCAAAAACGCAAATTTTTGATCTCCGTAATTCCGCAATTGTAACCCCTGCAGTCGAAAAAGGGAGAAATAAGCATCGAGGTTGCCATGTTTGGCTATTTTATTAAATTATTTAGACTCCTGGAGTAAAAATAAAAGAATAATGATTTTTTTCTGTTAAGATTATTTACAAAGTTATTTTTTAATTGAAATATTGCGTTCATGTGAAATCAGAGCAGGAATTCAATGTTTTTTGTGTGTAAAAGAATAAAGGATTCGGAGATTTCCGAGACTAATATGTATATTTTTTAGTTTGGAGGAAAAAAATGGCTGATTTGGCGATTTTGAGAAAGTAGTAGGTTCTACCGATTTGCACAGTTGTAAACTTGGCGCAATTTACTGAGAGCGTACCGAAATAGTATTTTTAAAAACAAGTGTAGGTTTTATTAGAGTTTAGCTTTAATTTTTTTAATTTAGCAGTGATTAGTGCAGAAATAAAGCAGTTATTAAGGCGAATTTAAACGATCTAACTTGAGAATTTTCACCAAATTAAGTAAATTGATTAAAGTGAGGGGAAATTCCGCCAAATTTAAGGTAATTGAAATTCTCGCATTTTGTACATCATAGTTAACGATTAATAAAATACATTAGCACATAGTTAATAATTTAAAATACTGCTCCTTTTCAAGTAGATGCCTGATGTACTTTGGCGATCAAACCATATGAGTGATAGATTACTATTTCCCATTTTGGTTGCCGTTATTTCAATGCTTCGAATGATTCCTTGAAGAAAATCTCGCAAAATGGTGTATGTTGGCACTTTGGCGATCAAATGTGTAAAAAATCATTGATTTTTATTCGTTAAAGCAGTGCTACGGAAATTTATTTTTCTGGTAACTGTTAGAATGGCATATAACTAATACTGTCTAATAAATTTTTTGCTTTACAAATTAAAATGTATGATGATTCCTACTTTACCTTTCTTAGCAAAGCTGGCGATAAATATTCAAATATAGTGCAACGCTGTGTTTAATAGAGTGTGTTCTCGCGTTTGTGCTGCTAATTACATTCCACGATTGGAATTAGTCGTAGATGCGTATGCTTGATATTTTTTTATACGTATGAGCGTATGCTTGGATATTTTTTTTTATCCCACCAAACAAGGTGTAATGAAATCGGAATTCTTTTCTTTTTTCTTTGCTTTTGGAGGTGAATAAGAATGGTTTTTCAGCCCGGTAAAAATTGTGGGTATTGTAAGGAATGAAAGTAAATTTTTGAATTTGTTGTTAAGTTTAATTTGTGATTCATTTTAGCTATTTACCATCAATTTTTGGCGTTAATTACGCCAATATGGCAGTTCTAGCAAAGTAAACATGAATAATTCATTTCATGTTCTATTTTAAAGATTGCTACAGTTTCCGTAGTAACGGAATCCATTGTTGCCACTTAAGTTGTTAAATATAACAATAAGTGAAATCATTAATATCTACATCTCTTAAAACTCGAAAAATGAAAAAGCATTAAATATGAAAAAAATAGAACATTAACATATCTGCGCTTCTTTAAAAATAATCGAAGTTTTCATGCAATCTATTATATAAATGTGAAAGTATGTTTGTTTGTTTGTTCGTCCGGGTTCTCTAACTTTTTACGATTTTTCGCAATTTTGAGGGTAGAAAGCTACTCAAATAACCGATTTCAGCACATTCGTGAGCATAGTTAACAAAGTTAGATTTATTTATTTATTACTTTCAATAATTCAAGTGAGACTGACGTCATTTTTATGTCACTGTAAAAATGCATTAAAAATCCTGGTTAAATAATAAACTTCCACCCAGATTATCAGATTTTGTAGAAAATAAAATAACGTGTTTTTTCTTTCTTTTTCTTCTTTCACTAATTCGTGTTAGATATGGCAACTGAGAATGATGTCATTTTGACCTCATGAAAATGAGTTAGAAATCTAATTACATTAAAAGGTTTTGACGCAAAGATTACTATTATAAAAATTCAAAGTATTTTGTTTAATGCGCGTGTTACCTTTAGCGATTTTTGAGCTCTGTGATTTTTCAGCAACCATAATAACGAAAGGAAACTTGCATTTTTTTTAAATCGTGGGAAATTCAAATGTCGGCAGAAGATTCAAAATACTAATTAACATAATTCATAGTATTCGCTATCGGTTTGACGACGGTCGTTGTATGTATTCCCAAAAATCGTGTAAAATGTCGCCAAATTTGGACGACTTTTGGCGGTATATTATCAATATTAGATATACTCTTTTTTTGTTAAATTTTAGCATCATAACAAGCTCTTGCAGAAAAGTTACATCATTAGCAATATGGATACGGAAAATATTTGAAATACCGATTAGCTAGGATAACCCCAATATATCTCAAATTAACTTTAATAAAGTTCTGTTGCAAGCGAGAGTTTTTCAACGTCGTATGTTTCAATATTACTCCGTTTGAAAACTACTGCGCAAAATGACTAAATTCGACTACCCTGCTCAGAGCGTGACGTCATAAATTAAAAGTTGTCTGAAATTCGTAAACTCTGCAACACAATTTAACGCCCTATTCGCAATTTGAGCGATTCCAAATAGTTCCTCGAGATGACACAGTTTGATGTTTTCACGAGTCTGAACCATTGTGGATTTAAATAATATTTAAATTGGTACAGCTTGGATGTTTTCCACCACTGCGAGATGAAATATTTTGCTGTGCTAAGTACGCCAATCAGACAAGAATTATGCTTAAAAATATATGGAGATCTGTTTTAATGGCAATGCATAAATTTCACAGTATCACCAAAAGGTAGAAAGGCATCATTGGTTTAAAATATCTAATCTGTTTCTTTAAATTGAGCATTAAAGACTGAGAAACGAAGATAGGTCGTAATATTAATATAAGTTATAGATAGTATTCTCATTTTTATCTTAGGTAGTAATAGTAGATTTGTTTGGATAATATGGATTAAAGAACAGTATACCACGTTAATAACTATTTCGTTAAATTAAAAGTGTTATATTCATTATTTTTCAACGATCGTCTTTTAACTAACTAAACCATAATCCTACGTTGCGTAATATATTCCACGGTAGTTTCAACAAAAGGACTGCTTGAACTTTTTGACATTTTGCTTTTGCATAGATAGTTACGATTAGATTTTAGTAAAATATTCGTTTCTTACCGTGCGAAGAACGGGCACGCAGCTAGTCTATACTATTAAAATCTGTGCGCGTCTGTCTGTGTGTGTGTGTGTAGCATCATCTCCTCCTAAACGGCTGTGAGTTGAGTTTCGAACGAGGTATCCACGAATTCGGAAAATTTCGAGAAAGAACCTCCGCTAATTTAAATTTCGAAATTCGAATTAGTTTAGGAGATATTGATAAAAAACCCCATCAAAAATGCTAATTTTTGCTCCCCGCAATTCCGTGATTGTAACCCCTGTAGTCAAAAAAGTGAGAAATAAGCATCGAGGTTGCCATGTTTGGCTATTTTATTAAATTATTTAGACTCCTGCACTAAAAATAAAAGAATAATGGTTTTTTTTCTGTTTAGTTTATTTACAAAGTTATTTTTTAATTAAAATACTTCGATGTTTCATATAGACATAATGCAGTTATTAAGGCGATTTTAAACGATCTATAGAATTTTCACCAAATTAAGTAAACTGATTTAAGTTAGAGGAATTCCGCCAAATTTCAGAAAATTGAAATTCTCGTATTTTGTACATGGTAGTTAACGGTGATTAAAACCCGTTATAGTTAATAATAATTTAAATAACTGCTACTTATCAATAATATTCCTGCATTAAATTTTGGCGATCGAACCATATCAACGATAGATAACTATTTCAGATTTTGATTGCTGTTAAATCAATGCTTGGAATGATTCCCTGAAAACAAAAAAAAATCTCGCAAAATGGCGTATGTTGGCATTTGGCGATCGAAGTACTGTGTAATAAATAATTGATTCTTATTTGTTAAAGAAGCGCTACGGAAGTTTCTTTTACTAAAAGCTTGTTACAAAGGCGTAATTAATACAGTCTAATATATTTTTTGTTTTACGAATTGAAATGTATGTTGATTCCTACGTTAGTACATTTCTTAGCAAAGTTGTCGAAAAATATTCAAATGTAGTGCAGCTTTATACGTATCATTAATTCCATTCCACGGTTGAGATGAGCCGATGTCACTAGCGTATGCATAGATTTTTTTTTTTTTTTTTTTTTTTTTTTTAAGTTCCGCCAAACAAAGTATCGCATATTGCCTTTATTGTCAAGTTTCATGTGTGGTTTGAGCTATTGGCCATCGACTGGCGGCGTTAGTTTCGCCAATATGGCAGTTCTAGCAAAGTAAACATGAATAACTCATTTCATGTTCTATTTTTAACATTGCTATAATTTCCTTAGCAACGGAATCCATTGTTGCCACTTAAGTTATTAAATTTAACAATTAAGTGAAACCACTTATTTCTACAGCCTCGGAAAAGGTAAAACGCATCAGACGTGAAATAAATAGAACTAACTGTAACAGACTTGCACTTTAAAAATAATCGAAGTTTTCATGCAATTCTACATATTTTTAATTTTATTTCCTTCGCGTGTAGATGTCATTTTTTACGTAATTTTTGTTGTTTTGCTAGCAGATTATCCGGAGCAGCACATAACCTCTAATGTATTTGCTCCTCCGGACATAAGCGGGGCCTTCGCTATTAGTAACGGGCCTGCGCGTGTATTTCGATGAGTCATCCAAAGAGGCCTACGGATGCTCGCGTCTTCCCGTATCCATCAAGCAATTTTTAAGCTTTCCGATGCTTTGAAACGTTATTTAATGTAGTTTTAAGTAGTGATTGTGTTACTAATTCAAGTACGAACTTATTGACAGTTTCTTTACTATGATACACGTGGACATTAAAGTAAATAGATGCATGTAATTCGAAGGAAAAACAAAGTAATGCTCACTCTCATGATTCATTATTTTAGCTTGATTTTTAATATACATGAACAAATTAAGCTGACTTTTAGTATACATTAAAGTAAACGAATGCACAAATGACGGTTTAAAATACAGTTCAATTGTCATTATTATTACTTCTACATTAATTGGCATGGCACATGACGTTGTGTTGATTACATTTGACAAAATGTGTGCATTACAACCTATTCCTACATGTTCAGGAACGTATCCAGAAAAAACATTTTGGAGGCGGTCCAAACGGTACAAAAGAACTATATATCATTATCATTTTAGTAACAAAAATCAAAATTTTGGGTGGGGGAGGAGGGACGTACCCTCTGGACCCCTCCCCTTAATTACGTCCTTCTTTGGGAGTAAATCTTGTAATTTTACATAGACATTATTCCCTCCTTTGCACCTTCGCCCCCCAAAATTTGTGTTTGTATTATCAGCTGTTAGTGCAACAACTTAAGATTTCAAATTGTTTTCATTTATTACTTTGTATAGGTGGTTTTACAAAATTTCAGCAGTTTTGCACTTTCATGTTGTTCCAAATCGCCATTTTAATTCTAAATTATGATTGCCACATAAATACAAAAAATCGTCGTGGTAACTGCATACGTTTAATCATCGCCACCTTGACGAGAGTCGGGGCGTTAAAGTAGAAATCAACCCGAGAAAGTAGAACACGGCAAACTCATGGATTATGATGCACATTCCAAATAGTATTTAAAACGGAGAAGTACAGTTGGAATATGCTTGGAGGAAATTGTAAAACAGTTTTAGTAGGTGATTTTAAGATAGATTTCGATTCCAAAGATGTGTTTTATGGAACAAGGGAGAAAAATACGGGACACTCATAAATAATGATACACTTTCCAATTTAATGGAATAAGGGAAGAAAATAGGGAAGACGCATAGATTATGATATGATTTTAATATATAGAACTTTAGTGCGTGCTTAAAATCTGAAAGTGTTAAAGATTTTCTTACTTTTTAACACTTTTCCAAAAATGTTGAAAAGTGTTTGATTTCGGTTTGTCTGTTTGTCCGTCTGTCCGTGCTCTAACTCTCGTAAATATGCATTGATTTCTATGAAATTTATGTATGTTATTCTTATCTGCTGTACCTTGTAGCTTATTGAAAATGGTCTATGTAGCATTTATGGTTTTTCTACAGGACCACTCAAAATATTCCCAATACATTGCGCTCTATGGGAAGTTGTACTTTCAAGCGTATCACCCAACTATGTGTTACCCTGATCCCTGATTCTCTAGCAATGCTCCAAGATAAACTTTTTCCCGCCATTATTGAAAAAAGATTATAAAGTTTAGCACAAAAAGTCTAATAACATCTACACCGTTTGTACGAACCCCTTGAAATTTTTCATATGTATAAAAAAATATAGAGAACAATCTGCGCTACTTTAAAAATCTGAAAATCCACCCATTCCCTCATTTTTAAGTGATTTTTCGCTATTTTCAGCTCTATTTTATTTCCGAGAGTAAGAAAAAAAAGTTAATTATTTGCGTGACAAAATTAGCTATTACAAGTGATAATGATGTCATATTAATGTCACAGTTATCAGGCTTTTTCCAGATTTGCAAGCTTTTTTTTTTCCCCACAAATAAATGATTTTCTCGGGATGTTCCCAGCGAAAGGAAATCATTCGAATGCGAAAAGTTTCCGCGCGTTCTCAGAAGAACATCAAATTCGATTTGAGCACATATAATGAAAATTGAATATGAAGTTATTTATTTTAGCGGGGCGAAGATTAATTATATTAAGTGTAAGACAGACATGCTTCCGTCAAATGTATTTTCTAGTGCCCGTTGTAATTGCCTCCACAATGGGCTTTGTGATAAATTGCCAAATATGATGTGAAAAAAAAAAATGCTTTGAAAAATGAACCGATCTTGGCGATATATTTTTATTTTACGACAGTTAAAGCTAATAGTTAATATTTATAATTTTACTTGGTAGTTGACATTTATAACTTTAAGTTGATATTTATGAAGAATGTGAAGCTAAAAGTGAAGAAAAACTGGAAGTTACCAGAAAACATGAAGATGTCGTCACGCCGCACAGCAGTGAAACTAACAACCTGTGACGGAAAGACGGAAAGACTCCCTGAGAAGCTTACAAGACTCAATTTTTAATTGTTGCCAAAGCCAATGATTAGAATGAGTCCGAGTGAAGACAACTGGCCGCTTCCCATAGCGGAGACGCGATTAACGTATTACAAGAGATTTGAGTGACGGAGATAGGAGATTTTGACGCCTTTGACAGTGCCTTGGAACTTAAATTCGGAGAGAAGTGCCAGGAAGAACATAGCAGAATACAGCTAAAGTCAAGAATGCAGAGACCTGGCGAAACGATCCAAGAACTGGCTTCGAACATAGACAGGCTGTGCCATCTAGCCTACGGCAACTATTCTGATAATGTCCGAGAAGAAATGGCCGAGCAGCATTTTATTGAAGGCGTCAGAGACTTGGAAATACAGAAATCATTGATCTTGGCGGATAATAAAGATCTCAGGTCTGCCCTCGTATCGCTATGAAGTTGGAGGTAGCTCAGTCGGCCGTAAGAAACGATCGACATGCTATGAGAAATGAGGCATTCCCTAAACGTACTTTTCCCGAAATTGAAGGCGTAGTACAGAAAATGCTAGAAAAACTGTCCTAGCGGCAAGCACAGCCAGAGCCAAGGAAAGCGAAATGTTGGAGGTGCGGTGGCGAAGGACATTTACTGAAATACTGTGATCTACAAAAGTACTGTCGTCTTGAAAGTCGCAGATATCAGTACACCAGAGAAGTCCACGAAGGAAGACGAGAGAGGTTCGACCTTGCTGAAAGGAGGCTGCGGGATATTCAAGAACCTCATTTGAAAGTCTTAGATTTCCTCGGTTAATGGCGGCACTAATGGATTCTTTGTACTGGGATACGTTAATGGTTCTTCATGCCATATGGTCATCGATACTGGAGCTAATGTAACTACCAAGAACATATCTGGCTACGAAATTAAATTTAAAGACTATCTGGACTCCGCCCTCACTGACCATCCAGACTGTGACAGGTGACAAGATCGAAGTGGTCGGAAAAGCAAGAGCAGAAATTACGTTTGAAAATGCCAGATACGATCATGTGATATATGTCGCCAATGTTACGGACGCTTTCATTCTCGGACTGGACTTTCAAAAATCACATAAATTTAGCTTGAACTTTAACCCATTTGTGCCTAGATATTTTTGCGACTTTCTTCGATTTTTGCTAATACCAGTAGTAATAGATAAATTTCTTATGTCAACTTCTTGAACAAGGGGTGATTGCTTTTAAAATCAGTATGCATAAAAATTGAAATGTCTACATTTTACTTCGTAATGTTAAAATATTTTGTGAAGTTGAGGCTCAATACTTGTAAATAAAGGCTAGGAAAAATAAATAACGTTTTCGACTAATAGCGAAAATGCCGTCCCAAAAGAGGGACACTAGGCATAAATGGGTTAATGAGCTTCATTCAGACTCAGACGAAATCGCTGCTTTCGGCATTAAACATGAAGCCCTTTTACCTGTCCAGCAAATAACAGAACAGACTGATAACACTCTGCCATCAAGAACTGACACTATAATTTCTGGAACGGTAAAAGAAATCAATAAATTCCGGTTTGGATTACTCGAACACCCAAACAATAGTTTTTCTGTCAGAGAAGTACTTGTGGGTACAACACTTGGCGACTTGTCGAGAACTAACATTCCAGTTAGAGTAGCGAATCTGACTGATAAGTCGAAGGTGATAAATAGGGATGGATGTGAGACGATTTTTTGCGAGACGAGTCAAACATTTTTAACATTACTATATAGGGATTTTGCGAAACGAGACAAAGCTTTTAGGCTGTTTTGCGAGACGCGAGAAGCCTATTTTTCGTCTCGCATCCATCCCTAGTGATAAAGAAAAATGAAGTATTGGCAACATGCACTCCTGTTACCTGCATTAATAAGAACACCAGGGTAACGACCGCTAAATCATCTAAGTGTCTGACGAAGGAATGATTACAATACGCGGAATTAACGGCAGAACAGAGAAGTGCTGCGGCGAAAGTAATAGCGGAATTTGAAGACCTCTTCTCTCGTACTTCGGGTACTTGGGTCGCACGAGGTTAACGCAACATAGAATAGATACAGGCAGGACCTGATTCCCGGGAGGACATTCGGGGCAAGCGCCAGGCCCCAAATTGTTCTTTAAGTTTAAAAATTTGTAAATTTTGCAAAAAGTTTTCGAAAGAGAAAACCCCCAGTGAAACTTTTGCCCAGGGTCCCCAACTCGGTAAATCGGCCCCTGGATACAGATAGCCATTTTCCAATCAAGCAAAATCCTAGGCGATTACTTCTTGCTAAGCAAGAAGAGGTGAGCAGACTTTTAGGAGAGATGTAATGTGATTGACTACAACGCGAGAAATGGAGTTTTGGGTTTCTTCATTGGTTAATATAGCGTTTTCTAGAAATCTCAAGAAATATTGAAGTTAGAAATTCGCTGACTTCACTTTTGGGGACTTATTTTTGGAGCCAAATTTGGTGATATTTCACCAAAAAGTCGTCAAGCTTGGCGACATTTCGGACATTCGGCACTATTTATCCAATGGGGCCTGTAAAGTTTGTTTTTCTGCATTAAAATTACGTATTAGCGTAATTTTACTCTATTACTGTTCTATTACGCAATCAAAATCGAGTTTGTACCACTACATTCGGGTTATAGCTTTCTCTAGAAGCATCCCCGGTGTTCGGCGTAAACTGTAAAACAGACAGCTGATTGCCCCAAAGAGTCAATCTGTGGTGTGTCTGCTGTCGTGCTAGCAGAGAAACCTGAGCTCTGCTGGGAAGCTGTGCTTCCTTATTTTACTTACGCGGTTTTGAAGCGTTTTTTTTTTTGGGGGGGGGGCTTGTTTTTAAGTGCTCTGTGTAAATTTTTCATTGCTTAGTGTTGAGGGATTGTTTACGATTTCCCCCGTAAGATTCCACTGAATCTTTGCCTGTGGAAGTATTTTATTTTGTGTGAGAAAAACAGCATCTGTGAAAGCTTCTGTACTAAGCGGACTGTTGTAAGCAAGCTACTGGCCGTTAGTGCCTGCAAATTTTTTATCGCTGATTGTTCGACGAAGTTCTAGAAGCAATAAAGTTCGTGTTCCATCCTGACAAGTGGACTCTTTACTAGAACTTTCTACATCTAATGGATTTCAGAACGACGAACTCAGAAATCAAGCAGAGTTTTCTGCAACAATATAAAAGGAAATAGCTCCCTAAGTGGAGCAAAGATATGGTCATCAGGAAAATAAATACAAAAGTATTGCGGAACATGTTACTTGAAAAATACGGAAGGAAATTTACAATTGAAAATTAAATAATACAATTGAAATGTTATTATCTCACATAATATTATTGTTACTATCAAACTAATGCATTTCATTAAATAATCGTTTTAATGCTGTTATAACACCCCTCTTTGCATGGTGTGATAAGAAAGCTCATTTGTTAGAGTATAAGGAAGTTTTCGTAAGGGGGGGGGGTATGAAGCTTTTGCCCTGCCTCCCCCCCATCTCCGAAAATCGGTCCCTGCGCCCCCAGACCGATCCAAACTTAAACCGCGAATGTGCCCCTGCGAGCGATCGCTAACGCAGCAGACAGAGAGAAACCTGATTATCCCCGAACTTTGTACCCGACGATTACAAAAGAGGAAAAATAATACTCGCTCCAAATGGCGTTTAGCGCTGCTCAGATATAATAATCGCGCGTCAGCTTCTAAATCGTCTACGACTGCTGTGCTTGCTCGTCAGGGCGGTCGAGCCGGAGCGATGGTCACACTTCTTGAGCCGACCGCGGGCGACTGCGAGCTGAGGACGTTTTCGCCTGCCGAGCAGTCGTCGGATATCTCGGGTTTGGCCGTGGAAGGAACGGGGCTCCGATTCCAGTTCGGAAAACAGCTCGTGCTGAAAGATGCGAGCATATCGGTCGGACGAGGTGTTATGTAAGTAGCTGTGTAATAAATGTTTATTTTAGGGGGATGTAACGCCTTCAGCCTTTCATCGTCGGACGTCTCTTAACCCCTTTCTCTCACCCTTTTCTGACGACAGCTGGCTGTGCCCGCGCACAGCCAGCTGTCGTCAGAAAAGGGTCTCTAGATCTGTGGCACGCGATGAACGTTTCGATCGTCCGCCATCTTGCTGGTAGTTAAGTCGAGCGATGGCAACGGCTGCCCTTTTCTCAGCATTGGGCAATCTATCCAGCTGTTCTCGCATTCTTCCATTTTTCAGCCGATGTCAGTGCTGTTTAAAAAGAATCGTGACCATTTTTTACGGAAAATGAAGTGCTAAAGAGTAAAGGATTCTCGTGGCGCTATGTCACCCGCAACTATTTTTATAGAAAGCAAATCTATTCTTCGTGATTGCCAACAGTCAAAACGTCAGAGTTTGGTGTTCCCAGAGCGGGAACACAGCGCGTTAAAGGGTTAAACGAAGATGGTCGGGGGAGATGTACGTGAATTTGAATGTAAACGTTTATTATTAGCATGGACGTATGTAGGGGGGGGGTGTTTAGGGGGTCTGGACATCCCCTTAGTCTATGCAACAACGCTAATTTTGACAGCATATCCTTTTGTGTTCCTGCCTAGAAATAGTATAAGGTAAAAATATTCTTAAATTTCATACGCAATTTGAAAATTTCACATTAACTTTGAACACTATAATTTTATGAGTAATAAATCAATTTTACTGTATAAAAGATTAAAAATTTGTAATAAAATTGAAATTTTTTACAAAATGTTTATAGTAAAATTTAATGCTTATCAAATTTTGCAGGAAGAATGGACCCCCCCCCCTCCTGACAGGTGAACGCTGTAGCTACGCCCGTGATTTATTAGAGTGCAAAAGATTATTTGCTTTTGTTATATCTATACAACCCCTGAAGCGCTATCATCCGGCGTGATTTTTTTTTCTCTTCAAAAGTCATTGAGAAGTGCTTTAAGTCAGCCTATATTTATCTTCACACCTCTGACACTCTGTAGGATTTAATTCTTAAATTTTTCACAGCTGTTCGTTTGTGTGCGAAGCAAATTTTGCAAACTGGGAATATATTTTTTGTACGGGGGTCGTTTGCAAATTTAAAAATTGTCAATTTTTGAGAAATTAACGAGAGAATTTTTTCTTAACTTTTTGCATTTTTTCCCCTATTCTCTTACTTTTTATTTATTTATTTTTTGTTTGTTTGTTTATTTGTCCCTGCCTTACTTTAAACATCTTTTCAGATTGCCTACTTATGTCTCATGTATAAAGAATTAAAGCGTGTTAGCATCTTTTTGAGATACTCTGTTTAGTAGAATTTCCGCGTATACTCGCGTAATAGTCGCGCTTTTTTCGCCAATTTTTCTTGGTGAAAATCTAGGTGCTACTATTATGCGTGGAAAATTTACTACGTATTATTGTAACTCTGAAGTATTTTTTTTTTGGGGGGGGGGGCTTCAAAACGGGGGCACGACTATTACGCGTGTAAACACGGTATTAATATTAATTACGATCTTTTAGGCTTCTAGGTGTTAGGAGCTAATAGAAATCGCAAAATCTTACAGTAATGTATACCGTCAAAAATCTTATTTTATTTGTATAAATTAAAAGAACAAATTATTTTTATTCACTAGGATTAAAAAATTGTTTTAAAATATCCCACAAAAATTTAGAATTCATGGGTGGCAAGCACCGAAACTTGACAAATTTTTAAAATTTGATTTGAGGCGGCACAAAAGCGGTTTTAACAGGTTCATCAAACTTTTATCTCAAAAGAAAGCATCAAAACCTAAAATATTTTTGACTGATAACAACGTGTTTGGAAAGATACGTATGTTATGTAATCTTGCAGCCGTTTAACGATAATGTTTTATATGCCATTATTACATCCATCCTCTCAACTGTAGTGCATCTGAAACTCAAGAAGGTAGATAGGTAATGAATAGTGAATATTCGACATTGTTAAATGGTAGAAACCTTGGTGGGGGGGGGGCACGCTGTATAGCACCGCATATTTGAAATATGAAAATGCTTTTGATTTATTTCTTCTCATTCATTCATTTATTTAAATGAAGAAAAATACTCAATACTCACGCAGATTTACATATTCTTGTGAAAGTAACGCGTATACGCAAGAAGTTTTTGCTGTTTCTTTGTCAAGATAATATTTTCATCTTTCAGATCCACCGGGATTCCTTTAACCCTTTGAAGCGCAACGCTTTCCCAATGCTGCAAAAAGGGCAGCCGTTGCCATCGCTCGACATAACTACCAGCAAGATGGCGGACGATCGAAATGTTCATCGCGTGCCACAGATCTAGAGACGGGCACAGCCAGCTGTCGTCAAAAAAAGGGTCTCTAGATCTGTGGCACGCGATGAACATTTCGATCGTCCGCCATCTTGCTGGTAGTTATGTCGAGCGATGGCAACGGCTGCCCTTTTTGCCGCATTGGGCAATCTATCAACTGTTCTCGCATTCTTCCATTTTTCAGCAGATGTCAGTGCTGTTAAAAAGAATCGTGACCATTTTTTTACGGGAAATGACGTGCTAAAAAGTAAAGGATTCTCTCGGAGCTATGTTACCCGCAACTATTTTTATAGAAATCAAATCTATTCTTCGTGACTGGCAAACGTCCAAACGTCAGAGTTTGGTGTTCCCAGGGCGGGAACACTGCGCGTTAAAGGGTTAATATCCACAGTTTTACTAAACTTTAATAGAGGGTTGCATTCTCCAGAATCAACCTCATCCTCCATGGTGCTACAGCCTAAGGTGGACAAATGCCTTTAGACGTGGCCTATCATCATGGGTATATGAGCTTTAAATACAGAATATAGCTGTTTTCGGTAACTTGCAGATATACCTCGTATTTGCTGTTTAAAGAGAATGCCTTTTTGAAGGATGCGGTTTACTACCATAAACCCACTTTGGTAGTAGAGTTGAAGTGATTCATCTATGAGGAGTGCGCAGCCATTCCGTTAGAGAAGTTGCAGAAAGCACGTACTAATTTTATTCTGAGACTCCGACAAGTAATTGGGATGAATGGTGGGCATTTTGAGAATAATGTCACGTAATTACAAACCACTGCTGCTGATGCAGTAGCCGAAGCTCAACCTGTCGGTAAGATTTTGTACTAATATAATAAAGTGCTTTAAAAAAATCCAGACATCACAGAAGAATTTCTAACAAGAATGTTTTTAATAACGCTATTCGTTTTCGTTATTAATTTTTAAAAAAACAGGTAGTCGTTTTTGAGACATCCGGCATATATATTTTGGCTGATGGCGTTCCACGAAATAATTTTACTATTTCGCCGGTCTGTAGATGTAGAAAGTTAGGAAACAGTATTCTAGAATGAAATAAAAATATCAATGAGTCCAACACAAATCTTTGTCACAGAAGAATCAAGTATATTTTTTTGAGAGGCATGCGAATAAATTTTCATAGTTTTGTTGAAAAATGCAAAATTGTAAGAGCGGACATTTTTCTCCGTTTAGAGAAGGGGGGTGGGTAAAAAAGAAGAAGAAAGACGCGAGTTTGAATTTGCAAAATAGAGGAATATCCTGCAGTATGTGGAAAATTTTAACATGTAAAATATATTTTTAACATATTATTTATGTGTTTAAACCGTTACTTATCAATTTAACTTTATGGATTGAAAAATAGTCTCTCTCTTCTAAAAAAAAGTAAGGGCCGCTGTCGTCGCCGCTGTCAAAAGCTTGTTCGCCTATCTTCTCCTAAACCGTGAGGATTTGAATTTCGAGAAACATGTCCACGTATTCGGAAAATTCTGAGGAAACTGATAAGCTGACTTAAATTTCGAAAATCGAATTATTTTAGAAGGTATTAATAAAAAAACGGAAAAAATAAACATAATGGTTGCCAGATTTGGCATAAAATAGTTCATTCCTTTGCAACAAAGCAATTCCAAGTATGTAGAATCGCGTGAAATTCACAAACAAAGTCGAGTTACACCAATATTGCGCCAAATTAAAAAGTATATGAAATAATTAACTCAAAGTGCGTTACACAAAGTTGACAATTTTCAAATAGTAAGTTCGCTTAGACAACAGGAGTTTAGAATTAGCGACTATTCATTTTTCCAAAACAGAATAACTAATTGTAAATGATTTTAAAAGTGCCATCTTGACATTAGGAATAATCTGGCAAAATGGTATCTTTCCAAGCAGGGTGAACTTCGTGTTCCAGAATGTTAGAACCCAGTATCTTGAAAATGAAAAATAATTAAAATCAAAATTATTTTAAAGCCGTTTCGGTCCAGCTGGAGTATTTGCTACCAGTAGACATATTTGACGACGTTAATTATGCCATTATAGCAGTTATATTACACTTTGGATATTTGCCAACGCGGCGAGATGATATAATTTGTGGTGCTAAATACACCTATCTGCAAAGGATTATGTATATGAAAATATGGATAACGGCTTTCCGGGAACCGAACATGAGCAGTAATTATAGCTTGTGAGCATATGCAAATCGCCAAATAATGAAAAATCGCCATGGGTGGCATGCTATCCTAGCTGTTCCGTAGTTTTTATCAAAGAAAACTTATAAAGTACTGTTTTCTTAGAGCTAATTATTAACTATACATATACGTAAGTCGCCAAATTATGAAAAATCGCTATGGGTGGTAAATACGCAAGGTGGCCAATAGGTTTAACTTAATTAAAAATACAGCTGAAAGAGATGCTCTGATTTTATTACGCTTTAGCTCATAATTAATATAACATTTGAATGGCAACATTAAATATCATTGTATTTTTGAGGAGTGCAAATAATTTTTCCAGCTATTATACGCGGAGTCCGCACTCCAGGTGGAGTATAGCTCGGGACCCGTAGAACACAGATTCCTATAACAAAATATCTTTTAGATATTTTGTTAGAGGATGGGGGGTCCACTGTAGTGTTAAATTTAATTTTTATGTACCAATGAATGAACATGCAAGAACCAAGCAATTTGCAGCTCAGTAACATTCTATCTGATCCAATCTTTGGGTTTTGTCTCATAAATTATGTCTTTTTTACGAATAAGCCTTATTAGGGGCCGAATGCCTCATACGAAAAGCGAGCGTAGCGAGTCTAGGGGCCTTGGTCCCTAGTAATTATAAAAAGAAAAGTATCATAAAAGATTTTATGTTAGTTTTCTAGCAAGTCAAATTCAAAAAATCTTATGTTAACTGCATCACGACTTTCTTGTACGTCTATTTAATTATATACATTTTTAATGCACTTCATTCAAACTTATTTCATTTGAAATTGAGATGCGATATTTCAGTATTAAAAATTGTCAATTTCTCGCCAAATTTGAGCGATATCACCACCCAGTTGATTGCAATCAAAAGGTAGGTGCGCAACCTTTGGATGTTAGGACCTGTAGGAGATGTTACAGTAATCCTGAGTGCAAAGTTTCAACAGACTACGTCTAATCGTTTTCGAGTTACGCGAATTACGTCCATATGTACGTACAGACGTTACCACAAAACTAGTCAAAATGTATTCACGGTCGATCTGAGTAGATTGTACATGCATGAGCATTTACAGAAATGTGTACGTACGTTGAAACACCACGCACAAAAACTTGTCACAGTAAATTTAAGAATTGCCAAAATCGATATTTCCGCCATAAAATGTCAAAATTTTTCGAGATCACAATATTTCCTTTCTTTGTACTAGTAATTAAAAATAAAATTAGTTTTTAAAGTATACAATGCTTCTTTTACTCTCTATAAAGAAGTAAAAATAAAATTAGTCTTTAAAGTATTCAATATTTCGTATACTCTATACAAGGAAGTAAAAATAAAATTAGTTTTCGAAGTATTTTAGTCCAATAAATAACCTGTTCACAATGTGCAAAAAACTCGAATTTAAATTATTCTAACTGTACATAACCCCTTCCTACCTAATTAAGTAATTTCTCTTTGATTTAAATAATTTTTCTATTGATAATAGAAATTAAATTTGCAATTAAAAAATCCTGATTATTAAATTTTCGAGGGAAATCTATTCTTCGTTATGTGCACAAATTAGGACACTTAGGGATGGAAGTAAAATAGGCCTGAGTCGTCTCGTAAAACAGCCACAAAGCTCTGTCTCGTCTCGCAAAATCCCTGCATTGTAACGATAAAAGAAGTTTGTCTGGTTTTGCATAGGCGCTATAAATCTCTGTCACGCCTCGCATTCACCCGAAAGACATCCAAACCGTGCAATAAGTGCAGGGAATTTTTGTATTCTCAATTGTGGTGTGAAAGGGTTTACTGTTGCTTTGCGTTTCACTGACGTGCTTCTTTAAGTTTCGCACTTTCTCTCTCTTTGAGATTTCCTTTTTCGCTTCAGTTCAAAGAGAAAAAAAAAAAATCTGATGTGGGCACCACAAGACTTCCTTGTATTATATTATATAAATTTTTGATGTACTTTTCATTTAAATTTATTTAATTTGAAATTGAGTTGCGATAGTTCAATAATATTAAGCTTTGGCGATTTCTCTCCGAAAGAGATATCGCCAAGGTAAGTTCAGTTTTAGAAACTTATTTTAGGTGCCACATTTAGCGATATGTCTCCTAAACTTTAAAATTTAAAAATATCGGAGAAAAGGGATTTTCGGTTAATAGCAGAACAATGTTTCGAAGAGTAACACATTTAAATTATAAAATCGGTAAAGTTTGTCTGATATCTTTAATAATCATTGACTGTTACAAAATTTTTGTAACAGTCAATACTAAAGCTGTGTACACGAGAAAAAAAGTGTTCTATGCAGTGGCGGCTCGTGGGTTATTTAAATGGAGGTTCACAAAATTAATTTCGAAAATTAAATACGCAAATACGACGCACCTTACAAGTTAAAATATATTTGCATTTCCAGCAGTTAAAGGAAAACAATGCACGCAACAGAAAGAAATCAAGTCATCTTTGATCTTACATTTCGTCGCTAAGATAAGTTTTAGTAAAAATATTGTCTTGATTTTTTTCTTTCAATATTTTTTTTTTTTTCAAAGGATGACATTGAAAAATGTCATTGCTGTAGCTCCGAAACACTTATTTGACTCCCATCTTAATTAATTAAACTAGTTCGTAAAAAATACTGTAGTGAAAAATCATAAAAATTAAGAAAATAATAATAATATGAAAAAAATGGATTAACTAACCGAACACAATACGCGAAGAGAGAATCCAGAGGAGATAACGGCAAAAAAATCTGCTGTGAGCACAATAAAATTAACGAAAGCACCTCGCTTCCCCCGCAACTCTCTCTCACTCTCTCGGCATCTTTCTTCAGAGACCGGTTGAAAGGGCCACTCGGGTCGATCGCATGTGCGAGCGACGAAAGACTATGCTGCAGTAACCTACGATACAGTGCGTTAGCTATAATAAACTTGTTTAATAATAATGGTGGGTGGGAGAGAGTAAAACTCGTGTTTAAATTCACAAAAATCTAAAAGTGTACTTAATATATATATTTTTTAATTTCATTTGTTAATGTGTGTTTATTCTTTAGTTTTTCCTCTGGCGGCTCATGTGCTCAAACGGAGGAGCCGCCACTGGTTCTATGCACAATTTTTTTTTTTTTTTTTTTTTTTAGCACCAGAGTGCTATTAATTTCAACCTTGCTTTTTGTGTAGACACGATTTTGGTACAATTAGCGAGTCGGGTCACTTTTCAAATATGTTTGCCAAGATAACGTGGGGGGGGGGGGAGGCGTTAATAAAATGTTGAAAGTCGCACAAGGTTTGCAATTTTTGATAAATGATCACTAAACTGGGTGCCAAAACGCGACAATTTATTATAAATATATTTTGAGTATAGTTAGAAAACGCCTGGCGAATATTGTAAAATAGTTTTAGTAGGCGATTTAAAAATAGATTTTAATTCCGAAGAAGTGTTTTATAGAACAGTGAAGACAAATACGGCACACATCATAGATTATGATACACTTTCCAAATGGTATTTATAAAGGTGAAGTGTAGTTTGACTATGCCTGGCGAAAATTGTTAAACAGTTTTAGTAGGCGATTTTAATATAGATTTCTATTCCGAAGAAGTGTTTTATAGAACAAAGAAGGAAAACACGATACACTCATGGATTATGATGCTCATTCCAAACAGTATTTAAAATGTCTACGAGATATAGTTGGAATATGCCTATAGTTCGAATATGTCTGGTGAAGATTTTAAAACAGTATCAGAAGGCGATTTTAAGATGGATTTTGATTCCAAAGATGTGCTTTATGGTTCAAGAAAGAGTTGATTCTATTTTAACGCCCCTACTTTCGCCAACCTAAAAATTCCCCGCACTTTGGCGAGCTTTGAAGTCATGGGTCTCTAGGAGTTATACACAAGTTTCAACGCTCCCTAAACAACTACATGAAAACTAAAGTGAGCAAATTAGTGATAAACGCACTAGTTAAGGAATTTGAAGACACTTAATTATTAAAACTACATTAATTGGCAACCCAAAATAAATAAAAATGTAACGGAATGCTGTATTTACAGGTTGTTCCAAATCGCCATTTTAATTCTAAATTAGAATTGCTACATAAATACAAAAAATTGTCATGGTTGCTGTATATGTTTAATGATCGCCACCTTGGCGAGAGTTTGGGCGTGAAAGTAGAAATCAACCCAAGAAAGACAAACATGGCACACTCATGAATTATGATGCACATTCGAAACAATATTTAAAACGGTGAAGTATAGTTGTAATATACTTGGCGAAGATTGTAAAATAGTTTTAGTAGGCAATTTCAAGATAAATTTCGATTCCAAAGATGGGTTTTATAAAACAAGGAAGAAAAATACTGCTCACTCATTAATAATGATACACTTTCCAACCTTATGGAATAAGGAAGAAAATAGGGACGATGCAAAAATTATGATACGCTTTTAATATATAGCACTTTGGTGCGTATTTAAAATCTGAAAGGTTTTCAGATTTTCTTCTTTTTTTTTTTTTTACAGAGTGAAATCGCATTATATTTTCGGGCCCACCACTAAAATAGGTCACGAGTCGCCACTGAAGTCCCCCAAATTATTATTTCTATGGGGAGAGGGATAAATTTTAATTTAAGATTGTAGAAATTTTTACATAAAATAGTATTTTTCAAAAAGTTCCTTTTAACAGTGAGCTTTTTAAAAAAATAAGCTATGACATTTATTTTAATTTTCAATTTAGTAACATCCCAAAAAATTAGCATTAAATAATTTCATTTAGTCATAGTGCAGTTTATGAAAGGTTAAAGTGTTACAATAATCCAAGAAACTCGCAGTATTTAAAATAGTCTCATTAAGTTGGTGAAACCGGTTTTGCAAACATTGGTGAAATATTTATTTATTTATTCCCTTATAGAAAAAATATTAAAATCTTGGGAAACCATATGCTTTGTGTAAATGGCTAGGCAACGAAGAGGGGATGAGACAAAACATCAGCATGGTTGTGCATGCACCGAGTAAAATAATTTTGCCCATGTAAGTTAATACGGGGATTTCGCAGCTTTATTTCTTCTGGGCAGATAGGGTGACATATTCGGGGGTTGGGAGGTATGGATGGATCTCCCTTCTCTTGAGCACGATTGTCCGTTGAGTCTTCAAAGAATTTAACTCATCATGGGACTCAGGCTTAACCCGTTCGCTCTTATCACTTCAAACGCGCAGGGGAGAGAATCTTCTCCTGTGGCCGTAGTTACTTCTTAGCATTCGTTTTTGAACGCTCCGCCACAGGCCACTAGGTTTAACGCGGGCTCCAGTTTAATATATGAATAATAAAAATTAAAATGACCATCTCTGATCTCTGTTAAAATGCTTTGCCACACTCCCACCCCTCCTTTCTTCTTCTTCTTCTTCTTTTTCTTTTTTTTTTTTTTTTTAAGTGAAACTTCTTTGGGCACTTGAGTGAAATTTCAAGGTCGCGTCACGGCAATAGCGTCATGATGAGGCTTGGACGATTTTGGATTTTAACAGACGGAGAGAGCTATCGGATAGATCGCCAGAGAGTAAGAGACAAAAATAGTAAACATGCTATACTCTATTGCTGCAGAGAGTTTTCTTTCTCCTCTTTATGCTACATTCGTTCTTATTTAATTTTTGAATTAGTTTTTGAATTATTTTATATTTTACGTTATTTTAGACCGTTTTCTGTCTTTGCCCTCCGAAAAAGAAGGCTTCCGATCGTCCGAAAGAAAAAATAATTACACGATCGGAAAGAGGAAAGAGTTTTCTTTCTAAAGAGACCTTTATTTTTGAATTAGCTGCATTTCCCGATTTTTGTTAAATAAAAATCGACAACCCTTTTCTCCGGCAAATTTGGTGTTAATTTCAGAACGAGGAGCTTATCTTAGCTCGCATCTAAAAAGCTATTGAATATTTCGACTAAAAAAAAATATACTGTTACGGACAACCTGCTCAGCTTTCGTTTAAAAAAAACCAAGCGTCTGGGATAATTTTTTGATCAGCTAAAAAATTAATTAGTAAAACCCGTGCGAAAATAATTTGAAACTTCCGAAGACAGAAGAAGGGATTTTTCGACTAGCTTCACGTGACATCAAAATGAAGAACCAGTGGTGGGAATAATTCTTTTCTCCGAAGAGTGTGTGGGTGGAGGTCCGAAAAAACTTATTTATATTTATTGTTATTAACAAACTATTATTCACAAAAACCGGTATCCAAGTAAGTAATATTTTATATATTCTTTTTGTGTACAACCTCATTGTAATTTAAAATTTAAAATCCATGTATATTAAATGATTTTTATGTTTGTCTAATGACTTAGCGTGCTTAGTATATTTATTATTTTATTTACTATTTTCAAATTTTATTTTAATACTGAAAAATTAACCAAACGAACTTGTAAAATATTTTTACATTAATTTTTTAAAAATCTTTTTAATATTATGCTTAGTCCTTTGACTACCTACAAAATCTCACTTTTGATCTGTTTTCAAATGTTATCTTTAATTTTAGTCTTTAATTTTTTATCTCTGACTACTTATTTGACAATCGAACAGATTTTAATCAATCTCGCCAAAGAAGTTTCACTTCTGACACGTGTACTCTGTACACATGCTCTTTTTTTTTTTTTTTTTTTTTTAAATGTGAGACTGTCCGGGCCCTTCACAATTTACAAGCATCGAGAAGACTGAGAATGGAAACTTATTTTTTTTAAAATGCCCTGGTGGTCAGCGAAGTTAAAATAACTGCCCTGACTGTCCAGTTATCCGTACGTTCTCCAGTTCACATCTTTAACGATGTAGTTCGAAAAAATCACGTGGTTTTTGTACGCAAACACAAATAAATTAACTAAATAAGAGATGTACTTCAAAATTTTTAGAATATATCTTTACGAGCTGTACTATACATCGGAATAAACGATAAATCTGTATCAGTTGCAAAACTTTCAGAAAAAATTCTTAACAATCGAAAATTTAGCAGGATGTGTGACTCTTCGAAAATTTTTATACAATTCCATGTTGAAGGATTTTTTGCGAAAGTTCTGTAAAAGGCACCGTTGTTACATTTATTACGATGGGAAAGAATAATCCTGAATTTTTTCGAGCCCCTGACGCAGTTGGTTTATTTTAATTTGTGTACAAAACCGTAAGGGATATTTTTTTTCTTCGAACTACACCCTTAACTGTCCTGTCATAATGGCCAAACTCTTTCAGTGTTGATTAAGTCTACCCAGCTAGTTCCTATAATCTTTGAAGATGACTGACCAGGGCCTGATTAGCACTCTCTGATGCTATGGGCCTGCTATCATTTCGAGGCCCCCTTCCGCCTACTCCATTCTACAAGTATAAACAACAAGTATTGCAGTTTTGAGGCCCCCAGATTTTTTTTTTTTTTTTTTTTACTATAGGCCCAGGCTTCAAGGGCCTATTCGGTAATCAGGGACTGTTACCGACATCGCCACGGCAGTTTCAGACACTCTCACCTCACCCCAATTTGACTCTTCTCCTCTAACTTTCGGACAATACGACAAAAACAACGACAACAAACGTAACCGTTTCATCAAGAGAAAAATAAATAAATAAATAAATAAACTGAGTGAATTTCCTTCTCTCTTTTATTCCTGTCCGCAGGTCATTTTATTACCTGCAACAACTGACCTTCCGTCTATAACTGGTAGAGCAAGCAACGTCAGTGAACGCGTGCTGCGGAACGCCAGAAAACGGCGGCGTTCGATCGTCCACCGAGCAGCAGCGGGTTCCGTAAACGTGTGCACCGCATTTTGCGTCTTTTCGTGATCGTGACCCATTATGGTCAGCGGAGAAGAGCCCGTTAACTCGTGCAGGGCCGTGGACGGAAACGGCGTGTGTTTTAGATTCGGGAATCAGACTGTGCTGCACAATTTGGATATATCGGTGGAAAGAGGAATCATGTAAGTCATCACATGTGTTTTGTTTCTTTTTTTAGCACTTTAAAGCAAGGCTGGAAAGTTTTTGTGATATCGGTTGGTCTGTCTGTCCTTGCGTTCGCTAGCTGCCGTAAATATGCATCGATTGCTACCAAATTTGTATATGTTGTTACTACGTACTGTACCATGTAAGCTATTGAAAATGGTGGCTGTAGCATTTATAGTTCTTATACAGGATCACGCAAAAGAATTTCAATCATTCTTTAAAGTGCGTTTTAGAGATATTTGTTTATTTCAAACAAAACAAAATGGATGCCTGTTTGTTAAGGAATGCAGCATAATGCTGTCCATTGAAAAAAAGTGTCTGCGTGGCATTTATAGTTCTTCTTCAGGATCACTCAAAAGAATTCCAATACATTATGGTGTACGGCAGTTTAGAGACACTAATCTATTTCCAGCTCGATACAATAAGTATATAAACGTTCTAACAGTTTCATTTATAGTTCATATACAGGATCACGGAAAAGAATTCCAATCATTCTTTAAAGCGTGTTTTAGAGATATTTGTTTATTTCAAACAAAACAAAATGGATACCTGTTTGTTAAGGAATACAAGATAATGCTCTCCATCGAAAAAAGTGTATGTAGCATTTATAGTTCTTCTTCAGGATCACTCAAAAGAATTCCAATACATTACGATGTACGGCAGTTTAGAGATCTTAATCTATTTCCAGCTCGATACAATTTGTATATAACCATTGTAGCAGTTTTGTTTACTCTTCATTTAAAGATAGATATAACACTTAAAGTTCTTTTACTAGATCTGTCAAAATCACATAAATACTAATATACAGCTTTTCCGATGATATCTTCAAAATCACGCCAAATTTTACGACAATATATTGCGAAAAATGGCTCAAAAAGATTGTGTTGGAAAGTATTATTTTACAATACTAACGCATTGTGTGTTATGAGTTTGGCAGGATTTACTTATGTATTTTTAAGCACTCTCTAATGAAAGTTGAAAAGTTTTTAATCATTTCGGCTTGTTTCTTGTCTATCTCTCTGTCCACATTCTAACCAGCGGCGAATTATGAAAATCTTCAAGGGGAGGGGACGCAGAATAGCTTTTAAAATTAATAATGATCACAGCGGAGTGATAAATATCATGGAGCATTTTATCAGAAGTATCTTGAACCCGGGTGTGATCTGTTTGCAGAAATCATTGAGAAGATGCACCGCAAAAGACTCTCCTTCTGTGAACAGAGTTATGGCGTCCGGGCATGGGACTTAGAGCCCAGTGTTGAGTCTCCAGCGAAGCATTCACAGGCCCATGCACGGAAGCAACACTGCTGGTCACAGAAGGGAGTCTTCCCCGCTGTGTGTATGTGTTTCCAATGATGATAAGGAATAAGTAAAATCTGTAGTAAATGTTAGGCTAAATTTTTTGAAATCACCACAAATTTTCGGTTCAAGTTTGGTCAAGATAGGGATGATTGCCCTCTCCTTGGATCCGCTATTGGGTGTAACTGCCGTAAACATCGATTGTTTCGAAATCCCACTACAAACATTGCATTGAAATTTATTCATGCTCTTGTTGTGGTGTTGCCAGGGTTTCCAACTTTTTCTGAGCAAGGGGCCACTTGAAAAGTTTTCAGAAAACTCTCGGGCTTATACTATTATACTCGGGCGTATACGCTTATTACTATTATTATTATTATTATTGGTCTGGAGAGAAGATGCTTGAGGAGACTTCCATTTACGTCAGTTAAAGGGATGTAAATGAATTGCTGCCTGCAAATTCTGAAAAAAAAAAAAGAAAAATTTCTGAGAGATTCAGATTTTAGACACACATTAAAGTGCTGAATATTCAAAGCGCATTATAACCCTTTTTGTCTTCCTTGTTGCATTACGTTGAAAAGTGTATCGTAATGGACGAGTGTGTCATGTTTGTCGTCCTTGTTCCCTAAATCTCTTCTCTGGGATCAGGAGCAGCCCTAGGGTATGGGGCGCTCCCTATAAACGTAAAAAAGGCACCTCATTTTTAATCTCCGGATCAAGTTCTTCTCAGTTTTTGAGTTCGAAATAGTACCCCGATGCGGTGCTGTGATTACTTCGCTTACCGTGTCGGGCTGCCCCTGTTGGAATTAAAATCTCTATTAAATTCGCCTACTATAACTGTTTTCGCAACCTTCGCATCTATCAGACATATCTAATACCAGGGTGTCCACCAGCAACTAAAAAGGGGATTTTTGCTACTAAATTTAAAATTAGGCGACCTGGGATATTTTTTGGTCAAAAACTGACATTTTCATACTATTTTAAATTTTTGGCGACTTTTTCTATGTCTCAGGCAACTAATTTGGTAATTAGGAAGGGCAGGTTTTGTTTTTGTTATTTCTCTTACTTGTCCAAACTTTTATCTGCCGTCAGAGTGACTCCTAGATTGTTTGTGTTGTTATGGTAAAGCTACACATGGGCTATCTGCCAACGATGGAAGGTACCTTGGTCGGAGGACTTTCTAAGGGGTTCTAAAGCGTATTCACGTTACATCTGGACCCGGAAAACCACGGAAAACTCCGGACCGTTAGATCGACAGCCGCACTACAGACCCGAACCCGGAAGCTTCATACTTCAGCCGTCTACCATATACTGTGCCTTATGTACTCGGCCATGGTGGGGCCGAGTGACTGCTCTAGAAGCATCTCTAGGAATGTCTGTTTGCATGTCACAGCTATTCTAGGAGAACGAGCAGTGATCTGGTTATTCTGATGATTTTATTTGCTTATTTCTTTATTTTTGTATTCATTAAAAGTATTATGTAAGGGAAACACGAAAATAGAGAACTAGAAAATATAAAGAAGATTTTTTTATTTTATTTCCTTACTTTTTTTATTTATATCACTAGAAAATTTCCTGTAATTAATGTTACCTGTATTCAGTCAGTGTATGATGTATGAGAAATGTGATTGTGTGTGTGTATTTCAGGCAAAAATTAATTAGAATATTTCATATTGTAATTTTTATTTTTATTTATTTATTTATTTGTTTGTTTCGATGTCATTAAATATATTTTTGAAGTAACTGTTCCAGAAAATGTTGCAATTTTGGCTACCAAAATTAAGAAAAAGGCATGCTATTTTTGTAACTTTTTTAAGTCTGTGAGGCTATTAATGCTACTATTTTTGTCTCCTAACTATGTTGGACACCTGTATTACTTCAACTTTATAAATGCTGTTTTGAAAGAGCTTCATAATCCATGAGACAGTCGTATTTGTCTTTCTTTTTCTTAACCCACTTCAGAATCGGAAATCTGTTTTGAAGTCACCTACTAAAATTGTTTTATAATCTTCGTCGGGCATATTCTAACTATTCTTCCCCTTTATATACACTAATTAATATTCCCGTTTGCTGTAACAGTAGCACATTATACAGTAGGGTTTTGCAGTTTCGCACCAAATATAGAACATACTGCCAAACTAGGTTCAGTTTTCTGGACTTATTATTTGGGGGGGCTTGTCGATAAATCGCCAAACATGACCAAACTTGGCGACTTTTGACATTTCGCCGACCTATCAAAAGGGATTCGCCGTGATTTGAGTTGGTAAAAAGCAGAGTCTAAAATAATAGCACTCAAGTGGAAAAAAAGGAAGTCTGAAGCATTTTCATATTTTAAATACGCACTAATGCGCTATATATTATTAGGTTGTAACGAAAGTTTCACGCCACCACAAATATCGTCTGCAAACGGTTCACGTTGGTGTGTTTGCTCATATTTTGTCAAACAATTTTTGTCATTTGAAAGAAAGAGACTTGCTTTAGAACACTGTGTTGTTAAAAAATATCGTTATAATTAAGTAAAAGGTGTCTGAAATGGAACTATCACGTTACTGGATTAGAACCATCATTTACTTCCAGTTCTGTTGCAAAAAGTACTACAGAATGTCAAAGAATTATGTGTGTAATTTAGATTCTACTGTTGTATCATATGGTACTGTGAAGGTTTGGTACTGAAAGTTAAAAAAACAGGGTCTATGACATTCAAGGAGCAGAGCTCTCTGGCCGGCCTACTGATGTTGATGAGGGCCACCTGCAAGAACTTGTGGAAGAAGATCAGTATTTAACCACATCAGAGCTAGCTAAGGAGTAAGACATTAATGTCATGCCCATTAGCCACGCATCACATAAACTTGATGTACAAGTTCAATCGCTGGGTGCCGCATGAGCTGACTCAAGCAGATTTGGCGGAGAACTTTCGTTACAACCTGATAATACGCACACTACACAGGATATTCCAAAAACGATGGTAACACGTTTTAATTCTTTATCCATTAGGGATAAATAGGCAATGTAAATTGGAAAAATGTTTAAAATAAGTTTGGAAAAAAGACCACGTTAAGAAAAAATTCCTCTCGTAATTTTTCAGAAAGGTACACTTTTTTTAAATTTGCATACGATCCCCGTACAAAAAAATTCCCTATTAGAAAAACGTACCCCACCCCATACACTAATAAGGTGATTGTACAAATTTTGAAAATTATATTTGAGAAAGTGTCAGAGATATGAAGACTACTTTTTAATGGCTCTGGAAGCGGAAAAATCAGGTCGGATCATGAATTCAAATAATTCGTTTCCACTGTTAGCAGTAAACGTTTACATTCAAATTCATGTATAGCCCCTAACCATCTATATTTAAGGATATCTCTACTCTAAGAAGCTTTACGATGGAAGCTAGAAATTTTGTGCACTACCTCATTAGTGTATGGGGGCACATTTTACTAACTGGGGAATGTTTTCATACGGGGATCCTATACAAATTAAAAAGTGAGTAACTTTTTAAAAATGAACAAATGGAATCTTTTCTTCACGTAGTCTTTCTCCTACCTTATTTTGAACATTTTTTTCGATTTATATTGCCCACTTATCTCTAATAGATAAAAAATTACTGCTCGTTACCTCCTTTTTGGGACACCATGTATATATATCTGTGTGTGTGTGTGCGCGTGTATAAATGCTCTTTTACACTTTGAGAAGTATACTATCAGCTGATATATCAGGCATAAACTTTGATGCTTAAGACTTTCGACCGATTTACCAATTTGTTTCTGTAAATAAAATAAAAGATAGGTGCAAGTGATGTGTGATAGATAGTCTGCAGTAATACACATTATTTTTGTTTTTAATTTTCAGATACTGGCCAAATTTTTAGTTCAATTGTGTAAATATCGATTGTAGCGATTAGTCCTCTGATAAAAAAAGAGAAAGAGGGAGCGATCCGACCGCTGCCAAATTTCCTTTATCTTAATTTCTGATTGATTAAATGCATAGAAAGTTTTGTGATAAAAATAGATAACGGAAACCGACTTATAAAAAAGTTTAGGTATAGTCTTTTCTGGTGAAACTACCGCAAGATATATATTAACTCTTTTTTTCTTTCTTTACTATAGATTTATATATATATAGATAGATAGAGAGAGATATATACAGGGTGATTATAATTAAAGTTACGATTTCAAAAATCTAAAATTTTAAAACTACTGGTCAGAATGACGTGATATTTTAGCAGAACAATCGTGAGGCAATGAAATTTTGTATGGCGAAGGAATAAAAGGTAGTTCCAATATGTGCCGATATATGGCGCTTCGAGGTTCACATTGTCTGGAGATATGCAAATTACTAATACGAGACATGCGCACCGCAGACATAGCTGCCATAAAAATGCAGAGCACCAGCTCCTTGCCCGAATGCTTCACCATGACTCTGACAATTAAGGATCGCGCTCTGCTCTGAAGCTTTTTTATCAGAACGATGACTGTGCGTTTACAGCTATTATGAAGTTTCGGACATTAATATATATAAATAAAGATTAAATTTGTGAAAACGCTTTTGATTTAATCTACAAGAAATATTTATAAACACGGTAGCGGTGTATGACTAAAACAATTTAAGAATATGTTTTTAAAAAATTTTGTGACAATATTTATCAATCACACTCACGCAATTTTTAATTTGTGGCGTCACGTGTTTGACTACCGTATAAGAAATTCCAGTTAGTCCCCTTCCCCCGGTGAGTTTTCTAAAGGTAAGTATTATAACTTAGACAATAGCGAAACAAAATCTCTTTTTTCTTTCTTTTCTTAAACTTTGCAAAGGACGGGTATGAAGGAACGTAATCCTACGTTAAAAGGGTAAGATGAGACGCCCTTTGTAAAATGTCAAACAAAACATGAACTCTGGATTCGTTTTAACCCACTGGTTAAGGCGTCGAACTGGTAATTAAAGGTATACTACATAAATACACAATACTTGACTTGACAGACAATGATTAACTTATTGATCTTTTCTGGACTTATTCTTGATCACGAGAAACACATGATTGCTTGCGGGAAGGGGGAGGGGGCAAGTCAGAGGTCTTACCAGTATATAAATCACTAAGGTAATACATATTTTTTACTGGAGCTAGGGGTGGTATGGCCCCTCCCTGCCCATAGTGATAGGATAGATAGAATGTGATACATATTATTTTTCTGAGATCAAAGAATGTTTCAATGAAAGGAAATAAAAGTCATACTTAATCATATTTAGAAGTATTTTTATTAACATTATATATTCCACTATTTAGTGTTTTACTTAATTAAAAAAATAACAAAGTGGCAAGTACCGAATTTTGTTATAAAACATGTTTATTAAAGGAAGTAAAAATAAAACAAATTAGTTTTATTTAATTTAGCTGTAGAAACTGTTTCCTATAGCAAAGTTTCTTATGGGTGACAAAATTTGACTGTTTTTAATTGCAGTTTTAAGTTTTTTACGGTTTCCATGAGAGGGCGATTTAAAGTCCGATTTTTTACTGAAATAGAATTTATCTGCAATCTATATTGTCTTAATGTTCCCCAGTTTCCTCTGAGCCTTCTACTCCCCCCTGAAAATCTCCAATGCCCACAAGGGGGCATTGTCTTCCAGTTTGAGAAAGGCTGGGTTAAGGCATTGAACTGGTGATATAGAAGGTTGTAGGGTTCATTTCGACGTACCTCTGTAGACCACTGTGCATATGCAGTGTATGTGTATGTTAAATCCGTGGTTCCGAAAGTTCTCTCGGAGGTCGCTAACAGTTTCCGAGGAGCGCCAATACTCAGACGTTCCTGCTTCTGATGAAGATGCAAATTGTGGCGGGAAAGGCGTATGCATCCCTGAACTTCACATTTGTAGGCGTAAACTCCTGTCAGACAAACAGACTTATACACTGAATCGACATGTTTGGTGGAGTTTATATTGATTTTTTTTTCTTCTCCTCCTCGCAGCTATGGCCTCTTGGGTCCCAGTGGTTGCGGCAAGACGACGCTCTTGCGATGCATTGTGGGAAGGCACAAGCCGAGCAGCGGCACTATCAAGATCTACGGAAAATTGCCCGGACAGAAAGGATTCTGCGTGCCTGGGCCCGGAGTGGGTTTTATGCCTCAGGTGAGTCCGTAACATTATTTAACCCTTTGAGGCGCAACCCGTTCCCAATGCTGAAAAAAGGGCAGCCGTTGCCATCGCTCGACTTAACTACCAGCAAGATGGCGGATGATCGAAACGTTCATCGCGTGCCACAGATCTAGAGACCCTTTTTTGATGCAGCTGGCTGTGCCGGCACATTTATTGTGCCAGCTGTGCCGGCTGTGTCGGCACAGCCAGCTGCGTCAAAAGAGGGTCTCTAGATCTGTGGCACGCGATGAACGTTTCGATCATCCGCCATCTTGCTGGTAGTTAAGTCGAGCGATGGCAACGGCTGCCCTTTTTTCAGCATTGGGCAATCTATCCAGCTGTTCTCGCATTCTTCCATTTTCAGCAGATGTCAGTGCTGTTAAAAATAATCGTGACCATTTTTTTTACGGGAAATGACGTGCTTAAAAAGTAAAGGATTCTCGTGGAGATATGTCACCCGCAACTATTTTTATAGAAATCAAATCTATTCTTCGTGACTGGCAACTGTCAAAAGTCAGAGTTTGGTGTTCCCAGAGCGGGAACACTGCGCGTTAAAGGGTTAACCTTTTGAAAACTCGACCATTTTCGCATCAATATAGAAGAACAACTGGATATACTGCCCAATGCTGAAAAAGTACTGCGGTAAAGCACTTTTTTGATATGACTGGCTGTAAAGCCACACTGTTAAAAAAGTTCAAAAAGTGTTAAAAAAAGTTCTTTAGCTCTCCTTCACGCGATTAGCGATTGGATCGACCACCATGTTGCTGGTAGTTAAATCGAGCGATGGCAGAGGTTGGACTTTTTCAGCGTTGGGACCATTTGGGCAGTCTAATCGGTTGTTCTTTTATATCGATGCATTTGCATCGCGTTCTACGGCTTTCAGCAGATGCAAATAACTGATAGAAATTATTTTAACACCAATTTTTTAAAAAAATTGATAATTTTTACAGGATATATTATGTTCTTGAAAAGTGAAGAATTCCTGTGTAACTAGTCACTCTTAAGTATTTTATTAAAATCAAATTCATTCTCAATGAATTAAAATCTGAAAAAGGAACTAATGCTATTTTTGTGACCGACAGTCAAAGTTTTGTGGCCTCACTCCGAATACACAGTGCATTAAAAGAATGAGAATAAAGCTATTGTTCGAAGAACTTTGTAAACTAACATACGTAAAAGGCACTTATCAAACTGGATACGTGTTTCTATCGAAAAAATTTTTAGTCTTCTTCAGCAGCAGTAGAATTCCATACAGACAGACTAGGGAGCTTTAATTATTTTATCTTTTAAACACCAGTTTCTTTTGAGCGTTTTTGTTATTCTTCGAGGTCTCTGTTTGAAGATTAAAATAAACCGATTGCACCAAGGAGTCGAAAAAATTGTTCATAAGCTGCACTACACGCTGTAATGGAGGAAAAGGTGCACGAGCTTTGTTAGTTTTTGCCAAATTAAAGTATTTTTCTTGCTAATAATAACTAAAAGTTTCATGAAAACAAATTTTCTTAGCACTTGTTATAATTGAAAATCAATTACAACAAGTGCTCAAGTGCAAGAATTTTTTTCTTCCTTTTTTTCCCCTTTCTTTCTTTCTTCTTTTTATTTTTTTTTGAGAATGAGCTTGGTATGGACAGGTCAAGCTTAGTTTGAAAGACTAATAACGGAAAAAGATGATCCGCTTCTTGAGAAAATTCTAAGCACGCTTACTAACTTCGGTAATTTTATTTTGCATAAAAAATTATTTTGGTTCAAAATCAATTTTATTTCAGGGAAAATCAGCACTAAATACGTTCTAAGTTATTTCAAATATTGCTGTAAACCACATACGAGCAACCCCGGCCCGCAGGCCGGATGTGGCCTGCCACGGCTTTTGTGCTGGCCCGAGGAACTTATCCTAACCCCGTATAAAATCCACATACCATTCAAAATCCTATATAAATTCCTATTACACGGCCTGCGACTGCTAACATCCTGAAATTTGACCCTCAACTTCGCTAACATCCTAAAGTTTGGCCCGCAACTTTTCAAAGGTTGCCCATACCTGCTGTAAACTGTTAAACTGAAAAATAATGAATGGTGAATATATTTTATTTACTGGAAGATCTTAATGATCGGTTTTCAGAAAGTGAAACACTATATGAATTTCCAGCATCAAAAATTCGAATTGAAACATATACAGAGAAAACCCGGGAGTCCGGTCGCACATGCGACTAAAAAGTATTCCTTGGCGACTTCCTTTTTTTTTTTTTTTTTTTTTTTTTTTTTTCATAATTCAATATATATCTGGCTCCTGAAAATTTTTGTTGGCGCTTTCGATTGTACAATTTTTGTCAGTCCATGATCATTTGATTGGTTAGTTTCGTTTAGTTTGTAAACTTATTTTTTGAACAAATAGAAAATGTACATTATTTTATTTTTTTCAAAGAAATCTTAAAACGAATTATTCAGACATTGGATGTTTCAGAACATTGTTCCAGAATTTTTCTTAGTGGGGGCACCTCCAGACCAGTAGTTGCTGTAAAAAGATTATTTACACTCCAATTCTTTCCCCCGTCGACTTAAAATGTTAAGACTCCGACTCCTGACTAGATGCTGAAGGTGATTTTGAATTCGCTTAAATCAGTGGTTCCCAACTGGTGGTCCGCGAACAAGTCCGTAATTGATTGCGTTCGTTTTTAGATAATTAAACAAAAACTTTTGTTTCATAATCAAAATAAGGAAGAATCCAAGAGTCCCACAGCTAGTGGAAGCACGTGTTAATAAATCACATTAATGCTGGAAAGGCAAATATAGAACGAGTAACACTTATAATTCATTTCCTAATTCACTTTTAAAAGAAATAATGCATACCTTTCTAATTTTCTTCAAGAATCTTTTTTGAAATTTTCATTTTATCATTACATTTTGTGCATCTGTTTTGAATTTCTTTTTTTTTTTTTACGCAAATTGTTTTTAGTGGTCCGTGGTTAAATTGGAAGTGGAAAAGTAGTCTGCGGGTTGAGTTGGGAACCACTGGTTTAAATTGAATATGCAGGGCCTTATTATTGCATGGAAAAATCGGGACTTTGCCCAGGGTTCCCAATTTCAAATGTTGTTCTGAAATATCCTTTTTTATATCAAAATTTTATGAAAAATAAAACAAATTTCATAGATGGGGGGCCGCCAAATTCATTAATTCTTGGGGGCCCCTGTAGGTCATAATCAGGCTCTGCGAATATAGCAAAAACCCCAGTCAAACTTGAGGAGCCACTAAAATGGTGAATGCAATTCATTTATTCATTTCCAAAAAACACAGTCGATTAAACTCGGTTCCCATAGGGATGGAGGTGAGACGAGACAGAGATTTATACCTTTTTTGCGAGACAAGACAAACATTTTTAACATTACGATATAGGAATTTTGGGAGCCGATAGAAAGATTTAGGCTGTTTTGCTAGACGCCTATTTTCCGTCTCACGTCTATCCCGAGTTCCCATAGGAATACCGAAAGTGAAGCAGCTTCGAACTTCACCAGCGCTTGGGAGGGTAATAACCTCTCTCGGCTGGACTACAGTGTGACCGTGTACGCTAAAGGGAGCTGGTGCAAGCAAAACCTGTCGTGGCTCAAATGTCTTCCATGCTCGAACAATACCTTTTGGAGGGTATCGATCCAAGTGCTTGGTCTCTCATCTGCAATTGGTTCAAAATTAAGAGAACACTGATAGGGACAGCGCCGGCCTGAGTATTAGACGCCCCTTAAATGAAATTACCAACATATCTGGCTCTCGCCTATGTTGGACAGCTCACCCGGCACTGAAATGAAAAAAACAAATCGTCTATCTATAAGTAGAGTTAACATTCTTCTTCTATTTTTTTTTTTTTTTTTTCATTGCAGTTAATATGATCCAAGATTCTAGATATTATCTTTTTAATTCATTTCATTCCGATCATTAGTTTTGAAAATATCAGCTAATTTATTTGAATCGAGCTTAAAAGTATCATATAGATTTTCACAATTTTCTTAAAATTGTTCTTTCCAGGTTTCAAACAGAGTAATTATTGATACAATCCCCAAACGATAACTCGTTTACCTTTAATTTTTATTGTTATGAGCGATGATATTTTATGTTTACAAAAGATTACGCTTGTGAAATCCAAAAAATCAGATGAACAACTGTAATAAAATCTAATGTTTGTAGTGGAAAGTTTAAAGTCGAATCGAAAATCAATACATAGATAGTCCCCGAAAAAAAATTAATTTGCAGAAACATAAAACATCAAACAGAAACTCTGTTCTAAATTTTTTTCCCACAACTCAAATCTTTCTTTCGGATTCCTCCAACCGCCTTTTTGTCAAGACCTGATTATCGCACAGTTCCAGGGGGCACGTGCCCTGAGCACGCATACACAAATGGCCAAAACATTTAATTTAAAGCATGTGCAGAGGGACAAAATTTGAGACAGCTATATAAAAGGGCACAAAATTTTATAGGTGCCCTGGCACAAAAATGTTACAATCAGGCCTTGCTTTTTGTTCTGTAATTCTGTAAGCTGGAACTCGTGTAACTGTATATGGGGTAGGGGGGGGGGGAGGCGGCTATCATTTTTTTCAATTTAGTTTATAAAAGAGTTGGCTTTACCAATCATTACAGTAAACCTTAACACGAATAATTGATGTTATACACTTGACACATTTTAGTCTTTCAAAAATTTTAATGCTAAAATAAAATAGAAAATTTCAGTGTGCTATAAAAATGTTTACTATACTTAAGGTGACCATACGTCCCGTTTTTAGGTGGCTTGTCCCGTTGTCCCCAAGCATAGCTTCGGTACACCGTAATGTCCCGTTTTTAGAAAATGTCGCCTGCTATGTCCCGTTTTTAGAAAGAGAGCAACCCATGGTAACGATTTCAATAAAGGCCGACAAAAATCTAAAATCATTCACCGACAGTGTCTGAAAAAAAAAAAAAAAAAAAAAAAAACTGACCTCCCCCAAAACGCCGCACAGTGAAGTATTCGTATCAAAATCCTGGCCAAAAAGCGAAAATTTTAAATTTGTTTAAAAACAGTAATATATATGTTTTTGGATAGCCTAGTAACTGATGCATCATGAGATACATGTTTTTCGACCATAATTCATATATAAAAGATGCAACACTCGGTTTAAAAGCAAGTTTCTTCATTTAAGGCAGAGATTTCAGCGTTTTCTATTACTTCGTCTTGCATTCTTTACGGGCTCTTTAAATTAATTTACTGGTTTGATACTTAGTATAATTGTAGTAAAATATATTTATTTAAATTATATGTATCTATTAGCTTCAAAAAATAATATGACTTTATTAAAAAAATTGTAAACTTTTTTTTCTAATTTTTTTTCAAAAATACACATTTCAAAAGGGTGTCGCGGCTTGTCGCGCCTAATTTCAACTATAATCGCAATTATTACAGTATTGAGTGTCTATTCCAAGAAAAAAATGTTCCCCCAACATCCACCATTTTTATAAAAAAAATTATTTATACAGCGCCATTTTATTTTTTTCGATAATTTTTCGACGGGTGATCGCAAAAGGATACAAACATACGCGCTTTTATTTCTCATAAACTATAAATTATGTGCAACTGTTTGGATAAAGGTATATAAAATTTCATTTCAGTTAAGATTGAACATCAGTATTTTAAATTCAGTGTGCAATTTCTTATTTTTCTGATGTAAATTTGCTATAAGAAGAAAATTTCTACATATTTCAAAATTGCCCTTTCTTAGTCCTGTATCCCATCTATTTACAGCTTAGTTTTCCATTTATGTCGTAAATTGTGTCCAAAGCAAAAACTCTCCATTTTTGGTTCTCAAAGGTTGGCAACTGTGACTTCGGGTCATTGAAGTGTGAGTGTGTAAACAGAAACACGTGCTAGCTCTTTAAGTCATTTTGAAGTGCTGGCTTGAAATAAATTACTTTATCCTCCAGCTTGGAATGAGATTTTATGGGTTTGCAAGGAGGCTTCTTTTAAGCAGTGTCCTTTTAGCTGCTCTAGACAAAGGCCAGGGAAAAAGAACATGCCTTATAACAGTTAGACCCTACACCTTCTTCTTCCAGAGGGGTTCGATGGTGGTTCCCCCCCTCTCTCTCTCTCTCTCTCTCTCCAAAAAAAAAAAAAAAAAACAACAACAACAAAAAAAAAAAAAAAAAAAAAAAAAACAGGTGGATTCTAAATGAAGACGTATATCAAAGTTCAAAAGAATCGGAATGAAAAGGTTAATCTTCAGAGAAAAGTGAAAAATCTAAAAATTTTTTTGATAAAAATTGATTTATAGATAAGTATTATTATAAGTAATATTGAAGTATTACATTTATATATTTTTATGGTGGTTAAGGCACAGCTACACGGCTATTTGTCTAACAGGAAGGTTGCCTTGGGCGGAGGGCTTTTTAAAGGGTTCTATTGCGCATTCACGTGACATCTGGAGAAAATCGCCCAAAACTCCAGACCGTTAGATCGACAGTCACGTGCTATTAGATTTATAAGTGGTATTATACAATAGCAGTACTTCCCAGTAAGGGACACTCCCCGGACAAGACATTTGTTAGAAACTAACTTCGAGTCGTTTGGCGACAACACGCTGTTTTTATATAATTTAAGATGTATATAAAACTAAAAAGTCAGTCAAAAGTCAACAGTAATGATTTTAATGTTAAAACACATGAAAAATATTTTTGGCCAGGATTTTGACACAAATACTCCACTGTGCGCCGGGGGGGGTGTATTGTTTTTGTTTTTGCTCTTTTAATGTTCTTTTTTTGTCAACTATTTCAATTTATTAAATTTTTATTTCTTTTTTTAAAGTCATGTGCTTCTTTTGGTTATTCCTTCCCATCCCCCGATCTCCACTTTATTTTCCCTTTTCACTCTGGTTTTCTTAGAATTTTTTTTTTCCATCCAAATGACAACTTATTTTTTTCTGTGTGTCCTTTTGTTTACATTCCTCAGTTTCCTACCTTCCTTGTGTCGGATGGTGTTTTTGAAGTCGGAGAAGGGCCTACCCTTTGTACCACCCGAAACGTACGTCTTGCACTATTTTTATAGTATATGTGTGTTTTAGAAAAGTTTTTTTTTTTCATTTTATTTTGATATTACCATTAACACTTGCTTTTTTGCGCGTTTTCTTAACAACTAAAATATACCCAGACCTGTAAATTCAGTCTCCCTACACTATCACCTTAAAAAGAGTAGATGTCCCGTTTTAAGGAATAAAGCAAATACGCTATTGCCAAAAAAGTAGTAGATGTCCCGTTTTGAAGGAAAAAACAAATGGTCACGTTAACTATACTGTCAGTCAGGATGGGGAGGCTCCATTTGCCCCTTCCATATGGGTTGTTTTGTTACACACCGTTTATTATTAAAAGTTTCCCGAAGTCTTTTTAGGTTATGTAATTTATGAACGGTCCCTACATGCTGTAACAGTTCAATTGTCGAAGCTAAGTAGACATTTTGCCTATTTTGTGTAGTGACCTTCCTCTCAGTCGTGACAGTAATTTTTTACGGCATTCACTATCTCGATTGACCTTGACTTCGCCTTAACATTGACTTTGTTTGGTTAATTTTTTATTTTTGTTTATTAACTAGATGCATAGACCGTCATTGACCGGTGTGCATTAGGCGTTAGGGCATAATTTATCGAGAGAAAAAAAAAGATGTCGGCTGATGTCAGTCTCAGATTGCACTGATATGTTTTGCTTCCATAAATGCACGTATTTTTAATAGATGTGCGTTTTCCCATTTGTAATCTTATAAATAAAAATGAAATTCTGTTTGTTTGTTTGTTTGTTTGTTTGTTGATTTGATTCGTATACAAATCCACAAAAATGGACCTATCGGCCTGAAATTTAGTACAGATATGTAAAATAATATAGAATAAATCATAGTCCACTTTAAAACTTTGAAAGTCCACCCGTTCCCGGAATTTAAGAGATTTTTTATGCTATTCACGCAAAAAGCTTTCCGTAATTGTAACCCCTGTAGTGAAAAAAGTGTGAAATAAGGATCGTGGTTGCCATGTGTGGCGATTTTGCCGAATAAAATGTTTTAAATTCTCAAAGTAAAAATAAAAGAATAATAATGATTTTTTTTTTGTTAGTTTATATTCATAAGGTTATTTTTTTTTAATTATAATATCGTGTGCATGGGAAATCAGAGCAGGAATGTAATGCTTTACACGCAAAACTATAAGAATTGAAGATTTCCGAGGCTAATAGGTAAATTATTTTAGTTTGGCGAAAAAATAAAATGGCTCAAATGCCGATTTTGTGAAAGTGAGTTCTAGCGGTTTGCACAGATTTCGGCTTGGCGCAATTTATTGAGAGCTTAAGGAAATAGATTTTTGAAAACAAGTGCAAAGGTTTTATTAGAATACAGCGTTAAATTTTAATGATCCGTGAAGAAATAATGCAGTTATTAAGGGATTTCAATTGATCTATCTCCAGAATTCTCGCCAAATGAGTACATTGATTTAAGTTGGGGGAATTCCGCCAAATTTCAGAAAATTGAAATCTTCTCATTTAGTACATCGGAGTAATGATGAATAAAACACGTTATAGTTGATAATTTTAAAAAATTCGGCTGTATTAAGGGATTCAACTTTTCAAATAAAGGCTTGCTTTACTTTTTCGCGGTCGAACCATTTCCCATATATTATTGCTGCTAAGTCAATGCTTCGAATGATTTCCTGAAAAAACGCTTGCAAAATGGCGTATGTTGGCACTTTGGCGAGGCTTAGATTTGAAACTGGATTTTATTTGAGACTGGGATATATAATGACACTGGTTATAGATAAAAATGAATGTTGGTATGAGTGTATGAGGTTGAAAAACTCCAGCACCGTTGAGCACCGTTGCACCATGAAATTTGGTTCACCTAAGTCTTTTATCATGGAGAAGCTTTTTATGCTATCCGTTTTCCTCTAACTTGCCACCAGGTGGCGCAGCAGAACGTCTAATTCTATTCCGTTTAGCCGTTTGCTATGCGAATATCGTCCAACCGATTTCGATGAAATTTGGTACACGCGAATATTAGAACACGGAGAATATTTTTCACTATCCATTTTGCTGTAACTTGCCGCTAAATGGCGCTGAAAAGCATCAACTTCTATACCGTTCGACCGAGCGGCATAAAAATTTTTATACTTACACATTTGAGCACGAAGAATATATTCTAACTGCGTTCCTTTTGATGTTACTCACCACTAGATGACACTGCAATGCATTATTATTTTATCTCGCCACTAGATGACGCTGCAGCAGGCCAAATTCTTGACCATTCAAACGGTCGCTATGAAAATCAGTATACATAGCTATTTGAACAATGAGAATATTTTGGCGTTATCCATTTTGCTATAACTCGCCACTTGACGGCGCTGTAGCAAATCATTACTTTATTGAACCACTAGATGGCCCTGCAGTGTATCACTTCTTGACTGTGCAAATGATCGCTATGAAAATAGGTATACATAGATATTTGAACACGGGGAAGAGTTTGGCGCTTTCCATTTTCCTATAACTTGCCACTAGATGTCGCGTCAACACATGAACTTCAGGACTGTCCAGCCGATAGTCATGAAAATTCGTATACATCGATATCTCAATGCGAAAAATATTTTCGCCGTATCCGTTTTGCTAAAACTCGCCACTAGATTGCGCTACGCCGCATGGCCTTCTGCACCGTACAAACGATTGCCTTGCAGTTCGGTATGCATGATTATTGGACACAATATAACGCGATATCCACTTTAATATATCTGTTTATTACAATGAATAGTAATCACCACAAATCGTAATATCAAAAAGTCCATTCATTCCCGTGCGAAGAACGGGTACTTCAGCTAGTTATGTTATAAAAGGCTAAATCAAGCAATTTAAGTCAACTTTTCCCTAATTACTAAATCTTATTATATCAATCACAGTACAGTTATACATTTATGTTTTATTTTTCCGCGATTTCACCATCGTGCTGCAAGGTTTTACTTCATGCGTTGGAATGGCCGATATATTGTAGCCAGGGGGGGGCGGGTGATAATGGGGAGTTTGATCCCCTCCAGAAATTTTTGGCAATGCATTAGTGGTTTTTTATTTGCGTTGATTCTGAAGATCAATGAAAGTTGCTGGAACTTTAGCGCTACCTATACCTTCCCGAACATAAATTTTAGTGCTACATATCCCCCTCCGAAATTTTTTTCTGGCTACGGCCTTGAGTGTAGTTGCCAACACGTACGGAATATAATTAACCACTTTTCATAAATAGCATTTTTAAGATTAGAAAATAGCAATATTTTTGTATTAAGTATGTAATCTTGTTGTTATTTCAAAAAAATATTGAGAAAAATTACTTCTTTATATTTAAACCTTTTCCAGAAAAAAACAATCATAACTGGCTTTTTGGTAGGAGGAAATTATCACGTGGGGCCCCATTTTTTTTTCTTGGGCCCACAGTTGCCTTGGCACTTACCAATTGATACAGATGGAACTTCTGTATCGTTTGATCGCATAGGATTTGCAGATAAACATAAACTTATCCATGGAGAACTGCATATGAAAAAATTAGTTTGTCGTTGGGTCCAAAATAATTTAGCAGAACATCAAAAAGCTGAGTGTGTTAGAATCTGCAAAGAAACCCTAAAACTTCCTAACGATGGCAGATGCTGCCTTATTTCTAAAATCGGAACAAGTTGTGAAACGTACGACCCGTCAAGAAAGATAAAGTATGGGTCTTTGAAGATAAATACCAATAATGGTGAAAAAACAACGAGCAGTGAATAAAGTATTGTATGCCAGGATTTCCATTGGGGGGTTGGGGGGGGCAGGACAAGGAGACCATGGAGTCCAACTGCTCCTCCTCCCCCCATTACAAACGAACAGTACGTTGGTGCGGTTTTTTTTTTTTTCTTTCTTTTTTTCCAGAAGGATAATAGTATGTTTGTCCCCTTCATTCATAGCATATTTTCTGCCCCACAAGATTGTTCCTTATATATTCAACATTTGTAGTTTAGAAAATAGTTACCATGAAAAATTGTGTTTTTATATAGCAACAAATTGTCTGTAGCAGAAATATTTGTAAAGAATATTTCTGTGAACATAGAAAAACACATTAAAAAAAAAAAAAATTGTAACAGTACTAGATTTTATGGAGCTTCATTTGTTTTGGTTAAGACACACGAAAGCTATCTGCGTATGACAGGGGTGCTTTAAGAGGAGGACTTCTTAAGGGCTATTACTCGTATTCACGTTACATCAGGAGAAATTACGCCTAAAACTCCCATTAGATCAAAATCCACGAGAGAAGATAGAACTGAGGACCTGCACAATTTAGCCATCCTCCAATATTCAGTGTCTCATCCACTCGACCACTGTTCGCTTTATTTAGTTTCAGTAGAATATTCATGTATACTATGCCACTAACTAATTGATAGGCTGATATATGACGATAGGCACATGCGGTGAGCGGAAAAAAAGTGCCCAATATTGAAGGGGTTTATTTTTTCAGATGGGTGGGGCAGGGGGACGTGAAATAAAAAATGTAAGGAAGGAGTGGGCATCCTTAAGGGCGCAAACAGGGGTACATTCATGTATTTTGTATTTATCTCTATTAGAAATTGACATTCAGATAATTTTTCGAGTACAGTCGCCTGATTTGTAAGTACACAGTATGCACAGTAGCCCTATTGGCTTCTAGCTTTTGGTGAAGTAATTTTTTTTTTAAGTATTTAATTTTTTTTTTTTTTTTTTGTATCAATTATTATTTTTACACTAAAATCTTTCATACTCTGAATGCCCCCCTCCTCCAATAGAGACACTTGTATTTTCACTTAGCATTCAGTTAAATACTGGGTTCAAGTTTTAGAAGAGGAGGTCAGTCGTTTCGGACGGCCATGGGACTACTGTGTATACTATGTGTACTTACTACTTACAAATCAAGCCACTGTCCTTGGAAAAGTAATCTGAATGACAATATTCAATCGAGATAAATACAAAACATACTGATGTGTACCTCTGTTTACGCCCTTTTGGACACCCACTTGTTCCTCCCAATTTTTTATTTCGCGCCGCCCCCCCCCCCCCCCCCGCTTCTCTCAACTCAAAAACAAACCCATTCAATATTGTGTGCTTTTTTCCGGGTGCGCCTTTTTCCGTGATTCGTACAGAATATGGGAAAAACGATACATGATTTTCAATAAACCATTTCTCTAGTTAATGTTTTTTTTTTTTTTTTTTACCACTGAAATGGACTTAACCTTATCGAAAAAAATCATGCATGCTTCTTCCACAAAATGAAGTTTACACAGTTTTTTTTTTTTTTTTTTTTTTTTTGCATATACCTACTTTCGAATTTAAAACGGATAGCTGAGGATCCTTAGAAAACAAGGGGGAAATTTTCAAGTTTAATAACAGAAGGATCTTTCTTCGCCTCTCACTATACTGTAAAATATAAGAAGTATGCGGTCCCTCTATGTTACACAGGAGCACTTCTCCGACCTCTCTGTATCCTCATTTTCACGAACTTACTCGAAGGGGTCCCAAAATCTAAGTTATTCTGAAACATTCTTTGTTCATATCTGTCAATATAAATATATAGTTTAATAAAGAGATCTTTACAGATTTAAAAAAAAAAAATCATAGATAGGGTCCAGGGTCCCGGTTTGTTATAATCAGACCCTATGACTAGCTCCTTTTAGGGGGACAGCTACCACCCTGACCCCGCGGGCTATGCCCATGCCTATGATTGATACAAAAGTTCACTTTTATTTTTATAAAGTGTCCGAATTTTCAAAAGTTTAAAAGTTTAAACCTGTTATTAAAAGATTATGCACAAAAAGAAAATTTTTCTACATAGATCATTATCTGCTGGACAACCTGCTGTTATTTTTTTTTAATTAAAATAATTGAAAATGTACTATTGAGGAGAGAAAATATTCCCCCGTAGGTTAACCCTTTAACGCGCAGTGTTCCCGCTCTGGGCACACCATATTCTGACGTTTTGGCTGATGCCAGTCACGAAGAATAGATTTGATTTCTGTAAAAATAGTTGTGGGTGACATAGCTCCACGAGAATCCTTTATTTTTTAGCCCGTCATTTCCCGTAAAAAAATGGTCACGATTATTTTGAACAGCACTGACATCTGCTGACAAATGGAAGAATGCGAGAACAGCTGGATCGATTGCCCAATGCTGAATAAAGGGCAGCCGTTGCCATCGCTCAACTTAACTACCAGCAAGATGGCGGACGATCGAAACGTTCATCGGTCGCTGTTCATCGCTCGCAAACAGTCATCAGCTGGCTGTGCGGCACAGCCAGCTGTCGTCAAAAAAGGGTCTCTAGATCTGTGGCACGCGATGAACGTTTCGATCGTCAGCCATCTTGCTGGCAGTTAGGTCGAGCGATGGCAACGGCTGCCCTTTTTTCAGCATTGGGAAAGTGTTGCGCCTCAAAGGGTTAACAAGGAGCAAGTGAACCCAAACTGGCGACCGTCCAACAGTGTTAGCTTCCCATTTTCACGATAGTGCAGACGACAATTGAACCTCAATCAGGTGTTGAAAAAAAAGAAACAGACCTTTATGCACGTCACCGGCTCCGCAGCAATAGGTATTTAAGATGTTTAACGTTACGTTTAAGGTAAGTTAAAACACACGTCTTCTGTTTTAGTATTTATTAGGAGGATAAAAAAGAGAAGGATTTTAAATGAGCCCCTGCTTACTCGATTTGAAAAAAGAAAACGAAAGCAGGTGCCTGCGAATTTTTCCTGTTTACCTGAGTGCGAAGCATGGATCATTTTGAACAATGATGACCTTGTGTTAGATCATGTAATAATGCATATCCTGAGTGGTTTCTGAATTGAACGGGTAATGCTCCTGACCTTCAGGTCTCTGACGATGCGCACCTAAGTTTATTAAAATGGCTGATTAATTGCTCGTGTAAACATAAACAGCTTAGAAGACACTATTAAGTAGTAGTTTATATGATTTTACAAAGCTACTTATATTTATATGACTTTGAATGGCAATATTTTTGTTTTTCGTGTAATTCTTCATGTATTGTCAAATTAGGAATTTGACAATGATAAAAATCGTAAAACTCGCATAGACATTAGACGTTTCCTATTGCGTAAACTTACAGTAGATTAATAGTAATTCAAAGCAGTTAACCTTTATTGAAATATGGTTAAATTTTTATGCATTGTTTAGAGCCTAAACATGGAATAAAAAATATTTCTACGATTTATATTCTGAATCAAACAATGGATATATGACCTTTAAACAAGGGCGTAGCCGGGGAAGGGGGGTTATTGGGAGATATCCTCCCCCCACGAAATATTTTCCTGATTACGCCTCTATCTTCTAACATTTGTATTCTATTATAGATTAAACTTGATTTTATAGTATAATTGTAGATTTTATAGTATAATAGCTGCTAATAAAACTGGTAATAATGAATAAACTTTTGCACATAGCAGATATTGGTTTCACAACGACGATATGCTGTGGCTCAGCCTTTTTACTCACTGTGCCACAGCCCTACAGTGAAGAATCTAAACTTGGAAGCAACGATACACACAGAAAACAGTAAACCTAAGTTCGCATTTTTTAAAGGAAAACAGCGAACGGATTAAAAAGAATAAGGCACTAAAAATTTTATATAACCTCTGCTCTTTGAAAATAAACTGAGCAAGATTCTTTGTTTCACCCTTTAAAAGAGCTATAAATGCTGGACACTTTTTTGGACGGAGACCAGTTTTCTATGGACTTCAATAACATACTTTAAATTTTGTTTTGTTTGAAACAGATAAACTAAAATGCACTTTTAAGAGTGGCCGCCTATGGACCTTAATAGATTTTAGAATATAAATATACAGGGTAGCTTTAATTAAACTTCCCCTATGAACAGTGCTCTATACCTAAAACGAGCAAACGGATTGTAACCAAAATTGGCATATTGGCTATCATGATATGCTCTCAAGCAATTTAAAAAGAAAAAAAGTTCAAAAAATGTCCATAAGGTGGCGTTTTGCATAAGAAGGGCCAATTTAATGATGGAATATGCAAACAATTTTAACATTTATTCAATACTTTTTGGTCATTCATTCACTCATTTGGGTAATATTTGAGCTGATTGCACCATTCAAAGTGCCATTTAGAGGGCATTTTTTTTTACCTAAATGTTCGAAAAAAATCCCCTTCAGCGAATCTCGTGTACAGTCCATGTCCCAAATTTGGTAGCAATCTGCTCACCGGTTACAGCTGCCGTTTATAGTGGAAGTTTAATTATAACCACCCTGTATATATATCTATTGTAATTTATTGGGAGAAAGAGAGGGAAAAAATTCTTTTATCGTGCCACACAACCAGTCTGTGCGGCATAAAAAAGTTGCGTCTGCACGTGTGTCAAAAAAGTTCATAAGCCCTATAGGATGCGATTGGCGATTCGATCGGTCGACATGTAGCTGGTAGTTACGTCGAGCAATGGCAACAACTGCACTTTTAGGGTTTGGTCTATTTACCCAGTTCTTCTTCTTGTTTTGTTTAGTTGGCAAAGCTACACGAGAGTTATCTGCCTTTAGTGAGTGGGAGATATTTTGGGCGGAGGACTTTTCAGGGAGATCGAACGCGTATTCACATTACAGCAGGAGAAAACCCCCCGAAAATCTAGACCATTCGATCGACAGCTACGTGACAGGCCAGCACCCTGTAACTGCACACTCCAGCCATGTCCCAAATGTTCAGCGTCTAATCATTGGGCCATTGGTCGGATTCAATTGTTCTTCAATATCAATATGAAAACGCTTGCACCTAGGGATGGACGCGAGACGCGCGAGACGAGAAACAGGCCTGTCTCGTCTCGTCTCGCAGTGGTAAACTTCTGTCTCGTCTCGCGTCTCGTCTCGTCTCGCAAACGCTTTGTCTCGTCTCGCGTCTCGCAGAGAAATTGCTGTCTCGTCTCACGCGAGACGCGAGACGTCTCGCATTTTAAGGACTGCAATTTTGTTACCACATTTTTAGTAACATTAATACTATTTTATTGAAAATTAATATTAATAATAACAATTAGTTATACAGATTACTGTATTAGTACATATATTAGTTACTATATTAACTCATATGTGCTTTTGAAGTGATGAAAATTCAAATTTAATATGACATGACGCCGAAAAAATATTTATTTTTCATTTTTACCAGCTGCGTGCCCATTCTTCGCACTGTAGGAAATGAAAATTCTTCTTACATGTGTCATTCGAATTAATTCCAGTGATGTTGAATCTCGAAAACAGCAAAATTATTTTACTCTTGACGTACAATTTGCGTCATTGGTAGTAACCTGCGATCATTGAAATATAATGACCGAAAAATATGGTGTCATTCGCGATCGAAAGATGAAAAGCTAGCCGGTTTGCAGCGAAAACTCCTCACTTTCAAAGTGTCTTATTTCTACATACTGTTTTTTAGGTTTAATTTGTAACATTAATAGCTCAGACTCTATACATGATGTGTTGAATCGTTTTATTTCAAAATAGCTGCGCTCCCGCTTTTCATACTTCAGGAAGCAAATATTTTACTAACATATGATCATAACTACATGCGACAAAACAGAATCTCAAAAAAAAAAAAAAAAAAAAAAAGGCAATCTTTTCTGTTGAAACTATTGTTGGATAACGCAAAGAAGAATTACTTATCTTTTAGTTAGTTGCAAGACAATTGATGGGAGTTTCATTTGCTTTTGAAATCATATAAAGCTCTGAATTTTGTTAGAATTGATGCAGAACTCAGGACTTGTTGCGAAAAAAAAAAAAAAATTAATCTAATTGAGCGGCCCCAATGTATGGAATAGTGAATTCATAAAAGTTTCAATTGGGGACGGGATAGTTACACTGAAGCCTGCTTATCCCCCCCTCCCTCCCTCCCTCATTTTAATATATGAGATATGGGTTTCATATTTAATCGGAAACCCGATTTTAACCTGTTCATTCACACCATGATAGGGGTGAATGAACAGGTAAGAAGAGACAACATAGAAGAAGAGACAACATAGAAGACTGAGAAGACTTGTGACGAGGGTTGTTTCTCAACATGGATCTTTAAATGCTCCACTGAGTCCCAGCCTTGTATTTGCGCAAACGCTCCAGTAGATCATTCCTTTGCGTTCGCATAGCTTGGCTTATGGTTAAGGTGACCGTATTTTTGAACGTAAAATTTAGGACAAATCCCCAAATTTGAAACAAAATTGAGGACATTTTATAATTAATGAAATAATTAACTGTAATCTAATTAAAAAACAATGTAATAATTAAAAACTGTCCCCAATTGCTTTTTTTACATTTTGGGGACAAATTGCAAAAAAGCACACAAATTGGGGACTGTCCTCGAAAATTAAGGACGTATGGTCACCTTATTTATGGTGAAAGAAACATTTTTAATAACTGATGAAACATTTTATTTATAAATATTAATTTATTTAAGAGAAAAATATGAAATATCCATAAAATTTAATTACATATGTATTCATCCATTTTGATGAAATGTAGCCAATATTATAACTAAACAAAAAATCCCGATTATTAAGTACACAATTAGAGCATAAAATATCAAAGTAAGCATACTTGTATCAACTATTTGAAAAATGTAATAATTATACCCAGACTTTCTAAATCAGTTTGAAATTTCCACCATGAAAATATAATGACAGCATACTTGAATAATTTATTCATAATTCTGGATTATGCGTAAATATGAATTAGACATTAAAACTCACTTGCAATTTAAACCTAATTTTTCACCTATCTAAATATTTACAAAACACAGCAATATCAGAACTATGAAACCGAATATCTATGTTGACATCAGTGATCAATTGGGAGGGGGAAGCTAATTATCAAATAATTATCTATTTTTTTCAATGATTTTGTAATACAGTTTAACTGTATTTCATGCACTAACTGTAAGTACTAATTGCCTCTCAACGGCACAGTGGTTATGTCACTGAAAATGGTAGACGGCCGAACTGTGAAGGTCCCGGGTACGGATGCTATCGCGTGGCTGTCGATCTAACGGTCTGGAGTTTTGGTAGGTTTTCTTCAGATGTAACGTGAATACGCATAGAACCCCTTAGAAAGTCTTTCTGCCAAGGCACCCACCCATCCTTGGGAGATCGCCTTAGTGTAGCGTTGCCTTAATCAAAGAAATCACATGTAAGTACCGTATTTACTCGTGTATAACGCGCAATTTTTTTTCAAAAATTTAAGGCAAAAACTCCGGGTGCGCGTTATACTCGGAATAATTTTTCACTGCTACATATAATCACACGATATAAGTTTGAATCAAGAAAAGTACTCGAAGAAGAAAATAAAACTCGAAAAATCTTACTTAATCGAAGTCATTTTTTGCTACATGTATTTTTCTCTACTAACACTTCTTTCATACAACAGTGCTAGAAACATTACATTTATTAATATAATTAGCAATCCTCATTGGCGCTACTGCCGCTCTCGTCACAGTCCTCGTCATCACTGGCTCAGTCAATGCTTTTTTTAATCGTACAAAACAATTTAAACAAAACTTTTTAATTGAAATATGGGCTTCTTTCCACTCATGAAATAAAGCAAAAGTAGATGACGTGTTAAATTGAAAAAGTTTACAGTTAGGTATGAAAAACCGTGGTCATACAAAATTCATCTTACCGCTGAAAAGTCCTTTAAAATACAGGCAACTCGCGATTTTACGACCCTTCCCGATTTAACGACCCTCTGGTGAAGTCCAGACCGTTTTCGAAATACCTTTTCTAAGCTTTCGATTTAACGAATATTTGATTTAACGTCCGCCGAGTCCCGTGGAGGTCGTTAAATTGCGAGTCGAATGTATATAAAATGTACGCAGATGTTAATAACCTCGTACAAAGGCTAGGACAAATTACCTTTACAATTATTTTGCGTTTGTAACTTTTAAAACAGAAGTATTTGCACTGCAACTGCAAAGCACAGGATCAAATACAAGGGGGAAAAACCACTGATCGCAACCACTGTGTGGCCAAAGCATTTATCTGTACGACTGTGAGTGAAAACCATCGAATTTCGTTTCCGTACCATAAGATGACCAAAAGCTCGTTTTTTTTTTTTTTTTTTCTGTGTTCAGTTACCTAAAATTAATTCGATGTGTTCAGAATGTACGGAAAACTTGCTCTAGCAAGTTTAATCCTTTAAAAATGAACGACTATACGATAGTAATAGGTTTGTTTACATGTGTATTATTGCAAAGCCCATCAGTCTTTCTTTCGAACTTTAGCCGCTCCTAGAGGTGCCAAAGCGCCCCCGGGCAAGACAGGAGATTTTCGGCAGATCCTCCTCATACACACGAGTTTTCCTAGAATTCGATAATGACTTGTCCAGAGTAGCAAGCAAAATAGGCGAGGCTTTCTTTTACTGAAAGTTTTTTCTCCCCTCCTACTGTGAAAGAGTGGAGATGAGCGCCCGTTTTCTCTGGGAATGGCATTGTACGTAGATTGTGTATCTATTATTGAATAGAACAAACAATCTGATTTTGTCTGAATTTGAGTCTGTTCCCACACTTGTTGTAAACAAAATTTGTCATGCACTTTGTTACACTTCCCTTCCTTTTTTTTCTTTTCAAGAGTAAAAGCTGCAAACCCTTGTTTTGCAAAACTCAGATTTAAACAACTGTTTACTGCAGTGCGCAAAATCTACTGACGATACTTAATGCTTTTCATTTTTGAAATTTAGGAAAAAGGCAAAAGGTCATTGACCAAAATAAGTTAGTTATAGAATAGACTAAAACATTTATTCTTATAAATATATATAATCAATATTCTTAACTTATGGAACGGAAGGGGCGAGGGATAGGCGACAAAAACGTTCTTTTCACATATCCCTCAATCTCTAAGAAAAAAAAATATATACCATTCTTGATGTAAAACACAGTCCCCGCGAATACCTAAAATTCAATTTATGGACATTATGAAATTAATTCTCTAAAAAGGATCGATGGCCGCCCTCTCAAAGAAAAATAAATATCTGTACCTTGCGTTAAATTGTAAAAAATATAAATCCTGTGCTTAGACAGAGCTTTATGGTAATTAAAAACTGATTTGTTTGAATTTAGTGTAAATGGCATTATTTTCCGGTACACCTAATAGCAATATTACGAATAATGCGGATATAGTACGCCTTTTCCCTCCCTGATTAAATCTCTACTGTTTACTTTAATGACAACTTCAAGTCTCTTAAATAAGTCTAATTTTTATATTAATGAAAACAAGATTATATTAACGATAATTATAATTATTTGCATAATATTTCTAATAGCATTACTGTGAGTGCATTTTTAGTTTTCATTATAGTATCTCAGGTGGCTAATAGACGTCTTACTTTCTGTTTATACGTATTTTAAATTACTGAACAGTTTATTTATTTGTTGATTACTGTCCATTAGTACTTTTCCACAATAATTTTTAGCGAGAGTTCTATAGTCGTTACACAACGCTTTTCTGTATGCTACATAATTGTAATAGTAATATTGTGCTATATGATTCAGATTTTTTCCGATTTCAACGCTGTTCTGTTATGGATATTGGCTTTTTCGATAGTCTGATTACGTTATCAAGAACCTGTTTAATAAGAATATATTTCCTTTTTACAGTTAATGCTTGTCTAATACGATTAATATCAAAAATGATGTTTTCAACTTTTACTTTTCAAATTTCTTAAGTAAATATTATCATTTATTAATATTTTAAAGTTCCATTCCATTGTCTTTACACAATTGAGTCTCTATTTTATTTAATTTGTAATTTTACTAGTAAACATTGTTTTAAAAACTTTTTCGTGCACTCGGTGTTAATTCTGTATTGTTTTATCATAAAATATTTTTTTGTAAATAAATTTTTTTACAAGAATTTAAGTAGTTTTATTGGGAAAAGATGATCATTCCACCATTGGAAATAGCTGTAAAACGTTGAAATTTGAAACTCGAAGAACCCAGCAGCCGGTCTGGTGTGCACATGTTCACGGCATCCATATCTCACCCATGTGGCGTTATATTTGCCTTAAATCAAAGTCTTCTAGAGTCTACAGCTTTGCGAAAACCCGTACCCAATTCACGAAAACTGACCACCTTTCCTTCTTTAACCTTCACATTAATGTTGTTCTTTTAGGAAAACTTGAACCTTTTGAGCAGCTTTTTAAAATATCCAATTGCGCAAGAGATTCGGAAAATTTTAAGAATGTCTCTTTACAAGTTGTACCGTGAACTGTTAGAATCAGTGCACCATGGATGTATTTAAGGGGGGTCCGGACACACACTTCCCCCCGAAATTTTGATTTTTGTTACTAAAATGATAGTGATATAGTCTTTTTGGGGAAAATTCTGCCTTTTTTACCGTTTGGACCCCCTCCAAAATGTTTTTCTGGATACGTGTCTGCAGTGCACCTATAAAAGTTACGGAATACTCAGGGGAAGAAAATGTTAAGCATGCAGAATTTTGCAGCATCTTTTTTAAACTGGTAACATTTTATCCCATTTTTGAAGACAATTTTCGTGCTTAAGATTTTTTTTCTGAAAATTGCATGCGATATACAGGTTTACATTTAATATTAGAACATAATACAGTTAGTGAGTAACTTATATTAATTTTTTTGAGTTTTTAATATCTTTAGTTTGTTTTTACAGCTGTTCAAAAGTCCTCTAATGACGATCCCTTTTGAAAAGGAACACCCTTAACAGTATATTTCAAAAATGATCTTTTGATTCCCGTAACACAAATACAAATAAACTAATTATGTTAAGCACTTCAAGATTTTTGGAAATTCTCTCTACATGTTATACTATACACTTAAATTAGTGATAAACCTATATCAGATAGCAAACTTACGGAAAAAAATTCTTAAATATCTGAAATTTTGCAGAATGTGTAAAAATTTTATAGTGCAATTTCATTTTCAAGAATGTTTTCAAGTTTATCTTAATGTGCGTGCCAAGACCGTGAGAGATATTTTGCTTCTTCAAAATACGCCCTTAATCAATAGCAACATCACTTTTATTGGTTGGTTTTCACTATCAACAAGTTGTAAAAATGTATCGATTTGTTTTTTATTTTAAATCATAACCGCTATACTGAAAGCACTTAACTTAAGTATGACACATACAAAAATTTTTGCAACCGCAATTGCGCTCCCAGAAGGCTTCTAAACACTTCATTTTAAATCAAAATTTTTTGAAAAATTTGTTCTCAAATTTTTTTGAGTGATTCGTCCCAAACAAGGGAATAATTAATATTACATGATTAATATAAATTAATAGTTTTATATAAATCATATAAATTAATTATAATAATTTTATTAATGCATTGATTCATCAATCATAATTAATTAATATTAATTAATTATAACACCATACCACACCTATACCCCGAAAGTTCAACACATCCTATCATTTATCGGTTACACATTAACCCTGGCCCCTCCTTCTCTTGAAAGGTGCGGACCCCTACCCTCCCAGTCCTGGCCTGCTAAGATTTAACGATAGTTAAAAATCAGTCATTTCTAAAATTTCGTATTTATCTGCAAATTTACAATTTTTTTTGAAAATCTTAGGGGAGATGAAAGCCTGCTAGGTAGGGATCAGCCCCGTTGACCCCGTCTGGTTACGGCCCTGGGTTTTCTTCTTCATTTTCTTTTAATCTTCCTTAAATGGGGTTTGACGTTTTACGCGAAAACAGGAAATTCGAAAAGTATATACAGGTATGTTTCATAGGTTTAGCTCATAACCTTAGTGCCACCTAGTAAAAATGTCTTAAAATATACTCTGGTAAAAATAGTTCTCACAAGCTTCTTATGCGAGACGGAAAATTCTCGCGAGAAATCTCGCGCGAGACAAGACTCTGTCTCGTCTCGCAAAATATTTCCTTTCTCGTCTCGCAAAAAAATTGCCTGTCTCGTCTCGCGTCTCGTCTCGCGAGACGACGCGAGAACGCGAGACAATGCGAGATTTCTCGCGTCTCGCGTCCATCCCTACTTGCACCTCAAAAGGTTAATCCTCCAAGCGTGAAATTCAGTTCACTTAACCCTTTGAGGCGCAACCATTTCCCAATGCTGAAAAAAGGGTAGCCGTTGCCATCGCTCGACTTAACTACCAGCAAGATGGCGGACGATCGAAACGTTCATCGCGTGCCACAGATCTAGAGACCCTTTTTTGACGCAGCTGGCTGTGCTTTTTGCTGCGTCAGAAAAAGGGTCTCTAGATCTGTTGCACGCGATGAACGTTTCGATCGTCCGCCATCTTGCTGGTAGTTAAGTTGAGCGATGGCAACGGCTGCCCTTTTTTCAGCATTGGGCAATCTATCCAACTGTTCTCGCATTCTTCCATTTTCAGCAGATGTCAGTGCTGTTAAAAATAATCGTGACAATTTTTTGACGGGAAAGGACGTGCTAAAAAGTAAAGGATTCTCGTGGAGCTATGTCTTCCGCAACTATTTTTATAGAAATCAAATCTATTCTTCGTGACTGGCAACAGTCAAAACGTCAGAGTTTGGTGTTCTCAGAGCGGGAACACTGCGCGTTAAACGGTTAATCCCAGTTTTTACTGCGATGCACCCACAATGTATATTATTCGAAACACACAGGTATCACAATATATATTTTAATTTTAAACTTTGCAGTAATATTAATAGCTTATTTTTCCTAAATGCAAATCTTTCTACCAAAATTTTTTTCATTTTTATCATTTTAAATCTGCATGAAAATGGAACCGTGAAAATAATACATTATTTGCCCAAACGAGAAGTCAAATTTTTAATATTTTCCTGTGCTTTTCCTCGCCGTTTTAGAATAGTAAAACAATGCAAATTGAAAATGATCTCCTTAGGAATATCCAGTTACGAAACGAAATGGTGAGCATATTTTTAATAAAGATATCATCGCATTTTAGAATACTGCAATCACGTAAACAGATATATGTTTCCAGCTAACAGCGTTTTAAAATAAATCTTTTAATTCAAAATTTTCCTTCATTTCATAGCCGACCTTGAGTTTTTAACCAACTCAGCCGGAAAAAGCATCATACTTTGTGCGATCTGAAACCGCTGATAAGGAAATAGAAATATAGTGTCTGCGTGCTGCAAGAAATTTCCTTAAAGAAATGCGCATGATACTTGTTGTTGTCATAATTGCTAATAAATCTTCGACAAAAATAGATACACTGATTAGATATTATCAGGCATACATTTTGTTGCCTTTGTCCTATGATTTGCCATAAAAAATTAGCTGCACTGCCAAAACTTTTTACCCATATTAAGCGGGTTTTCGTCCATTCATCAAACAATGGATGCATTAGTCATTTCTGGGTAGTCTACTATCGCATGTTTAATAAATCCTTTTTTTGTTTTCTCAGAAAAAAATATTATATAACATTTTACGAAACTGCATTGTACATTTTTGATTCTGAAAGGGGAGCCATCTTAAAGGGCATTTGATTACATTGTACGCAGGGGCAGCCCTAGGGTACGTGGAGCCTCCTTTTATGCTAAAGATCAAGTTTTTCTCAGTTCTTGAGCTCGAAATGGCGCCCTACGAAGATGGCGCCCCGAAGCGATGCTTACCTTGCTTACCGTGCCGGGCCGCCTCTGATTGTTCCTCTGTTAAGTTAAATATGTAGTTTTGATGCAATTCATTTGAATTTATTTAATTTGAAAATGAGATATGATACTTTAAGGATATGTAGGTTTGACAGTTTCTCACCAAATATAGGAGATATCACCAGTTTTCAGAGATATGCTGGCCTCGGTTTTCGAAACTTATCTTTGGCTCCAAATTTGGCGAGATTTTGGACATGGCCCAAACAATTGGCCGTAGAATTTTAATACTTTGAAGATATCCATAGACTTTAATGTACAGAAAGTATTTTGGGTGACCCTGTAATTAAGCTACCCAATCGATTGCAATGAAAAAAAGACAATACATGTGTAAATGTAAGGATATTAGAAACCGAGATGACTTATCCCCCGTCGTGTTTGTTTCCCAGCGAAACGATACTGGTGGACCACGCAGATAAAACCGCGATGTCGGAAAGTTTCAAGGGCGGATTAAAAGGAGGGGGCGGAGGGAGCGACCGCCCCCCCCCGAGAAGAAAGAAATTAATGTAAAAGATCCTATTTTACTTCCATAAAATGGATGTATATGTCAATCTTCTAACTAACCGCCCCCACAGACAAACTATCCGCTCCCCCCCGACAAACTTGCAATAATCCGCCACTGGAAAGTTTAAATCCATTTTCGTCCTCTATCTTTCAGCAGTGGGAACCGAAATATTCGGAAACCTTCACTGAAATGATTGAAAGAATTCGGTGCTACGCATTCCACCCTTTTTCGCAGTATATTAAAAGTTTCGGTTTATCACCCTGACAGCATACGAGCACACAGAGAACGGCGCACTCGGATTGATACATTAGGGAAACAAACATTGGAGTGTATGATTTAGCCTGGATTAAAATAGCTCTACATAAGTACATATATAAAATACATTTGTACGTTGATACGTCACTCAGAAATTTGTCAAAGTGATTTTAGGAAAGGTCAAAATCTCAATAGTACCAAATTTTTAGCAATTATCGCAGTACTTACTTCACTTGGTACGAGGAAGTAAAAAAAGCCCGTTTAAACAGTACAGTGTAACAGCAGTAGTTGTAGCCCGTACCTAAATTTTTCTTATCTGCATTGACTTTCATAACCTGGATTGTTTAATTCCCAATCCAATCCATGATTTCAGTAGTGGTGGATAGTAAGCTGTGTGTAATGGGAGTGTGACCGCTTATCATTTTCTACTCGCAACACTAGTCTTACCATACTAATGAAGCGTTCTTGTTAAATATTCGAAAATGGAAGAGGGGCAGACAACTGGGATAGGGGACTGAAAAGAATGTCTTTGTAGTTCCTGTACCTGGCTGTCTACGAGCTTCGAGTGTTACTGAAGAACAAAATTCTTTCGTGTTTAGATTGATAAGTACATTTTATGTGTATTATTTTACAAACTTTTAATTATCTTAGTGGCTTATGTGATTTACCCTATTTGTTCCCATTATGGGACGGACATGGCGGCAGCGATATCCCTTTTGCGCTATCTTTCCTTCCTAGCGCACGTCCTTGAATTAACGCAGTGTGCTGGGTCATAACGGGAAACTTCAAAGCCGACCCTCTTGGTTTAGGGCTATTTACCCTTCGTGGGAAAAAGGGTCTCTTTATTTGGAGCCAATTCCTATGAGAGACCCGCACCTGGATTGGTACCCCAAGAGGCATCATTTCGACACATAGGACATTGGGGCCCCGAGCAAATTTTGCATGCACCAGCTCTCTTGAGCGTACGCGGTCTCGTAGCAGTCCATTCGAGAAAGAATTGTCGTCAGCCTCCCACGCACTGACCGGCACCAACACCGCTTCACTTTTGGTGTCCTAATGAGAACCAAGCTTTCACCAACTGGGCCGCCGCGGGATGACCCAAAAGGATAATTGCTACCATCGAGTCTTTGCGATGAGGGAAGCTATTATCCTTTTGGACAAATCAACCATTCGTTAAATAGCCGTGTAAAACTGCACAAGATCTTATTGGAAGGGGTTTTGAAATCTATGCGTTAACCCTTTAACGCGTGGGGTCCTTGCCGTGAGGACACAACTCAGACGTTTTGACTATGATTCATGAAGAATAAGTTTGATTTCAATAAAATACTCAAGGAAGACATAGTTACTCGAGATTCCTTTTCTGCTGAGCACACAATTTCCCGTAAATATTATAGATTATTTATAGACATTGATGTCAGAATTACTTTTATCAACCGGCATCTGCTAGAAAAATGTAGACCAGGTATGGGCAACCTTTGAAAAGTTGCGGGCCAAACTTAAGGATGTTATCGAAGTCGCGGGCCATACGTCAGGATATTAGCGAAGTGGCGGGCCGTATAATTGGGATTTATATGGGATTTTGAATGGTTTATATGGGTTTTATACGGGGTTTTCAAATATTCCGCGGGCCGGATCAAAAGCCGTGGCAGGCCACATCCGGGCGTTGCCCATATGTGATGTAGACAATGCCGAAAAAGTGCAGCCGTTGCCATCGCTCGATTTAACCACCAGCAAAGTGGCGATTGATCGAATAGTCCATCGCTTGCCACAGAGCTAAAGGACATTTTTGAAAAATTTCCTTTGAAAAATGAAAAATGAATTATTAAAAATGTCCTTTAGCTCGGTGGCACGCAATGGACGATTCGATCAACCGCCATATTGCTGGTAGTTAAATCGAGCGATGGCAACTGCTGCACTTTTTTTCGGCATTGGGAAATCGGCACGCTTTAAAGGGTTAAAGAAGCCTTTTTTCCCCCACAGCAAAAAGCTTTTTGCCTAGAAGAATATTCACAGTTTCTTTTGTAGACACATTTGTTTCTTAAAATGAAACAAAGAATACAGGCTATGTGTTATTCTTTTTCTCTTTATTCCAGGAATTAGCACTCTATCCCGAGATAACCACACAAGAAACTCTGACCTACTTCGGGCGCATTTATCAAATGTCCGAGAAAGATATCAAGCAACGGATCTCTTTCCTGACTGAATTCCTCGATATTCCAGATAAAAACAAACAAATTAAGAATCTGAGGTATCGATTTTCATTAACCATTTAACTATATGCTCAATACTTTTGTTTTTAATCCGAAACTTTCAGCCGCACTTGTGTCACATGTATAGAGGAGAGGAGAATATTATGGAATACCATTATATTCTCCTCTCCTCTACATATCTTTCTAACTAAAGCTTTACAGGTTTCTGAATAAAAATTCCCAAAAAGCATGATAAGTACATACTATAGTTAATCGTTATGAAATGTCTCTTGTAAAGAAGAACACTATTTATTTTGTTGTTGTAGAAAAAAATATTTTTAAAAAAGTTACGAATGGAGGCTGATATGATATAGTAGTATGGAATAGTTGGTTTAAACCGTTGAAAAACTCATTATACTCCATAAAACACAGTTGTTTTTAACTATAAAAGCACATTTTCAAGATTATGTTCAAAATTATGTTTCTGCTTCGAGTCCATTTAGAAAAGTCGTAGATATAATCTTCTCTCTCTGCTCCTGTACAGTCGAGGTGAGAATGTCGAGGTGAGCACTGTCAGCTGGAAAACAACCACAGTAGCACAAACTACTTTTAGTGTACATTATGCTTAACATCAATATTTAAGTTACGTGGATACTAAGTATTTAAAACGTTTGAAAACTTATCAGCAAAAACTCTTGAAAATTACAAAACATACTTTGTTCTGTAGCGAGTGGTACGACAACAATAAGCGGTCTATTGTCACTGCATTGTGATATGGAAATCTTTCTTCAGTTCATGGTATTCCCATGTGACAGCAGCAACTAACAGAGCCGAAAACCATGGGCGCCCATACGTATGGGCAGGGAGGGGCCATGCCCCACTAACTCCCATATTATCGTTATGACACAGCTGGCTGTGCGGCGCCGTACATCCAGCTGTTTCAAAAGTGTTCTTTAGTTCTGTGGCACGCACGATCGACCGCCATCTTGCTGTTAGTTAAACCGTGCGATGACAACGGCTATAATTTTGACATTGGGAAATAGTTGCGCTTCAAAGGGTTAAGTCTTAACTTGGTGCTACGAGTATGGGGAGGGGAATTAGCGTTATATACATGCATTAGCGTAAGCGTTATATGTTAGCGTTATATGCATACGAAATAAAAAGTTTTGAAAAGAGCTTCATTATCTATTCTATGCATTTAACATGGTTTATATTTCTTTTTTTATCATTAATAAATAGGTTCTTTCATATTTTATTTTCTGATATCTATGCAATAAGCCTTTTTTTCCAGTGGCGGTCAGCAGCGCCGGATCTCTTTCGCGGCAGCTCTCATCCACAAGCCTCCTCTGGTTATTTTGGATGAGCCCACTGTTGGAGTAGATCCACTGCTCAGGAAAAGGTAAGGAAATCTGTGCACGAACTGATCCTTCGAACAGCTGTACCGCTTGTTGGAGAAATTAATAAGTAGCCAATTAGTCCAAAATAACAGGAGTACTCAACAAAAAAACCGATTTCATATGTAAAATTAATAAAAACTTCGTACCATAACACCAAATCGATAAGTACCATTTATATATGTTATAATACAAAAATTTCATTAATTTTACAATTAGTTTAGACTTGATAAAATGTAAAACTGTCTGAGAACGCAAACAATTCCTTACAACTTTTCTGGGGAAAAAAAAAAACTTTGTGTGCCCCTCGAGTTCCATAGCTCCGCCAACAGTAAAACACATAATTTTAAAGTAACATAAGTTTAAAGCGTTGCAATAAATTTTGATCCATTATTACTACTTTTAAATTAAAGTTTATATTACTGATTTGTTTACATTTACGTTTATTTAATTTTTATTTTTGAAGCTTGCTTACAAGAAAGCGCACTTCATACTTTCAAGTAAACAATGTGTACTAGAGCCAGATCTATACAAAGTTTATATGTGTCTGATGCGTTACTCGCAACATTTGGCAGTAATAAAAATTGTTTATACTGCTTATGGCAAAGCCAAGAACCATTTCTAAAAATAGAATATTGTACTTCAAATTCATTCACGAACAAAGCATTAAATGATATATATTTTGTTTTCAGTTTTAAAAATTTAGTAATAAAGAAATTTATTGCAAAAAATATCAAATCTATCAGCCAATTTTGAAAATTTTCTGTGAAACGTGATGTGATATCATGTGAATGTGTCAATTACGTCATATATAAATCAATAAACTGGTACTTTCAGCAAGCAGTAGCTTAAACAAAAATGTCGTTATTCGAGGGATTGTTGTAAAGAAATGTGTCACCTAGGGTTTTTTTTCTTTTCTTTTCTTTTTTTTTTTTTTTAAGAAATCATGCAATTTAGTTGTACTAAAAGCGTAAGTCTGGAATAATATGACTTTCGTATTTTAACCATTGTTCTTCTGGTGGCTTTAATTAGTTATGCCAGTCAGATTAACCATTGGACGTCGCCACGGCCGTAGCCAAAAAAAAAAAAAAAATGGTTGGGTATATATAGCTGTAAAAAATTTTTTTCTCATAATTGATCTCCAGAGTCAACGCAAATAAAAAAAGAAAGAGAAAGAAAAAGAAAAACTACTAATATATTGACTAAAATTTCGGAGGGAGGGGGGGAATTAAACTTCCATGATCTCCCTCCCCCCAGCTACTGCCTTGACCATCTCGGTCTATAGCAGAATAAGCGATTTTTTACTATAACCATGATTTCCTACAATCTTAAGTTGAACGCATAACCCTGAAAGCTATTACTATGTAAAGGAAAAATTTTGTATCAAATCTAATTTAGCCAGTTAACCATTTTTGCACTGGAAAATTGCTTACCGTATGTCTGCAATTCTCTACAGATATATAAAGCAGTTATATAACGTGGAATAATAAGATATTTTTTCTTGACTAAAAATCATGTATTTTAGTATTGTAAAGTTCTTCGCATATGCAGTAAAATATGTTTATATGTTTCTTATGTGCGTCTTATGAACTGATAACGTATTATCTTTCTATCACACAGCATTTGGAGTTACCTTCAAAAATTGGCCACCGTGGACTTTCTCACCATTATAATTACCACACATTATGTCGAAGAAGCAAGACAAGCACAAGTTGTAAGTTCCTTTTTCTCATCTATTTCGGTAAAACTGCTACTATTTACTCAATAATCCCTCAGTCAATCTTCATGTAAGCTCAGATCGATATACATTTGTACTTGGTGATTTAAGTTTTAAAAGAAAGAGAGAGAAATTTTATTTTGATGGTACAATTTTTTTTTATATTCCTATACAATTTTTTTTATATTCCTGTAAAATGTTGCTAATTTCAAGTATGATTTTTTACTGCTAAAAAACTGGAAAAGAAGGAGAAAAAAATAACACATTTGAGATATTATAAAATACAGAGTGTCCCAAAATTATAACGACAAGCTTTCGGGTAGGGCGCATAAAAAGGATTCCAGATCACATAGAAATGTGGGTCAAAAACGTTGTTTTCATAAACTGGTTAACAAACAAAACAAAAGGTGTGGAAGTGTTAGAGTTAACATACCTTTTCAAATTTTATGAAAAATGGTTTATTCTCTGACAATTACAGCTTTGAAATGAAATACTGCCAAAAATGATAAATTTCAATTTAACATTTAAAAAAAGTTGATTTTTGTCAAAAAATGTTAGGAAATTTTGCTAACACTTCAGCACCTTTTGTGGAGTGAGCCATCAAAAGTTTCGGAGGTAAAGCCTGTGATCAGGGTGTCCACCAGCTACTAAAAAGTAAGCTACTAAATTTAAGATTATGCAACTTTTTTGGTTAAAAAATGCCATTTTCGTACTATTTTCAAATATCTGGCTACTCTTCCTATGATTCAGGCAACTAATTTAGTAATTGGAAAAGACTTTTGTTTATTGTACACCCTCTCAAAAGTATTCGAGTAAAAGTACAATTCTTAAGTTGGTAAATTATATTAAAAGTTATTTATCATAAAATATGAATCTTTAATTATTATTGTTTATATTTCTATAGATATATTCGTTTTTCAATAATTAGTTAATTATTTGGAAAGTAAAATAGGAAATTTCGCTTTTACTCGAACACTTTTTTCAGAGAATGCATTTCTCATTCGTTTCCAAGCTTTCTGCTTTCAGTGTAACTCCTAGAAGCCTCCCTACGACTGTTTATTTGCATGTCACAGCTATTGTAAGGGACCAAGCAATGATGCGGTCTTCTTGATGCATTTTTGCATGCATTTAATGAACTATTTATTTTATTTTACAAATGCCGAACATAGCGTCTAAGCCAATAGTTCACGGGCTCTCCAATACTTTTTAACAATGCCCTCATACTGAGAAAATACAGCACTTTATTTAAATGTTCAAAAGTCATTGGTTGATTAGTCACACAAAACACAGTCCGGGGAATTAAATGTATATGAAAAAAACAAGAAAATATAAAACAAGTTATTATTATTATTATTATTATTATTATTGATATTTTTATTATTATTTAATTTTGTTTCTTCTTTCTTTCTTAATGTTACTAGAAAATTTATAATGTTACCCGTGTTTAATCAGTGTATAGTTGTATGAAAAAGGTGAATTTATATGTAAGAGACAGAAAATACGTATTATGAGCAAGTAAATGAAAAAAAAAAATTGATTATTTCATCTTATTGTTTTTTTATGTTAGGATGTCAATAATATATTTTTTAACGAAGCTTTGGAAAAAGTGCTACTATTTTGGCTACTAAAATTAAGAAAAAGCATGCTATTTTGGCAACTTTTTAACGCTTCTGGGGTTACTAATGCTACTATTTTTGTTACCTGACGTTGGTGGACATCCTTCGGTGATGAACACTTCTGCGTTGCTTTCCTTTGCAGGTGGGGCTGATGCGAGACGGTCGCCTTCTGGCCGAGGCCAATCCCGAGTACCTGATAACGCGTCACAACGTCCTCACTCTGGAGGACGTGTTCCTGAAGCTGTGCGTCCAGGACATGCGCGCCACGGAGGCGCAGGAGGACCACGCGTTCGGAGAGACGGAAGAGGACGAGGACGCCCGCGGCAACTTGAACTGCGAATCTCAGGAGGATGTCTGGCTGAAGCAGAAAGTGAGGCTGGTTTATTTTTTTATCTCACTTTTTTTTTCAGGAAGCTTATGAAACGTAATTTAAACGTAACGTAACATCGTATGTCGCTGTATGTGTATTGTGTGGCAAACCTGTGCTATGGGTATCTACCTAGGGAGAAGGGGGTTGCCTCTGCGGAGGACTTTTTAAAGGGTTCTAACGTGCATTCACGTTACCTCTCGAGAACCCCCCCCCCAAAACTCAGATACGTAGCCGTGCGGTAGGCCAGAACACTGGACCATCAAGCTTCAGCCGTCTGTCATGTTCATTGTCTTATCCACTCGGCCATGGCACTGTGACGTTAGTTTGTTTTGTATTAGCGGCATCTGCCTATGAGGGGGTGCCTGGAGCGGAGAACTTTTTATAGTTCTAACGCGTATTCATTCACGTTACATCTTTAGAAAACTGGCTGAAACTCCGGAACGTTACATCCACAACTGAGCGGTAGGTCAGAACCCTGGACCTTCACTCTTCAGCCAACTACCTTTTTCGGTGTCTTATCCACTAAGCCGTGGTGAGGCCGTCACGTGGCATCTTACAGTAATTTAAACTTAATGGACGTAATTGTAAAATTCTGCTCATTGAGAGCTCCAGTTTTCACTGCAGTGCAGTGCAGATTCCTCCCCTTTCGGCACACCTGAACAAAAAATCTTCTTCTCCAAGAATCGAATCCACCTTTGAACCCATGTCTGACCTGTTCGCTCTCATTATTTTAAAAAGCCGCGACGAAGAAGACTCCAACTTTTCTGGATCTGCCACTGGGAAGCGTTTGAAACGTAACTTAAACTTAACGTAACGAAATGTAATTTAAGGTCCAATTCTACTGACTTAAACCTCCAGGTTTCACAGCAATGCAGTGCCGAATCTTCCCTTTTGAGAAAACTTAAACATGCACACACACACACACACACACACACACAAAAAACCTCTCAGAGAATTCAACCCAGGTTTAACTTGTTTGCCCTCATTGCCCTTGTTTGAACTGAAAAGACGCAGCGCAAAACCAAGGCCTTTGCCCGAAAATATCAGAGGAAGCAGGAGTTCAATTCAGATTTTCACGCTTTAATGTCCATGGCAAATAACAAGACTGTTCTCTTTCTCTTAAAGTAAGAACGACACGCCGATCTCTTTGTTTGCGAGGTCTTTCTTATACATTTCTTTATAAAGACCACTTAGTTTCTGTCGCGAGGGTTCAACATGCAAAAGAAAAAACTGTCATAGATTTAGATTCTAAGGACAGTGATTCAAAATAAATATTTTATTCGCTTATTGACTTTAACCTGTTAGCTTCTATCATTGACAGGACCAGCTTATTTACTGGGCTGCAGCAGGACGCATTCAAAGACCCATACCTGGAAGCAACGATAGGTACAGAGAAAGGAGAATTGCTGCCGTCGAGACCTGGCAAAGATGGCAGGGAACAAGTTAAATGTTTCTCTCTTTGCGTCTACCTCGCAATGAATATCTGACGATCTCAACGAGTGTGTAATCGCAACGCTGAGCTGCAGCAGAGCATTCAAAAACCTAACTCTGGTTACAAAAAGCGCGTCTTTTCGGTGATGCGAGGAAACAGATTAAGCCTGAGTTCAAGATTAAAAATGATTAGAAAGAATGAGCAGTCTCTGAGGAAATGCTTCGTCATACGTATCGTCTCTTTTTGAAACTTTTCTCGATCTCTGTCCCTGTGCAATGCACTGTTGTTTTTGTCTACTGAAGTATTAGTTAAAGTTACATGCATGAAAAACTATTTTTCTATGTTAATTTACCCAAGATTTGTGCTTTGTCTCAATGCTCCAGGCAGTTGATCTTGTGAAAGTTCTGAGAGGGATAATTCCCATAAATTCAAACTTATTTAAAAAAGTAAGCCAATAAGCAAACTTTTCCAGTCTGAAAGACCAACTGCGGAGGGGGGGGGGAAGGGACAAGTGCCCCTCACCTGGATCCGCCCCGCCAATGCCTCCGAGACATTTATCATTTTGCCAACTTAGAAACTTTTCACGTTACCTTCATCCCAATTTGTCCAGACTTTTAATCATTAGTTTGTTTGTAAAAACTGTCACTAGATGTCAGCACCAAAACTGCATATTGTCAACCTACTAATACTGAATGAACCGACTGACTCTTTCCCTCTGAGAGTCTCGGAAAGTTGTTTAAAGTAAAAGTAATTATGTAAAGTTGTTTTTACGCTAAAATTTTCGTGCATGTTTAAAATATTAAAATTATATATACAAAAAAGAAAAAAATGATAGGAAGATTTGTAATTATTAAAAAATAAGGTCCTGATTAACTGAAAGCTTTAATATCAAAACATATTTTATGATACCTTGAGTGTTACAAATAATTTAAATTAGATGCATTGCAATGAAAACTGGAATGAAGTGGACGGGATTTTACGTCACAACTGCTTGGAGGGCTGTAGTTCGTCTTCCACTACAATATTTTTCTAAAGGGTTTTAAGCGCTTCTAAAAGTTTTATCCTAAAAGTACAAAAATTAATTATTACTAACATTTAGGGTGAAAAATGTCCAAACAAACAAGAACATAAAATACTCCTTTTTTGAGCAAAAGGGATCTAAATTTCCTTTTAGCCTAACAAGGTTGCAAAAAACACTCAAAAGAAACTGGTGTTTAAAAGATAAAATAAGTTAAAATTTTGTAAGATAACACACATAAAAAGTACTTCAAGCAAAACACGGGTTTTGATCAAGCTAAACACGGGTTTTGATCGAAAAAATTTCGATCTTCTTCAATAGCAGTCGGATTTCATACACAGGTTGGGACATGTGACTGAAAAAAGAGTAAACTGAAAAGTTGTCTGTATCTGACCAGTGGTCTGCAAACTTTATGTTTCGACAGTTTTGCAAAATCGTGTTTTTAAATTTTTAAAATAGATTCATGCATCATGGCTGCCATGTTTGGCGATTTTTCGGCAAAGATCTAAGCAAGGTATGGACAACCTTTGGAAAGTTGCGGACCAAATTTAAGGATGTTAACGGATTCACGGGCCGTATAATCAGAATTTTTATGGGATTTTGAATGGTTTATATGGGGGTTTTATATGTACCGCAGGCCGGATCAAAAGCCTTTGCGGGCCTCATCTGGCCTGCTGGACGGACGTTGCCCATATGTGATCCAAACAATAAACTAAAATGCAACTGAACATGGAAAATAAGAAGAAGAATCCTAAAACTTCTGTCCAACATAATAAAACCAGAAAAGTAAATAGGGGCCGACGCAACCCTTATTTATTTTTATTTATCTGTCTATTTATTGGTCGAAAAATAATTTACGCCTTGAAAAACCATAATAAGTGGCCGCTATGAGTTGTATTGTTGCTATATTCTCAGCAATCTAGACTATTTAATCATGCTTCAAGTTTCATTTCAATTGATTAAACAGAGCGTTCGTTGTACACCAACACGGAAAATATGAAATGGCAGCCAAAGCATCCAATTCCTAGAACTGTGTTTCCCAACCACTGGTCCGCGTCCTCGGACAGGTGCCTGTTCACGTATATCCAATTTATTAAAGAATAATCAGTAGCCAGTGGCGTAGCCAGAAATAGGGGGGATTGTGACCCTCCCTATCTCCCACCCCACTGTCCGCAGAAAATGTCGTATTAACTATAAAGTATGCTCAATAGATAGTGAGCTGTGCGCGCGCGTCAAAAAAAGGGTCTCCAGATCTGTGGCACGCGATGAACGTTTCAATCGTCCACCATCTTGCTGGTAGTTAAGTCGAGCGATGGCAACGGCTGCCCTTTCTTCAGCATTGGGCAATCTAATCCAGTTATTCTCGCATTCTTCCATTTTTCAACAGATGCCAGTGCTGTTCAAAATAATCGTGACCCTTTTTTGACGGGAAATGACGTGCTAAAAATAGGGATGGACGCGAGACGCGAGAATTCTCGCATTGTCTCGTGAGACGAGACGCGAGACGAGACAGAGTCTTGTCTCACGCGAGATTTCTCGCGAGAATTCTCGCATTTTTTTCCGTCTCGCATAAATACGATCTGAAAAGCGACAATTTGCCTGAAGCCTCTACCGTTTAACATGCGTCTCCTTCGTTTTCGGTCCTGGTATACTATCAGCACTCTACAATACGCACAAACACGTAACATTTAAAATTAGAGCAGACGAGAGATATACAAAACACACAAAGGAGAGGATAAAGAAAGAGGCGGAAAAAAAAGAAAACAGAGAAGAGTTGAAAGAAAAATAATAAGTAAATAGGAAAGGCGGTACGGTATGTTCAAATCTGACCACTTTTAGACGGGGCCCGGGGCATTAAGTTTGGGGCCCCCCTTACTATCCCCTTTTTTACGCATTAAGCCCCTTTACTGAGCCCCCCCTTTTTAAGCATTTTAACCCAGTTTTGACCGCTGTTGTACTCGAAAATTGCATTTCAGTTAACTGTAGTTTTTGTACTTTAATCAAATCGTATTTATCACCCCAAAAAAATATCTCTAACTTGATCTAGTGATAGACAATTAGGTAATACCTATATTATAGAGGAAATTCAGTTTTTTCCCCACAATTACTCTTTCAGTACATATGAATTTATAATTTAGATAATCGGGATATATATGGGCCCCCTTTTTCTTCAGGGGCACCGGACTACCGCCCCCCTTGCCCCTGTGATAATCCGGTTTAGGGTATATCAGAGAGAGATTAGAAGTAGAGCAACTTGCATTCACATTGATGCTTAGTCTCAGTAGGTTGAAATATGGTTGAATATCCTTGGTTGAAATATCCTTGTACCAATATTATCCTCAAACTTTCCCGCACGTTGCTGCGTGCGTAGGGGGGGGGGGCTCCCACCCTGGTAACAACTTTCTAGGGGCGGTTAAATCCCTATTGTTGGCCTATTTTAAAGAGATTAAAATGACATTTTTTTTCTTATATATTAATATCGGACGGAAAGAAATGCAAGCAATTTTTTTAAAAACTATTTCTCTTTTCGTTTATATTATCATGTTTTCCCTTCCTTCGGCTTGCAAAACTTTTATAATTTTTTTTCCTCCCCATCATTTTATCTTGCAGTTGGGTTCCTATTCTAAAATTATCTTCGCCTGTTAGATGTCTTTTCATTTTTAAAAAAAAATCCACACTGGATATACATTAGGGGGATTATGGTTTAATTTTCTGTAAACAGGGCGACCATAACGACTGTAGTACTATCGCTAAAAATTATTGTGGAAAAGTACAAACGGATAGTCGTCAACAAATTATCTGTTCAGTAATTTAAAATATAAACAAAAAATAAGACGTCAATTAACCAACTGAGATACTATAATGAAATCTAAAAATGCACACACGGTAATGTTATTTGAAAAATTAGGCAAATAATTATAATTATCGTTAATATAATCTTGTTTTCATTAATATAAAAATTACACATATTTTAGAGACTTGAAATTGACGTTAAAGTAAATAGTAGAGATTTAATAAAGACTAAAAGTGTTCTGTTTATAATTTTTCAAGGGTTATCTTACAACCAACTGAACGATAAGTAATTCTAATTTGTGTTAATAAATCTCGCAGTAATTTCAACAGAGGAGATTACTTGAACTTAAAAAAAAAAAAAAAAAATCTGTTTTGTCTCATGCAGATATGATTTTAGTAAAATATTCGCTACTTCTCGTATGAAGAGCGGGTGCGCAGCTATTTTAAAACAAACGGTTGTCCATTTCATGCAGTGTCTGAGGTATTTAATGCTACAACTTGAACAGTATGATGTAGAACTACAGTATGATGTAGAAATAACACATTTTGAAAGTCGGGAGTTCTCTGCAAACCGCTAAGCTTTTCACTTTTCTGATCGCGAATGACACTGACGTAGTTTTTTGAGTCATTATATTGCAATGATGCCAGGTTAATACTCATGACACAAACTTTACATCAAGAGTCAAATAATTTTGCTTTTATTTTAGATTCCACATCACTGGAATTAATTGAAATTACTCATGTTAGGAAAATTTTCGTTTACTACAGTGCGAAGAACGGGCACGCAGCTAGTAAATAAAAATAAATACTATATTTTCGGTGTGACATTATATATACGGATTAAATCTCAATTTCTTTTACTTCAAATGCCGATATATGCTGATATAGTTATTAATATATCTACTAAAATGCCGATATATGCTGATATAGTTATTAATATATCTACTAAGGTGGTATATGTAAGTAATTGTTATTATTAATATTAATTTTCAATAAAATCCCAATAATAAGTTAGTATAAAATGGTAACGAAATCGCAGTCCTTAATTTTGCGAGACTCGCGAGACGTCTCGCGTCTCGCGCGAGACGAGACAGCAATTTCTTTGCGAGACGCGAGACGAGACACAGTGTTTGCGAGACGAGACGAGACGCGAGACGAGACAGAGGTTTACCACTGCGAGACGAGACGAGACAGCCCCGATTCTCGTCTCGCACGTCTCGCGTCCATCCCTAGCTAAAAAGTAAAGGATTCTCGTGGAGCTCTGTCACCCGCAACTATTTTTATAGAAATCCACTCTATTCTTCGTGACTGGCAACAATCCAAACGTCAGAGTTTTGACTGTCGCAGTGTTCCCAGAGCGGGAACACTGCGCGTTAAAGGATTAAAGAAAAGCTTATACCAAATTTTTCCTCTCTTGTTTCAGTCCCAACGACATTACTACCTGCCGCACATCGCAAGCAACGGTTCGGAGCACAGGCGCTCGCTCCTGAGCGATCCGGCTGATCCGGAAGCCGTCCTGAATCAGGAGAGGAACGTGCGGTCGACCCTACGGACCTCGGCAGTGCGCATGGGGGCACTCGTCAACAAGAATTTTGTGCGACTCAGGAGAAATATACCGTGAGTAAGAATTCACATTTCACCTTTTTTTTTGGAGACGTTGAAATGCACTAGACCGGCTGTCCAACGCTGAAAAAATGCAGCCTTTGCCACCGCTCGATTTAACTATCACCAGGATGGCGTTCGATCGAATTGCTAATCGCGTGTTACAAAGCTAAAGAACTTTTCTGACAGAGCTCGCTGTGCTACAGCGTTCAATCAAGTGATGGCAACGGCTGCACTCTTCCAACGTTAAGGGCCATTTAACCATATTTTTTTGTGCGACTTGTAGTGAAAGCGCTAGAATTAGGTAGCTTCATGGCACGACCACGACGCATTAAAGGGTTAATAAAACCTAGCATTACGTAAACTGGCATTGGCCATGCACAATTATCAACACTTTGTCCGTCCCGCGGTGGCCTAATCACTAAACTCCATTCCCGTAAGAACACGCTTTAAAATGAACCAGCACCCGGCTTGGCCAGTACAAGGGAGGGTGAACTCCTCTCGCTGCTGGGCTGCTGTGCAACCATGTACGCTAATGGGAGCTGGTGCTCGTAAAATCCGTTGTATTTCCAATATCCTCTATGTTTAACGGCTACCTCTGAGGGTGCCGATTTCAGATGGCTGGTCCCTCATCTGGAATTGGTTCAAAATGAGGGGACCCCGAGCTAAGTCAGACTTCCTTCTACTGGGGATCATTAAAATGAAGCCGCCCCTTCAGTCCCACTGACCTCAAAATACACATTTTGAGGTCTGTGTTTACACACAAATTTGAGGTCTATCTTCAGTCCTATATGGGGGGGGGGGGCTGGGACGCTCCGATGTTGCGCAAGTCATTAGCAACAACAACACACTTTGTCTTGTTTGTTTTTTTTTAACCATCTAGCTACTGACACGATGCATAATGTACCTTTTCTAAAATTTTAATACTTTTTATCCGCCAAATTTTTAAAGCCAGTTTTAGAAAATAAATAAATAAATAATTGAATATTTTAAAATATCGGCAGAAAAAAAATATCGAAATTTCAGATAAGGCACATCATACATCGTATTAGTTGCCGAAATTGAGATGAAGTATTAATTAGTGAAAGCAACAAGTAAAAAACTTTTCTCCATTGGATGACATGGAAATTCGCAGGTTCATTTTGGCGACAGGCAGATATCCCCTGATGTTTTTGTTTATCAACACTGTTAGTTAAATTCTCAATCGGTTCGCTCGAGATAGTTAAGTCAATCGTTTCTCTTTGTTTGTGTTGTGTTGTGTTATGGCAAAGGCTATCTGCCGAGGATGGGGGTGCCATGGTAGGAGGACTTTTAACGCGTATTCAAGTTTCATCTGGAGAAAACCGACCAAAACACCAGACCGTTCAATCGACAGCCGCGCGATAGGCCGGGCCAGGCGACGGCTGACGGCCTTCGCACGTCAGCCGTCTACCATTTTGAGTGCCTTATCCACTAGGTCAAGGTGAGGCTCGCTTCTCTTTCCTGAAGTACTAATAATAAGATCATGGGACCACGTTCGACTATCGGCTTGGGTGCAGTTGTGTTATTGTCTGTCTCATCAGCCACCAACCCGTATTCATGTAATTTTTTTCGATCTCGTCATTTTCGATCTCGTCATTCTCCATTCTACAGAGGGATTCAGGCACGTATCCAAAAAAACATTTTGGGGGGGGGGGGGGTCCAAACAGTAAAAAAGGCAGAATTTCACACAAAAATACTATATCATTACCATTTTAGTAACAAAAATTCAAATTTCGGGGGAGGGTCCGGACCCCCTGGACCTCCCCCCTAAATACATCCTTGATTACTCTGTAAGTGGATAGACAACAAACAATAATTGTAAACAGCTGATGAAATTTTACAATTAGGCTGCGTAATAGTGTAATTGTACGGTGTTCAGAAACAAAACAAAACAAAACAAAAAAGTGTGTGCGTGTAATCTTTACGCGCGATTGAAGTAAAACTTCTTTGACGTTTACGATAAATATCACTGAAATTATTAAACTTTAACTTAAAATAAATATCATATTATAATTTAATTATATTTATTATTCATGTACTTTACAAAGATTATATAAATGTTATATTCATATTATTCATTGGAAATAGGAATTTGAATGTCATCATAATATTTTATGTATGAAATTATAGGTTTGTGTTAACTATACTGTGAAACATAAATTTTACTCTCTAAATTTGCCAACTTTCTTGAAAATACAGCATCTATCGTTGTACCGAAACGCGTTGTTGATTGAAGTCGAGAAGTATTCATAGTTAGATCCAATTTTTCTTTTTAAAAATCAACTGACGGCTGAGATTCTTGGTAGCGAAAATTAACATTAAAATCTCCAGTAAGAATCACCGGTAATTCATGATAATTATTTAGAATCCAGGAAGCGTCCATGTTGTAGTATTATTCTTTAACTGTTTTCTTATACCATTGTTCCGTCGGGAGTTTGGGTTTGAATGGGAGGAATGTCCATAGTCTAGTATTATACTTTAACTCTGTTCTTTAACTGATGTTTTCCTCTGATTGTTGGGTTCGAATGCAGGTAGTGTAAATTTTTTTTAGTGTTTTTCTATCACAGTATTCTTAAGCGTTGATTTCGTCTGCTGATAGGTTTCGAATTATTTATCTGTATCCGTGTTTTTAAACTGCAGGTTCTATGTATTGTTTGGGAATGATTGCAGCCAGGGTCCGTTTCTTTGTGGTGTTCCATCCCCGTGTTAAACCGTTGCACCGTCTTGAGGTTGGGTTAGAATCCACAGAGTGTCCATTTGTTATTCTTTTATTTTGATCTTAAACCCTTTGCAGCCAGTGTTTGTTTCTTTGTGGTGTTACATACCCGTGTTCTTAAACCGTTGTTCCGTCTGGATATCGGGTTAGCATCCAGGAAGTGTCCGTGTTGAACTATTATTCTTTCACTTTTTTCTTAAAATGTTTTCCCGTAGGGTTTGAATCGAAAGAATGTCTTTGTTGTGGTATTTTTCTTTAACTGTGTTCCTAAACTGGTGTTTTCTTCTGTCGGTTGGTATCGAATGCACGTAGGGCCTATTATTGTGTTTTTCTATGGCAGTGTTCTTAAACCTTTGTTTTCCTCTGCTGTTTTTGCTCGAAGTATTATTCTGTTTAAAAATTTACATTTGGCTCATTATTATAAAGTACCAGGTTACCGAGCCATGCTCAGAATCTAAAGGCTCCTTAAGTGTAAAATAATGAGTACGTAAATGTCTTGGCACGTGACATCGAAGAAACAACCACATCAATTCATTAGGAAATTCGGAATGTCCTACACCAATCTTACAGTCCCCAAAATGGTTTCGGTTAATTTTTGTTTTTACTCTTCAGAAAAATGCAAAACTCCACGGTGAATGCAATCCATGTTAAAAAGTTTTCAACTATGATAGTAAGTATCCACATTTGTGGCAGCTTTGTAGATACTTAGACTGTTTACCCGAAGTATTTGTTGACGTCTAGCTGTTCTATGTCGTTCTCCTTCCAAATACTAATCATCTGTTTCATCTGCTTGTGTTTGAACTGCACGTTCACACATTTGGGCCAAGTGCTGCTGCCGGTGATCAAATGTTTCCACAGCTCGTTTTTGAGCTACACTTTCATGCATTTACGTCTTTATAATACATCTATGATGATAATTCTTTACGATTGAAATTGTAAATTTCTCTATAGTGCTTCAATTCAAACATAAAATACTTATTTTTTTCTAATTCAAAGAAAATACATCTTGCATAAACAAATTCTACAAACGTAAATTCAATCTTATAGATACATAAATATAGATGCCATAAAAGTATAATCTTACATAAATATGCTTTAAACATAATTTTATTTTATAAACTCACGCTTAAGAAAATGAAAAAGGTGTAACGCAATTTAAATTATTAGTACAAAAAGGAACACTTCGCAAATCATGAAATCAAAAACAGAATAGATCAAAAATATTCTTTTATAATAACCCTAACAACTACTTAAACGTTGACAATAATAGAACAAACGGATGGACTGAAGAAAATGGACTTCTAACCTCGAATAAATCAAAAATACATCGTTCCTATATAGTTACGCTGATCCCTGACTCTGTCACAATTCCAGTTCAACCACTCAAAATAAAACTTTTACATCATTAATCCAAACAGATTAAAAATGTATTGTCTAATAACTTAAAATTTACACGGTTCGTTGGTGCGATCAGCCTGAAAATTATCATAATTATGTAAAAAAAAAAGAAAAGAAAAAGAAAAAATCTGATAATCCACCCGTTCCCTGATTTTTAAGCGTTTTTTTTTTTTTCCTTGGTATTTTCAGCTCTATTTCATTTAAGAGAATAAAAAAAGCTAATCATTTGAGTGTCAGAATTATCTATTGCAAGTGACATTGACGTTACATTGAAGTCACGGTTATCAGGCTTTGGAGGGAAAATTACGATTCCAATTCGCTTAAGATAGCTTTTCTAAATTACTACTCAGTTTAACTTTTTTTTCAAAAATAAAATGGTTTTCTATGCATTAAGCATGGATATAGGAGAGGATGTTGATACCAAACGAAATGTTTCGAATACGAAATGTTTCTGCAGATTATACAATTCGAATTTCGATATATAATAAAAATTGAATATGAAGTTATTTGATTTTAAGTGGGTAAATATTAAATATTCTGAGTGTAGACATTCTATCACCCGCTGTAATTGTCTCCACAAAGGCCTTTATCCTTTAGTTTAATGATAGTACACAACACAAAACAACACAGTCTAATCCACGTCTAAATAAGAATTGAAAATTTATTAGAAAAAATCTTAGTAACCAGATTTCAGCCTCCCAATTTACTGCTTCCACATATGGGCAACTTCCAGCCTGCGGCCGGATGGGGCCCGCCATGGCTTTTGGACCAGCCCGCAGAACAAGTCAAAACCCTGTATAAAACCTATATAAAACATTCAAACTTCCATATAAATCCGAATTATACGGCCCGCGATTTCGCTAACATCCTGAAGTCAGGCCCAGGAGTTCGCTAATATCGTAAAGTTCTGCCCGCAACTTTTCAAAGGTTGTCCATACGATGATAAAATAAATGAGTTGAAATCATCAACTGCAGTGAATGAAAACTAAACTGATGGCTGATCACCTGCAAAATTAATTTGAATATCGGCTGCGAGCCCAATTTAGGAATCGATTGTATCATTATAAATTTTTTCATCGGAGTTTCAAAGATCGTTTCATTATAAACGGTTGTCCCTTAAAAAAAAAAAAAAAAATCGTCAGGGTAACTACATTTAAATATTTATCGTCAACTTGGCGGAATAAGGCAGTTAAAGTAGAATTCAACCTAGTGCCGTTATTTAAAAAAAAAAAAAAGAAATGGAATTTTCATGTTACGTCACAGGATCTTTTTTCTTACTGTGAATGACTGAAAAGGGTGTCATTTTCATTTAAATTATTCGGCTAAGCTGAAACTTTTATGCACTTTTGAAATTCGCATCATATGGATCAATAAAATACATGAAAAATCTTTATTGTTTTAGTATATACGCGAAAATACATTTAGCTTTACGTTAGTTACAAAAGGATAATTGTAATAAATTCAGGCAATTTTTCACATAAGATTTACGAGTAGTTTTGTATTAATAACTATGAATTAAAAATAATTAAATTATTTACGTATATTCCATCAAGGTGCTTGCGGGGATGGCAACGAAGATTCTTTTCTCTTTTTCTTTCGCTGGTTGCCAGGACGATATTTTGAAATAAAAATAACTTTTTAATTCTAAACAAATTTATGTAGCTGAAAGGTGTAATATATCTAGTTACTAAAATATTTATTTGTCTGTGTACTGGATATCAAATTCCATTTATTTTGTTTCTTTGCGAAATTAATTTTTACTATTATATATCGATGACGTGTATTTTTTAATCCGCCCCAAACTTATTTGAGCGTCCCTTTTAGGAAGATTGCATTAAGTGTGTTTTTCAAACGCTCAATAGATGGCGCTACCATCCAAAAATTTTAAATTTAAATTTTGAGCGTTTTAGAGTTTTTTCAATCACGTGACCTAGCTCAATCGTTTCAGGGGCCTAAGAAAACCCCAGGTACGAAATTAAAAAAGAATCCTTAGAGCAGTTTTCGAGATCGCTCGGACATACACACACACACACACACATACATAAACATTCCTCGTTTAATATAAGAGCGGATAACTCAAAAACATATGAGCAATATTAAAAGATTACATATTATTTAAGTACAGACAAACAATATTTATGTATCATGGCAACCAATCATGTCACGTTTTTACTCATAATTCCATTAAATATTGTATTAATGTCATTGAAAACATGTGAGTAAAGCAACGGAATGCACCATAGTGCCACTTTCTGTATTCGGTGCGTAGGCCTTGTTTATCGGAGGTGACGGGTTGGGTCGCCGCCTGTAACAACAGTGAGAGACAGTCAGCAGGATCGCCGCCTGTTCAGCGAAAGACCTCACACAGTGGCTCTGACAAGAGCCGGTCCACTTATCCACTGAACAGGGTCATCAGACAGGATCTTGCTTCAAAACAGGTAGGGAGTAATGTCGACGCGCAGGGAGCACAGTCGACGTTCTCAGGAACGAAAGCCCGAGAGCTGTTCCGCAAATAATTAAACTTATAAATCTGGAAAAAGCTTGTTAAGTGTGACGTCAATATGAAGCAAAAATCACTTGCAATAGCTAATTTTGTCACGCAAATGATTAACTTTTTTGACTCTCGGATATGAAATGTTCCTGAAAATAGCGAAAAATCGCTTAAAAATGAGGGAACGGGTGAATTTTCAGATTTTTAAAATAGCGCAGATTGTTTTCTATATTTTTATACATGATTATGGAAATTTTCAAGGGGATCGTACAAACGGTGTAGAAATTATCAGGCTTTTTGTCCTTGACATTGCAATGTTTTTGCAGTCATGGAGGAATGAAGAAGCAAGTGGGAAAAAGATACGTCATTTCCTTTACTGAGCGTTACTTCCGTCAGAAAAAAAATCTGAGTTACCCCCTAGTTGCGCCTAAAGAAGTTTTACTTTAAAAACTACTACTTTAACTTTAACTTACGTTATTAGACAATGACTTTCAGCCTCCAGTTTAGTAAAGCTTTCAACTGTTACGGAAGCTGATAGAAAATTAAAAACTTGCTGTTACGGACTATGGTGATTCAAACAAGCGGAAACGCTAATTTTACCCAGTCCAGCTGTTTCAATCCATGGTTTTATTTTTGTCAAAAAGCAGCATATTACAAAGAACGTTATTTTATTAAAGCTGTAGCGTGCTTTCTGCTGTAAGGATAACCTTGGCGCTTTCCTATGGGGAAAAACGTCTTTGTGTTTACATTTCTTCACTAATTGTCAGAATGACTGAATAGCTTTTAGAAAATCATTAATTTTTTTTTTCATGAAATACAATAGATTTACCAACTGTTGACGTGTCTTAACATTTATATTTTATGATTTTAAATACGGAAGTTCAATCGAACATACACCAACGTTTTATAGATTGATTTACCTTTATTTTGAATGAGACAACCTTATTCAAAAAATTGCCTACCTTTTCAAAAGCCCACTAGACGTGAACGTAAATGTCACAGTATTTAAAGGATAATCCCTGCTGATTCCGCTGTGTGGGCTAGGCGAGAGGGCTCCGATGGCTAAGAGAACTCCAGCATATTTTAACCGCTTGACACATTGAGGCTCGACATGCATACACTCACTAATTATAAACTAATTAATTAAATTTACACTAAACGCTGGATAAGCGCATGCGTACTTGAAAAAAAAAAGCGGTCTGCTTTCATTTTTAAAACTTTCCAACGAAATTGAAAATGCTTTAATTCAATCTACAGAGAAACGATTTCTAGCAATGAAACATTTTTTTTTCCCGTTAAAGAAAATATTCGCTCAACATAAGAATTTGAAGGAGGTGCCCTCAAAACGAGAAATACAAGACAAAATAACGCATTTAACTTCTGCTCTTTTAAGGTTTTTAATACATGTACCCATTTTTTATCAACACTTTGAGTTTGATCGAGCTGGTAGTTATACTCTTTACCAGACCGTAAGTTTTCGAAAGTTCATAAGCTTAAAATCCTTCTTCCGAATCAAACCCCAAAACAGAAGCAGCATCACAAATTTAGAATGAACGAACTGAGTTCCCGTCGGTTACCATTATCAAAATGTGGGACAAACTAGATAGGACGTCGGGACGCGGGACAATTGCAATTTTACGTTCACACGTTATTACTTTTTCCTCCCTTAAATTAAAGCCTACCCGTATTCATATTTTACAATTCTATAGCCGTCAACGTAAGTGAAAAGACCCTTGAGTTGTACAGTACAGCGCATATTAATTCGTCCGCGATGAAATTTAGCGGGTAATGATATGAAAAAGGTTGGCCACTCCTGCAATGAACAGTCTTATACGAATTTGTTGTGAACACATTTTACGACTACTATGCCATGTGTAAACATCTGTCTTTTTTCAGGTTAATTTTCTTTCAGCTGTTCGTTCCTACCTTCCAGGTCATTGTTTTCTGTTTGTGTGTGGGTGGCGAACCTTTCAACCTGCCCCTCGCCATCGTGAATTTAGAGGAAGACGCTGCCGGGAAATCGGAGTACTTCTTGGAACATTTAAATTCTAAAACAGTACATCAGGTAGGATTCACGCTTAATTTGACATTCCCAACTAGATCTGCCTTTAAAAAAAAGTCCTTCATTTGGAATTTATTTAATTAATTTTTTTAAAGTTGCACTTGCTAAGTAATAATAATTAAACCCTGCTACCAAAAAACTGGATTCAGTAGCGCATTGGACACACGTGGGTTCAAGGCCTGTCCTGCTCATCCACACTTTCGTAACCATAAAATCTGGAGTGCGGAAGCATATGCCCTAACCAGCCTGACGCGGAGCTTCCAGTGTTTAGTTCCTCAAGCAACCTTGATTATCGACCCACTCAAAGGATGAAAGACTGAATCAACCTTAACCAACCCGGGAATCGAACCCCGGAGCTATGGCACAGCAGCAGAAAACTAAAAAGAAAGGGTGACTTACAGTTTGAGAGACTTCTGCGTACTTTCACGCTATCTCAACAACCTAAAAACCAATATTATCAAATTTGAATCAAATCAACTATAATTAAAAGAAAATTATGAACTCCAAATACTAGCTTTCAGAGATATAATGTTGAACGATCGTCCATGATATACTCGTGTCTTTGATAGCAACTGTTCGTTCGTAAATCCAGAAAAAACTAGAAATTAGTCAAGAGTTTGTGTGTGTGTGTCTGGGCCGCTCAGAAGCTGGGGAAGATGCCAGTTGGGGAAAGACGCAAGTTTGCTGCTAGTTAGTATTTTTTTTTCTTTTGGTGTGTTTGTGTTTGTATCAACAGATAACAATACTGACCCTCTTGTGTGGCGAATCTTATCCAAGTGTTATGGCGATTGTGAACTAATCTTAACCCTTTGAGGCACAACCCTTTCCCAATGCTGAAAAAAGGGCAGCCGTTGCCATCGCTCGACTTAACTACCAGCAAGATGGCGGACGATCGAAACGTTCATCGCGTGCTACAGATCTAGAGACCCTTTTTGGACGCAGCTGGCTGTGCGCGCACAGTCACCCCGTACCTTTTAACACACGACCGAAATATTGCTGCAATTCCAAAAATGTGATAGATCAGGTTTGATCTTCCTCATCTACTATCGTCGCAATCCTTATGTTGGAATAAATGGAGCCTTAAGTGTTACCGGATTTATGTGCACCTTCTGTCCTTTAACGATTCTCATTACCATTCCAATTTCCCGATACTGCTGTTGATTATGGCAGAGGGTGCCCATGGATTCTGTAGATGCACTTCCTTTAATACACGCTATTATGATTGTGATCCCTATATTTTAATAAATGGAGTTTAAATCGCAGCCCAAATCAATCCTTCAGCACACTATTTATCATATCTGCAATATCGTATTCTATGCTATTGTTACTAAGGACAGGTGGTGCTTATAGATTCAGGGGGCACTTGAAGTGTACCTACGCACTCTATAGACTTGGCTATTTTGTGGTTTTGTCCGTATTTATGAACTTCTCTGTTCTTCAAAAACCACATTTTGCACGATATATTAGACAAAAATATGTTGATGGTTTATCAACCAATTTTCCGATAAATTCTGGGTTTTGAAAAGTAGGGGTGGGGGCAAAGTATACTTTGACACCTCTCTGAAAAATCTGGGGATCAAGTGCCCCCTCTGCCCCCCCCCGGTTCTGGCGCCAATGATTCCCCCTTATATATGAGGGAACATGCCTCAGTTTACATGAGTTCATTTAATATTGAATTTTTTAATCATATACATACTGGGAAAGCAATTAATAAACATATATAACTAATTAAGGATTGAAGAATACAGTACATTCTTTTTTCATTATCTATTTCAAATTTGTCTCTGCTAAGAAAAAGAAATCTTTAAATATAGCGTCTCCCTCGAATTACGTCATCTAAAATAAATGTTTTGCGCGTAAAATAATTAAATGTAATTAGATCATTAATTAGCTAATTAGTTCGCATATTATTGATAGTTAAATTACTATTAAAAAGAAATCCACAGGCTTTGCTTCTCACACATATAATTTTATTATCTCAATAAAAGCGGCAGCTCCTCTCTTTCACCAACTTACTTCATCTTGCGACTTCTTTACAGGTACGTTATTCGAACTTGACGCCAGCTCTTGACTCTGTGAAATCCGGTGAGAACTGGGGAGTTTTGTATATAGGTCCAACGTTTACGGACAGTTTATTTAACAGGTAAATAAATCTACTGTTTTGTATTTTCATTCGCTTAGCCCAGCAAATCTCATTTTCCATTCTTCCTAAAGGATATTGATTTATACAATTCATTAATCGTTAAAAAAGACTGTGAAAACTATTCCAAAGATGTGTGTTCATTCTTATTTTCAAAGTTCTCTTGGGAAATAACCCTTTAAGGAAGTACTATTGACTATCAATTTGATCCACCCACTTGACCAACTTGAACTTTTTATTTTCATTTTATCTCCAAAAGTAAAGGTGAGAAATTTCTCCTCTTTAAATATTTGAAACCGACCGTAAAAAAGTAGTGTGAAAGCATATGTGCTTGATTGAAATTATCAAAACAAATTTTATTTCTAAGAATAAAGAAATAAACAAGTATAAACTCATTGCATATAAATTTAAAGTATCCATCTTTTAAGGAAAAAATAATAATTAAGTTGCAAAATATACCCTTAACTAACAGGTAGTGAGAGTTAAAACTATTCTCTGGAAAATTTTCTCTTGTAAAATAGTAATAAAAAACAGAATTGTTTTTAAAAAATTACACTGCATCAGAATTAAATAGTAATGATATTAAATTAATACAAATTAAATTCAGAAAGCTTCTTTGACAGCTATATTGCACCTATAAGTAGTATCTCTACGATACAATTACACTGCTGGCCATCGTAAATGCAACACCCTGAAGGAAGCATGCAAATAATATGAAATTTACAACATGCATTAGCTGAGGTGAGATATGCAAATGATTAGAATTTCAGCGCAGACGCACATCAAGCGCACCTGTGGCGCCACCTCAAAGCGCTATTTAAGGCTTGGAGATTTCGACGGTTTCAAGTACAGCAATTGTGTTTTTCTTGCTTTTTTTTTCAAAAAAACGATAAATTATGCCTCGTAGGAAACAACGATCATCTTTTGATCAAGTATCCGAGTTTGACAGAGGAAGGATAGTGGCATACCGAGATTGTGGGTTATCTTTCAGGGAAATCGGTCGTCGTATTGGACGAAACCAAACAACTGTGATGCGGATATGTGATCGTTGGGTGCAGGAGGGTACGACGGACAGACGTGATCGACCGCATCGACCTCAGTGCACCACGTCACGTGATGACAGGCAGATTGTACGCATGGCAGTGACGGACCGCTCAGTCACATCACGAACCATATCACAGCAGATTCAGTCTGTAACGCATCATCCAGTGTCTGCGCGTACCATTCGACGTCGTTTACAGCAGAATGGTCTGTCCGCAAGACGTCCGTTGCTTTGTCTACCTCTGACGCGGAACCACAGACGTCTCCGCCGCCAATGGTGCGATGAAAGAAGGATGTGGACGACAGAATGGAATGAAATTCTCTTTACTGACGAGTCACGCTTCTGTATGCAACACCACGACGGTCGGATTCGAGTCTGGAGACACCGTGGAGAGAGGATGCTGAACAGCTGCATTATGCACCGTCACACTGGTCCTGCACCGGGTATTATGGTATGGGGCGGTATCGGATATCTCTCTCGCACTCCTCTAGTACGCATTGCCGGTACTTTAACCAGCCAGCGCTACATCTCCGAGGTGTTGGAGCCAGTTGTCCTTTCTTACCTTCAGGGCTTGCCAACAGCCATATTTCAGCAGGATAATGCACGGCCACACGTGGCACGCATTGTCCAAGGGTTCTTCGTCAATCACCAGATTGAATTGCTTCCCTGGCCGGCGCGCTCTCCGGATCTTTCGCCGATAGAAAACATGTGGTCCATGGTTGCTCAACGACTGACCCAGAGTTCATCCCCAGCTGTCACACCAGATCAACTTTGGCAACGTGTGGAAGCTGCTTGGTCTGCTGTACCCCAAGAACACATTCAAAGTCTCTTTGAATCAATGCCGAGGCGTGTGGCAGCTGTGATCTCCAACAACGGCGGCTACTCTGGGTACTGATTTTGGCAGGAACCACGCTTCATAGAATGCTGTAAATTTAATCATTTGTTACTTGGTCAACATGTTATCTACACAATAAATTTTGTTGTGATATCTCTTGTTTTTCTTGGTGTTGCAATTTGGGTGGCCAGCAGTGTAATTATATTAGAGGGGGGGGGGATCATTTCATTACCGTGCAAATGCAGTTGAAGAAGACGTTCTGAAATGTTCCGTCTGTAACTTTTTTCTTCATTTTATAAATATCATGATTTTAAGAAGATAGAGCAGCCTTTAAATGACAATTTTCTATTATTGCTCATACGCTCTTTAGAAATAAGTTTTTTTTTTTTTTTTTTTGGGTTAAAGGTATATGGAAGGAATGAACGTAGATAATGAAACAATCGAGGCCAGTACCATCGTGCTGTATTTAGACATGACGAGTAAGTACACAAACAACTGAGTACGTTAAGAAATAACTTTAATTATGTTTTCCCTTTCTTCTTTTTCTTTTCTAACGTGAAACTAAAACCTTTTTATTTCACTTCAGATCAGCAGATAGCCGTCACTCTGCACACCAAAGTAATGGAAGGGTTCCAGCTGTTTGCTCGACATTTGTTGGAAAACTTCTCTCTAAATCCTCTCCTAGCCGAGCCTCCGTTAATAGTAAGTACAAAATGTTGTGTTCAGCCGAACATGATGTTTATAAATTTAAATAAATGAGTAAATTAACAAAAAATATGTATCGTGAGGAGTGTACAGGTTATAAAACCATTTTCCAACACAACCCTATATTTGAACATACACAACTGCGTAACGAATAACTGTCTGATAACTTTCTCGTTTATTATGTTTGCCAGGATCAGGCAGTTCAGGTTATCGAATGTGCCGTTTAGAGCTACTAAAGGCCTTCTGGGAGTTTCCCGTTGCAAATTGAACCCTCATGAGAAGGGGGAACTTCTGAGTATTCGCACCCTCTTGGAAACTGCTAGCGATCGCCGAGAGAACTTTCGAAACCACAGATTTAGCATGCACGTACACCGTATGTTACACGGTGGTCTTCCCAACCCTCTCTAATTTAAAAAAGCATTTCTAACTATCTTCTTATTACAGTAGCTTCTTTTCTCCACAATAGAGCAAGCTGTATTATAATTGAAGTCAAATCTGCTCTGCTTTTAGCTTAACATTGTTAATATTTTGTTTTTTAACTCTAAGAATTATTATTTGATAATCATTTTGGCTTCATTTCTTTTACAGTTAGGACGTCCAATATATGGACATGAAAAACCTGATTTCACAGAATTTATGGCTCCAGGTATGATATTAGGGTAAGTGATACCGTTAAAAATTTCTAAAAACTTTTTTGAAATATTTATATTATGTCCCACAAATTGCCATTTGGTGATCTATATCTTCCCCATAGTCATCCAAAAACATCTATTGAAATGTGTGTAATTATTCAATTAAAAACCTAACCAAAACACTTAATTCGATGTTGATTATTAAAAGTGTTTAAAATCTTTTGAAAATTTTTGTGGTTTTTTTTTAACACTTCCAACAAAATTGAAAAAACTTTTATGACTTCAATATGTCTGTACGTCCGTGCTCTAATTGCCATAATTATGCATCAGTAGGGATGGACGCGAGACGCGAGAATTCTCGCATTGTCTCGCGTTCTCGCATTGTCTCGCGAGACGAGACGCGAGACGAGACAGACATTTTTTTTGCGAGACGAGAAAGAAAATATTTTGCGAGACGAGACGCGAGACGAGACAGAGTCTTGTCTCACGCGAGATTTCTCGCGAGAATTCTCGCATTTTTTTCCGTCTCGCATAAATACGATCTGAAAAGCGACAATTTGCCTGAAGCCTCTACCGTTTAACTTGCGTCTCCTTCGTTTTCGGTTCTGGTATACTATCAGCACTCTACAATACGCACAAATACGTAACATTTAAAATTAGAACAGACGAGAGCTATACAAAACACACAAAAGAGAGGATAAAGAAAGAGGCGGAAAAAAAAGAAAACAGAGAAGAGTTGAAAGAAAAATAATAAGTAAATAGGAAAGGCGGTACGGTATGTTCAAATCTGACCACTTTTAGACGGGGCCCCGGGGTTTAAATTTTGGGGCCCCCTTACTATCCCCTTTTTTACGCATTAAGCCCCTTTACTGAGCCCCCCTTTTTTAAGCATTTTAACCCAGTTTTGACCGCTGTTGTACTCGAAAATTCAGAGCCTTATTATCGCATGGGCAAATCGGGACTTTGCCCAGGGCCCCCCGGCTCGAAAGGGCCCCCAATATCAAATGTTGTTCTGAAATATTCTTTTTATATAAAAATTTTATGAAAAATAAAACAGATTTCATAGATTGGGGGGGGGGGCCAAATTCATCTATGCCCGGGGCCCCTGTTGGTCATAATCAGGCTCTGCGAAAATTGCATTTCAGTTAACTGTAGTTTTTGTACTTTAATCAAATCGTATTTATCACCCCAAAAAAAATATCTCTAACTTGATCTAGTGATAGACAATTAGGTAATACCTATATTAAAGAGGAAATTCAGTTTTTTCCCCACAATTACTATTTCAGTACATATGAATTTATAATTTAGATAATCGGGATATATATGGGCACCGGACTACCGCCCCCCCCCCCTTGCCCTTGTGATAATCGGGTTTCGGGTATATCAGAGAGAGATTAGAAGTAGAGCAACTTGCATTCGCATTGATGCTTAGTCTGAGTAGGTTGAAATATGGTTGAAATATCCTTGTACCGATATTATCCTCAAACTTTCCCGCACGTTGCGGCGTGCGTAGGGAGAGGGGGGGCGGCCACCCTGGTGACAACTTTCTAGGGGCGGTTAAATCCCTACCGTTGGCCTATTTTAAAGAGATTAAAATGACATTTTTTATTCTTATATATTAATATCGGACGGAAAGAAATGCAAGCAATTTTTTTTTAAACTATTTCTCTTTTCGTTTATATTATCATGTTTTCCCTTCCTTCGGCTTGCAAAACTTTTATAAATTTTTTTCCTCCCCATCATTTTATCTTGCAGTTGGGTTCCTATTCTAAAATTATCTTCGCCTGTTAGATGTCTTTTCATTTTTTTAAAAAATCCACACTGGATATATATTAGGGGGATTATGGTTTAATTTTTCTGTAAACAGGGCGAACATAACGACTGTAGTACTCTCGCTAAAAATTATTGTGGAAAAGTACAAACGGATAGTCGTCAACAAATTAATTGTTCAGTAATTTAAAATATAAACAAAAAATAAGACGTCTATTAACCAACTGAGATACTATAATGAAATCTAAAAATGCACACACGGTAATGTTATTGGAAATATTAGGCAAATAATTATAATTATCGTTAATATAATCTTGTTTTCATTAATATAAAAATTACACATATTTTAGAGACTTGAAATTGACGTTAAAGTAAATAGTAGAGATTTAATAAAGACGTACTATATCCGCTTTATTCGTAATACTGCTATTAGGTGTACCGGGAAATAATGTCATTTACAGTAAAATCAAGCAAATAAGTTCTTAATTATCACAAAGCTATGCCTAAACATAGGATTTGTATTTTTTATATTTCAACGCAAGATACGGATTTTATTTTATTTTATTTTATTTTATTTTTTTTTTTTTTTTTTTTTTTGAGATAGAGTTGTCATTCTTTTTAGAGAACTAATTTCAGAATGAAAATAAATATATTTTTAGGTATTCGCGGGGGCTGTATTTTACATCAAGAATTTTATCGATATTTATTTTTTTTTAGAGAGGAGGGATTTGTGAAAAAAATGTTCTGGTTGCCTACCCCCCCCCTCCCTCCTTTCCGTTCCACAAGTTACGAATATGGATGTTATATTATATATACATATGTATAGATATGCTGGACTTCCATGTGCTTTCTATCACTCCAGATTGGTATGTCGATTTTTCAGCGCTTTTTCAATTATTTTGATATCTTATTGTTTTCCGTTTTTCCTTATTTATAGTACGATAGAGCCTAAAACGTGTGGAGTGAATATCTCTTTTGATATGCCACACAACCGAAATCCTACTATTTTGTTTGTCTTTAATTATAATCTACTGGTTATGGCTCCTGACGATGGTGCCAGTGGTTATAATTCCCGTTCCATTCTCATTTGGCTCAGCATCTATTTTTTTTCCACTTGTGGTTTGTAACTCTTGCTTCTGCTGTTATATATTTTTTCACGCGGGGTATGTCATATTTGCAGAATATTTTGTGTTTTACTTATTAGTTATATATATATACAGGGTGATTCTCTACTAGACGGCCGAACTTGGAGGAGTGTAGGGGGTGCAGAGACGGTTCAGAAAAACATAGTAATATATGGGCGGAAACGTCATCTTCATGTGCCTTTTAATAATACCTTTGGAAGAAGTCTTGAAGTGTGCGCCTCATTTCTTAACCAAGTTTCATAAACAATGGCTTTCCTCAGACAATTTCATAGATGTAATGAAAGAAACAATTCTAAAATAACAATTTTTATCAAGTGCAATCAGTGAAAGAGGGATTAGTTTTTGAAAAACCATAGACTTAACAACATTCGACGTCTTTTTACTTTAAAAACCGAATTTCAGTTTTTCATTTGTTGTCTTCGAAAATCTGTTTTCTTTCTTTTTTCTGTGTGAGTGTGGGGCCCCGACAAAGGGTGGGCAGTCTGCAGGCAGTCGGACACCCTGGCCAGTCCGACCCTGGTTTTGACTCTGCGTTGCGTATGCTTGTTTAGTTAATTAGCCAGATGACAAGAAAACGTGCTACAGGGCCGTCCACAAGGGTTGTGCTGTGGATGCAAGGCACTAGCGCCTCGGATTCATAGGGGCACAAAATTAGCACACATCAAAATTCACCTCAAAATCCACAATCCACTAATCCACATCAAAATTAGCTTTATACTTCTTATCGTGTCAAAAAAATTAAGGGGGGAATTTCAAAATATTTTATAAATCATATAATTTGACAGTTAGTATTGCTATTCTGCAGCTTCAAAAACTAAAACACCATTTAAAAAGAGTCATTTACTGCTGCTTGACAAAAAACAACTGCTGCTTTGCTTGAAAATTTCCATTCTGACTAACTTTCCAATGCCCATTATCTCTGTCATCTTCACTCAACCCTAGGGAGAAAAAGACTTTCAGTAAAAGAATGGATAAAGCGTTGTTGCTGATTCGGTTCTGGGCAGATGTCATTATCCATTTCCTGGAAAACTCGTGTGTGTGAAAGAGTATGGGCGAAAATCTCCAGTCTTGGTATATACCTCTAAAAGCGACATTTTACACAGAACAATATCACCACCCCTTGTGGTAAAGTTCGAAAGACTGATGGGCTTTGCAGTAACACACATGTAAAGCGATTAGTATTGTATAGTCGTTCATTTTTAAAGGATGAAACTTAATTGCTAGCACGTTTTCTCCATACATTCCAGAAAACCGTAAGTTTTCTTCACGCTTCCTTTTTACTGATAGAGGGGCGACGCATGGGGTGATCGTTAATTGTAGAAACGGGACAGTGGCTGCTTCCGAGAAAATTAGGACCACCCACACACCATTTTTTAACAAGATGTTTTCACTGCATTCGACCCAATAAAGAGATCAATGAAGAAAATTTACGATGTTTCAAGAGCTTGCTGTTTGCAATTTCTTTTTCAGGAAATACGGTTTTTCTTATAATAAAAGAAAAGAAATAATTGCTTTTCTAAAACTTTTTAAGGGGACAAAGGGACTTTAAAATTGAAAACTATCATTTCTTAATTTTTAGTCTCAAAGTATACGTACAGTTGCTTAAAATAAAGGTTTGCATTTACATTAATACTAAAAATAAAAAATTAAATCTTTTTTTAAAAATTATGGTAATATCTAAATTATGGTAAATGGTAATTTAAGAAAAAATGGGCCATAAATATTTTTTTCAAAATATCTCATGTGCATTCCAATTTAATAAAAAGCTGTAATTTTTTTTTATAGTAAACTTGTAATGCATGTATGAACATAATTGTACATTAAATTTTCAAACAAACGTTATTTAATAGAGATATAGGAATTTAAATGTAACAATAGGATGGAATTTGAAACAAACAAACAAAAAAAAGCTTCATCTCACGTGAATTTATTTTTTATATAAAGCTTGCCTTTGTCCAGGGGCGTAGCCAGGGGGGGGGATATCCGGATATATCCCCCCCCCCCGAAATTATTGGATTAGTGATGAAATTCCGTCTATTTATACACATAAGTTCAGATCTCCCCCCCCCCAAATTTTCCTGGCTACGAGCCTGCCTTTGTTACACATAAAAATGAATGCACAGATATGTTCATACATATATTGCAAGTGTATATTAAAAAAAATATGTCTCTTTTTATTAATTTTGAATGCGCATGGGATATTTTAAATAAAAAAGTAGAAGACGTATTTTTTCTGAAAAATATCAATTTTCATTTTAAAAATTATTATTTTTTTTTATTTTTAGTTTCAATATAGATGCAAACTATTATGTTAGACAACTATGATTTTGTGTGAAACAACTATACATATGATTACAAGTAAAATTTAAAATGGAAAGTTTTGAATATTTAACGTCCCTTGTCCCCTTAAAGATCATGAAATGTTTGCTTTTACAAACAGGAACAAAAATTTTTAAAAATTACATCTGTTTTAAGAAAGATGTATATTTTTTAACACCATTATCGAGGAACATTTTCTTCAAAAAACGTTCCTCGATGCCTGCGTTCTTTGGGGGGGAGGGGGCTCAGATCTTTCCAGGGGGTCTGATCCGTCCATAGCGCCCCAGCGCTACGGCCTTGTTGCGAAGTTTGTAATTTCCTCTTCAGGCAATACGATTTTTCTTATCTCTAAGGAAAAGAAATAATTGATTTTCCAATACTCTTTAAAGAACATAAAACATAAAATGTTTGCTTTTACGTACAGAAACAAAAATTAAGAAATTTGCATCTCTTTATAATTTTTTTCAAAAAATGTTCCTCGATGACTGTGCTCTTTGGCCTGGGTGAGGTGGCTCAGATTTTTCTGGGGGGGGGGGGGAGCTGAGCCGTCCACAGCGCAACGGCCCTGCTATTAAAATTGTGAACGTTTTATATATTTTAAAGGATTTTTCAGCGGTAAGTGGAATTTTATGACTACGGTGTTTCATACCTAAATATAAACTTAGTGGTATAAATTTAACACGTCATCTGCTTTTGCTTTACTTCGTGGGTGGATGTTGAAAGAAGCGCATATTTCAATTAGAGGTTTGTTTAAATTGTTCTGTACGATTTAAAAAAAAAAAAAAAAAGATTACAATTTTATGCTACTAATAATCACACCAGTTTTCAAAATTATTTATCTGTAAACCGCTATCTTAATGATAATACTGGTCAAAATATCCAAATTAACTTGCTCAACGAACCGGGGTATCTTATACGGCAGTTAAACAGTGACGTCATAAATTTTAAGAAATGCTTGAAATTTGTAATCTCTGCAACTCTAACGTCCTGACACAATTATAGCGATTCTAAATAGCTCCTCGAGATTACAAAGTTTGACGTTTTCAGGAAACAGAACCATGGAGGATTTATAAAATACCGCTATAGTGGATATATGGCTATTTAAATTGGCACCGCTTTGAATATGTGTCACCACGGACCGTGGTGACAAATATTTCATCCACCACAAAACATTCCATCCACCGTGGTCCACGGTGGATGAAATGTTTTGTGGTGCTAAATACCCCAATCTTACAAAACTACATAAATTAAATATATATGGAGAGCTTTCTTAATAGCAACCATTATGTGAAATGATTATTCCTTATGCTAATGCTTAAATTGCAAAGAATCGCCATAGAATAAAAAGGACCTATTTGTGCGAAATAATGTTTCTTGAAATCGAGCCTTAAAAAGGAAGAAGCGAAAATAGATAGTATTAATATGCGTAATAGGTAGTATTAGTATATTTGAAAGGGTAATATGAATAAATCACAATATACCACATTAATAAATATTTCATGAAATTAAACGTGTTCTGTTTATCCTTTTTCAAGGGTTATCTTATCACCAACTGAACGATAAGTAATTCTAATTTGCGTTAATATATCCCGCAGTAATTTCAACAGAGGAGATTACTTATATTAAAAAAAAAAAAAAAAAAAAAAAAATCTGTTTTGGAGATATGATTTTAGTAAAATATTCGCTTCTTCCCGTATGAAGAGCGGGTGCGCAGCTATTTTAAAACAAACGGTTGTCCATTTCATGTAGTGTCTGAGGTATTTAATGCTACAACTTGAAGAGTATGATGTAGAAATAACACATTTTGAAAGTCGGGAGTTCTCTGCAAACCGCCATGCTTTTCACTTTTCTGATCGCGAATGACACTGACGTAGTTTTTTGAGTCATTATATTGCAATGATGCCAGGCTAATACTCATGACGCAAACTTTACATCAAGAGTCAAATAATTTTGCTTTTATTTTAGATTCCACATCACTGGAATTAATTGAAATTACACATGTTAGGAAAATTTTCGTTTACTACAATGCGAAGAACGGGCACGCAGCTAGTAAATAAATAAAAATTAGTACTATATTTTCGGTGGGACATTATATATACGCATTAAAGCTGAATTTCTTTTACTTCAAATGCCGATATATGCTGATATAGTTATTAATATGTCTATATGTAAGCTATATGTGGCTATATGTAAGTAATTGTTATTATTAGGTTGTAACGAAAGTTTCCCGCCATCGTAAACATCGTAAGTACACAGTTCGCGTTGGCGTATTTGCTTATATTTTGTCAAACAATTTTTGGCATTTGAAAGAAAGAGACTTATTTTATAACACTGTGTTATGAAATCTGTAAAAAAATATAGTTATCATTAAGTACAAGGTGTGTCAAATGGAACTATCACTCTAGAGGATTAGAACCATCATGTACTTCTAGTTGTGTTGCAAAAAGTCAGCTACAGAATATGAACGAATAATGAGTACAGCTTTAAATACTATTGTTATATCACGTGACACTGTGCAGGATTGGTACCGAAAGTTCGAAAACAGTTATCTAAGGAATTAGAAGTTAGTTTTTCAAGCAGATTTGGCGGAAAACTTTCGTTACAACCTGATATTAATATTAATTTTCAATAAAATCCCAATAATAAGTTAGTAAAAAATGGTAACGAAATCGCAGTCCTTAATTTTGCGAGACTCGCGAGACGAGACAGCAATTTCTTTGCGAGACGCGAGACGAGACACAGTGTTCGCGAGACGAGACAGAGGTTTACCACTGCGAGACGAGACGAGACAGCCCCGATTCTCGTCTCGCACGTCTCGCGTCCATCCCTATGCATCAGTTTTGTACAAAACCTATATTTGTTATTCTTGTGTACACTGTATCGTGTATTATGCGCCCTGTTGAAAATGGTGTACATAGCATTTATAGTTCTCACCTGAAAAAAATCCCAATACATTTTTCTCTATATGCAGCTAAACCTTTAAAATATGTTTTTGAGACGTCCATCTGTTTCGAATGAAACAAAGTTAAAATATTTATGAGGTGCATAAAAAATGCTCTTTGTTGAAAATAATTTTGCATTTATGCTGAAAAAAAAAAGTGTTTTGTTTCTTCAACAAAAATTAGGTCTTTGCCGCTATTTCAATAAATCTAAATTTTGTTGAATCAAAAATTTGTTTGTTAATTCAAAGAAATATTTTGTAAATTTTGCGAAAACCAACAAAATTATTCGGTTGAAATAGAGCTTAGCTTACTTTTGTTGAATCAACGAAATTGTGTTCATTTCAACGAACACCCCCTCCCCCCTTTTTTTTTCGGTGTATCGCTCTTTTATTTTGTCAAACAAAGCAAGTATCATAGACAAGACTCTAAGGAGAATGATTAAACACACAAAAAAAATTATTGACTTTTAACATCTTCGCATTAACTGTGCCAGGCGACAGCGCAGGCATTAAAAGACCCATGTCGAGAAGCAACGATGAACACGGAAGGAAGTAATTTCTTCTGTCGTCATGACTTTTCAGCGATGGAGCGAACATGTTAACTGTACGTTAACTATTAATGTAAGCGGCCTTAAGATTGAATTGGAAAGTGTTGTATGGTGGATGTTTTTCGAATGATTTATCTTTCTTTTGCTTCTTTGATGTGAGTACAGGGGTCGCACTTGCCCTGAAATTGTTAAAATTCTAAGTTTTAGAAACATTAAGTAAAATTGAATATATCATTCAAATTTCTAAGAAACTGCATTAAAAAATCGAATATATGAACAACTAGTACATTTTAGAATTTTTGGTACTCTTTTAGGACGTACTATTGACGTAGGGAAGTATTTGTAGGACAAGTATGCCTCCATTGTATAAGTATGATCCTGATTGCTTTCTTCATAAAATGTTCTTTGGGAAATACTTGATAATTAACTCATAAATTTTAATAAATAGTTAAAATACGTAAAAAGTGTTACGTTTCTGCACTAACGTCACACGCATCTCTCACTGTGTTTATTTTCTCACTTTTACGTAGAATCACCTACATGATGGCTGTGGGTCTGAGTGCCATGTCCATTATCATCGAGAAGAAAGAAGGCCTGCTAGATCGATCGTGGATCGCTGGTAAAGTTATTTGCAACTTTCATGATAAATTATTATTATTTTAAGCTTTGAACTCTCTGAGCATCTTGAGAAAAACAAAATTGTAAAGCTCTTTTTCAAATAGGTATAACAAAAAACTTTTCAGTGCATTTCTTGTTTGTTTTCTTTTAAGTCTCTTTCTCTTCCCCCACCAGGCGTCCTTGCGTGGGAGGTGATGTTCTCTATCCTCTTCACCCTGTTCGTGGTGATGGTTTTCCAAGTGGCCCTTGTCCTCCTGTGCACCTTCCTCGCCTTCAACATAGCGTGCCTCGGATCCCTGGTCTGGGTGGTCATCGCTGTGCTCCTGGTGGGGCTGGAGGGCATGTGCTACGGTGAGTGGACACGTCGAGGTTGCACAGCTTTCTTATTCCAGTATAGTGATGTGCCATTCGGAGGATTTCTATAGTCGGTCACTGCTATTCGAAAAGAATCAAATTCAGCATATAGACAATACATGGAATGCGCTCAAAGAGCTTCGAAAAAAAAAATTAGTTCAAGAAATATCCACTAGGTGCTACTTTCCATTGAAAAAAAAAAAGCAAATTTAACCATGGAATTAGCTCATACAAACAATTCAACATTTATTGAATAGTTTTTAGCATTCATTAACTAATTTGGGTCCTTTTTTTCAGCTGATTTGTACATATAAGCGCCACCTAGTAGATATTTTTGGAACTAAAAGCTTTAGAAAACTTCCTTGGTCGCATCTCGTGTACCTTCCTTATGCCAAATAGGGTGGCAATCGGCTCAAAAGTTTCTGCTGTAGAATGTTATTTATAGGAGAAATTTAATTACAACCGCCCTGTATAATAATCGTGCCTATTTACTTCAATTGTTTTCTATTTCAGTAGCAAATATTTAACAGCACCGATAAATTTTAAATTCAGTTTTTAATTATGTCCACAACCTTTGGAGAGTTACCAATATGATCTTCTCTGCACCATATCCAGTTAAATTCTGATCAGGTTCCTCATCGGATAGGGAAGAAGCGTGGAAATATCCCTTTTGGAGATCACTGTGATTGAGTTACTACAGAACCACATGCAACATAAATCATGTCGAACACATCAGTCATAAAAACACTTTCCATAACAACATTACTTGCATGCACACACCGATGCGTACCATACCTTTGCAAAAATCCAGCATCTATGCAGTATTTCGCCTTGCTTTCCAATTCATCTTTGCTTTTGCTCTGGCAAGCTAAACTTCGTAATACAGCAAGGCATCCACAGATGCTGCCTCAGACTCTATTCGAAGCTGTTTTCAATCTAGCCTAGCAATTTCTATGAACTAGGTACTAACTAGTTGGCGAATACCTCCATCCAACTGATAAATTCGAACTAGTTGATATCGCCAATAACTATCGAATTGGTGAAATTCACCTCAGTAATGAAGAACTCCATTCTAGGTCCAACCCCAAAGACTGAAAAATAAGCTGCTCTGAAGCCAGCTCAACGGCTTGTCAATGGTTTTTGTGCTAAATAACTAAATATGCCAACTCGATCCCCAAAGAAAGATGCCAAGCTTGGGGCACCAATGGAGTGGCCCGTGTAGAATTTAGACAGGAAAAAAAAACAACTGGCGTATTTGTATGTGGTTTCTTAATGGGTGTTATTCAAATAGCATGAAATGACTGTAGTACAAATTTCCATAAAAGCATATTATTAGAACTATATGCAATAGAATAGAAGAAACTTTTAAATGCAGCTTGGGGACAGGCCCCACTGTCCCCTTATGACGATAAGTCTGTTGGTGAACCAGTGGAACTCAATTTTGGTGTTTACACGTAAAGCTGTGACATTTCATTCTGTAGCTTCTGTTCCCTCATTTGATGCGCGCTAATAGACTAAAAGTTTATACCAGTAGCCTAGTTAAATATACTGGGGAAAGGAATACCTTTTAATTCCTTATACTTATAGAAGAAAACGAGACGTTTTATCCTCACTTTTCATTGAAATTTTCTGGAATGGAAGACTTATTTACCCTATTAAAACATTTCATAAGTAATTTTTAAGCTTTAAAAGACTCATACACCAGGTAATGATACAGCAACAAATTTGTTTCACGCTTTATCTGTGCAACTAAGCTCGATTTAAACCAAAACATAATAGTGGAAAAAAATTATATTCTCTGTATTTTGTCGAAAAAAAAATAAATTCTACAACTTTCAGTTTTCTCTTTTATTAGGTCTCTTCATCTCATCTATTTGTAACGACGAAAACATCGCTGTGATGATTGCAATGGGGTCCTTTTATCCGAATTTATTACTCAGCGGTAAGTCAATAGTTTAATTTGTAAAGTATAGATTGAAATAATAAATTTAAGAGTTTGATGAAATAAACATACACAGAAAAAGTATTTTTAATACCTCTCTGAATGACTCATTCTATTTTAAATACAGGGTTGTAAATTACGGGTACATGCCAAAGGAATAAAATCTTCCTCACAGTTTTGGTACACAAATTAAAATTGATTTATTGCGCCAAACACTCGAAAAAAAATCAGGATGATTTTTTATAAGCTGCACTACAACTGAAATAAATGAAAAAATGATATCTCTTGTGAAACTCTCATGAAAAATTCTTTAACATGGAGTTGTACATTAAGATTTTTCGAAGAGTGACACATAAGATAGTGTTAGGTGTTAGTGACTGAGAACTCTTTAACGCGCAGTGTTCCCGCTCTGGGAACACCAAACTCTGACGTTTTGATTGTTGCCAGTCACGAAGAATAGATTTGATTTCTATAAAAATAGTTGCGGGTGACATAGCTCCACGAGAATCCTTTACTTTTTAGCACGTCATTTCCAGTAAAAAAATTGTCACGATTATTTTTAACAGCACTGACATCTGCTGAAAAATGGAAGAATGCGAGAACAGCTGGATAGATTGTCCTTTTTTTCAGCATTGAGAAAGGGTTGCGCCTCAAAGGATTAAATAATCATTAGTATTCTGGTAAAGTTGAAGTACGAAAAAACACTGCAAGTACTTCAATAATCAATACTGCTATTGCTGAAAGATAGAATACAGTTTCGGATTAAAATATCAATTAAAAATCACAAGCTTTTGAGAATTTTTTTAAAAGTTATTTTACGTTAACGTTATTCTACGACAAAAACAGTCATTCAAACTTTTTTTATACAATATGATTAATTTATGTAGTCTTATTTGGTATGGTGAAAATCTGCAACACAGTGACATAAAGGGTTGAGGCATTTTGCTTTACAGTGTTAGTGATTGTTGAAATTATAAGCTTTAAACTCCCATAGAAAGCTATGATTCCCCTCCAATTGAATTGCGTTTATTACTAATGATACACCAGTGTCCAAACTTAAAGTTACGAACTTAAAAATGAGATTTCTTTGACAAGGAATATGTTCAGTGCATGGGAAATTGGTATAATACCTCACGCTGTAAGACAAGAAATGGTAACAAAAGTATTCGCACTGGAGTTAAATGAAAGCTGATATGCAAATGAGAGCAACATCGGTCAAAATAAGATACTTATGTCTCATAACTCTTTATATCGCTTCGTCCAATAAGAGGTGTGACATTGTACAGCTATGCAAGCGTAATATAGAGCTCTATGACTGTTAATGAGGCTAATGATCAAAGATGGTGGCAGTCATTCCTTTACTTCCAAAAGTGCCGATTTTAAAGCCTGGAGGGCCCTCGTAGGAAGTTGTCGCCATGCAGTGGCTCTTCCTAGAGCTGCTACTGAAACGCTCTGTGGGACTGAGGTCTGGAGACTCATGTAGTGCCCATTTCCTCTAAAACGTTTCTTCCCCCAATTTTTTTAAAGTACCTCGTTCACTCTCTTCCTCTATTAACGGGGTTTGAGGGATCAGTCAAGAATCACCACCCTGTATCCAGTCTTTCGAAAAAAAAAAAAAAAAAAACAATCCCAGTTAACGCAACTAATCCTTCCTTGTGATCTCGAATCCTTCCGTTAGTTTTTCTTCAGAATCCAGCCCAGATATAGTGTGCTTCTAGACTCTAGCGGGACTCTGTATTGTCCAAAGAAATACCTGTACTTCGAAAATCTGCAAAGTTTCCAACAGAAAAACTAAAGGGCTATTTTCGATTCAGCAAGCGTTACATAATTGTTTAAATCTGTAGAAAATGAAAATGATGTCGGCATCACCTGGAGACCTGGCTGGCCTCACAATATGGTATAGGGATGGATCCGAGACGTTTTTTACGAGGCGAGACAGAGATTTACAGCTTTTTTACAAGAGGCTTACTTTTGCGTTTCTCGTCTATCCCTAATATGGTGATGCCCTCTATGCCCTCTTTTCTTCTATGTATATTCGTCCACAGTGGGTGTGTTCAGACTGCCACTTTTGAGTAAATCTCAAGTGCAACACGAGCTACTTGGAGAGATTGATATGGTGGACAGTCAGGAGCAGATTTGCCGAGTTGGAGTCCTTGAACAAAAGCTTCATTGCCACCCCCCCCCCTTTCGAAAACTTTTTTCTTAATTTACAAATTTTTAAACTTAAAGAACAATTTGTTAACCTTTTTGTTAGGGGCACGGACGCTTGCCCCGAATGCCCTCCCGGAAATCAGGCCCTGTGGACAGTATTTGGGTAGGAGCGAACGAAAGCAACATGTAAAGGTTCATGTAATCTATCTCCTCAAACTTCCCGAGGAAAATCTTTCGGAGTTCAGGTAATACTGGATTTTTACTCAGCTTGGAAGCGTAGACACCTTGTTTATCGCCTCGAGTTGCTCAAGTCGGACATCATGAACAGGTTTTCCCGAGTAACTCGGGTTACTGAAAAGTGGCATCGTGAACATCGGCTTTGCAACTTTAATTTTGGTCACCAGTGTATTTGTGAGCTTTTTGGATTAATCCTTTTGACCTAAACTTGAATATTTAATGAATTCGGATATTTTTTTCCAGGTATCATCTGGCCAGTCGAAGCCATGCCTTATTACCTGAAGCAGCTCAGCTACGGTTTACCCATGACTATGATCGCCAACACCATGAGATGCGTGCTGTCCAGAGGATGGAGCATCACAGACAACGGAATATGGATCGGATACCTGGTGGCCTTGGCCTGGATTATTCCCGTCATTCTGATATCGAGTCTGTTTTTCAAGTACAAGAAGTGAATACGGTGGCTTCAGTCTGCAATTTAGCCACGGACTTGCGTATAGGACGATCATAGACTACCGGCAGATGGGCGAAATTGCGTCAACCTCTCTAAGGAAATTACTCGACCGTCTTTTAATGATTAACTGCATAAGCTCCCTCTAGCGAAGAATCATGATGCAATCTAGTTTTATTTTCACGAAATAAAACTGTTTAAAATTTTTGGTGAATGCTATAAACATTAAAAAATATCTTATAATTAAAATACCTTTCTGATATAAAATAATTATGATCTATTTCCTTTTCATATTATATATATATAACTAGTGATGGTTAAAAATCCCCATTTGTCGTAAAGTTAAATATCCTATTTCAAATTATTAGAATGTTGCTCTGCGTGCATAAATCACCTAAATTATTTAACAGTTTTGTGTCCTGAAAGTAAAACTTTAATATGGGCGTTAACAATATAAACTTAATGATTAAAACGCACAGTGCCATCTTACAGGCAAATTTCATTTAGCTCTTTTAGAATACCTTGATGATCGTCTCATATGCAAATCCGTTTAAACCAATTGCATCACATTCTCCAATTATCACTGATTTTTGGCATTAGCTGCTCGAACAAATGATACATTTTCTCTATAAAAAAAAATGTTTAAAAAGGGAAAATTTCGCATCTCACGTCTTCATCCTAAAATACTTAGTGGAATTAAAATTTAAATTCATGAATTAAGGACTGGAAAATAATTTTTGCTTACCATAAATTGCAGAATGTGATGAAAATGGACGGGCACTAGTGGGTTAAGTCATTTGTACTTCATTTCCTTGATGTGAACACAAATCAAAGTAGACTAGTTGGGTCAGATAATGGAAAACAACTAAAGATGTATTCTCATAAACTGCACTACACACTGTGATGAATGAAAATCGTGTACCTTTTAATGAAACTTTCTGAAAAAAAAAATTTCTTAAACAGGAAATTGTATTGTAAAGTTTTCTGAGGTGTGACACATTATGCAAAATATTCCATTTCTAAGATTTTTTTCATAAATTTCCATAAATAAAAACCGTTTGCATGTTGAAACATAGTACAGTTTGAGAAGAAACATCCTAAAAATTCCTTGACTTAATTAGTTTTTCTTTCTACTTATGTTCAGATATTCCATGATATTTTTACGAACTCAGAGTTTTAAGGCAAATCTGTTAACGGAAAATACACACATTGTGATAGTTCCTTAATTATTTACCATCATTGCTATGATTTCATACTTTCATTATATACATTTCTTTAACCATGAAGACAGTTTTGATATTTTAAATCCTGATTCAAAGAAAAAAATAAACGGCGAGAACATAAAACTATTTTTGTCAATATGATTTAACGGTACAAAAATTAATATATTTTGAAGAAAAAATTTAATTAATTAATTATTGCAAGAAATGAGATCTATAGATATTACTTTTAAATTTTAAAGTTTAAAAATATTACAAATCAGTACATGTATGTAATATTATTCTATTATAATTATATAGGTCATATGCTAAGTACTTATATTAATTTTCCCCCTTTTTTTATTTAACACCAGCTTTTTAAGTTTTTTTTTTAAATTCAAAAGTATTGCAGTGAAAACTGGCATTTAGACAGTTGGAAAATTACGCTTCATCTGTTTAAATTTAAAGAAAGGGATTTGTTGATTCTTTTATTTAAATCAAGAGAGGTTTTTTTAATAATAATATAATCGTGTAATAAAATAGGAAAAGTTACTTTTTCTATTCGATTAGAGCTAAAATATTACTTCCAGTAATTCATGTAATTCATGCCATTTTTAAAAAACACTCTGATATAAATTTTTAAATATAGAAAATTTGTCATATCATCGATTTCATTTTCATTAAATTATCGATTTACATCAAGCAATTTAGGATAAATTAAAATACTTTATAATTGATGTAAATACTTTATAAATAGTATCAAAACGCAGTTCAACAACACTACATGTACGTGTTTGATAGGTTTGTTTTGGTGGATTACGGCCGATTAGCTACGCGTGGGCTCTAGGCCGATGGGTGGGGTGCCCTCTGTGGGGGTCTTTACCCGTATTTACGCTAAGTTTCGGAGAAAACCACGGAAAACTCGAACGGTTAGATCGACGGGCGCGCGATGGGACCCGAACTCAAGACCTTCACACTTCGCCCGTCTACCATTTCCAGTGGCATAACCACTATGCCATGGTGAGGCCGTACGTGTTTGAATGGTGAAAGAATGATACTTAATTGCTAATTGTTATCTTATTAAAAGATGCCAGTTTTAAGACGATAAAATGCCTCTGAAACGACATTGCCAATTTTTTCACTGGCAGTATTTTTTTATAACCCGTGATTGTAAAATACTCTAAAGCACTGTTTTGTTCCTTAAGGCAAATTTTTAATTTACACCAGTAATTTTTATGTGTGTCAGGTATTGTACAGTATTGTTATTGTTATAAATATTACATAAGTTATTTATTGTTTATGTATATCTGTTATTATTATTATTATTATTATTTTTTTTTTGTACATTTTGAATATTTATAATGACATTTTTATGCAAGCTGTGTGATATGGATGTTATTTTGCAATTCATACGTTCATTTGTATACGTTTATAGTTTTTACAAAGCCAAATAAAAGTATTTTGACAAGTAACTCTTTGAGTACAATTGATTATTTGTGGAACATAATTAACCGACTTAAAAAAAAAAAACAGAGGAAATTTTAATTTCGCCGGAATCTTTTATATATGTGTGTGTGTTCAACGATAATAGTTTACCACGCGGGCCGATTTCGATGATTCTTTTTTTATTGAAAAATTAGGATACCTAAAGGTAGGAACTTACTGGTCAGAAGTAATAAAAAAGCAACAAAAACACAGAACATTCCCATGATTGAAAATTAGTATGACCAATTCACAACTCCCCTGATCTGGAAGGGCATTTCGTACCCGGAAGCAGTGGCGGCTTGTCTATTTGAGCACGTGAACATCCGAAGGAAAAAATAAAAAATAAACGCACTAACAAATTAAAAAAAAAATATATATATAGAATACACTTCTAGATTTTGGTGAATTTAAAACATGAGTTTTTCTCCTCCCCCCCCCCCCCACACACACTACTATTAAATATGCTTGGCTTATCATAGCTACCGCACTATGTTGTGGGTTTCTATAGCATGGTCTTTCCTCGATCGTACGTGCGATGGGAGAAATGCCCTTCTGAACCGCTCTCTGAGATCAGAAGCAGGTGGAGTTGCGGGAGGTGAAAGGCGCTGCTAATACCATTCCGCTCGCACATTTTCAGTGTGCGGACGGACCGTTTATTTGCGGTTATTGCTTCCGAATTCTCCCTTTGTTTTTTGTTATGTTCGGTTAGTTGATCCATTTTTTTTTTCATTTTCTTATTGTTTTATTTATTTTATCATTTTTCAGTACAATATTTTTTACAAAGTAATGTAAATAATTAAGATGGCAGTAAAATAAGTATTTCGGAGCTAAAGTAATTACATTTTTTAACATTGGAAACAAAAATGAAAATAAAATTACTCAATCCAACACCTTTGCTCCAAACATAGGCAGGTGACGAAACGCAAGACTATAGATTACTTTTTTTCTTTTCTTTTCTTTTCTTTTTTTTTTTTTTTTTTTTTTTCATTCATTGTTTTCCTTCAACTGCTAAAATCGCAAATATATTTCAACTAGTAAGTTGCGTCGTATCTGCATGTTTAATTTTCGTAATTTGTTTTGTGAACCTCCATTTAAATAACCCACGACCCGCCACTGGCCGGAAGCATATCTGTGCAGGGTGAAAATAACTCCGCCCAGAAAAAAAAAAACAATAAAGCCCAGTAAAAAAGCCTCTTTTTTACTGTAGCTGTGTCCAAAGGACAGATACACCTATGGGCAACCGCGGGCCGGATGTGGCCCGCCACGGCTTTGGATACGGCCCGCGGAACATATCAAACCCTTCATGAAACCCATATAAACCTTTCAAAATCTCATATAAATCCCAATTATAAGGCCCGCGACTTCGCTAACTTCCTAAATTTTGGCCCGCGACATTGCAAAAGTTGCCTCTACCTGGACTAAAAACAAACCGAGAACCTAGTGGGGCAGCTGTGATTTTTTGGAGAAAGCAATTGGGTATAGCCTTTGGGGATGGCTCCAAATCGATTTGTCCAAGCTCTGATCACATGATCAGTGACAAAAATAAAGGTTGTTTTTTTTTTTTTTGGTTTAATCATACTTGTTTCGCCGGAAGTTCCCTCATGTAAAATTACTATTTTCAGGGAATTCATGCCGAGCTATTTCGGAGAGTTCAGTCAAAGAGTTTATTTAACTGAACATTATAATACGTATATTCACTCTCCGTCAGCATTGCTTTTTGTTTGTGTCTGTGCACGAGTAGGATATTTTGCCGAAGAACATTAGCAACAGGCGATTAAATCATTTAGCAATGCTATAAGATTATGCTTCCAAATGACAGAATGGAACGTAAATCGTTTCTTTCAACCTGTATAATGTGAGTCTTTATAAGTAATCGTTCTTCATCTCTTTCTTTTAAAAAAAAAGTTGTTTCTTTCCCTTCAGTAAATGTATATGTTTAAGGCGTTAGTTACAAATAGGTCTTTTACTTTCTTGGCTTGCTCTGATTACATTTGCGCAAACATTTATCTGAAAAAGAATGTATTGAAGACTTTGGTATATATATTTTTTTTTTCTTGAGAAAGCCGGAAGGAAAAACCATCAGCCAGACGCGATTGTTCCTTTCAACTATTCCAGACGTTCACGTAACTTTTCCATAAAAGTAAAAATACTCTAAAACAGTGTTTCCCAACCTTTTTTTACATCTGTGGCAGTGCAGAAATGAGAAAAGTAATTTGCAAAGCAGTGCCAGATGAAAATAAGAAATATTATGCAAGAATGTATTTTATTTATTAAATCGAGTGTTTTACTAATATAATTTTTAGTTAAAACGACATTTTCTGTACGTCCTTTTCTAATGAATTTGATATACCTGGACCGTCAGTAAAGTTTCACGGACCAGTGATTGGGAAAAGCTGCTCTAAATGACATTATAATGAACTGGTAAGTATAAAAAGGAGAATAAATCGCACAAACTCCTTGGTTATTAAAGCACAGCTCTCTTACTTTTGCATATACCCATGGGCGTAGCCAGCGAGGGGCAGGGTGGGGCAGCTGCCCCCCCTAAAATGAGCATGTCATAGGGTCTGATTATGACAAACCGGGCATTCTCCGGTTAGACTCCATGTCCTGCCCCCCCCCCTAATGTAAATCCTGGCTACGCCCTTGCTATACCACGTGTTTCAAACTGTTTGATCTGTACGTTATGTTACGCCATAAATTTTAATAAAGGGTCGTATATTTAAAGAAAAAATAGGAAAATAAACTTTTAAATGTGACCTTGCATACAAAAAAGTCCCAAGAAAAAAAATAAAGCCACTCATTCAAAAAAAAATCGTTCGGGAAAAAAATCTGCACATTATTGCAAATGTAATATTCGCCGAGATATTAGACTTTAAATATTTATTTATCTCCAAGGGGAAATGACTAAGGGGACATTAAGGTAAAGGATTAAGTAGAACTATTTAAACTGCAAAAATATAGCTAAGTAGAAAATGAAAGAAAAATTTTTACGAACTGCAACGAAAAAAGATTGAAGACCAGAACTATGCTATTATAATGACAAAATATTAATATTGCACATTTTGGTTTTTAAAAATGTTTTGACTGATGGATAGAGATTTTTAATTTGGAGAAGATTAAAATTATTACTTGTTAGCGTTAGATAGATATGTTTAATTATGGGCTGCAATGACAGTAATAAATTAAATAAATGAGCAACAAGTAAAATGAATATTCATAAAACCAACCTAACCAATTAAAAAAATATATGGTCAAACTGAAAAAGACGCACACACACAAAGAAAATGATTATATTCAATTTGCGCACAACTTCTCTATTAGATATTCCAAAAGCCAAATCAGCAATGATTCTCCGAAAAAGTTCACTTTTGAATTTTCAATTTTTTTTTTTCAGTATTTGGGTTTTTAAAAAATGAAAATTTTTGCAAATGACTTTTCAAAGGTCGCACTCATTGTTTTTTACCACTGGGCTTTTCTTGTAAACTCCATACAAAAGACTTACATACAGGGTGTTCCAAGAAGGTGGTAACATGCGCTCCAATATTTTATCTATTAGAGATAAGTGGGCAACATAAATTGAGAAATCGTTCAAAATAAGGTAGGAAAAAAGATGGCGTTTAAAAAAATATTCCACTCGTTAATTTTCCAAAAGTTACACTTTTTTAATTTGTATACGACCTCCTCACAAAAAAATTCCAAATTAGTAAAATATATCTCATACACTAATCGGGTGACATACGAAATTTGAGAATTATATCCTAAATAGTGTCAGAAATATGAAAATAGATGTATGCTGACTTGAACCACTTTTCAGTCGCTCTTGAAGGGAAAAAATCAGGTCTTATGATCGCGTTTCAGGGGTCGTGCAAAATTTTTTTTAAAAACAACGTTTCGAAACTTTTGCAATGAACGTTTACATTCAAATTCCTGCATAGCCCCAAACAATCTTTATTTAAAGTTATTTCTGAGATGTTTTATGATGAAAGGTTGAAAATTTGTGCATCACCTCGTTACTGTATGGGACACATTTTACTAACTGGAAATTTTTTTGTACGGGGTTCTTATACAAATTTAAAAATTGTATCTTTTTGAAAATTACTGAGAATATTTTTTTCTTAATGTAGTCTTTGATCCTAACTTATTTTGAACATATTTACACTTTACATTGGCTACTTATTTCTAATACATAAAGAATTACATCTTGTTAGTACCTTTTTGGGACACCCGGTATAAATTTTCAGGTTGAAACTAAGCCTATATTTAACCAATTAGCACCCAGCCATTTTCATCGCGTTCTCGCGATGCAAAATATGTCGCGATATAAAATAGCGAAAGATTCGCAATTTATTTTGTTATGCTGAGTATTTCGTAGAAAATGAATTATTATTCGCGACAAATGAAAACAGGAAATAAAATTAATGCTTAGGTATTTTTGCGTCCGACAAATTTTGCGATAATTCTGAGAAAAGGACACTGGGCGTTAATGGGTTAAGAAATAGGAATAAACAAGCAGACAATTCGAAATCATAAATAATTTTACAGTAAAATCTTAGTATAACGAATTTCAAGGAACCGAAGATATAATTCTTATTATTGAAAAACTCGCTGAATTTGTACTAATATATTTTTCTTTTAATAGAAATATTTGATTAGTTAATCTGAAATATATATATATATATTCGCTATAGTGAAGTTCGTTGTAGGGAGATTTTTACTGTGTTGGAAAATGTTAATAAACAATAAATAAAGTTTATCAGAGAAATGTGCAACCACAGACATTTAATAATTGCAAACACTTAAGGAAAGGTCAAACAGCACATAAAGTCAAGAGGCTCTTGTAGCATAAGCCATACATTTTTTCAACGGAAGAGTGAGACCTTTAGATGATGCACGCCGGTCTCATAATGAAACCATTCATTTTGTACGCGAGGCACTATTAATCGAGCTGTGAAACACATGAGTGACGTATAGCTTAGTTAGCAATCTCCTTTCGCTGTATTGTAAAGGATACTGCAATACTTGCTTCTGGAAAAATGAAACATGTACAGTTTCCTCTTTTATCTAATACAATGGAGTCCCCCGTCCATGAGAATAAACATGAATTTCGTTATCTCCCGTCAATCCAGTCAAAATAAATAGGAGTTGTTTGTTTTGAACAGATTTAACTAACTGATAACAAGAACTAACTAGATCCGGAAAAGATTTAAGGGGATGAGAAGTTTTTCATGGATGGATCAAGGGCGGATCCAAAAACTTTTTTCAGGGGGAGCGCAAATCGTGAATATTCATTTTATCTAGTGTAAAGCTCATTTAATATTGGTGAAAGCCCCATTTATCTAGTGTAAATATATTTTTCACGGAGGGACGCGCGCTCCCTGCGCCCACCCTCTGGATCCGCCTTTGAGATGGATTATTCTTTGTTAGCCAGGTTTAGCAGAAGTTTAAGGCTGCTCTTTTTTGGAAACCATGCAACTTTTGAACAGCTTTTAAAGAAATTTAACTGCGCTAGGTACTTGGAAAAATTTAGACTGTCCTTTACAAGTTACACTGTGAACTGCTATAAACGACGAATCCACGGACGTAAATAAGGGGGGGAGGTCTGAACCCCTCCCCTTAGTGAGCGCAAAAAATGCTAATTTTGGCCGAATAGCCAACTCCAAACTCTGGATAATAAAAATTTGCTACACAGATTACAAATTTTTTAGTGTAAGTGAATTTTTTTACAAGTTATTTATAGTAAAATTTACCGTCAATCCAATTTTACAGTAAAAATGGAACCTCCTCCATAACTGAACCCTGAACTCCTCCCATGTGAAAGCTATAGCTACGTCCATGAAGGAACCTAAGGGAGTTACGAAACACTCAAGAAAAAAATGCTAAACATACGGAATTTTTCAAAATTTCGCTGAACGGGTAACTCCTCGGCCCATTTTTGAAGGCAATTTTTGTGCTTCTGGATTTCTTCTGAAAGTTGCACGAGACATGCACAGCTTTACTGTTAGTCGTTGGTCCATAGTGCATAGGATGAAGAAGCATCATTAATTGTTTCGAGTGCTTAACGTCGTTGGTTTGTTTTTAACCCTTTAACGCTCAGTGTTCCCGCTCTGGGAACACCAAACTCTGACGTTTTGACTGTTGCCAGTCACGAAGAATAGATTTCATTTCTATAAAAATAGTTGCGGGTGACATAGCTCAACGAGAATCCTTTACTTTTTAAGCACGTCATTTCCCGTAAAAAAAAACGTAAATGGTCACGATTATTTTTAAACAGCACTGGCATCTGCTGAAAAATGGAAGAATGCGAGAACAGCTCGATAGATTGCCCAATGCTGAAAAAGGGCAGCTGTTACCATCGCTCGACTTAACTACCAGCAAGATGGAGGACGATCGAAACGTTCATCGCGTGCCACAGATCTAGAGACCCTTTTTTGCCGACACAAGCTGTGCCGCACAACCAGCTGTCGTCAAAAAAGGGTCTCTAGATCTGTGGCACGCGATGAACGTTTCGATCGTCCGCTATCTTGCTGGTAGTTAAGTTGAGCGATGGCAACGGCTGCCCTTTTTTCTGCATTGGGAAAGGGTTGCGCCTCAAAGGGTTAAAACTGTTCAAGAAGTCCTGAGATGAAAATCACTCTCAGTCGAACCAGAGGACATAATGTATAATCAATACGCTAGGTCAAGAAAATTTAAGGGTAAGACGAGAAGATTAGCATGGGGAAGCATTTTTTCAGAGGGGTCACCCCTTTTTCTTTTTCCTATTCATTTCTAACACTTTCCAACAAAGTTTGAAAAGTGAGCTATCTATGTCAGAAAAGCTCCTTAGCTCTGTGGCAGGCGGTGGGCTATTCGATCGACCGCCATGTTCATGGTAGTTAAATCGAGCGATGACAATGGCTGTATTTTTTGAGCGTTGGGGTGTAATGTCCAAATGTTCTATATCAATGGCGGATCCAGACTTTTGGGGGGGAGGGGCTAAATTTTGAAAAAAAAAAACCGCTTATTTCACCGAAACAAAATGTACACTAAAGCAAAATTTTAGACTAAACCAGGGGTTCCCAAACTTTTTTGGCCGCAGCACCCTTGTGAGGCTAAAAATTTTCGCGGCTGGTTTCCTTTAAAGGAATAGGAATATGAAGGCTAGAATGAAGCAGTTTGGATGAATTTTACATTACTTTTTTTTTTACTTTGTTTATAGGGTTAACTATCAAGAAGTACTCTCTCGGGAAAGGGATATATAATTTTGACACCCCCATCCACCATTTCAGGGAGTCCTGTAAAAGAGAGTCTACTGGATACAACTCTCTTGAACTTGACGGAAATATTTTTGAGCCCACTTGGTCATCGGCTTGGCCAACTTTTTTGAGGGATACCGGTTCAGAGGAAATTATTTGATTATACTCCACCAAAACACTTTTCTTGATTATCTCCACGGCACCCCTGGCATACGCTCGTGGCACCCTAGGGTGCCGCGGCACACAGTTTGGGAACCTCTGGTCTAAACCAATGTAACATTTTTGGGGAAGTGCTAAGTTGGGGGAAAAAAAGATCATTTTACCTATTTAAAGCGTATAATAAAGCAGAATGGTACCCACAAGCAATTCTTCTTGGGGGAGGGGGGAGAGGCTGAAGCCCCTTGGCCCCTCCAATGGATCCTCTTGTTCTATATAGATGTATAAAGGGCTGCGTTCGAACGGATTAAACGCAGAGTAATGAAAAGAGCTGAAAGTAAAACTTTCTTTAAAAAAAAATAAAAAACCTCTTCGACTGGAAAAAAATCGATCATCGAACTTGAAGTATCTGCACGGTAAGAAGCGGCAGCTATTACGGAATGTTGTTCACGAGTATTTAGATACGCCAAAGCAGAAAGTATTCGCAAACCAAAAAAAGCAGAAAAACAAAAACAATCTAACCTCGAGCTAGTACGTAAGAGAATGAGAGTGACTGGAAAAAGAAAATGATTTTCTGGCGGAAATCTTCGGCGGGAAATGGTCAAACCTATTAAAGCCACATCCTGAGTGAAAAGATGCGACGATTTCTTTCGAAGTGCTTATCAATTTAGAGTGAAACTTGTCGGGAGCGAACACTCTCCGTTCCACGAAAAATCGGTCGCTAAGAGAGGTGGTCGCTCAAAGAAGTATAAACATTTGGTAGCCAAGGGAAAAAAATGCTAAAAAATATTACTTGTTTTGTTATTTATGAAAGTGCATACGAATGCACAAATAATTATACAAACATATTTTTAAATTTTAAGAAAATGTTTAGAAATTTTGGATTGTTTTATTTTTTTCTCTGTCTGTGAGAGTACTTTCTATTTTTTACATCTAGTAAAAGAGGCTTTATCCCGATAGCCTGAATTTGCCATAATAAAATCTCTTTGCGTTAAATTTTGAGCTTTGAGTTTTCCCGCAAACGCCAACCAATGACACAGTACACAATAATATGCGCAGATTTAGCGTGGACTGACAGACAGATAATTCGAAATCATAATTTACTTTCTAACAATGGTAGAAAGTATTAACTCTTACAGAGCCGTCTTCCGTGAACTTGACCACAAAACATTATTATTACTTCGATCCAAACTTACGTGAGAAGACAAGGACTAGTCGGATTTGAATGGCATTTGTTTTCAAGGTCTGATAATCGTTGCCAAAATGAATTTTCCTGCATCACCATGTCCATTAAAAAAATAGCCAGGATCATTTTCCCTAATGATATGCAAGTATTTATTAATGACAATGCCACAGCATTTACATATCAGGGCCACCTACCTTGCAAGTGGCAACCGCACTCAAAGGAGACGGTAATGAAGGAAATGCTGGATCTTATTTATACCACAGGTGGTCCACATGTGGTGGTAGTGAGATAAATATTTCCTGAATTTCTACTGGAATCTTACTAAGAATGAAATACTGTTTATTATATAGATAAGCGAATAAACTAAGATGGAATGACTGAAAAGGAAGACTGATTATGCCAGACACATTTATCATGAAATTCTTTCCAATGAAAAAAAAAAAAAAAATTCGCTTCTTAGACATACAGTACTGCGTGGGAATTAATTTTTCAGAGTGTTCCAGTAAATGGCACATTCTTGAACAGGAAATGCGTTTGTCTCGTTCACTGGCGTAGCTATAGCTCTCTCCTCTCTCATGGGAGGTGTCCAGCTAAAGATGGGGAATGGCTGGGGTCCATTCATACGATAAAATTTGACTGACAGTAAATTTAAAAAAAAATTCAATAACACAATTTTTTTTTATTCTTTATAGTGAATTGTGTTTCTTAAGCACTAATTTATAAAATTTGCAAAATTGATTGAAATTTTTAAATTTTAATATTTATTATTTAATATTTATTATTAATATTTGTTATTTAAAGTTTTCAAAATTTATATAAATTTAAATCTTTTTTACCGTATACTACTTTGAACGATGTGTTCAAATGGTGAATATTTGGCTATAATAACTGTTTGCGCATAGGCTAAGGGGGGGGGGGTGTCCTGACCCCTTAATCCCCCCTTATATTCAACAGTGGTCTCGTTTAACTCTTTGGAGTATAGTGGTATGAAAAACATGTCACACATTCACGTATTTTTCTAAGTCATTACATGCTACTATAATTTGATTACCAATTATTATTTAGCCACTTTAACACTGAATCGGTAAGTGCTACAAAAAAAAAAAAAAAAAAAAAAATTGTTTTCATTTTCAATGCCATTATTTGCTTTGTAGATACACATAATTTTGTGCTGTGGATAAAACATTGTGCATCAAAGGGTTATCACACCGAAAATGCAGTTGCAGAACATAAAACTCTCCATCCCAAAACTGATAATCACAGCATTCTTCATCACTAACTGCAAGTAGATCTTATTGCGTTGACAGATTTTGGTAAAACAAGACTGTTCAACAATACACGCCCTTTCAACAGGATAGATAGTACAGTCTATTGCAATATAACTTATAAAATTACGTAGCAAATCGACGTAGGCAAAAATTTTGTGTGCGGAGGCATATATTTCAATCAAGAGTAGAAAAGGTAATGTTGTATGTATATATATATATTCTAACTAATATTATAAATGTGAAAGTGAGTTTGTTTGGTGTTTGTTTGTTTGTTTATGACGCTTTCACGCCTAAACCGCTGAATAAATTATGGTGAATTTTGGTTTTAGATATAGGTGGGACCCTGGAGAAGGTTATAGGCTATTTAGAAATTTAGATTTTTAATTACTTTTTTAATTATTAATTTAAAAACTGTTTTTACGTTGCCATGCTTGGCGAGTTTCGCCCGTATCAAGTGATTCATGTTTTGAGCTAACAAGAATGCTATTACTTCAATGAAGAAGAACGTGCATCTGAAAAACATTAATATACGGAAATTATGCCAGTTTTATGCCAAATCTATCTATCTATCTCTATTATTAAAAATGAATGTTCTCCAGACAAATCTACAGAAAGCAAAGCTTTGAAAATTTGAGCATGACTGGGCCCATGACTTCGGTAAAGTGTACCTGAGGCTCAGAAATTTTAATTACTTTTCTAACTATTAATTAAAAACCGTTTTATCGCCCGCACAAAATGATTTATGCTTTTGAAATAAAGCCGAAATTCTATTTGCAAAATCACATGCATTTGGAAAACATAAATAATTATGGAAATTACGTTGATTTTACGCCAAATTAAAAAGCATAAATAAAGAAAAGTGTACTTACGTATTATCCCGGCGGTCCGCCAAGACGAGCGATTTTTTGCCGAGATAAATCCCGAGAACATAAAATTATTAATGGTTTTGAATACGATTGGCAACAGTTTGGCAACTCATTTGACGAAAAAACAGTTTGGCGGGAATGACCGCCGGGATAATAGGTAAGTACCAAGAAAAGTCCAGATGTGTTTCTTAAAGTTCGTAAATTTCCAAATCCTACCAATAATATAAATATGTACGTTTATGTGTTTGGATGTTTTTGACTGAATCACACAAAAAAGGTTGGAAAAATTTGTAATGAAGATAGCTTATGCCCTGGATAAACATACAGGCAACCTTTCAAGCATATAGCATAAATAATTCTTTTACAAAGACACTCAAAATAATGCTAATGCATTGCGCTCTATGGAAATTTTGTAGCTACTAAACCGATTTTAAAACTTTTTTCACTGATAGTAAGCTACACTATTCTTGAGTATTATAGGCTAAAATTCATGCATGTAGCGCAAATAGTACCTTTACAGGAACACTCAAAATAATTGTAATACATTACGCTCTATGGGCATCTCTTTAACTACAGAACCGATTCTAAAACTTTTTCGCTAATAGAAATCTGCACTATTCCTGATTAACATAGGCTAAAATTCATGCATATAGCATAAATATTTCTTTTACAAGAACACTCAAAACAGTTCGCAAATAATGTCGTAACTGTCTCTATTCGCCAAATGCCTGATAAAAATCTAAATTTAGTAATTCTGCATACTCTCTTATTTTAAATGAAGTATACTACCATGCATTATACTTCATTTAAAATAAATAAAAAGCAAATAATATTTAAATGCAGTTTCTTTATAGTCGCAAACATATTTGTTATTCACACATGCTTCGTTTCTCTCGGGACCTAATTCTAAAGCCGACGCGGACGAAGTCGCGGGTAGCCGCTAGTATATATATATATATATTTACGAACAAATGTCTTAAATACTTTTTAGACCAAATTAGGGGGGAGGGGCGGGGAACGTGCACCCCTCCCCCGTACTCTCCCGCGCTGTACATATGCACATCGATACCTACTGATGACAAAACAAGGACAGACAAACCTTAAGTCATAAACGCTTTCCAACTCTGTTCAAAAGTGTAAACACAAAACTGGAAACAAGTTTCGCATCACTTACGCAAATAAAAATCCTCGATAATTTTTTTTTTCTTCTTTTTCATGCACCTCGGAAAACAAATTAGAAGCAGGTATTTGGGGGGAAATCTAATGATATTTTCGTTTTCTAAAACAAGGGTTTCAAGAACAGGATTAAATTGGACATTTAAAGTGTACTGTCCGCGTAAAAATAATGATTTGCTTATGTGTATTTTCATTTCGCAGTAATTGCCTTCCATAATGATCGCATTTCCTTATTAACCCTTAAAAAATATAGCAGAGATTTTCAATAATAATAGTATTTTGAAATAATTTAGATAATGACGCAAGGAATGATTCGGTAGGAGAAAAAGTAAACGTCCAAAAATAAGAATTTGAAGATTGCTAGGTCTGTCAATGTTTGTTTAAAAGTAAAATAAGTTCATACATATAAAATTAAATATAAATGTATATGAAATTTTTCGGGGAAAAAACTTTAATATCCTAAGTCGTATTTTTCAAAATTATAAAGTTGACCTACGAAATTATAGTCGCGTGGTATCAGTTTTTTGTTCGGAAAGCCCGTGTTTCTCTATGTTGCCGACAGTGCGACGATATTTTTAAGGAGGAGGAAATTATTCAAAAACAAATCAGTATCGTCTAGCAATGTTGGGTCGCAAACGTAGATTTCATGTGCTAGTCCACATACGGGCAACGTCCGGCCCGCCCTGACATTTGATCCGGCCAGCGGAACACATCAAAACCCCTTATAAAACCCATATAAACTGTCCACTTGTTTTGTGTATTAAGGTGAAACTGCTCGAGGTCTATCTTCCTAAGGAGGAGTGCCTTGGGCAGAGGACTTTTCAATTTTTTTTTCTGTGAAAAAAAAAAAAAAAATGAAGTAAATACTTTAGTACAATTACAATACATAATATCGATGAAATACTGAAAAATTAAAAATTACACTGAGTTGTTTGTAATATCAAGAAATACCGGCGGAACATGCATTCATATTAACACAAAGCATATTTGTCTCATAGGGTCGCCTGAAACTAGGGATGGACGCGAGACGACTTTTTGCGAGACGAGACAGAGATTTACAGCTTTTTTGCGAGACGAGACAAATATTTTTAACATTATGATATAGGGATTTTTGCGAGACGAGACAAGCTTTTCGGCTGTTTTGCGAGACGCGAGACACCAATTTTTCGTCTCGCGTCCATCCCTACCTGAAACTGCCTGCGGGTCACACATGTCCCCGTGGCAGAGAAAAGGGTTAAGGGGCTCTAACGCGTATTTCACGTTTCATCTGGAAGAAAATTACTCAAAACTCCAGACCATTTAGATCGATGGCCGCGCGATAGGCTAGAACGCGGGACCTTCACACTAGGGCCATCTACCATGATCAGTGTTTTATCAACTTGGTCATGGTGAGGCCCATCAGCAGTTCAAAATCCAATATAAATCCAATAATACGGCCCGCGAATTCGCTAACATCCTTAAGCTTGGTCCGCAACTTTCCAACGATTGCCCATACCTGCGTTAGTTTTAGAAAAAATTTAGAAATGTTGGTCTAATTTCTTAACCGCGATTCACAAAAATATGTTTATCTCTGATAATACATCATCAATAAAATGAAACAGAATGTTTAACCTTTCCATTTCAGTCAAGCGTTTTCTGTGAAAAATAAATTAATTAATTAAATAAAATAAAATAAAAAGTAATTATCTTGAATCGTGGATGGATTTTTGTGTTGTTAAGGCAAAGCTATGCTTAGGTGCTCTGCCTAGGATATGGGGGTGCCTTGATCGGATGACTTTCTAAGGGGTTCTAACGCGTAACGTTATACCTGAAGAAAACCCGACCAAAACTCTAGACCGCTAGATCGACAGCCGCGCGATGGGGCCCGCGAATCTGGGACCTTCACACTTCAGCCATCTACCATTTTGAGTGACTTAACCACTCTGCCATGGTGAGGCTGGATCTTTGTCGGAAAGCTTATTATTAATTCAACGCTTCCTACAAACTGGTTGTTAGCTCAGGTGCACGAATATGACGTTCGCGACCCCGCGCTATGAGAGTTTGACTTTTTTTTTTTTTCATTAGCTAACCTACTCCTAGAAGTTCGTCGCACTGATGAATCACCCTGTTTAGACTGTATTGTATGTGATATATAAGTATTTTATTTGGTAAGGAAAGTATCTGTTTAAACCTTTGATACAAGTTACACTGAAACGAGATAGATAAGTCATGACAAACACATAGATTATACCACACGCTCAACGTCACCTTCTCTGTGCATGCACAAGTTAGGAATGCGCACGTCCGTTCCCTTCGTCGCAAAGATCGGCAGCGATTCTCCTTCTGTCGCCGTCTTTGCTTCCCGACGGGGGTGATTGAATGACTCGCTGTGGTTCTTTAACGTTCTTTGAGAAGGAGATGCGTAAACTTTCACTGCACAAACGCCGAGATAAATCACTGTGTAACTCAAAGACCAATGCTGGGAAGCAGCGCTGCATGGGCCGGCCTTCTCCGTTGTTTCTTTCCAGTGATGATAACGAGCAGGTTAAACCTGGGTTCAACCTTGAGTTAAACTCGCTGACAACTGGATAGCGATCGCCACTTGCCCCTCTTTGAATCTCTCCGTAACGCAAACAAGGAGTGCGGCGGAAGGGTCTAACCTCACTCCACTTGGATCGAAAAGCACACTGCTCTTGAACTTGAAACAAGGCTTGATTGGTTAATTCTAGTCGTTCTAAAGAGGCTAGACCTCGCCCTTTTGTTGGGTTGGAGGGGGGGGGGGACATGAAACATTTGAGAGGGCTCATATCGAATTCAAACTTAGAAAATGAAAATTTCTTTCGAATTTTCAAATGTTGAACACCTAAAGATTTTGAGACGAAGTTGTGGTTGGGTACGTGTACGTGAATGACTAGGCAACTTTACTAGGACACTGAAGTTCTCGTTTCAGTGTTTGGACTTAACTAGGCACAGTTAAAGAACCACACAAGAAATCCTGAATTGTTGCCCTCCCAATAAGACATAACAGTACCTATGTTGCCATTACAATCCCCTCTATGACTATAGCTAGCCCCATTAACCCCTTCGGCCCTGAAGTCCTAATATTAGAACACATCTTTGCAGTTCTCTATATTCTTCATTTTCAAGAATTTTAACACCAAAACCTAGTGTTCTACTAATAATACATGCAAGAACAGCAGAACGTTATCATTTTTGCTCTGTGGGTGGCAGAAAATCTCCAGCAAGGGAAGATAATGGACGTGTCCGGCCATTTGAAGTCAAAAGTTAAATGCATCTTTATGAATGCAATCAAAATGCATGAGAAGTGTGAAGTATTTTCATGTTTTCACGCATAAAGAAATTGCTTCGAAAGGTTTCATACAGAATAACAGTAAAAAAAATTTCTCATTTTGCTCAATTACACCTCGAGTCCTATTATTAGAATATTTTTAATTAGTTTGGTAATTGGCTGAATGTTATAATATTTCATATTTAAGATACTTACATACAGTGCAGCACAGCTAACCACTCATTAATTTTTTATTTTCTCTATTCAAAATTCGGGGGTTAAGCATACAGACCGAGTGAGTAAGTAAAACTGGAACCAACGGTGGCACGTGAGGGGGAAAAATGGCCTCCTCCGAAATTTTCCTTTACATCTTAAGGTTCGCATACTTCTCGATTTCACACGATGAAATTGCATTTTGAACAATTTATACATTAAGTAAAAAGTTCAAGTGCCCCCCCCCCCTTGAGAATTCAGTCTGGAGCCTCCTTAGACTGGAACAAACAGAATGAGATACTCCACCGTCATGTCTGTCGGAACGAACAAATTAAACCTGCGTTTGCAGATTTTTTCAGAGTTTAAAGAGTATTTGAAAATTTGTTCTCCTCCTCTCCCAAAAAATGTTACGTATCCTGTCTACAATTATCAATGGAATAAGATTATTTTGTGGACTACGTCATTAAAGTTATACTTCACGCACTTTCTGCTCATCTCGTGAGACTTTCTGAATGTTTATTCACATCCTTGTTCTGGAACAGGGGTTCTTAACTATCTAGCCAAGATGGGTAACTTTTTTTGCTTTGCTCAAACGGCAATTGCTTAATGCGGATGCATTGTGCATGGTTTTTGTCTGAGTGAATAATGCAAATATGGATTGCATTGGAAAAAACACTCAAAAAACTGGTATAAAACAATAAAGTAAATAAAAAACTTTGTAAAAAACAAACATAAGATTTTATAGGTAAGAGGATACGCACGTTTAAACCAAAAATTGTTTTGGCCTTCATCAGTCCAAGCCCTTCGTTGCAAGCAACACAGGGAACTGAAAAGAGAATTTACTTTATGGATTGCATTTGTTTTATGTATCCAGAGATAATCCAATGAGACAGTAATCCATTACAATAAATAACTTTGAAAGAGGTTTTAAAAATAAATATATAAAGGAAGGAAGTTCTGTTTAGATTTTGTCAGTGTGCAGTAAATTTAGCATAAAACCAACAGCAAAACCTGCCACAAACAAAGTAGTAAGCGACAGAAACATTTTTCCGCTAAATGACCGTTACAAGTTTTCGTTTAATAATGGGTTTTACAAGGATCATATGACGTTCATTACTAAAACGCCCTTATTACACTCTTATTTAACTCATGCTGCATGAACTATCAAAAACTAAACAATGGGGCAATATCCCACGTGAGGCGTAGGGCCGAGGCCACATTAGTTCCGTTCAGAACACCCTTAACCCTTTGAGGCGCAACCCTTTCTCAATGCTGAAAAAAGGGCAGCCGTTGCCATCGCTCGACTTCACTACCATCAAGATGTCGGACGATCGAAACGTTCATCGCGTGCCACAGATCTAGAGACCCTTTTTTGACGGCAGCTGGCTGTGAGCTGTCCCCACCAGAGAAAGCTCACGTTACCGCCGCAGTGCGGGGGAGGGCATCGGCTGAAGAGGGGCCCCCACACAATGAATACGCCCCTCGGTGGGGCGCCAAAAATGTACCGTCCCCATAGTTCTGCACGCATCGCTACTGCCGAGAATCAAGGACCAGGAAGTCGCTAACATGAATATTAGTAATACTTTCCGACACAATAAACTCAAAATATTTTATCATTCTAGCGAAATGAATGAAAATCCGAAAATTTTGAGTTTATTGTGTCGGAAAGTATTACTAATATTCAGGGGCGTAGCCAAAGGGGGGGTTAGGGGTGTCATAACCCCCCATGAGAAATTTTTTGCCCTACAAAATGTATATTCTTCATTACATTATCACACATATGTATACATATATATGAGTTGCAGTTGTCGTAACCCCCCCCCATGAAAAATTTCTGGCTACGCCCCTGCTAATATTCATGTAATAACCGTTTGTAACATATCGTTTTGTAATATCGTTTATAAATAATCATAATATAACAACCATAAATAATCATAATATAATAAACATTTATAAATAATCGTTTATAAATAATAAAATATCATAACCGTTTGTAAATATCGTGAAAATAATCGTTTGTAACAGGATTGTTCGGTCCAAGAAATTACACGATCCTACAGTGGTCCAGTGTGCTGAAGCTCGATTCTCACAAAAACCCCGAAAGTGACGCAGCGCCGGCCTTGGTCAGCGTTTAGGAAGGTGACAGCATCTCCCAACTGAACTGCTGTGGGGTTTTGTACGCTAAAGGGTGCTGATGCACTTAAAACCTGTTCGTGACTCCAATGTCCTCCATGGTAGAGCTGTCAATCCAGGAGAAGGTCTCTCCCCTGGAATTGGCTTAAAATTAGAAGACACAAAGCCAAGACTGTCCATCTCTCACTGCTGGGACTTAGTAAAATGGAAGATGCTCCAGTCGTATGTGGAGGATCTGCCGTCGCTATGCGGTTAGCCAAAGGACATTTAAAACAGATATTATACGTTCAGCCAATGGCTCTAAGCCATACATTTGGTCACGCGAGCTCTCCTTTCTCTGTAAACATTCTTGATGCTTTAACAATCATCGTATCAGAATATTATACCTCAAAGTATATTCACCACGGGTAAATAAATATACAGCACGAAAACATCATATCAATAAGAAAACCATAGTTGCTTTATAAACAACTGTGATTGTCTTCGAAATAGCGCCAGTTCTGCGTGACCAAAGAAAGATGAACGTGATGTTTGATTTTAGTGAGATTTGGCGAGCATCCCCGCGAGGGAAGCCGGAATATAATGAAAGGCCAGTGAATCATGACGATGACGTGTTTTTTTTTTTTTCTGGAAAGCTAGCTGCGTCATGCAGCTTGAAGTCTGTGGCAGCTTTTATCGTTCTGTGATCATCACCATCACGGTCCGATTTCCGTCTTGCAAGGATATCAAAAAGGGAAAATTAAGTGCCTGTTTTTCCCCTACTACACCAGCGGAACCGGCAAAGTTTGTTTACAAAAGTGGGCGTATTATTAGAAGGCTGGAGATAAAGCAAGTTTCACTCATTTCTTTCAAGACTATTCTTTCAAGAAGAACAAAAAAACTGTGACTTTCGTCCATAAATACAAATAAATGAATCGTGTCAGGGGCTTTAAAAACTTTTAACCTTTTACAGGCCAATGCTCGCAATTGGGAGCATCGAATTAAAAATTTATTCAAAGATGAAACTTTATCAATATTGACTTGAAAAAATTTGACGATAAAGCTAAAGGATGAATTGATTTTTTGAAACAGAAGTTGCATTTCTATCATGAACGGGAGAAACTACTAAAAAAGAAAAAATGCTCTGTAAAAATTTAGGAAAATGGCTATCTTGATACATCGTCCTTCCCCTTACCCCTTCAAACTTAATTCATATCTTTACTTAAATTTAAAAATAAATCTTTTATTGATTCTTGATGTGTCCCTTATTATTTAAACTACCCATCAGTATATTAATTTTTCTGAGAAAGTATCAGAAATGAGTGGAAACACGGTGAAAATTGTATAATAAAAGATAAATTCCCCATTTAAATGACTAATATTCTTTAACTAGCGCATTAGAAGACAAAATGTACAAAAAAGTAATTTAAAATATGCTTGGATCTCAATGCGATCTGTAAAAGGTTAGCATGTCTTTCCGCAAGCTATTCTGTAATACCTGGGCCGGCCCGGCCCTATAGACAAATTAGGCAATGGCCTAGGATGCCGAACCTTGGGTCGAGGAAGGCGATACTAGCCAGGCAGTAAACTTTTTTCGGTCCTAACTGCATGAAGGGAGGGGGGGGGGGGGTCCCGCTGCAAGGTAGAGATGAGACGGGCTCAGCCCAAGCCCGACAGTTCGAGCCTTACCCGAACCGGGCTCGGGCTCTTAAAATTCAAGATTTTGTTTGTGCTCGGGAGAAATTTCTCCTTTACTTTACTCCTTGTAAACAGATTTTAAAAAGTGATTCATGGGAGAAATAAACATTAATTATTATTATTTGTTAATCTTGTTTTTTTTTTCTAATGGCCGGCCTCTTCCGTGAAGGCTTTGCCAAAATAGGCCGGAATTGCTGGTCTCTTTATTACGGGGCACCTAGTAGGTGGACCAACGTCGCTCTCCTATGAAGGGACGGACATGACAACCACGCCCAGTCGGGGATCGAACCCCGGCCGCCGAACCCGAAACCGGAGTACGGTGCTTTACCCACCATACAACTCTGTCGGCAAACTTGAAATATAAAGAATTAGAAAGTGCATTAAGAGTTTGCTATTATATTTGTCTGTAATTTGCACTAACGGCAAAATTAAGGATGTTCTGTCAATGTAGTAATTGACTTTTATTTATCCTTTAGCTGAAATCTCGGGCTCGGGCTCCGACTTAAATAATAGCGCTCGATTTAAAAGTCCTCGGGCTCGGGCTTTAAAATATGAGCCCGAAATCATCTCTACTGCCCGGCTTATCTTGTAGCCCATCTCTCTCCGATTAACGAACTGGCCACGTGAAAGGTGTGGAAAATTGCACATAGGCTATTTGGGCCGTTTTTGAAAATCCTATAGCTTCCCCGATTTTCAGATAATCTTTTTTTATTTATTTATGGACTGGGCGGTTAATAAAATTTTCGATACCGAAATTTTACGATAAGTCCGCCTAGGTAAAGAGGCTTTAACCAACGAGACAGTGACTTAACTAGGGCATTCTGCCCCAAGCGCCAGTAAAGGTTACGCAACTACAAGGAGAGATGCACAGGGGGAACAGGATGGCGGCATTGCTACCTTGACTGGAGGACAACCATTGTCTAATTAGCCACAACAGGGTCAGTGGCGTAGCTGAGAGGGGCGGTCTTGTCCAGGCGGCACTTCTTGGAGGGAGGGATTCAAAAAATTTTGTTTTAACCCTTTAACGCGCAGTGTTCCCGCTCTGAGAACACCAAACTCTGACGTTTTGACTGTTGCCAGTCGCGAAGAATAGATGGGATTTCTATAAAAATAGTTGCGGTTGACATAGCTCCACGAGAATCCTTTACTTTTTAGCAAATCATTTCCCGTAAAAAAGAATGGTCACGATTATTTTTAACAGCACCGACATCTGCCGAAAAATGGAAGAATGCGAGAACAGCTGGATAGATTGCCCAATGCTGAAAAAAGGGCAGCCGTTGCCATCACTCGACTTAACTACCAGCAAGATGGCGGACGATCGAAACGTTCATCGCGTGCCACAGATCTAGAGACCCTTTTTTTGACGCAGCTGGCTGTGCGGCACAGATCTGTGGCACGCGATAAACGTTTCGATCGTCCGCCATCTTGCTGGTAGTTAAGTCGAGCGATGGCAACGGCTGCCCTTTTTCCAACATTGGGAAAGGGTTGCGCCTCAAAGGGTTAACGGAGGGTGCCGTTAAAATCCTTCGTCTAAGCCTAGGGAGCCAAATTTGCTCGGGCCAGTACTCTGTAATACACTATAATAAACCTTAAACATGTATCAGCTAGGGATGGACGCGAGACGACTTTTTGCGAGACGAGACAGTGATTTACAGCTATTTTGCGAGACGAGACCAATATTTTTAACATTATGGTATAGGGATTTTTGCGAGACGAGACAAGCTTTTCGGCTGTTTTGCGAGACGCGAGACACCAATTTTTCGTCTCGCGTCCATCCCTAATCAGCTATGATACTTTGAGTATCAATTCTTAAAAATCCAAAGTTTTGCAAAATGGGTCACTCTTCGAAATATTTTTTGTGTGATTCCATTTTTCAGAATTTTTTTCTGAAATAATTTGCGATTGAGTAAGTACAGCGCTCGGCCCCAGCGGAGCTGCCAAAGAACCATTTTGCGAGACAACATCGCTCAAAGAAGGAGAGTCTTTTCCATTGCGTCCTCCTAATAATGAAAGCAAACAGGTTGAACATGGGTTCAATATTGAAAATGAACGAAAAAGTGGCCCATGGTCTTGCAATATGCTTCGTTCTACTTATCGCCCCCTCCCTCCCTTGAATCTTTTCTGGATCCGTTACTGACCCTTCGATACACGGGTGCCCATATGGCTGTTTATAGGAGAGGGATGTCCAAGTCAGGGCTCTGCCCCAAGAAGGTACTATATTTTAGTGTTGAACAGCATCTACGTTATGCTAGTCCATTAGCCCTTTGAAGAGCGCGCATTTTCACATCAACATAGAAGCACAAATGGATAGACTGTCCAACGCTGAAAAACTGCAGCCGTTCCCATCGATCCATTTAACAACCAACAACATGGAGGTCGATCGAATCGCCCATCTGGCGTCATAGATCTAAAGAAGTTTTCTCACACAGCTGTCTGTGAGGTCGCGCAACCAGCTGTGTCAGAAAACTTCGATCGACTGTCATGCTGTTGCTAGTCAAATGGATCGATGGCAACAGCTGCACTTTTCCAGCGTTGGGACCATTTAACCTTTTTTTTTTTTCCGACCAGCAAGCTTACGGTTACACCGAACGTGCGTCAAAATGTTAAACTATCACGGTAATATTTTTTATTATTCCTGAAAGCTAGGGGGACCATGTCCCCTCCCTGTCCATAGATATGGGCACCCATGCTTCGATTTGTTCTTATCGGGAGCACAATGTTGCGAGAGGTCTGCGTGAGTATCCTCGTTTTTCACTAAAAATCGAAACCTCGACATCGTTTTTGAGTAAGGAAAAAGTTGCTTACCCTCTAATAAGAGTAATTTCGGTTAAATAAGCAACACTCGAAGAAAGTCAGCACTTAACCAAAAGTGCTTTTAGCGCGCAGAAAAAATAACGATTAGATTTTCAGAGCGTAGAATTCAACGAGAGGGGTGGAAATATGGGAGAAGACTGCTTGCTTCTTGCGTTCAAGTCACTCCCGCACGGATAAATAAATGCTTATGGGTACCACACAATTACTTCCAAAGAGCACTCTGATTTTGAGAGAAGTCATTTCGTGATAAATCAAAAAAAAGAAAAAGGGACATATAACCGGAAACAAAGCTAAAACGTCCCATTTACGGTAGACTTCTTCCAGCGAGGAAAATACAGGCACGCTAGGAAAGAAACAAAAAGTGGCTGATGATAATTGAAAGAAAATAGGTCGTCAGACACCTTGTCGTCAAGGCCAAGGTGAAATGTCCAGGGGATATGGCCCACGAACTCGGACCTTCTGATGAGAAAGAAAATCTGTACCGGTTGGCAGGGAATATAATTATCGACGCATCACGTTGTGCGTGATGCAAATTTCTTTCGATGTGCGTACTTCAGAAAAGGATGTTAGACTGCCGATTTCTAGGCCAGGAAGGGGTTTTTTCATCAGTCTAAAGGGAATAATTTATATAAATAAATAAAGGGGAATTATTTCATATAGTTGACACACTGGTGCTACCGAAAAAGTCCAAAAGTTCTTTATTTTCCACCCATACGGATATAAAACGGGGAGAGGGGGGGGGGAGGGTCGCCTTCCTTGAGCTCACGTGAACCTGATAATCAGTCGAATTTAAAAAAAAAAAAAAAAAAAAAAACCGCACAACAAAAACTGGTGTTAAATTTAAAATTAATATAAAACTTTGTATAATAAAGTAAGCCTCGATACAAGAGCTTTCTGCTCTTGTACATGCTTGAACTTATTTACAACTGAGGAATCAGTCGAGGAAGCTTGTTGTCTATCTGTACTCAAAGTGCCATAAACAGATACCGACTGCCAATACTTTATTACATAGTTTGCAATTTAGCAGTGATAATTTTTGACTATATCCCAACAGGCGGCAGCTCCAGAAATTTTTTCCAGATAGCAGCAAATTTTGAATACCATTCAGAATTGTATGAAATATGGAATAATTATCAAAAAGCCTATCGTATCTATAGTTCTAATATTTCTCTCGGGAGGTGGAGGGAAGGGGAGGCGTTTCCTGCTAGAAAGACACAATTTCCTTGGATTCGATCTTGATCCAAACTTTCTTCCTGTTTAATTTTTATATTTTATGTAACTAAGTATTTTGGACCCTGATTGAAAGCCGAATTATTCTTAAATAAAATACTGATGACTTCATTGCTCCAGAAAAAAAAAAATATGGGAATAGTAGAGGGCGAACATTCTTTACAGGAGCATATTACGACGCAAGTTGATTTAAAAAACAGGATTACTTACAGGTAAAAACGCATATGTTGAGGCGCCCGGCTTCACAATAAATAAAAATACTAGGCTCCAGCTCGTGAGACAAGGATTTTAAGTTTAATCTCATCCGAAAACAGCTGATGCAGATGCTATGATCATTGATCCAACAAGTGCTCGCACTCAATTTGGAGTGAGCCAACACAAAATATCTATTGTCGACTTTTGTTTTAAAAAGTTATTTGAATGGATTCGCTTTTAAGAAAATTGTTTATCTATTCTTCTTAAAAAGTAGATGTTGGGGTTTATAGGAGGATTTCACTTAGTCAGAAAACATTGGTATTTTCGTTTAAAGAAACAGACCAGCCTTCAACGTTTTAAGTCAGAAAATATCAGAGAAACTGGAATAAAAGGGATTTACTTTTGTGTGTTTACTGACAGTTGGAACGCATTCAAACATTTTAGGTCAAGCTCGTACCGTGAGGGTTTAGAAATGACATTTTTCTTACTAGAACAAATGCCCGTAAAAGCGAACATTATTTTCCAGAAAAAGTTAATTTTAAATACTTCTCTTCACCATCAATACCATCTTTTATTGCATTAAAATTTTCGAGAAATTAAACTCGAGCTTTAAGAGCAAATCTGGTCTTGCCTACATTGTTAGTTTTCAACATAGAAGAACGGAACTTCTTTGGGAAAAACCATCTTACTCAAGAGAGCTCGGGGCAGCGGGGCACATTCACTAGAGCTATGTCGGGTACATTTTTCAAATCCCGGGGTCGAATTGTAATATTAAGCTAATCTATCTGTACAATAAAAAGTAATGTTCAAATTTGCGTTTGTTCTAAAAAAAACCAACTGGACCGATTTAAGGGAGTTTTTTTTTTTTTTTTTTTTTTTTTTTTTGCAGAGATCCCAGTTGTTCGGGAAAGGCTTAAGTTATTGAAATGTTATATCTGACCAACATAAAGTTGAGGCCCAAAATGGTTTTTTCACACCCATGTTTGGACTTTCTTCTCGCTGCAAAGAGTGACCCCTTGTATTGTAACCGTGCCGGCGAGACATGAACGAAAGTTAGAATCTTATAAGTGTGGTGATCGCACTCGGATGTACTGTTTCCAAAAAGACGAAATTGGCTCGCCACGGAGATGCGCTGCACGGTTATGGCCACCACGAAAAGAAATGGAAGGAACAAATTCGGCCACCAGTTTTAAGAAAGGACGAGTGCTATTAAATGATAATGAATTTCAGTAATAATATGAATTAAAGCCCAATGTACAGTAAATATTTCGAGTCATACTATGTTAAAAGTGTTTGTTATATTTATTACTAGCAGCTTCGCACGGTAGGAAACGGATATTTTCCTAAAATATAATCGTACCTGCGCGAAAAACAAAATCTAAAAGAAAAAAAAAAATTCGAGCAGTCGCTTTGTTGAAACTAAAGTGGGATATATTAACGCTACGTAGGATTATAGTTTAATTAGTTGTAAGACGATCGCGCGAGTTGAAAAATGATGAATAGAACAATTTTAATTTCACGAAATATTTATTAAGGTGATGTACTGTGCTTTAATCCATATTAACCTAGCAAATCTACTATTACTACCTATTACTTATACTATCTGTTAGTTATATTAATACTCGTATTATCTATCTTCGTTTCTCCCTTTTTAATGCTCAATATAAAGAAACAGATTAGATATTTTAAACCAATGGTGCCTTTCTACTCTTTGATGATTCTTTGGAATTTATGCATTGTCATTAAAACAGCTCTCCATATATTTTTAAGCATAAGTCCTGTCAGATTGACGTATTTAGCACCATAAAATATTTCATCTCGGTGTGGTAGAATATATCCAACCTGTCCCGTATTTACCTCCGTCGTTGTCTCGTGTAAAACATAAAGCTGTATAACCTCGAGGAACTATTTAGAATAGCTCAATTGCGAATAGGACGTTAAATTGTGTTGCAGAGTTTACAAATTTCCCGCAACTTTTAATTTATGACGTCACGTTCTGACCCCGGTAGTTGAGTCTGGTTATTTCTTGCAGTAGTTTTCAAACGAAGTAATATTGCACCATACGACTTTGGAAAACTCTCACTTGCGACAGAACTTATTAATGCTAATTTGAGAGATGTTGGGTTTATTCCTAGTTAATCGGTATTTTAAATATTTTCCGGAGATATTTTGCTAATGGTGTAATTTTTCTGCAAGAGCTTGCTAAAAGACGTCCAAACTAGGCGACATTTTGGGAATACATATACGACGACCATCGTCAAACCAATAGCGAATACTATGTATTATGTTAATTAGTATTTTTCATCTTCAGGCGACATTCGAATTTTCCAAGATTTTAAAAAACGCAAGTTTCCTTTCGTTATTACGGTGGCTGAAAAATCATAGTATTAAAAAATCGCCAAGGGTAGCTCGCGCATTAAACAAAATACTATGGGTTTTTATAATAGTAAATTTTTACGTCAAAGCCTTTAACTAAGGCTGGGATTCAGACTCTATTTACCGGTCATAGAAACCAGTTTATTGACCGATTCTAGTTTTATTATTTGTTTAAAAACTGGAATCGTCAATAAAACTGGTTTATAATGACGGTCAATAGAGGTCTGCATCCCAGCGCTAATTACATTTCTAACTAATTTTTAAACCCATGACGTCAAAATGACATCATTCTCAGTTGCGATATCTAACATGAATTAGTGAATAAAGGAAAAAAAAAAAAAAGTTGCTTTACTTTTCTACATCATTTGATAAGGTGGAAGTTTATTATTTCGCTCGTGGTGTAATTTTTGTAAAAGCTAGTTAACCTTGCATTTTTACACTCGTGACATAAAAATGACGGCAATCTCACTTGAATTATTGAAGGTAATAAATAAATAAATCTAACTTTGTCAACTATGCTCGCTAATGTGCTCAAATCGGACATTTGAGTAGCTTTCTACCCTGTAAATTGCGAAAAATCGTTACAAATTAGGGAACAGGTGGATTTTCAGAATTTTAAAGTTGACTACGGAATATTCTATGTCGTTTTACACATTTGTGCAAAATTTCAAGCCGATCGGTCGGACGGTGTGGGAGGAGTTCCCGGACAAACAAATAAACAAACAGATAAACAAACTTTCACATTTATATAATAGATTTTTCAAAGGACGCCTTATACAACTAACTACCTTAACTAAATGATGAGTAATCTAAGTTAATATATATCCCGTGGTAGTTTCAACAGAAGAGACTACTTGAACCGTTTTTTTTTTTCGATAGCTTATTATTTTGAGGTTCAGTTACTTTATCTATGAACTAGCTGAAGTACCCGTTCTTCGCACGGGAATGAATGGACTTTTTTATATTACGATTTGTGGTGATTACTATTCATTGTAATAAACAGATATAGCAAAATGGATATCGCGTTATATTGTGTCCAATAATCATGCATACCGAATTGCAAGGTAATCGTTTGTACGGTGCAGAAGGCCATGCGACGTAGCGCAATCTAGTGGCGAGTTTTAACAAAACGGATACGGCGAAAATATTCTTCGCATTCAGATATCAATGTATACGAATTTTCATGACGATCGGCTGGACAGTCCTGAAATTCATGTTTTGACGCGAGACCTAGTGGCAAGTTATAGGAAAACGGATAGCGCCAAACTCTTCCCCCGCGTGTTCAAATATCTATGAATACCTATTTTCATGGCGATCAGTTGTACAGTCAAGAAGTGATACACTGCAGCGCCATCCAGTGGTTAATTAAAGTAAAGATTTGCTACAGTGCCGTCAAGTTGCGAGTTTTAGTAAAATGGATAACGCCAAAATATTCTCATTGTTCAAATAGCTATGTATACTGATTTTCATAGCGACCGTTTGAATGGTCAAGAATTTGTCCTGCTGCAGCGTCATCTAGTGGCGAGTTAAAATAATAATGCATTGCAGTGCCATCTAGTGGTGAGTAACATTAAAAGGAACCAATTTGAATATATTCTTCGTGCTCAAATGTGTAAGTATAAAAACTTTTATACCAGTCGGTCGAACGATATAGAACTTGATGCGTTGCAGCGCCATTTAGCGGCAAGTTGCAGCAAAATGGATAGTTAAAAATATTCTCCGTGTTCAAATATCCGCGTGTACCAAATTTCATAGAAATCGGTTGGACGATACTCGCATAGCAAACGACTGAACGGAATAGAATTCGACGTTCTTCTGCGCCACCTAGAGGCAAGTTAGAGGAAAACGGATAGCATAAAAACCTTCTCCATGATATAAAATACTTAGGTGAACCAAATTTCATGGTGATCGGTCAAACGGAGCTGAAGTTTTTCAACCTCATACACACATACCAACATTCATTTTTATCTATAAATAGTGTTATTATATATAACAGTCTCAAATAAAATGCAGTTTAGAATCTAAGCCTCGCCAAAGTGCCAACAATACGCCATTTTGCAAGAGTTTTTTCCGGGAATCATTCGAAGCATTGACTTAGCAGCAATCAATATGGGAAATGGTTCGACCGCCAAACAGTAAAGCAAGCATTTATTTGAAAAGTAGAATCTCTTAATACAGCCGAATTTTTTAAAATTATCAACTATAACGTGTTTTATTCATCGTTACTCCGATGTACTAAATACGAAGATTTCAAATATCTGAAATTTGGCGGAATTCCCCCAACTTAAATCAATGTGCTCAATTGGCGAGAATTCTGAAGTTAGATCGCTTGAAATCCCTTAATAACTGCATTATTTCTGCACGGATTATTAAAATTTAACGCTGTATTCCAATTAAACCTTTGCACTTGTTTTCAAAAATCTATTTACTTAAGCTCTCAGTAAATTGCGCTAAGCCGAAAACTATGCAAACCGCTAGAACTCACTTTCTCTGCATTTCAGCCATTTTATTTATCGCCAAACTAAGAACTTTTACATATTAGCCTCGGAAATCTTCAATTCTTATTGTTTTGCGTATAAAACATTTCATTCCTGCTCTGTTTTCCCATGCACACGATATTATAATTTTTAAAAAAATAACCTTACGAATATAAACTAACAAAAAAAAAATCATTATTATTCTTTTATTTTTACTTTGAGAATTTAAAACATTTTATTCGGCAAAATCGCCACACATGGCAAACACGATGGTTATTTCACACTTTTTTCACTATAGGGGTTACAATTACGGAAAGCTTTTTGCGTGGAGAACATAAAAAATCTCTTAAATTCCGGGAACGGGTGGACTTTCAAAGTTTTAGAGTGGACTATGATTTATTCTATATTATTTTACACTAGCAGTCCCGCACGGCGTTGCCCGTGAACCCCTTAAATTATGCAATTTACAAAATCTGACATGTAAACTGCAACTCCAGATTAGTACTCTAGGCCGCAATTGTATAACAGAAAGTGCAGATAATGGTTCCAGAGTTTCAGGTACGTACTTACAAACGCACCACTAAAGACAACTCACTGCCGTGGCCGTCACATATTTCCCCCAGAAATATCGTGTAATTTGCATTAAAATTGCTGGAGTTATTAAATATTTCATCCAATTAAGCAAATTATCTTGTAAAATCCACAATTTTCGATTTAAATTTCTTAAAATGAGGAAATGTTAGGTCATTAAACATATTAAATACCATAAAAAATTTCATGAAAAGGTCCCGTTAGGAAAAACGCGCCAAATGACAGAAAAATAGTCAAACTTGGCGAGTTTTGGCGAAATATCGCAAAATTAAGTCCCCAAAAATTAGGTTTTCGAAGACCTACGACCCATAGAACCCGAGATTTCCAGAACATTCCATATTGATGCAACAAAAAAATCTCCGTTTTAGAACAGTTTTTAATTAATAATTAAAAAAGTTATTAAAATTTTAAAATTCTGATCTCAGGTGCACATTATCGGACTCATGGGATTATATATTCAAATTTTCAGAGTTCTGCGTGCAGTAGGTTTGTCTGGAGACCGCACACATACAGACAGACAGATTTACAAACATTCATTTTTATTATTATAAATTTGGATCATTTTTTGAGATGAATTCACCAAGCAAAGTGCCATTCAGAGCAGATTTTTTTAAACTAATTTTTTTTAATAAACTTCCTTGCACGTATCTCGGGTACAGACCATATGCCAAATTTGGTGGAAATTTGCTCACCCGTTTCAGCTGTAGAGTGCTGTTTATAGGGTGGCAACCACATGGCAACCACGGTGCTTATTTCATACTTTTTTGACTACAGGGGTTACAATTGCGGAAAGCTTTTTGCATGGAGAACATTAAAAAATCTCTTAAATTCCGGGAACGGGTGGACTTTCAAAGTTTTAAAGTGGATTATGATTTATTCTATATTATTTTACATATCTGTGCAAAATTTCAGGCTGATAGGTCCATTTTTGTGGATTTGTATACGAATCAAATCCACAAACAGACAGAATTTCATTTTTATTTATAAGATTATCAGAAAATATCATTTCGGTGGTATTAAATTAATTTTTGGATTCACTTTATGTACAAAAAAAATTGTCAAACACCCTCTCACTATAGAAAAGTTTAATTTTAGGCGCCAATAACTTTATTTCTTTGCCCTCTAAAATAAGTTGGCCACTAAAAATTCTAAATGGCCTGCAGAGGAAAAAGTTAGTTCGTTTGCAATTCTTGGGAAACACTGCTAGGATGAATGGTATATCTATCCAATGGTATGTAGTTACGCTGATCCCTGACTCACTCTGTAACCACACAGAGCAACCACTTCCATATAAATATTTTACTGCCATTACTCCAAGACGATTAAAAAGTTCAAAAAGACTATTTTTAATCGATTTTTTGCTATTTTCAGCTCTATTTTATTTCCGAGGGTAAAAAAAGTGAATCATTTGCTTAACAAAACGAGCTGTTGCAATCGATATGACGTCATATTCATCGCGGTCATCAGGCTTTGAAAGGAAAGTGTGATTCGAATTCCTTTAAAATAGTTTTTCAGATTACATAGTTTATTTTTTTTCTACAAATAAATCGTATGCATGGCTATAATAAAGGCTGTGTACACTAAACGCAGTCTTTTGAATTCGAATGCAAAAGTTTTTGCGCGTTTCCAGAAGAGCATGTGATATTCGATTTTGGTGTATAATAAAAATTGAATATGAACTTATTTATTTTAGGTGGACGAAGATGAAATATATTGAGTGCAGACGTAATTTCGTCAAATATTTTTTCAAACGCCCGTTGTAATTGCCTCCACAACGGGAGGCAATCTATATAAATAAAATTAGACTTTTGTCTGTACATTTCTTGGAATTCAAAAATTTTGCGATTTCTATCCGTTTCAAGGACCCGGGAATCCGATGCGACCCTCAAAAAAAAGTTTGTCTGTCTGTCATTCTGTCATTCTGTCCGTGACGCTTTTTTTTGTTTAAGCATCACGTAAAAACGGCTGAAGCGAATGATATGAAATTGGGTGTCATGATAGGTGGCCACTCAAGTTAAAACATAGACGTCGAATTTTAAAAAAATCTTGATTGGATTTTGAGATTTTGCGAAAATCGTTTCAAACTGAGTAAATTTGTGTTCAAGCATCACGTAAAAACGACTGAAGCGAATGATATGAAATTGGGTGTCATGATAGATAGTCACTCAACTTAAAACATAGACGTCCAATTTTTAAAAAATCTTGATTGGATTTTGAGAAAATCCTTTCAAATTGCGTAAATTTGTGTTCAAGCATCACGTAAAAACGACTGAAGTGAATTGTATGAAATTGGGTGTCATGATAGGTGCTCACTCAACTTAAAACATAGGCGTCGAATTAAAAAAAAAATCTTGATTAGATTTTGAGATTTTGCAAAAATCATTTCAAACTGCGTAAACTTGTGTTCGCACATCACGTAATAACTGCAAAGGAGAAAAAATGATATTTGGTGAAATGATAGGTGGTCACTCACCTTAAACTATAAGCATCTAATTAAAAAAATCGATCAGATTTCGAGATTTTGTGAAAATCGTTTAAAACTGAGTGAATCTTTGTTCCCGCATTACGTAATAACGACTAAAGCGAATGATATGAAATTTGGTAACATGATAGATGGTTGCTCAACATAAACTATAGATGTCCAATTTTTTAAGCAATTTTATTAGATTTTGAGATTTTGTGAAAATTCTCCACAAATGCGGTTATATTTCTTCAAGCATTGCGCAATAAGGACTAATACCATATTTGGTGATATGATAAGTAGTTGTTAATCTTAATTTATAGGCGTTGAATTTTTAAAATATTTTGATTTCATTTTGAGATTTTGCGAAAATCGTTTTAAAATGCTGAAATTTTGTTCCAGCATCACGAAATAAAGACTGCAGGGAATGAAACGAAATTGGGTGACATGATAGGTTGTCACTCAACTTAAATCCTAGGCTTCAAATTTTTGAAAAATGCTGATTAGATTTTGAGATTTTGCGAAAATTATTTCAATATGCGTAAATATTCGTTCGCGCATCCCATAATTACGACTAAAGCGAATGAAATGATATTACTTAGTTACTCTCTAACCTGTAATATTTTAACAATACATAAAAATTATATCTTCGCTTTCTTTACTTTGGCAACATACTACATCCATTCTGTGTAAGTTCTTGCTTTTTGGAAATTTGTATTCACTAACCCGTCAAGGACGGGTACTTCAGCTAGTTGCAGTATAAAACTACTACGAGTCTACAATATAAAAGACAACATTCAAATGAGTGTTTAGTCTATAGACAAAAAAATTACTAAACCGACTTAAGACCGGATTTTGACAAAATTATCCCGCTTTACAAATTAAAAGCCACAAGAAACAGTTGTCCGCGTCATTTAAAATGTAAAAGCGTCCTTTTTAGAACCGTAATACTAGAACTTAAGCCTAAAAGACAAAATTTCTGTAGACGACAAAAAAAAAAAAAATCCTGTAGAAATAAGGCATCTGAAAGCGAACAGATTTGTTGCGAAACGCTTTTTTACGTTTTTTTTTTTTATTGCAAGTAACTCTGACTCAGTTTTCCTGTCATTATTTTGCAGTTGCGCTTAACATCACACGTCAGAATCTTTACTCCAAGTTTGTGTCACGAATTTAAAAAAAAAAAAAAAAAAAAAAAAAAAAACACTTTTTTTTAGATTTCGCAATGTTGGAATCAATTTCAATCATTCGACTAAGAAAAATTTTTATTCTTTCCGTGCGAAGAACGGGTAAGCAGCTAGTTACGAAATAAAAGGTAATTACTTTATTGCTAGGAAATCACGAATTTTGGTTGTTTGTGCAAATTAAATACAGATATTTTAGCAAAGTGTGTGCCCTTTCTATTTTTTTATACCCTAAATTTATCAAATCATAGTTATTTTATTTATTTACTAGCTGAAGTATTCGCACGGGAATGAATGGACTTTTTGATATTACGATTTGTGGTGATTACTATTCATTGTAATAAACAGATATAGCAAAATGGATATCGCGTTATATTGTGTCCAATAATCATGCATACCGAATTGCAAGGAAATCGTTTGTACGGTGCAGAAGGCCATGCGGCGTAGCGCAATCTAGTGGCGAGTTTTAGCAAAACGGATACGTCGAAAATATTTTTCGCATTCAGATACCGATGTATACGAATTTTCATGACTATCGGCTGGACAGTCCTGAAGTTCATGTGTTGACGCGACATCTAGTGGCAAGTTATAGGAAAATGGATAGCGCCAAACTCTTCCCCGTGTTCAAATATCTATGTATACCTCTTTTCATAGCGATTATTTGCACAGTCAAGAAGTGATACACTGCAGGGCCATCTAGTGGTTCAATAAAGTAATGATTTGCTACAGCGCCGTCAAGTGGCGAGTTATAGCAAAATGGATAACGCCAAAATATTCTCATTGTTCAAATAGCTATGTATACTGATTTTCATAGCGACCGTGTTCAACTATCTATGCATACCAATTTTCATAACGATCATTTGCACAGTCAAGAAGTGATACACTGCAGGGCCATCTAGTAGTTAATTAAAGTAATGATTTGCTACAGCGCCGTCAAGTGGCGAGTTATAGCAAAATGGATAACGCCAAAATATTCTCATTGTTCAAATAGCTATGTATACTGATTTTCATAGCGACCGTTTGAATGGTCAAGAATTTGGCCTGCTGCAGCGTCATCTAGTGGCGAGTTAAAATAATAATGCATTGCACTGTCATCTAGTGGTGAGTAACATCAAAAGGAACGCAGTTAGAATATATTCTTCGTGCTCAAATGTTAAGTATAAAAAATTTTATGCCGATCGGTCGAACGGTATGGAAGTTGATGCGTTGCAGCGCCATTTAGCGGCAAGTTACAGCAAAATGGATAGTGAAAAATATTCTCCGTATTCTAATATTCGCGTGTACCAAATTTCATCGAAATCGGTTGGACGATATTCGCATAGCAAACGGCTAAACGGAATAGAATTCAACGTTGTGCTGCGGCACCAAGTGGCAAGTTAAGGAAAACGGATAGCATAAAAACCTTCTCCATCATAAAAGACTTAGGTGAACCAAATTTCATCGTGCAACGGTGCTCAACGGTGCTGGAGTTTTTCAACCTCATAAACACATACCAACATTCATTTTTATCTATAACCAGTGTTATTATATATACCAGTCCCAAATAAAATCCAGTTTCAAATCTAAGCCTCGCCAAAGTGCCAACATATGCCATTTTGCAAGAGTTTTTTCAGGGAATCATTCGAAGCATTGACTTAGCAGCAATCAATATGGGAAATGGTTCGACCGCAAAGAGTAGCCAAAGACAGTTATTTGAAAATTGGAATCCCTTAATACAGCCGATTTTTTTTTTTAAATTATCAACTATAATGTGTTTTATTCATCGTTACTCCGATGTACTAAATGAGAAGATTTCAATTTTCTGAAATTTGGCGGAATTCCCCCAATTTAAATCAATGTACTCAGTTGGCGAGAATTCTGAAGTTAGATTGCTTGAAATCCCTTCATTACTGCATTATTTCTTCACGGATCATTAAAATTTAACGCTGTATTCTAATAAAACCTTTGCACTTGTTTCCAAAAATCTATTTCCTTAAGCTCTCAATAAATTGCGCAAAGCCGAAAACTGTGCAAACCGCTAGAACTCACTTACTCAAAATCCATATTTCAGCCATTTTATTTTTTCGCCAAACTAAAAGAATTTACACATTAGCCTCGGAAATCTTCAATTCTTATTGTTTTGCGTGTAAAGCATTACATTCCTGCTCTGATTTCTCATGCACACGATATTATAATTTTAAAAAAAATAACCTGACGAATATAAACTAACAAAAAAAAATCATTATTATTCTTTTATTTTTACTTTGAGAATTTAAAACATTTTATTGGGCAAAATCGCCACACATGGCAACCACGATCCTTATTTCACACTTTTTTCACTACAGGGGTTACAATTACGGAAAGCTTTTTGCGTGAAGAGCATAAAAAATCTCTTAAATTCCGGGAACGGGTGCACTTTCAAAGTTTTAAAGTGGACTACGATTTATTCTATATTATTTTACATATCTGTGCTAAATTTCAGGCCGATAGGTCCATTTTTGTGGATTTGTGTACGAACGACATTTTATTCGGCAAAATCGCCACACGTGGCAACCAGGATCCTTATTTCACACTTTTTTCACTACAGGGGTTACAATTACGGAAAGCTTTTTGCGTGAAGAGCATAAAAAATCTCTTAAATTCCGGGAACGGGTGGACTTTCAAAGTTTTAAAGTGGACTGTGATTTATTCTATATTATTTTACATATCTGTGCTAAATTTCAGGCCGATAGGTCCATTTTTGTGGATTTGTATACGAATCAAATCCACAAACAAACAAACAGAATTTCATTTTTATTTATAAGATTTATTAGTTTCAATTTTCATTCGAGTGATCGCATCAGTGTGAAACATTTTTATAACAGTGTCAAACAGTGATTTGTTAAATTTGGATATAAAAAAAATTAAAAGTGCGATAACTTTAATTTACTCAAAGAACAGACTTTTACGGACTAAATACGGAAACATGCGAGAGAGAAATTCCGAATAGTAATAACATAAAAAAGTGTTCATGTTTAAAATTAGTAAGAAATTTTGCACAGTAAGCTTAAAAAACTTAGATGAAAAATTTAGATAACAGAAACAAAATAGCTTGCCTGATTTTTATAAATTAACTTATGTTTAAATTTAAAAAATAGTAATATTAAAACAACTTCTAAAAACATGATAATTTTGTTCAAAACGATGAATCATTTTTTAAACCTGTTTACAAGAAAGAATGTTCAATAAATGAAAATTTTTTCATGGGCCCGAGCCCAGACCCGGGCTAAAGCTGAGCCCGCCTCGTCTCTAATATTCACTGCCGCCTCACTCCGCTTGTACGGCGTTTGACTTCAGACAGCTTTGAAGTTCTGGAAAATGAATTGGAAAATCCAACACGTGTGTGTGTGTGTGTGTGTTAACGAGTGGGCTTTGCAGACTGAATTCATCTAAGAACGCCAACAAAAATGGATCTAGAGACTAATAACTTGAAGAGTATACACATGAAAGATTTTGACGTACAGGAATGACAATGGCCGGTACTCAAAAACCCACAAATATTTCTGCAGGTTGGTGCAGAGGAAAGAAGTTGGATGAATAACATGCAAATTTTGTCTAGAATATAAATCAGTTTCACACCAAATGATAATGTTGATCATTTTGTTAAAGGTGTGCATCAGGAGGTTATAATTTTAACATAAATGTCAACTACTTAAGTAACAATTTCAACATTTAAAAAAATATATTTTCTATGAAACCCGAAACTCCTGGCAACCCTAGGAAAAATTTCTTCTGGAAGAAAAATTCTCACAAGATTGGACACGCAAATGAAGTGTGGAAAAAATTGCAGAATTTAACAGTACTTATTAACCCTTTAACAAGTGGCGTTTGCGCCGTGAAACTCCAGCACTTTCATTGAAAAAAAAGGGTTAAATGGCCACAATCTGAAGGACAGCCGTTGCCATCGCTTGATTTAACTACCAGAAACAAGGTTGTCAATCGAATCGCACAGCCATCTTTATCAAAAAAGCTCTTTAGCTTTGCGTCATACGGCAGGTGATTGGATCTACCGCCATGTTTCTGGCAGTTAAATCAAGTGATGGCAACGGCTGCACTTTTTCAGCGTTAGGTAATCTGTACATTTGCTCTTCTATATCGATATGAAAACGGTTGGGTTCCAAAGAGTTACTAAAGCACGGTTACTGCATAATTTTATTTTTCTGGTTGATTATTTTTTTTTTAAATACAAACTGATGTGAAAAAAATAAAATAAATAAATAATGACAAATATTATATTATTTTCTTGTCCTCGTAGCTTAAATTCAAATAACCCGACTGAGCGTTGGGAATTTAGAAAAGAAGAAAGCGTAGTTCTTGATTAAATGAAGTAAATTGAGCATCATCTGTCTTCGGTGGATCAAGAATTAATTTCTGACAAATACAACAGCAAGTTGCCCTATCAGAACTCAAAGGGCAAATCGATATGCTAAGAATGCTAACCGTGTAATCTTGTTAGACAGAATTTCCGGCGATAAACAGGATTAAGTTAGTACGATATTTACTCAGTTAAAGATAAAACATAGCTTGAAACAAAATTATAGCACATCTGTTATGTACATTTTTAGAAAGTGAATATATCAACCTTTCAAGTATATTAGGCGAGTTGGAGTGTATAGGCTGATTATTTTACCAACTATGCGAAAAATTCCAGAGCTGGGGCTCGAACCCAGGAGAACGTTAAGCGGTAGTCCTGGGTTCGAGCCCCAGCTCTGGAATTTTTCGCATAGTTGGTAAAATAATCAGCCTATACACTCCAACTTGCCTCACATCTGTTATGCTATACAAGATAATGAGGCAATATTTCTATTTACAAGAATGCCCCCAAAATTATGAACACTTAAGCAAATGGCAGTAATGTATGTGTTTCAATTTCTAAGGAGGCTTAAACTCTCAACCTAACTTCCCATCCAGTAGCGTAGCGAGGAGGTGGTTTTGGAGGTCAGAACTCCCCCCCCCCCAAATTTTTCAAAAAGAGCTTTATTCTGGGCAATGTGAAACGAGCCTACAAAATAGGAAGGGCTTTATATCTTCTAATTTTAGTAAGAAATTTTAGAGATGTTTGATGCATAACTTCATTTTACTATTGTAAATATGAAATAGAATAGAAATTGTTTTTGTGTAGGGGAAATGTCCGATAAAGACAGACTCTTAACAATAGATTAGGGGACTGTGTGGCAACAAATGATAGTGGGGGGGTCTCATCTTCACTACTTTTTCCAAGTTTAACCACTCTTAATCGAATCATGGTCCACTTTTCTCGCATGTATGCCATTTCCTAAACTCGGGGCCCAGGTGCACAGCCCTGGGTGTCCAGTGCTAATTATGGCCCTGGATAAAGGGCCTCAATGTATCTTAAAACTTGCCTTTTTGAAGCTTACTATTTCCGGACCACAAGATTTTTCGTTACGGCATTGTCTAATCCCCCCCCCCTTCCCTAAAATTTTTATCTGGCTATGCCACTGCTCCCATCCCACCTCCAAACACACACACACACACACACACACACGAAGTTTGATTTCTGGCGACGAGGGCCACATTGAATATTTTAAAAATAAACATTAAAATAATATATTTTTTAATTAATTTGTCGAAAAATGTAACTTTTCTAATTTTGCAATTGCAACCCTTTAAAGTTGGAGTATTTTTTTTTTTTTTTTTTTTTTTAATTACCACGCAGCATTTTGAGCAAAAACTTGAAAGCTAGCAATTCAATTATATCAAATTTTATATAATAGCTAATAAAGCCTTTCAGCTGTTTGAACAAATTAATCATGCGAATGAACTATTCATATAAAACACTTTCCCGTGCAAAACATAACAAATAAACTGACGAAAAAATTCCAAATATTATGACAATGGATGATGATGTGCTGCATGTTGAGGAAAACCACAAAATATTGTAGAGATTTTTTCCAGTCAATAAACACAGCATATTTTGCGTATTTTTTAGTAGTAAATCCAACTGGTTAAACTGCAAGCCTTTTTACTCATTCGAAAAATCGTCGATATTTAAGAACTAACCAAAGTTTAGTAAAACTTTTGGTAGGCTTTAAACACTAAAAATACGGTTTGAGACTTTAAGGGGAGAAAAAAAAAAGGCTTTTTGAGGTCTTTCCTGTCTCTGTGACATTCACATGGGCGCCGAAATAGCATGTATTTGGCATATTGAACCTTTTAAATGTTAATTGAGATTAATTTTCTTTTTATCAGGCACTTATAACAGCTTCATGCCACAAAAAGGCATTGATAAAATTATCTGATTATATTAGCTTAGTCATAATACCTGGTCTCAGTAATTTACTATTGAGTTTGTATGAGAAATTTCTTATTTTTTGAACTTCTTGCAACCATATTTTTCGTTTAGAGTCGTTCGCTTGGAGATCATTTCGGGAGAAATAACGGTACTTAGTAAGAAAAAAAAAAAAAAAAAAGAAACAGGCAACCAGTGGCGGATTATTGCAAGTTTACCGGGGCGGGGGGCGGTTAGTTAGAAGATTGACATATACATCCATTTTAAGAAGTAAAATAGGATATTTTACATTAATTTCTTTTTTCGCGGGGGGGGGGCGGTCTCCCCCTCCGCCATTGCAGGCAACTAGGTGAAGGATTTTTTTTTTCTCGACTGGACTTTTTTTTAATAATTAGCTTGAATGTTGGGCCCGGATTACAAGTTCTCGAGCTCGAGCTTTGAAAAAAATGAACCCTAACACATCACTAACACCTAACTCTGCTGAACTAAACAATTTTATGTATCCCGAAAGACTTTCATGTATTGTGTTAGGCAAACACGAGAAATATCTGTCAAGGAAGTGCCTTGAGCAGAGGTCTTTTTTATGAGGTTTTAACTCATATTCAAGTTGCATCTGGAGAAAGTCGCCCAAAACTTCAGACTGTTAGATCGACAGCCGCGCTGTAGACCAGAGCCCTGGATGTTCAGGCATCTACCATGTTCAGTGTCTTGGTGGGGCCGACAAGCTTTTAAAATTGATATCTAAATTTATTTAATTTTACCATATAAAAGGCAAATTATGGTATTTTACAACACGAGGTAAAATAGTTCGCCTACACTGTTCTTAACCCATTAAGCGCCAAAGCTCCCGTTACGGGAACATCTATTATACATTTTTTTTCTTAAAATATTTTAACCCAATTTACGAAATACACATTTTATATAAACATTTACACTATAGGGTGTGTTATATAGTGTAAATGTTTATATAAAATGTGTATTTCGTAAATTGCGTTAAAATATTTTAAGAAAAAAAAATATAATAAATGTTCCCGTAACGGGAGCTTTGGCGCTTAATGGGTTAAACTTTAAGCCATATCAAGGCATTGAAAGGAAATCGATCCACTTTTCATGAGTAAACATCTTGAAACGATTTACTATCTCCACTTCAACAATTAAGATTACAAACAAGAACCACAAGCTACTCCAAACTATCGGAGTAAGTCATTCACTCTTTCACAAAAAGAGATAATACTACCAAGTAATTTGACAGGGAGAAAAAGATAACAAGGAGGGGAAAATAATACCGTGAAGGGATTTTCTTTCCAGATGATAGAGTTTCCTCTCTCTTGAAGCAAACGCTTTTCCCGACTAGATCATCAGAATATTAAGACGTGCCGCAAGGTAGGATGCTTGTAGTAAGCAGTGTGCTGTCGCAGTAAGACATACGAATTTAGAAGAGCTTTTTTTTTTCTTCCTTAAGTTTAATAAAAATAATACAGCTCAGTATGGAAAATATAATTAAAGATTTTCACGAAGCAGTTAAGCAAAATAATGCTGACAAAGTGCAGCAATTTCTAAAAGACGGCATCAATCCCGATGAGCCAAATTGGAACAACAATGGCAGGCCTGCAATTATTGAAGCGACTTATCATGGGTATATCAATACTGTAAGAGTGCTGCTGCAAAGCAATGCAAATCCCAACGTCCAGAACATGCTCGGAGAATCGGCCCTACACAATGCGTTCCATCCGAAAACGTTTTCCAAAGAATTGGTGGCTCTCCTCTTGGACCACGGAGCAGATGTCAACATGAGAGAGAAACTGAATGGATACACAGCAGTGCACGTAGCAGCAAAGCTTTGCGCATCGACTGTCAACAAAGCGATCAAGAAGGATCTTCTAGAAGTTCTCCGGCTTTTGTGCAAGAAGGCCGACGTGACTGTCACAAGCACGCGAAAAGAAACGCCGATGCACCGGCTGGTTTCGGGCAGTGCCGACTGGACAGAGCCCCTAGAAATTCTCATCGAGTGCGGATTCGAGCTGAATACCCAAAATGACCGCGGAGAGACAAGCCTCATGTGCGCCATCGACAAAGGCCACTGCAAAATGGCCGAAATTTTGGTGAAAAGCGGAGCTTGTGTCAACATAAAAGACAGGAATTTCCAAACAGCTCTACACCACAGCGTGCAGAAGAATCTCCTTCGTCTTGTCAAATTGCTTCTGGATGTTCAATGCGAAGTTAACGCTACCGATTTGAACGGCGATACAGCTCTTCACATAGCTGCAAGCAAAGGGCTGGCTGATACGGTTCAGATTCTGCTGTCGAACCCTGCTGTGGACGTTAACATACAGAACATTCGTGGCTCAATCGCTCTGCTTAATGCGGTAGAAAGTGGATTCACAAAAGTTGTTGAATTGCTGCTGGAAGCGTACCTGGATGCCGACAGCGAAAAATGCTTATTAATGGCACTGGACTTGGCCGAAGAGGACTTCGTTCGAAAATGGCACCCTGAGATATTCTCTCTTCTCCAGGAAGCGTTAGAGCAAAGGAGAGATCTCTGGGATGAGGGAGAAACATCTCTTTAAGGTTGACGATTTAGATATATGATGGAACTGACTTTTGAACAAATTGTACAGTCTTACTTCCTAGATTCCATGAATGATTTAAAATAACGACGTATATCGCTAATGTAATAAAATTTTTGGTTGTATATTAAAAGGTAAGGTATGAAACAGGAATCTTACGTTCTAGTGTTACTAGTATTGTTAAAAACTTTTAACTTCCATAGCTTGGTAGCAAATTTAATTGCAGCATCATTTTTTAAAAATATTTAATGCCCTTTTTAAATAAGATTGTGTCCGATTTCTTTTTTTTTTTTTTTTTTTTGGGGGGGGGGGATAACAGATTATGGCATTCAACTCTTTTCCTTCTTTTGTTTTATTAAAAGAAAAAAAAAAGTCCGCTTGATGCTCTAAAAAACGGCATCACATTTTATATTTTCCATCAAAGTTCTTATTTCACTACAGAATACTGCCGTAAATTTGCATGAGCAAATTATGTGAAAAAATGTAAATTTTAAATAAAACTGAGAATTCCACATAATAGTTGTAGGTGAAATACAGTGAAACCTAAGAAATAATAATATGGTTTTAACTTTTCTGGGCGATACTGATTTTAAAAAATTATTTATAAAGTGATAATATTTGAAGATAAAAACTAAAAATACATTTATTTATACTTTTGAAATACTATTAAATTTTGTAAATAAAACTAATTTTTATAAGAATAATACTGCTTCATTACATATGCCAAGCATCACTTTAGTATAATTATTATTAATTTTTTTAAGAACTCAAGATACTAAAGCAAGAATTATACCTTGCATATAGGAAAATCTTGTAAAAAAATTGTTGTGCATTGTGTAATTCATATGTATTTACTTGGGGGAATTAAAAAAAACATTGAAATCACCATTTTTCCCCCCATTAACCATTGCAAAACTAACAGATTGATGAACTTTTCTAAAATGTAGATGGACTAAATAATAAAATTGTGCAATTTTACTTTATAAAAATTACTGTTAAATATGTATCTTTAATAAATTATTCTTTTGATAGAATTAAAATAAAATATTTGTCCGGTTAAGATAAATTCACAAAAGGGGGGGGGGATATTTTCTATATGTGTGTATGTATTCATTATTATTTAATTAATATAAAGTATTGTATGCATGCATTTTTCCAGTAAATCGTCAACATTTATTTATCAAAAGTTAGTTTTTACCTATAACCATAAATTTATAAGTTGGCAAAATTTGTAAAAGGAAATATTCTCATTGAGCATTAAGAAGGGGAAATGTAAGGATGTTTACTCAATACAATAATATTTTTATCCTTCTAACAAAATAAAATTTTAAAAATAAATAAATAAACTTTTTTTTAAGTTGAAAAGTGGGTTGCGAAAATATGCAAGTGTTAAATCTTAGTTTAATAGTTTTTAGAATATTTTTAGTATACTGATACTGATTTAGTATACTATGATACTGAATAATTCAGATGTAGATAATAAAATTTGTTAATCATAAAATTCACATGTGTTACAAAAGAAATCACATATCAGACAATTGTACAAAAGGAATAGATTAAAAAAAAAAAAAAAATCATGCTTTCAAGAAAATGTAGTAAAAGGAAATAACAACTTCAATATTCAAGTTTTATTCTATGTAAGTACTTATGTTCTTACAAATCACAACTGGTCCACAGAGTAAATTAAATTCAACATCATGTTTTAAATAAGTGTATATAGTAAGAAACAAACAATGACTATCTTTTCTTGTAAGGAGTAAAAACCAGATATAGAACAGAAACACATTCAGATAACATTTCCCCCAATAAATATTATTTAAATAGCCTTTCAAATTTACAAGCTTTTCAAATGTTAAAAAAAAAAAAAAAAAAAAAAAAAAAAAAAAAAACAGAGAGCACTACTCACTTTTATCAAACGTGTGCTATGTACAGCAATATGCAAAAAATTACTTGTTTGCTAATTCAAAACAATTACTTTATTGAAAAATTTTGAAATTAATGTCAAAAATTAGAAAGATAAAAAACATTATTTATGCTTCATTTGTAATGTAATTTAATCCAAATCAAAGAAAAACAAAAATTACTGAGCACTATATTTGTTTGTTTAATATTTTAGTGCATACAAAAGTAATATTTTTCTTCAAAATACAACCTCAAAAATCAATGCTTCTATTTTTAGAATATTTTTTTAAAGGTTACTATGATTGATTTCTACTAATAAAAGATTTTAATTTTCAACACCTGTTTATATTAAATTAAATTTTACAAAATAATGAAACAATAAATGAGCATTCATTTGGCGAGTGTTTTCAAAGTCATTAAAAACTAAGTGCAATCAAGTCACAGATTCAGTATTTTCTCTCTTGTGATGATTAACTGGTGGATACACTTATGTCAACTGACTGTGCGTAGCATAAAAATAAATACAAAACACTTTTTCTTTTAATCTTTAAAATTTGCATATGAATAATGGTCTCCCCCCCAAAAAATTAATAAACAGTAAATAAATAAAAAGTTAAAACCATTAAAATTAGTTGTAACTGGCAAAAATTCAGAATATTAAACTTAAATACATGTAAGTATTGATTATTATGTTTATGCCTACTGTATACATAATGTAGGGTGTTCCATAAATACCATCCAAACTCTGCACAACCTAACTTCTCGTTGGGAGTACTTAAAAATGCCCTAACAACTCAACCCACAGTTTTCGAAAAAAATACAAAAAACAAATGTATGTATGACGTCACATCTGATGCAAAGAAAAAGCACTTTATTTGACACATCAACTGCAGTATCTGCAAATTATGAAGGTCCACTGTGCATATTGAGGCAGGCTTGAGAGTATACATGTCTCAATATTCACGAATGGAATACATGATCACTATGCGAAGAATACTGGTAGCTGCAAGATGCAGCCTTTTAAATACGAGTTGAATGATGTCTTAATGTCATTCCACAGTGCGCACATGCATAACACGATATGCCCAGCGAACATTTTTAACATTAGCCTCTGAAAAGATATACAAATACTGCTGTTGATGTGTCCAATAAAGTGTTTTTTCCTTGCGGCGGATACTTTGTTTTTCCTATTTCTCTCAAAAAAGTATGAGTCATACAGGTACAGTTCTTTGGGCATTTTTCATGTACTCTCAAAGAGGAATCTGGTTGTGCAGAGTTGGGCAGTATTTATGGGACACCCTGTATACTTTAATACTAAATTAAGTTTTATTTTAAAAGAACATTTAGAGTAAACAGACACGAAACATATTAACCTTAAAAGTTGTTACTAATACAGAATTTTACAAGGCTTTTGTTGGTTATAAGGTTTTTACAACAAGAGTAGCATTTTTTTATGATGACTGTGCATGAATTTTTTTCATGTTTGCAATGCAGTTATACATCACAATTAAAAGATACTATTTTAAGAAAAGCAAGTTGAGATGTCTAAAGATGATACAATTAAAATAATTTTAATAAGTTTTACATTTTTTAATATTTTATATAAAAAAATCAGCTCCCAACAGACTTCACCTCAAATATATATTTAGTTTAAATAGACGTTATTCTTATTTTACATCACAGAGTCTATAACCATTTTTAATAGATCAGGCATTTCATATTTCACTGTAAATAAACTTATTTTTAATAGTCTCCCAAACACTATCCCTATGCTGAGACCTTCTCATTCAATAATAGAAATGACAAACACTGACTTTTTATTGATCTCGTCTATATAAAGATAGATGTGAGATGATAAACCGATTATTGAATTAACAAACAAGCATCTCAAACATAACTTAAAATCCTCAACCCTTGATAAAATATATTCAATCTTTTAATACAACAATGTAATAGACTAGGTCACAAGAAGTCAAACAATCAATATAATAAATAAGCAAACACATGACAGCAAAAGATGGAAATGATTGAAAGCACGAGAAATTAATGGACTCACAAAAGTAACACTGCAAAAATACATGATATTTATACCACAGAAAATTTTTAGTTGATCAATCAAACTTGCATGAACAGATCATTTTCTGCTCATAACAAATACAATTAGATAGTTCCCTATTTTTCTTCATACACAAAGATAGTATTTTTAAAGTAAAAATTTTTTTAAGGTTGTAATAATAAAAATTCAGGGGTTTTTAGGAACTTAAATATTTTTTTTTCTTTATTTATTCCTTTTAGAAAGGATTCTTTTCTTAATTCTTAGAAAGGGTCTTTTAGAAAGACAAACCACAAATTAAAACAAAGAAAGTTACAACAGCAATATGTTAGAAATATTTCAGCAGTTTAACAGTATTTTTTCTTAAAGTAAATAGTAAAAATTTAAGTTATTTTTTCATACAAATTTCTTAAGTTACAGTAAACTTACAACATCAAATACATTATAATTATGTGTTTTTGACTTAAATATATTAGATTAAATAATATATTACAGTAACAATATGAGATTTAATTTTTGAGAAATCAAACAAAATATACTTGTGATGAAATGATTTTTACTCCTTCTGTTTTCTTTTTTTTTTTTTTTTTTTTTCTTTTTTTCTTAATTTATCAAAGTTTACAATAGGAAAGCAGAATAATAAAATTACATCTTAAAGTTAATAAAATTTTATCTGTCATGTTTCAATCCTAGCATCCCCTTTTAACATATAATGAAAAATTTTCCCTTTTGGTCCAAGTATTTTTAATTTAAATTAATAACATATTATCATCTTATTAATAGCATATAATTATTAATTTTTTATTTCAAGTTCTAAAACATAACAATTTAACATTTTCAATCAGACACTGATATGTATGTTTATTTAATGAGTTTTACTAAGCATATAAAAACAACTAGCCTTGCAAATGCAAGGGCCTCAATCTTCTTTTTTTTTTTTTTTTTTTTTTTCCCTAAAAGAAGTCCTTAGGTATACTTTAGTCTAAATCATACCTAAAAAGAACCTCTTCTACCTTCTACATGCATGTGTTAAGCTTTCTGCTTCAATGTTTTCATTATTTTCTAATGTCATTGAACATTTATATAAAATACATAATATTTTATAACTAATTTTACGCTTATACCCAGATAGAATGGCTGATATGAATACTATATATTTATACAATCACTTAGCAGCTGTAATTTTACTTGAGCACAAAAAATCAAAAGTTAAATGATTAAATTAAAATCATCTTGAGGAATCATGGAAGCTGCATGCTCTCTACAATAGTAAATATATTTTTACTGTAAACTAACCGCAAACATCTGTTCATGCAAACTGACTGTAAAGTTTATAATAATATAGCTGAACCTCGATAAATAAAACCACTTAAATTCCTTGTTATCTCTAAATAAAGATAATCTAAGTTTTTGACTTTAAAAAATAATATATCTATTTAGGGCTTGAAACTTTTATTTATTAAGTATAAAGGGAACAGATTAATTCATTCTTTAAATAAAAGCAATAGGCAGGGCATAGCCAGGGTGGGGCAGGCGGGGCAAGTGCCCGGGGTGCTGAAAGAGAAGGGGGTGCCAAAAATGAAATTACAAAATCAAACCTGTGAATGCCATGTTTTTTAAGTTTATGGTTTTTGTACATGTTGTTGTTGTTTCTAATGCACTCTGTCAACCACAGAGCGACACCAGATCCTCCAAAACGGACGGTGATAGGCGAAAGGAAGCGGCTTCCATGTTAATGAGCCCTATTGGGAGGAAGACCGACTTAGCTTGGGGTCTTCTAATTTTGAACCAATTTCAGATGAGAGACCTAGCACCTGAAATCGGCAGCCCCAGAGGTATTGTCTGAACATGGACAATGGAACCACGACAGATCTTATGTGCACCAGCTCCCATGAGCATACACGGTCCCCCCAGCAGTACAGCCAAGAGAGGAGTTCATCTTCTCAATCATTAGCCAAGCCGTATACAGCTTCACTTTCTGTGTTCTTATGGGAACAGAGTTTAGTGACTAGGCCACTGCGGAACTCATATTGTTTACATCATATCAAATATCCTGCTATGAAATCCGATGTTTATTTTACATCTTACATTTAAAGTACCTGATCCCCAAAACTGCTGCACCTGCACTGAAAATTTACCCGATCACAAAACCGAAAATATGGAGAACCACATCTCTACTTTCAGGAAGCGAGAGGAAAAGCTCAAAATTGTCATCACTATAATGTCATGTCATCATGGTTGAACTGTAAAACAAAAGACCAAAATGAAGCCGTTACACAGAAAGAGGTAAACAGTGATAAAAAACCAAGCAGCTAAGAATGTGAAGCTGATGTAAGAAGAAAATGTTAAAAATGAAGACTTTCGTATGGATCGATATATAATAGTATGATTATTGTGCTTATGAACTTTTTATTAAACTTTTCCATAACTTTGTAATCGGGATCGCTCATCTGAAAATTGGGGGTAATGGGGAGTGGGGCCGCCGAACACATGTTTCACCGCCTCCACCCCCCATTGGGCAACACCCTCAGGCGACAAATATCGTAGCTACGCCCCTGACAAAAGGATTCAAGCTGAGTATCCATTACTAATACTTAACAAAAAACAAAAAAAAAAGCAATTTATAAATGCATTTAAAGTATTTCTATATAATATTTCAAAATATTTTGAATATCTTAAAATTAAATAATAGTATAATGAAAATCACAAGTTTTCTAAACTGAGATATTGAGGTTCAAATATAGCTTCATTAACAGTCATTTTTTTAAAAAAGACGACAAAAAGCAACAATAGTAATAATTAGTTGAAAGGAAAAAAAACAACATAAATAATACTAAATAAATAATAACATAGGTACACCACACAATGACAAACTTTTTTCCATCTAGAAATTCAAATTCCATCAAATTACACAGCAATTATACAAAATAAATACGACTACAGGAAGATATCCATACTAAGTGTAGAAAATTGTGAGCATAAAAGTCGTAGATTTTACATGAATTAAATTTTTAAAAAAAGAATAATGCTAAAGCCTAACGATATGTTCTTTTTAAGGCGATCCATAGAAACATTTTTGTTTATTAGGCATTGATTCAACTAGTCTAGGAAGACATTGTTAAAAGTGATGATTAAGTTAATACATGAGTATATGAACAGTCCCTGTAAGTTTTATTTCACAAAAATCTTACTATTGAAATCTGTGCTAATACATGAGCTCACGGCATCAGGAAAACTTCAAAATAGCTATACATTGTGTACCAGTTTTACACACATTGCCAAATATATCAGTTACCATGCATGTTCTTAATTCAGAAACCTTGCAGTTTAGATATTTTATAATACATGAGTTTACAGAGCAAAAACTAGTTATTAGAGCAAAAACATTTCATTATATTGGTACTTATGGATTATCCCGGCAGTCCGTCAAGACAAGCAATTTTTCACCAAGATAAATGCCGGACACATGAAATTATTGATGGCTCCGAATACGATTAGCAACAGTTTGCCAACACATTTTCCAGAAAAATAATTTGGCAGGAATGACTGCCAGGATAAGACATAAATACCATTATATTTTGTTTTAAATATAATTTTCGAATTATGAGTGATTCACTATTTATAATTAATGAAAAATTCTAATCCAATGATGGTCGACAACTTTATAATAAGTAAACTTTATGAGCCTTGTACTTCTAACTTATTCACTGTTCTAAATTTCAAGGTATTTAACATAATTTTTTCTACAATTGTTAAATATATACTATTAAAATAAAAAAAGTAGAACTAAAATATCAAGTTATAAAGCACCAGGGTTGGCATGGTTTAAACCACAGTTTAAATCATGGTTTAAACCAAGTGGTTTTTTTCTCAAAAAAAAAACCAATTGGTTTTTTTAAAAAAATAATTTAAAATTCCGAATACTGCAGATATAATATGTTCTGATATCTTTTAAAATTATCCTTATAAGTATCAATAATAAGTTTTTAGATCAATCTAATGGACATCTTAGTTTGTTGATCATTATTAAATGTCAACAAACATTGTTTATCATTATTAAAAATTATTAATTAAACTTTAATTATAGACTGCATTTTTAATTTGTTTCTAAAATAGAGGTTTTGTGTTTTAACAACTTATTTTTAAACCTTAAAAATCTCATTTTGAGCAATTCATCACCATTATTACTGATGAATCTAAGTGCAAGATTCCATGTAAAATGTAGTAAACAGTTAATATTGTATTATATTATATACTAAATATAAAAAATAATATCTCAAAATAAAATATTAAATTTGAATGATTTCAATGTCCACATAAGTATAGCAACAATTGTTTATTTACTTTGTTTTAATTACTTACAGAAGGAATATTAATTGTTATCTGAACATTTTACAAATACTTTTATTTATAAGTATTAACAGCTAATTATAAAAGGATTTAAAAAAAAAAACCTGGTTTTTTGGTTTTTTTCAAATAAACCGGGTTTTTTTCCAACCCTGTAAAGCACAGTATCACTGATTGCAGGCTATGTAATGCATATTTTTTTTTTGTTTCCTTAGCTGTCTAAATTTCAATTTATTTTACAGGCCAATTCAAAGCTTTTATAGAACATGAAATTGTTTTAGAATGAAGTAAAAGGTCGATAAGTGTCTTGCAGAAAAGCCAATGAATGAAATATCTCAGAAGTATTCAAATTTCAGCGATGCATTCCCACACAATTACTGTAAAGAGTTTTAAGACAACATTTCATAAATGATAAAAACACTAGAACAAATATGTGGTGAAAGAACGACATTTTTTTTAAAGGCAACTGTAAGTAAAATCCTTTATTGTGTTTTTGAACATTTTCTGCAGCTGTCCAAAGTTTTTGGGTAGTGAACTTTGAAACCAAATAAATAATCTTTGCAGAAATGAAAATTGACCCTTGCAGAACTAGGAATAAAATATTTTTTTAATATTTAAAATGAGGAACATTTTTATCAATAAGCATATTTGATTTTATGATAGAAAACAGCTCAATAGATAAAATGCCAACATAAAATTGCAAATCAACATTTTTACAGTGCGAAATATAATTTTCAAACACTGTTGTAGTTGTTTAAAATAGCACAATTTAATAAATTATAAGAAAGTTGATTTTCCTTGATTGCTTAAAATGAGGTCAAATTGTTTGTATTAACAATAATTTGGGGGGGGGGGACTGTAAAATATCTTAATATTGCAAGGGCTAAATTGTTTCGTAAAATTTCATTTACTCTAATTTTATTTATTTTTACTCAATACTCATTTTGATTTAAATTTTACTGTGATAATGTGCAATTATTATTAATTTGTTAAGGGTGTTTGTCGAAAAAAAGAACTCTGTAAGTAAACTACTCTGTTACGGACTAAGAACTCTGTTTTTAGTCTTGGTACACAAATTGAAATGAACTAATAGCACCACGGTCTCCAAAAAATTCCAGATGATTCTTCATAAGCTGCTTTACACACTGCAATAAATGGAAAAGCTGTGGCTTTTGTGAAAATTTCAGAAAAAATTCTTAAACATGGATCTGAGTGGCAAGTTTTGCGAAAATTTCCGATTTTTTCTAAAAGTTTTGAAACTGGTACAGATTTATCGTTTATTTCAGTATGTAGTACAGCTTGTAAAGAGACAGTTTCAAAATTTTGAAGTGCCTGGCATAATTAGTTTATTGATACTTATGTACCAAAATCTCATGATTTTTTTTAACATTACCGTTAAATTATCATTCATCCTTATGAAAAAAAAAAATACTATCAAAAGCCTATGTTAGAACTAATTTAATTGAAAAATATACATTTCAAACAGCAATATGTACAAAACTACATTGCACTTTTAAACGGGATGAAAATATAATATACAGTTAAAACTCATTTACTGGCTTTTAATGCATATTTTGTCAAAAATGTGATACATATATTTACAAGATAGAGAAATCAAATACAATGTGATACTTTAACAAATGATTTTAGCAGGCGATTCATAAAAAGAATTTAAGTTTACATATTATTTGTAATATTGGAAAGTAGTAATAAAGGGTGCAATAAAAATTGCTCATTATTTAGACAAAATATAACAAATTTGTATAAAACATTCAAATATTTAGAAATCTTTGTAAATAAAAAATTGTATTGTAAAACAAAAAGTCTGCATATAACAAACTTCTATCTCCTCTCTAAAAATATGGTTTAACCTAATAAACTGGAATGCATATTATGTGATATGTAAGAATAAATCCACAAATAAAATAGTCTTGCTTTATAAATGAATTTTGCTTTGTACAAAGTTCAAAAGTATAATTTAAGATAAATAAAATGCAGAAATGAATAGGTGTCAAAATAAAGAAGTAACAAGGGCTGTTATATTAAGAGGCGGAAATAGATAAAGATATTTAATAATTTAAAGAAGGAAAGAACAGAAAGACTTGTACAAATAAAAATATCAAATGACCATTCTTATTTGTGCGATTCTATATGATGGCTTTTTTTTTTTTTTTTTTTTGCCTTAGTACACTTATTCTTGCATTACACAATGGCTTATATTTATATTACTTACACGCAGGAGGCATATTTTCTTGAATTAATGTAACACTTCACCAAAGCTATAAAATTTTAAATATATTCATAAAACATAACATAAAAAGTCATATTTGATAATGTTCATGATATGACAGAAAATTATTTGTATCACCTACTGAATACAAATTCACATTCTTTTAGTTTTGTAATTTTGGGCTTCTACTCATATATAAAAAATAATAATAAATATACAGGGTGCGTCCCAATTCCCTCCCGGGTTTTGAAGGCTTATAAAAAAGATTATATTGTCAATACAGCAACAAAGTTGACTTTACTGGAGAAAGAAACATTACAAGTTTTGTTTCACAAATAATGAGCTTCCTCATTGTTGGACTGGCTGAGGTTCTGACGACAACAATTGCCTTCTTTCGTGACCACCTCGCTCTTCGGACCTAACTCCATGCGACTATTTTTTATGGGGTTACGATTGTGTGTTTGTGGCCCCCATGCAGCTTACTTTACAAAATTTACGCCAAAGGATCACAGCTGCATTCATTGTGATTGATCATGACATGTTAATGTTGTTGTTGTGGGAAGAATTTGACTTTAGACTTGATATCTGCCGCATTACGAAAAGTACACACATTGAACATTTGTGAAACAAAATTTGTAATGTTTCTTTCTCCAATAAAGTAAAATTTGTTGCTGCATTGGTAATATATATATTTTTTTATAAGTCTTCCAAACCCAAGAGGGTATTGTGGCACACCCTATAGTTACATACTTTTGCTAAATAATGTGAAACATAAAAGATTACATGCAGTATAGGTTTTATTTTATAGAATAAGACTATTGTATTCTATTTCTTTAAATAATCTATCATTCATGGCAGCCAATGTTTTGCTAAGACACTAATAGCAAAAAAATTAGGAATCATATGAGGAAAATTATTTATCATAACCAACACACTTGTTTCTAGAATATAATTTCCCTTAAAAATCCTTTTAAATATATAATTCCTTAAATTAGTAAACTGGTGGTTAACAGCAGTTGAATGCTTTTTATAACTTATATGAGCAAAAAAAGGGAGAAATCAATAAATTTCAAATATCTGTGGAAACATCTTTGCTTTTAATAAATGATATAAATTTCATTATAGAACAGGAGTTTAACAGGAACTAATAATACATTTAAGTTTTGCACCAATTAAATCACACCAAAAAAAAAAAAAAAAAAAAAAAAAAAAAAACCACCAATGAACATATTTGGTGTATGTTTTACAGAGTACTAAATACATTATGAGAAAAATACTTCAAATGAAAAAATATATTTCATTATTAAAAAAACGAATTCAAAACAAAAAAAACATTTCAGAAAACAAAAATTATTTTCAAATGAGTGAACATGTTCCAAATGGTAATATTTTAATTTACTTCACATTTTTATCTAAACAGGAACAACTGCTGTCTTGTAAATATCCAGCATTTATAGTAATGCACAAGTATTTGTGAAACACATTCATTCTGAAAAATTATAAATGCATATATTTTGAGCAATATTTCATCTAATTGGAAAAGTTCCCACTTTCCAAGTGAACTGGCCAAAACTTTTCACTGAATTGACCAAGAAGTTTTGGTTTTTTTTTCTTTTTTTATGCCAGGCATAAATTATTTTCAATACTCAATTTGAATGCACTGACAAGGAGAATTTCTGGTGTTGGTATTGGGATCACAGAGTATTGTGAAATTTTAGACGATGCGATATGAAGTAAATTGCCAAAGCACTAGCCACTAACTCTCAAATATTTTTTGAGAAAGTCACAATCAACAATTTGATGCATATTTATATACCAGATGTCAAAAAGGGATAAGGAGATTTGATGCCCAGAGTTGTACAGCCTTAGTTTTGATTTCTCCGTGGATTTGTTTTTTAATTTGCCACTTAATTGTAATGATGTACTTTATGTAGTTTATATTTAAACAGTTTCCAAGGAACAGTTTTTTTCTACGAAGTTGAGAAATTGAATGGATTAATTAGCATTCTGTCCAATACTGCACCGTCATGCCAGTCTTTGATTCCAATATTTTTTAAGAAACAGTAAATAAATGAAAAAAAAAAAGGAGACTATCAGGTTTGATGCAGGGACTTTCAGTTTCACAATAAAACGTGTTACCATGGAGCTAGCTACTGTTAACAATGACTCACTCTCAAAGTATATAACCATGTATCATATCTTTAATAACAATTTTCTTAAAAATACTCAAGAGTTGACAGATAATTCTTTGGTACTTCATGTTATTAAGAGTCCTAAAATCCATCAACATTTCATCAAACTCTGTTATTGCAGTGTCAGCCTCTCTTTGTGCTTATCATGTATACCTCATGTGCAGTATAATGTTGATTGTTTTCAATTAATCTATTGATTTTATCACTTAACTTTAATTGGTTTTCAGAATGCTGTGCCCCTTCCAATGACAAATCTCCATAAGAGAACTTTGCACACCACTTCTGAATAGTCTGAGCAGTCACATCTTCTCCATACCCCAAGAAATTCCATTCTTTGTTTCAGTTGCACTTTTTAATTTTCATTGAAAAAAAATCATAATATGCCAAAAATATTGCTTCTTTTGTCTGTCTAACATTTAAAAAATATTAAAATAGTAATGTAAACAAAAGACAATTTTGCTAAAAGTTTATTTAGAACAAAACTCATCTGCCTATTGCCAATACGTGTTTTGGAATTTTTTCAAATAATCCCAGAATTAAAGTTTCTATCTAAAGAGAAAAAAAAAAGGAAAAAAAAGAAAGTTTTGGCCAACCCTTTTTTTTTTTTTTTGAGTTATATTTGTAACATTTGAAGCAATGGCAAGATCATTAATTGCTATTCAGTTTTTTGTTAGTATAAAGGACAATTTTAACAAACTGTGGATTACTAATTTAAGTACAAACTGACATTTAAAAAATCATTCAGGTACATGCACCATTCTACAAATACATTCAAAATGTAAATCATAGCTAAATACTTCATATAAAATCTTAAATATCATTACAGAATTCACTTGTCTAGATATCATTACAACAGAGTGCACACAAACTCTCTATTGAAAACATTAATTTTAAAATTTAAACCTAAGTACTGTTCTCCCTTAAACTATGCATCAGATTTCAAAATTTGAAGATTTTCTACCGCACTGCAACTAAACAACAATAAACTAAGATATACTTGAAACATACAAAAACTTCCTAGATATTCTAATACAAAAGCTAACTAAATATCCATTTAACTTACAAGAGGAATGCAATCTAGAATAGATAGACATGAAGGAATATATTTTTTTAAACACACATTTGGGGGGTGGAGGGTAAATGCAAACCTAAATGAATAATTATATAGCTAAAAAAATTACTAATTATATTATTTAACAGCTCTATTTAAATTTTAACAATATTACTAAATTCTCTATAAAATTTTAATGAGCATACAAGGATTTTAAAAGAAGTCTTTTTTTTTTCTTTTACACATAAATTGCATCACTATTAATACATCCAGCTTTATGCAGTACTAATAAATATAAACTAAATAAACATACAGAGCATTTAAATAATTAATAAATATTATCAATAAAAGAAGCAGAAAAAGTCTGGGAGAGAGTTTTTATGCATCACGACATTCCTCAAGTCTTTCATTAAGTAATAATTTAAAAAGTATCTATAAAGCAAAGTCAAAATAGAAAATTAAACTCTTGCTTTAAAAAACTTTATTACAATTAATTTTCAGAGAAATTTAGAGTCTTCCTCACTTATATCTCCTTGAAAGCCCTTACTTATGCTATTAAAGCATAATTTGTTTATATTTACCTGTTAATGCACAGAAAATCCAAGACTTCCCTAATTAAAAAAAAAAAAAAAATATTAATAAATTTACTGTTTTTATCATTTATTTATCAATTAGGGGCAGAGGAAATTATTCACATGCAAATGCAATTCAAGATTAAATCGAACTTAAATCAACAAACACAATCAACTATACATCTATATTACAACAAAAATTATAATCCATTTCATAATATTGCATTTTCATGTGAAACGTTTTCAGTTCAAGCAATAACTGGTAATAAGTTTTTTAACTTATCTTAAAATCACAACAATTTGCATTCTAGCACATTCTACGTAACATTACTCCATCTTTCACATATTACAATAGTTACGGACAAAATATTTGTTATGAGAAATTTAAATACTTTAAATTTATACTTTTAGAGTATACAAAATGTAGAAAATAAGCTGCCATACAATGACATCTAAAAACATTTGGCACAAAAATCTTTTTAATATCAGGTTGTAACGAAAGTTTTCCGCCAGATTTGCTTGAGTCAGCTCACGCGGTACCTAGCTATTGACCTTATATGCCAATTTAATGCGATGCTTAGAGCGACTAATGGACATGGCACTAAAGTCTAACTCTTTTAGCTAACTCTCGAGTGGATGAATATTTTATCTTCTTCCACAGATTGTCGTAGGCGGGTCTCATCAGCATCATTAGGCCGGCCAAAGCGCTCTGCTTCTTTAATGTCCCAGTCCTCTTTTTTGAACTTTCCGTACCAAATCTTCACAGTGTCATATGATACAACACTAGTACCTTAAGCTGTACACATCATTCGGTGTCATTCTGTAGCTGACTTTTTGCAACAGAACTGAGAGTAAATGATGGTTCAATCTGGTAGCGTGATAGTTCCATTTCAGACACCTTATACTTAATCATAACGATATTTTTTTACAGATTTCATAACACAGTGCTGTAAAACAAGTCTTTTCTTTCAAATAACAAAAATCGTTTCGCAAAATATTGGCAAAGACACCAACGCAAACTGCTTGTGCAGGCAATACGTGCAGTGGCAGAAAACTTTCGTTACAACCTAATATTTTTCTTCTAAAGACTAAACTGCTGTTCTGAAATGATTACATAAAAAAAAAAAAAAGATTAAACCATAAAACAAATTAATTTAAAAATTACTTTTCCATTTGAATTTACTATCTTTTATTTATTTTACATTCAAACATTTGCCAACTATAAAATCCAGACTCAGAAAAAGTAAGCTCTAAATACTTACATACTGAAAGTGCAGTCAAACCTCGATACCCCAAACAAAACATCCCCGAAAGCTCATTACTTTAGTAAACATTTTCTTGGTTAAAATATGGTTTTTTAGCTCTAAAATTAAATCAACCACATTAAAGCTCAATCATACTAAATATGATTAGATTGTACCAGCTATTATTATTTTTACTGTATAAGGTACTTCATGTTTTTATTGGTGGGGGGGGGGGGGGGAACTATGTATTTAATTCTCATGTATTTTCTAACAATCTATACCTAGATTACAAATGCTTTTTACATAAGTTAGATATACCCTTAGCATTCTCACCAGATGCAGCTATACAAGTGCATCTGCAGCTGAGATGTAGCTTACAGAGAGAATCTAACTGACGGGAGCATTTCACAGCATTGCTGACTCTAGGAACAAAGGAAATGTGCTAGCAGAAATATATTCATGAATACATTTCTTAAAGACATTTAAGATCAGTAATATGCCTCCCAACTCCATTTGATGTAATTTTATACCTAAATAAAAAGTGTATCAAGCGTAGGAATAAAAAGTGTAATAATTTAAAATAAAAAGACTGATTGCACTTATGAAATGTCATCTCAAACAAAATGAGAACATACATTTAATGTATGTTCCAAAATTTAAGAGGGGGGGGATATAATTCATTATTTTTATCATACTCTTCATAATGATGATAATCTATTATTTTTATCTTTTATTATATCTAGCCTAATTGAATTTGGTGGATAATTTTAATTGGAAAATTACTTAAGTCCTTTATCATATCAAATTCTTCACACCTTCATTAAATTTTATTTTAGATATTGAAGTTTGGCTGTTTCAACGCATTTGTTTTGCAACAAATACCTAAACTTATTTATTTTAAAAGCTAAAAAATTATTAACTTTTATTTAAAAATAAAAACCCCAACTCTGAAATATTTTTTAAATCAAAAAGAGCGACTGAAAAAAACTTTTAGAACAAAATGAAGAAGGTACTATCCAGTTGTTTACACTTACGTATAACTTAAACCTGCATGTAATAAGTAATTTATAATAAATTTTTGAACCATTATAATCAAAGTATCAAAATTTTAAAAATATATATAAATTAAGAAAAGACTTCATTAAAAACGATTTATAGGTCCTTAAAAATCAACAATGATATAATTAATATAAAACTATTTACAAAAGGGTTACAAACTGTTAAACAGAACAAGCATGAAAAAAGGCACTTCTCAAGAAGGAAAAAATATAAGTTAGTTCATAACTTAATAAATTATCTCTATTTTCCCAAAACTTGCAGAAATTGGTATATTTTCTATAGTAGTCAGGTGAAATAATCAAAAGCTGAAAGTTTACAGAAAATTCAGTAGAAAATGTTCACAGGTATGTTTAGATATGCAAGTATAGGGTGAATTTAATAAGTAACAAGAAGGAGCTTGTTTACTACTTCAGTTTTTTGGCTTGTTATTTATTGAATGATCCTTATAGTTGGCAGGTATGTTCATGGATAAAATGTAAAACACATTCAAATACTTTGTCTCAATTTTTTAGACTAACATCTAATATTTTATCTTACTAATTTTTTTTCACAGTTTTTAAAAAACTGGTTGAAACTGCTGAATTTTTCCAATTCTTTGGGTAGGTTATCTACAAGAAATTACAATACACTGTCTTTTATTTAAATATCCCTTAAAAAAAGGTTAATTTTAACTAAAAAAAGTATTAATAACATACCCCCCCCCCTGCATTTAATTATTTATTATTTTCACTTCTTCCAGAATGCATTATTACACAATATAAATTTAAAAAATATATAAATCATTTAAATGAATAAGTTGGCAATTCATTTTATAATAAAAGTTCTTTAGTCACTGTTAGACATTTCACAAAATAAATTAGCATGGTTATGATACAAAACAAGACACAAATTGGAATGCTTGATAATTGAAAATCAATCACAGTTGGATAAGGTAATTATAAACGCACACCAACAACAATAAATAAATAATATTCAATGTTATTATCAATGTCTAAAAATATAACATTTACTATTGTTTTAAGCATTTACTGAGTATTTCAAAAAGGATAAAAATGCTTTGTTTTGTATTCATTTTTAAACTGTTTGCAATATATAAAAGCAAAGTACATTGAAAAATTACATAAACCATCAAATGAGCTGTAATTATAGAAAAAATATTTGCATCACTTTCTTACAATTATTTAACAATTAAACTAATACTTCCTAAGCCTGATTCTTGACACAAGAGAGATAGCATTTTTTTTTTCTGCTTTTCTCTCTCAATGGTATGCACAATTACTCAATGCTTCCATTGCCAAGACAATGCAAACCAAAAAGTTGCTTTCACCCAGCAGTTACTTAGATTTTAAAATAATACCTTGCTCTAAATTCATGGGTTTTTTTTTAAACCTCCTAATAAATTTGTGTATAAATTCAATAACGGGAAAAATTGGCAGGTGAAAAATTCAAAAATCATAGTAATGCTTCTTCCTCTTCTGTGTCTGTGGTACCAATAGTGAAGAGCCCTTAAGATTTTAGAAAAGATCTTATTAACCCTCTCGTCACCCTGAACCTCATATGAGGCTCCTACTTCAAATAGCAATATTTAGAGAGAAAACAATTGAATTTAGTACTTTTTTCTTTCAGTGATATCAATGTCATTAATTCATGTAGAAAGTATATGAGGTTCTTAACTAGATGCATAAATCGTGCCTAGATTGCAGTACTAGTCAATTTAGATCATTTTTTACAGTTTTCGCTTCATTGTTTCAGGAGAAAAATTAAGAAAATATTTACGCTGCTTTTTTACCATTTTTTTTCTTTTTAAGGTAAGTATAGTTTTTTTCTTATTCCTCAACCTTTACCTAATATGTGCATCCTTTTAAATTAATTTTAGCATAACAAAATGCTTCGAAAATGCAGAAATTATTATTAGAAAAATCTAATATTAATCGACATTAGAAAAAAATATTTTTGCATGATTTATAATAGTATTTCAGATGCATTAAATGCTAGACAGATTTTTTTTCTCTGATTTTTCATAATTCGGTGACGAGAGGGTTAAACAGATAATGTCATCATGCAGTGATTGTTCAACTCTGTATTCAATGTAACAAGCAGTCTATAAAAGCAAGAAAAATCTGGTTTTTGATTGTCCAGAAGCAGACAGATGTTGGATGTAGACAAAACTGCACTAAAAGGAAGCATTTTTTTAATGGAACTTCTTATTTTTAATGGATGTTAAAAATTTTGTTCAGCTTCCTGTAAAATATTTCTGTTTTTAGCAAAAACATTCATTAGTATCTAAAGGTTTGTAACAGACATAACTAAACACAGTGTTTAAATTAAAACTAAGCATTAACTACTTATGTATTGAAGCTTTCTTAATTTTATTAAAGTTTTAACGAATTCATTGGGAATGGTAATGAATAAACGCAATTGCCCAATTGAAACAACATCTTTGTTAATGGCAAACAGATCGGTGGCGAGCAGAACTGATACTCAGAGAATGTCTTTCTAGCACCCCCTCCCATTGTTTGTCAAGTCTCTTTTGTCTTACGGACAATTTGGCACTCCTCTGCAAGTGGTGCTTCCTTCACTATGCCACTGACACAGACTGACAATAATTCTCGAGTTCTACAAAGTTAAAGATACATGAGTCATTCTCAAAAATATTACAAAATCATGTCTCCTGTTTTCAATGAAATTTATTAATTTTTTTTCGTGAACTTTTATAGAACCTAATATCAAGGATAACAATAAACCAACATTTGTAAAATAATTCTTTTTTTTTTTTATCAGGGTAAAATGTACTGTCTGGTAACAGAGTGGACTTTTATTATTAGTTAAATCTTGAAATGTTATAGGACATATGATATTTTCTACAAGCTAGATTATATGTTTAAATACTGAAATAATTATTTTTGACTTCAATGTTGCTTTCTCAATGTAATGTTTGGTAAGAGAAGGAACATCATCTGTCACTTTTAAGCTAAAAAAATCATTTTTCAGAGGGTTTCTTTTCTTTCTTTCTTTCTTTTTTTCCAAAATAAAATATTTTTTCTTCTATTAATAATAAAGTTCCACAAAAACAAATTTTACTAATACTTGTTTAGAATAGAAATTGTAACATTTTTTGTGGATGGTTCATGTACTCTTCTAAAAATTCGATATCATGTATCTGTTCAGTTAATGATCACACACAGTCAGAGGAACGATACTTCAGGGGACTGCCATTTACTTGATATTCAGAAAAAATGTTTTAATTTTACAAATTCATATGATATTTTAAATGATATTTTGCCTGCATAATGATACAAAAATAATATAATTAACATGTGTTGCTTTAAGAGCCATTTCAGAAGCAAGTATGCCCGAAAGCAGAAAGTGGCTAAAAATGCGACATACGTCGCAGAACAATCACAGTCTTTGCAGAACATTTCATCTTTTAAAAGAAAGAAGATATAAAATGATATGGTCTGCAGAGCAATTAAAGCGATGTGCCCTTTATGCCATGCCTTCTTTCTTCACTTTTTGTACAACTTGTATACCTATTTTGCATTTTATCGTGGTCTGTTAGACTTGGACAAAATGCCTGCAGAACATTTGCAACTGTTTGAAGTTATGTTGCAGAACACTGGATATAATTCTGCTCATGGGCAAGTATGTACAGGGAACAACCAGGAAAATCATCATTACATTTAAAATAAATTTATTTTTGATAATCATATTGTTAATATCCAAATAAAGCACACAACATAAAACTCATGTTAAATATTAATTAGATTTTATATATACATTGGTCATTCTACATTTTCTTAATAGAGAAATAAATGTATACTTTATAATCTGGCAAAGTTAAAAAGTATTCTAATGAATAAATATAAGCATGTGGAAATTTAAAAATTACTTGTGTAAGAGTTGTACTTACAGTGTTATTAAAATAAGTTAACCTGGGAAACTAATTTTTCCCTTTATTGAAGAACTCATATATACATTAAAATAGTCATTTTTTGCAATTTTAGCATTTCTTGAAATAATATGCATTAATCAGACTTTACTTATGTACATATTTAATAGAGGGATAAATGTATTAACTTTTTAATTTAAAAGTTAAAGTTAAAAGTTATTCTAATGAATAAATTTAAGGATGTGGGCAACTTAAAAAATTAATTTTCCAAAATTTTCCCTTACAGTAGAATTTCTTTGAAAAAAAAAATAATAATTAGTAAATAATATTCACATTCAGTGCACATTATTTTTTAACAAAATTTGTTTCTCCATCCAATGACATAATGATTGTTTTCTGGAGATGTTATTTCCACTCCTATTGTTGGTAACCTAAGAAAAATTACTCAAGAATCAACAGAACACTGAATTAAAAAAATTTCTAGGGAAATTTTTAAAATAGACTTGGAAGAAACATGATTTCGAGCTTTGCATCAGAATTGGTAATTACAATACCTGTAACCCTATGTTAAAGCTACAGCCCCCCCCCCCCCAACAAAAATATTTTATAATAAGTAGGCATGCTGGGTGCTGCTTTCAAATTAATAATCATAATCTTTAGACAGGCTTTTGCTTAAAGTAGAAGGACATCTTAGAGAGAAAAGTATGCAAATATGTTTAAATATTCCATTATTTATAAATAGAATTAATAAAACTTCTCGAATCCACAATTGTTACAATCATTTTTATAAGATCAAAGGTTTGAGCTTATTAGTATTTTCCCCCTTTTTTAAAACTAATCAAAGCATACTTTCATATTTTTAAAAAAATACTAGCTTTATATACTTATTTAAAGACCATAGTGTTAAAATAAAAATAAATATTATACTTATTACTATAATACTAATTAAGCTTGCCACTTTTATTAAGAGAGCTTTTAAAAAATACTTTAAAAATATACAACTCTTTAAAATGATTGTGAAATAATTTTAGTATTTCATTTTACTTTCTTACACTGGATTTCTTTCTAAGATTTCCTAATTATCTTGGATTTCAATGTAAAGATGTTTCAACTTTTTCTGAGCACATTTTATACTACATGGTAAACATAAAGTACATTGCAATAGTGTTATTCTTAATAAAAAATGAATTTAAATCAAAGTCACACATCATATTGAGTACTAACGAGCTGTACAGTGAGAGAAAAAAAAAAAAAATAACATTTAATATAAAATCTGTCAGTCCATAAAATAAATTAATATAAAAATACTTTTAAATCAAATAAAAATTATAGTAAGCTTGAAAGCCAAAGTACCAATTCAAAATATAAGAGCTCACTTAATTGTTACAAGCATATTTTTCTCTTTTGCTACAGAACTATGATTAAAGATGAAGACCTGGTACCTACAAACACTACTCTCTAAACCATCATTAGATCCTTAAACATGGATATCAACATAAAACTTCTCTTACTAAACCAAAACCTATTTTGCCTAAAAGACATTTAATGAAGTAAAAAATACATGTATATTACAAAAAGTAATTTAAAAAAATACCATACAATAACTTTATAAAACTTGGGTAGAAAATGCCTATTTTTAAATGCAAAAATGAGACCTTTTTGTGCAAGTAATAAACATAAATGCCTTACACACTATGCTAAAACAGAAAAATATAATCTTGAAGCTTCTGTATTAACCTGCATCAACACAGTGCAATCCTTATTGGAAAACAGTTCACTAACAAAGGAAAAAAATGCTCTTGACAGGACATAACATTTTAAAACATAATAGAACTAGGCATAATGTGAATCAACTCTACCATGCTGTATCATCAGTGTCTTTACGAAAGACATTTAAGTACGTGTCAGCAACACAGTTATCACAAAGAATGAGCAAAAAACACTATCTGCACCAGGCAGAATCAAAATATATATTACCAAATTGCAATATAATCATTTTTTTCTGTTTTTCATTTTTTACAGTGATTCTTGTAACTGGATGAGAGGCTACATCATCTTGGAACTGCCACAAATTAAGCACCAAAAAATCTGAAAGAATAGTAATACCATTAAAAAATAATAAACAATATTTTATAACAAGTTTCAAGGGGCAATTTAAGTGGGTTACAAATATCTAAACTAGTTTCATTTTTTTATACAGAAAATGAATTTTTTTTAGATATTAACTTAAGTACTACATTTGAACATAAAAACATAACAGATGTCTTTTGGGTGACCTTGTAAATAAACTACCCAGTCAAGTTCAACCAATAAATGAGCTGCATAGTTAGATGTTACAATAGTCCTAAATACAAAATTTCAACATGCTGTGGCTGACCATTTTTGAGTAATGCGACATTACACAAAACCAGAATACCAAAACTAGTCCAAACGGATTCTATGTTTATATAAATGTGAAAGAGGTCACATAAAAACAAAAAACCAAATAAAATAATAATAGTCATGCCAAAATGGATTCAAAGATGGTCAAAAAGGATATTTGATTTCCATCAAACACAAAAACTATTTTTTTTTTTTTTTTTTTTTTTTGACAACAAAAATAATTTCTTTGTGTACAAAAAAATAAAAATTTAGCATGATGATACCCCCCCCCCTAAAATTCTCATAACCTAAATATATTCTGGTGTAATTTTGAGAAAGTATTTCACAGAATTTTTCTATCAAACAGAAATAATAAATTTCAATATCATAAATATACAGCCAAGCATCATTAACACAAAGCTGTTCAAGATGAAATACCAACCAACCATGGTCCAGTGGATAATGACAGGATAGATGGCAGAAGCGTGAAGGTCCCAGGTTTGGGCCTATCACACGGGCATCAATCTAATGGTCTGGAGTTTAGGGTGGTTTTCTCCAGATGTAGCATAAATACGCATCAGAATCTATTTAAAAAATGCCCCAGAGACACTACGATTATGCCTGCATATGTTGCGAGATCATCAGCCCAACATATTTTCAAGGATTAGGGCTTTAATTTAGGAGAAGGCTTTGATGCAGGGACAGAAAAAATTGCCAAAAATTTACATGCCTGGTCGGACATGTAATCTAAAATAATAGATGCTCAAATTACTTCATTTTATTGTTCCATAAAACTTGCATTATTCAGACAGTTTGCACTAAAAGGAAATGGGGCAACCACAAACTGAATCAATATGGACACTTAAGGGTTATGAACAGCATGGCCATTAATATGTCAACCTTTTCCTGAAGATTGCCAATGATCAATCGCTAATGCGGGATCAAAGTTTGTTGCTACAGTGCTAGAGCTAAATCTAGCGTTGCCACATGACTGACTGAAATTCAACAAATCCTTAAACACATGTGGATAGTGGTTTTTTATCTTTTACTGCTATTATTGGGGTTCTGTTTTTTTTTTTTTTTTTTTTGTTTACACTACAGTTAAGGTATTTTGATTGCTGCTAGGACATTGAAAAATCCCTGAAATGGAAATTTATTTTTCCATACCAAATTTTGAAAAATCAATGGTATTTAAAATATATATGGATCAATCATTCCACGTCAGATCAATCACTGCAGTTCACCACACCAACTTAGATTTTCCTCAAACTTTATGTACATGATTTATAGGCTAAGATAACGAAAAATCTCAATTTTGTAAGGTCTATGATAATTAATTACCGAGAAACTAAGTATGAAATTGTTAAGTTTTCTGCAAGACAAACCATTTTTTTCTGAATTGCTTAAATAACTCCTTATCTTTAGAAGTTACTGAAGTGAAACTTTGTTTCTAGGGGCAATTTTTTAAGCTGATTCCAAAAATGTTATCAAAATTTTATTCTATACTTTATGCATGTGCATTGCATTTACTAAAAATATCATGAATTTTTTTCAGCATGTTCGAAGCAAATTTTTAAAATTTTTATATGCTGTTAACTTTATCCAAAAACAATTTCCTCTTGGCTTTTGTGGCTCAGGAGCTGAGAAAAAAATTGTTAAATTTTCATAGACTTTTCCTATATTAGGTCTAGTAATAAGTTTTAAAGCCTGTGTCTAAGAAATGAATATGCAATTTGCAATTTAGAACTTATAATAATATACCTTTATTCATCAAAGTAATCTTCATTATTTTCCAACATCTTCCACCAACAATCAGATAGTGCATGGATGGCATTCGCTTAGAAGGATTCATCTTTTGATATAATGAAGTCATCAATGGATTTTTGTATTTCATCCATTGTGTTGAAGTGTACAGAAGGCAAGGTATTGTTCACTGACCGAAACAGATGATAGTCCAAAGGGGCTATGTCAGGGCTATATGCCAGTTGCTCCAAAACTTCCTAGTCAAACTTTACTAATGTGTCCTTAACTGGTTTTGCAACATGAGGCCTCGCATTGTCGGGAGGGATATGAAGGGTGTACTGTACTACAAAGTATAGGAGCCCGGTGAAAGTGTAATTGACGAACGCTATAAACAACAATTGCTGTGACTGAAGCAGGAAATTGATCGTAAATGTCCATTTACAAACAAAGGTTTGCAGCCAGTCAATTTGCTCCATGACAATGCAAGGCCTGGTGTTGCAAAAACTGGTTTAGGATGCGTTAGTAAAGTTTGGCAGGGAAGTTTTGGAACATCTGGTGTATAGCCCTGACATAGACCCTTTGGACTATCATCTACTTCGGTTGATGAACAATGCCTTGTCTTCTGTACACTTCCCCTCAGTGGATGAAATACAAAAATCTATTGATTTCCTTGCATCAAAAGATAAATCCTATGCTGCTGGCATCTGTGTACTACCTGATTGTTGGTGGTAGGTGCTGGAAAATAATGGAGATTCTTTGACAAATAAAGGTAATATTATAAGTTCTAAATTGCATATTCATTTCTTTGACACGCTCTTTAAAACTTATTACTAAACAAAATATACAAAAAAGCATGTGAAAATTTAATAATTTTTTTGCTCAGCTCCTGAGCAGAAAACCAAGATGAAATTTTTTTGGGATGTAGTAGTATGCCATCTTAAATGCATATAAAAACTTAAAACATGTGTTTCTGATCAAACATGCTGAAAAAAATTCATGATGTTGCATGAACATCTGCAATGCTTTTGCATAAACTATAGAAGATATGCAAATTTTGATAACATTTTTGGAATCAGCTTAAAAAAGTTACCCTTCAAGACACAAATTTTCACTTCAGTAACTTCTACAGGTAAGGAGTTACTAAAGAAATTCAGAGAAAAAATGGTGTATCTTTCAGAAAAACTTAGAAATTTGCATAATTAATTTCTCAGTAATTAATTATTGTAGAATTTTCAAACTTGAGATTTGAAGTTATCCTATTCTATAAATCATTAACACAAAATTAGGAAATAATCTGAAATGGCGTGGTGAGCTTTTTCCAATTTTGTGTTAGATTTGATGTGGAATGACCCAGATATAATTCTGTTTACTTATTTATTTATTTAAATTATGAATCTCTTACGGCAGACTTTTTACATGCCCGATCGGACATGTGTCAAAAAAAAAAAAAATATGTACCTGGCTGAAAATTTTACATGTCCCAGGCATGTCGGGCAGATTTTTCAAGTCCTGCTTTGATGTATATCTATTGACTCCTAATGGAATTAATAATCTAAGAATTTACTTCACTTCTACCTTTATCACTTTTGTGTCCTATGCAATTTAATGGATTCTTGTTTATTGCTGTTTTATAGCAATATAAAGCATTATAAAGAGGAACAAAATGGCTTTCCCAATAACTTGAACTCACTTTTCGTGTTGCACTTTCTTAAATGGGCAAAGTATATTTTAGATGGATGTGTTTTAGAGCCTAAAAAGACATCTTATAGATACACTCAAACCTCACAGATACACTCAAACCTCATTAACTGTAACTCTAACTGTTAAACTGTCAGGGGGGGGGGATGACTTCATAAGCAGAGAGACTTCTTTAGCCGAGTTTATATTAAATGCAAAATGAAATTCTAAACTTTTGTATAATAAACGCGTTTATAATTAATTCACATTATAATTTATATAAATTAGTAGAATGAGAATTTAAATTTAAAAAATGGATGACAAATTAATGAAATTATAAGTAAAGACAGTATGTAGTACTTATAATTTTTAACTGCACCAAATAGTCATATTTAATCTGACATTGTACAGAAATCAAAAGGATGAATTGTCCTGGATGAATTTCTCTAATTCGTCGATAAGGCAACAATCTTAGTAAATGCTGAGAGTCGTGCTCAACAAAAATTAAGTGCTTTTGATAGATTACCTTGACAAAAGAAATGGAACCAAGTTTATATATTGCACTCTTAAAAGTGACGTCTTAAGCAGAGTGATTGAAAAAAATCACAAAGCAATAAGCGGAGTATGATAGGTAAAAAGGCATATTAAAAGGCTTGGCGACTTCTGAAAGATGATGTAATATGCGGAGTGACGTCTTATCTAGGAGGCTTACTAATGAGTTTGGACTGTATTTAGTTTAATTTCATCCTTTAGGCAATATTTCCTATGTAACTGGTACTTTTATATTAAAACTGAAAAAAAAGTCTTAAGTTCAGAAAATACACAAAACAAAATGATAAATTCTACAATTGGATAAAAGTTTAAAAAGAATTTTGTACAAAAAACTGTAAATAACACACATATATGCAGGGAGTCCCAAAAAGGTGGTAACACCCTTAATTCTTTACCCATTAGACATAAGTAGGCAATATAAATTGATAAAATGTTCCAAAATTTAAGGTATGAAAAAAGATTGTTAAGAAAATTTTCCTTTCGTTAATTTTCAAAAAAAGTTAACACTTTTTAAATTTGTATAGAACCCCCCTCCATACAAAAAAAAAAAACTCAATGAGTAAAATATGCCCCATTATTCTAATGAGGTAATGCACAAAATTTGAGAATTATATCCTAAAACATGTCAGAGATATGAAGGTTAACATATGCTGACTTAAATCACTTAGCTCAGTAGCTCTCAAAGGCAAAAGATTACGTTTAATGATCGCTTCTCAGGGGTATACAGAAATTATGACAGAAAATATTCTTTTTATACTCTAGCAAATAGCAATAAATGTTTACATTCAAATACAGTATAATCCCTAATCATCTTTGTTTAAAAATACCTCTGAGACGTTTTATGATGGAAGGGTGAAATTTTGCACATTTCTCCATTAGTACAAGGGGTGCATTTTACTAACAAGAAATTTTTTGTAAGGAATTGTAGTAACCTGGGCGTCCTATTTGAAGAATGATTGAAATGTCTCAGTATATTACTTCCTAAAAGGATGTTCAGCGACTTTGCATGGTTAATATTATATAACAGAAGCCCTCAGCAACAATAAGAACAAATAAAAACATTTTTACAACTTTTGGCTTTCTCAGGCAGAAGGGACCCTACCTCACCATGAAGGCTCCAACATTCTTCCTTTTCATGGAGATGTTTTCGCATTTTATATTGACTGTTGTAAGTATGCTCAGCAAAGTTTCGATACACTTTCGAGAAGGACATAATTTTAGATGTAAAGAACAGATCGCATTCCTTACTGGCTTGAAGCAGTTTCTTTCTTTTTTGATATTTAACATGAGTAGCCATTTCTCGATTGAGAGACTGAATATTGCTTATCACTAAGGATTAGTTTTTCCATTGTTTCAAAATCATTAACATTTCATAGTTTGCAGTATTGCTCCAAACCAGTAGCTAAATGTAAAGCAAATTAAATGCGCGTTTCATTCGAGAACCATTTCACTCTTTGAAAATTTTGTCTACACATTCTAAAGGTGTTGGCTCTAATTCTTTAATACTGTTTCTTTTATCTTGTTGTAGTTTTTAATATCCTCATCTTTAATATACATAAGAATATTTGCTGATCCCCCCCCCCCAGTAAAAGATTTAATAAAATTTCTCCATTCAAATAAATTCCAATCCTCTGCTCATTTAGGAGTCAGAAGCATTAACATTTGTAAACTGTTAATAAAATATTCAATCGAACTGTTATTTACGTTTTCAGAAACAGTAGCTTTCTCAGAATTCATATGTGCACTTTATTTATTTATTTATTTTTTAGTTTGTCCTCTCTCCATTTTAATTGATTATATTTTTGTGAAGGGACCTTTTTAATCGATTGTAATTTTGTGAAGGGGCCTCAGAACAGACCCAATTTTCGTCTGCATCAAACCCTGAAATCATCGAGAACTTAGTTGATTTGGTACTAGAAAGATTAAAAGAGCTAATACAATGAGATCAATTAGAATTAGAAAAGACAGAACCAGAACAAAAGGAGAAAGAGAATCAAATTCAAATAGGATGCCCAGATCTTAACGCAGTCGTACAAATTTAAAAAGCATAAGTTTTTTTAAATTAATTAATATAGCCTTTTTCTGCTTTATTTTAAATACAATTTACATTACTCGCATATCTTTAACACTAGAATGCCAGGTAGGGCCAATGTGGGTCCAATAGCTCTTTGCAAATTTGTATTTGTACAATCGAACTACGTATTTCGACAACCCATGAATTTTACTTGGCTTACTGTCACTAAATCTGAAATAATTTTTTCCCAACTATCATAGAATCATTGAATTCAAACAATACATTTGAAAGGGCCAAATAAGCCCTCCCTACCACCCGCATCTTCTCGAATTTGCATTGCACTGTTTCTTTATGGAATGGCCTAGTAAATAGTATTCTAGGTTCATTCAGTTTTTTATTCCAAATGCAAAGTCAAAACAGGTTGCAAAGGAAATCATACAAGGAACACTTGCCTCAAATGTAAAACACCAGTTTGCAAAAAATGGGGATCATCAGAAGTTCAATGTACTGATTGCTTTAAGAAAATATGAAATATAAAATTTGAAGAAATAAAGATCAGTAAAAAATTTATTTGCATGTTCTATAATTTTCCTCATATTTTCTTATTATCTTAGCCAAGAGATCAAGAAACACTGAGGGGCCAAATTGCCCCTTTCATCTTTCTAGGTATAAGGCAGCTTCCATTTTTCTAGTTAATGGATAAAGAATTAAAGTATGTTACCACCTTTTTGGGACATCCTGTATATATAAAAGAGTACAGTAAGAACTTCTACACCTCCAAAAGGGTTGACCCTTTGTCTACCCAAAACATATGTACTGAACTATTTTTTATAAACAGCGAAATATATCTAACATGAAAATGCTCTCTTAACATGAAAAATTGGTTAACACGAGATAATATAGTTGCCCCAGACAGTATACCATGCAGTTTATTATGAATCACTTAACACAAAATTTTTTTAACACGAAAAAATATTTTGGACCCCTTAGTTTCATGTTAAACATTTTTCACATGCATGTTATTAAAATGTTTGCATGCATGTTATTAAAAAAGTTCTTTATTAATTTTAACCTTTAGCATTATATTTTTTAAATGTTCTTATTAAAAGAAAGTTTCTCAAAATTTTGTAATCCTACTCAGTCAAAAATTTTCTTTTTCAATTCAGTGCACTACATAACAGATAAACTATCCACTAAATGTTACCTGCAAATTATAAAGTTCCTTAGCAGTCACGTCTCAGATGCAGCTTTGCGACAATTGAACAGCCACTTAATCACACGGGCATTTTTCTCCACAATAGAAGTCTCCAGAGGGCCATGTATCCTCAAATCATGATTGCGTAAACCTTCCCTCGGTACTTCAGGCACAGAATCATCACTACATACACTTGATCTGTCTTCATTAGAATCTATGGAACTGATGCTTTCAAAAAAGCAAGGTGGACTGGAGACTAGTGAAGGAGACGTGATATGGTGCCAGACATCCGTATCGAGGCCCATCGTGTCGAAGAACCTCTCAATTTCTGCACTGGTGTAGTTGTTGTTCCGACGGGGGAAATAGTCTGAACTCCTCTTGGAATATCGGTGTGAGACATCCGATTTTGAGCGACTGACCGGCCTCCTCTGTAGCTGAGACTGAGATGGATAATAAGGAGTAAGATGCAACATCCCAGACCCATTAGAGAATCGCCTGGGTTCTTTATATAGGTCAAAGGCATCATCTTTTTCCAATTTCTTCATCCCGCTCTTTGAAGGAACACTGCAGTCACCTGGAAAGTACTGCTCAGTCTGTATGCACTCATTGATGATGATATCATCTGAGTCGCCAGACGATAGACTCGAGGAAGGAATTGGAACACTGCATGGTGATGGTGACAAGTCGGGCATACTTTTGTGAATGCATGCATTCATTTCAGGAGACAAGTCATTGGGTATCCAGCAACTTTTCCTAACAGGGTCGGAAAAGCCCCTTCTGACTTTCGGTATCTCTGTTGGCTTAGTCAGCTTAGGCGTCAGTTGAGCCTCTGTGTGAGCAGTGCCTAAGATCACAGTCTCATGTCCCATGGAAACATTCTCACGTGAACCAGAGCTTATGAGCTTTTTCAACTGAGACTCAATGTCAATTAAAACCTCAATTCTGTGTCGGCTGCACTGGCTTGCAAAAGAATGTTTACGAGTAACTTGAGCATCTCTGAATTCAGAGTACGATTTAGCCCTAGCTCTCACGACTGGAGGAGATTTAGAAATTTGGGAGTGTGCTGGTTGGCTATGCAGTCGCAAATATGACACTTTTAATTCATCTGAAGTGTTACCATTCTTTATATTATCAGGCGAATGTTTGGCAGGTGGTTTAAAGAATAAGTCCAGTTGTGGCCCAGTGCTAACACGTAAATGGGAACTGTTTTTAAATTCTTGCTTGGTATCTAAAACTCGTTCAGATTTCACATAATTAGCTTTGCTTTCTTCAAGTCTCTCTACAGCACTTTTTCTGTTGGCTAAAATAGGATGAACAAAAATACAAATAATATCTACATAAATAAATCATTTATTTTATAGCATGTATAAAACAGTACTTACACAAAAAGTACATACAGTAATAAAAAGCTAATAATTCACATTAAAAGTAGAATTTGAAATCTAGTAGGACTTTGTTTTTAAACAAATATTGGTATCAATAAAATTACCTAAAAACTAAAAATATAATTGTTCAAATTTTGAAAAATATATCAAGTGCTGTGCATAAATATATTCGCCAGTTTTCCCTAATCATTACACAGTTGCAAGGATTAAAATAGCAAAATGACACTTTATATATTAATAAAGGGCAATTTCATTTTTTCTTAAAGCATTGTGTAAGTTTAAGTATTTTTATAATTTTATTAATTTTTGCAAAGATAAAATGGCATAGCAGCACCTATTTATAAAAGCAAGACATAACAGCTAATTTTTTTTTTTTAGATTGTTTTCCAAAGCAGTGAAATTAAAATGAAAAATTTAGTTCTTAGATTTGCAAACAACCACAGGTTTTTCTCTTTAACAATCGAAAGAACACTAATTTGCATAGTTTAAATAAGTCCATAAAATGTAAAAATTTAATGAACAAAAGTTAAAAAAAAGTCTACTTTTCTTTTAATAACTTTACTACTTGGGCAAGTGGATTCATAAATCTAAATCACTAAAGGAAAAAAAAAAAAAAAAAAAACTGGACACATACATGTCAGTATAAAATATTTAATAACATAAAATTTTAAACATTAGATCTAAAATTTTGATAGGAAATAAAGGTAAATGGTGAAGTTTAAGTCAAATCCTTATAGCCTTCCCCCCCCCCCAATGCTTTAAAAACAGCACCATTAATGCTGTCAGCAGGTTCTATAGGTCAGACAGAATTTTGCTGCAATTTGTATCATTCATTTAAAACAAAGTTTTTTATTTGTATAGTCCATTGACATTTGATAGTCATTGACTTAAACATGAAGTAAAATAAAATCTTTTATTATATTTACAACAAACTTGAATTCAAGTTTTGAAAAAAAAAATTTTTTCAGTAATCTTCATCAAAAATGTTCAATCGATTTAGAATTGATTCAAATCAGTCTAATATTACACTTCATTGCCAAGTTCTACTAAAAAAAAAATATTAAAGTAAGTTACAATTATCTTTTTTGAAAATTACAAACTACGATAGTGATTTGAGTCATGCGATGATCAGCAGCTATTTATATCTGCTAACGTTTATTGTGAGTTAAAATACTACAAATCAGTCTACAAGCTTACACTTAGTGTAAGCTTATGTAGTATTACATAACATTATGTAGTTACATTTATGTAGTAAGGTATTGTCTTTTTCTTTTGTCAACAACAACAAAAGAAAAATGCAATACCTTTTTCTTTTGTTGTTGTTGTTATAGTAGTGGTGAGCTCATCTTTAAGTAAAAACAACATAATTATCTAACAAACAACATAATAAATAAATTAATTAATAAATTAACTAAAACAACATAAAAACTATTTTAAACACATCGATAAAATCCTCAAAACAAATCTTTAATTTAAAAAAATCTGAAGTTACCTGTATTCTGTCTCATGCTAGAGCGTCTTAAAATATTTGGACTTTTGGACAGAACTGTTACTTGGTGCTGGTTATGCTGATTTTTACAGGAATTCGGCAAGCAAGCTTGAACTGATGTAGCCATGATGAATTCTTCTAACACTATCATTTCAAAGTAAAAAAATTACACAGTTGTACATGTATATATAAAGCGGGCAAAAAGTCCACAAAAACTTTAAAATAATTAGTTTCCTTCTTAAGCCAATGCCATCAGGACTTGGCTGTTGGGCCATTTGCCTGCAAGCCTCCCAGAAGGCTCAGAGGTCTATCGTTGGCAAATGTCAGAGTGCAAGTGCTGGAGTGATGGGCAGGAGAGCAAATGCTCACTGTCCATAGGGGAAGAAAGGCAGAGAGGGCAAATGTCGGAAGGGAGGCACCAGGCCAAAGCGGCAAAGGTGGGCCTGGAGGTAGTCATGCTTAGTGGCAAGATGGAATTGGGCAATGGCCTTGGACCTTTCCAGGAGGTGGCCAGGGATAGGACGAGTGATAAGGGACTCCCAGCATTCACCGCTTAAGTTGGAGAGGGTGGACTTAGTGGTGGAGGAGATGACAGAGGTGATTTTATTTTGTGCAGCTCAGAGAGTAGCTGGTGTAATTGACTGTTTTGAGGCTGCACCACGCTTAGCCAAGCCATCGGCTCTTTCATTGACCGGGATAATAGTTTTCTGGTTTTAATGTATTTTTAGTTTCTAGACTTTTTGACCACTCTGTAGAAATGGGCAAGATTAATACAAGAGTTAACTTCGTTGATTGTTAAATCACTACTCAGAAAATTAAATAATTATTAAAGTGTCAATTTTTTTTAAATTTAACACAAGCCATCCATTAAAAGTTAATCACCTAAAAAGTTCTGCTGCTTTTTAATCATTATCTATAAGTATAAACAAGGTTTTTTTTTACAGCCTCTAAATAAAACACAGGTAAATGAAACAAGTAGTTTAGTTAGATAAAGTATTTGATGCTTTTAGGAAAAAAACTCATAAAGGTGCAAAATACAGCAATCAATTATTGATCATCATTTTGCATTAGGTTCATCATACTTTCATAAACATTAGCATATTAAAATTGTCATCTGAGGGCAATGATCAAAAAGCTTGTTCAACTGCAGTACCAGACGGAATAGCAGTGTTATAGTTAATAAACAGTTTTATTAAAACTGATTCATCACCTCCACAACATGTGCAGGGTGTCCACCACTATCAGGAGATGAAAATAGTAGCTTTAGTAGCATCACCAACATAAAAAAAAATAGCCAAAAGTGCATATTCTCAATTTTAGTAGCCAAAATAGTAGCATTTTTTTTTAGTTTAAAAAAAGTATTGTTGACCAGTGCTATATTCGTAAGAATAGCAGAAGGTATACTGTAAATAAATTTTAAAAATGAGGGTATACTCTTAACTAATTGAAATTTTTGAGGGAAGAGAGAGGAGTGTATATGTCGTATTCTTCAATACAGCCCTGTTGTTGACATTGTAGCATAAGAAAAGGGCCAAATGTGGACACTACATAATTATATTATTTTTTATGGAAACTTACTTGATTTGAAATTGCAATACAATCCTTCAATAATATTAAGGTTTGGTGATTTCTTGTCAAATAAAGGATAAATTAAAAAGCTGAGTTCAGTTCTGAAATTTTTTTTTTTGGTGCTAAATTTGGCAATGTTTTGCCACAAGTGGCCAAGCTTGGTTAAAGTTAGTGAGATTTTGGGTATGACCCAACCAAACAATAAGCAATGATGATAAAGAACAAGACTCATCTTTTTCCGATTGCCAAATTAGTAGCTTAGATTTAAGGAAAAAGTTGCAGAATAATTGAAAATAGTATGAATATGGAATTTTTTAACCAAAAAAGCATCCCAAGTTGCCTTATTTTTAATTTAGTAGTATAAGTCTTTTCAGTTGCCACTTGAAACCCTGCATGTGTGACATTTATGCACTGTTTCTTTTTCCCCCAAAGTTCTATTTAATTAAATTCAACATTAAAAAATCAAGTATCAGTCAATATTATCTTATTTTACATACTTCAAAAAAAAATTACATGCACAGTTTAATTATCTGAACTATTTTATAATTATCCTTACAAATAAAAATGAAATTCTGTTTGTTTGTTTGTTTGTGGATTTGATTCGTGTACAAATCCACAAAAATGGACCTATCAGCCTGAAATTTTGCACAGATATGTAAAATAATATAGAATAAATCATAATCCACTTTAAAACTTTGAAAGTCCACCTGTTCCCGGAATTTAAGAGATTTTTTAATGTTCTCCATGCAAAAAGCTTTCCGTAATTGTAACCCCTGTAGTCAAAAAAGTATGAAATAAGCACCGTGGTTGCCATGTGTGGCGATTTTGCCAAATAAAATGTTTTAAATTCTCAAAGTAAAAATAAAAGAATAATAATGATTTTTTTTTTGTTAGTTTATATTTGTAAGATTATAATTTTTTTGTTATAATATCGTGTGCATGGGAAATCAGAGCAGGAATGAAATGTTTTATACGCAAAACAATAAGAATTGAAGATTTCTGAGGCTAATATGTAAAATTTTTTAGTTTGGCAAAAAAATAAAATGACTCAAATGCCCAGAAAGTGAGTTCCAGCAGTTTGCACAGTTTTCAGCTTGAATTTATTGAGAGCTTAAGGAAATAGATTTTTGAAAACAAGTGCAAAGGTTTTATTAGAATACAGCATTAAATTTTAATGATCCGTGAAGAAATAATGCAGTTATTAAGGGATTTCAAGCGATCTATCTTCAGAATTCTCACCAATTGAGTACACTGATTTAAGTTGGGGGAATTCCGTCCAATTTCAGAAAATTGAAATCTTCTCATTTAGTACATCGGAGTAACGATGAATAAAACCTGTTATAGTTGATAATTTTAAAAAATTCGGCTGTATTAAGAGATTCTACTTTTCAAATAAATGCATGCTTTACTGTTTGGCGGTCGAACCATTTCCCATATTGATTGCTGCTAAGTCAATGCTTCGAATGATTCCCTGAAAAAACTCTTGCAAAATGGCGCATGTTGGCACATTGGCGAGGCTTAGATTTGAAACTGGATTTTATTTGAGACTGGTATATATAATAACACTGGTTATAGATAAAAATGAATGTTGGTATGTGTTTATGAGGTTGAAAAACTCCAGCACTGTTGAGCACCGTTGCACGATGAAATTTGGTTCACCTAAGTCTTTTATGATGGAGAAGGTTTTTATGCTATCCGTTTTCCTTAACTTGCCACTTGGTGCCGCAGCACAACGTCGAATTCTATTCCATTTAGCCGTTTGCTATGCGAATATCGTCCAACTAATTTCGAGGAAATTTGGTACACGCGAATATTAGAACATGGAGAATATTTTTCACTATCCATTTTGCTGTAACTTGCTGCTAAATGGCGGCGCAATGCATCAACTTCTATACCATTCGACCAATCGGCATAAAATTTTTTATACTTACACATTTGAGCACGAAGAATATATTCTAACTGCGTTCCTTTTGATGTTACTCACCACTAGATGACACTGCAATGCATTATTATTTTAACTCGCCACTAGATGACGCTGCAGCAGGCCAAATTCTTGACCATTCAAACTGTCGCTATGAAAATCAGTATACATAGCTATTTGAACAATGAGAATATTTTGGCGTTATCCATTTTGCTGTAACTCGCCACTTGACGGCGCTGTAGCAAATCATTACTTTAATTAACCACTAGATGCCCCTGCAGTGTATCACTTCTTGACTGTGCAAATGATCACTATGCAAATAGGTATACATAGATATTTAAACATGGGGAAGAGTTTGGCGCTATCCATTTTCCTATAACTTGCCACTAGATGTTGCGTCAACACATGAACTTCAGGACTGTCCAGTCGATCGTCATAAAAATTCGTATACATCGATATCTGACTGAATGCGAAGAATATTTTCGCTGTATCCGTTTTGCTAAAACTCGCCACTAGATTGCGCTATGCCGCATGGCCTTCTGCACCGTACAAACGATTGCCTTGAAATTCGGTATGCATGATTATTAGACACAATATAACGCGATATCCATTTTGCTATATCTGTTTATTACAATGAATAATAATCACCACAAATCGTAATATCAAAAAGTCCATCCATTCCCGTGTGAAGAACGGGTACTTCAGCTAGTTAATTTATAAAACTTGTAATGTGTGTGACAACATATGGAAATGAGCAAATCATCAATATGACTAATACATTAATAAAATTAATAATTTATAATATACAGAAACTTATTAACCTTTTACAAACTTCAGATCCAGACATATTTTAAATTAGATTTTTGCATATTTTGCCTTCTAATGTGTTAGTTAAAGGATATTAGTCATTAAAAAATGGGGGGGGGGGGAGGATTGTACCCCACAATTTTCACTGTGTTCCCAATTGGGAACACTGGTCATTTTTTACTACACTTTTAAGGGTTATACTTTGACTATAGTTTAAATAATAAGTGAAATATTAAGAATAAATAAAGATTTATTTTTAAATTTAAGAAAATATATGAATTAAGGATGAAGGTGGTGGGGGGAACTGTATCAAGATAGCTCCATAAAATTTTTATAAGAATGGCTATTTTTATGATTTTTTGATTAGTTTCCCACTAATAATAGAAATGCAAATTTTATTTTAAATCAAGGCTTCTTTTAACTATATCTACTAATTTTTTCAAGTCAATATTGATAAAATTTAATTTTTCAATACATTTTTAATTTTATGTTCCCAACTGGTAAAAGGTTAAAAACCACATTTAAATAACACAGGCTTATAAATTTCAAATTTGAGAATGTTGTAAGATTTTAAAACATTCCCATATATTTTTGGGCAATGATTTTAAAAAACAAAACAATTTTTTTTTTTCACATAAAGATTTACCACTAGGGAAAGTTAAAAAAAAAAAAAGAAGAAGAAGAAAGAAAGGAAAAAAACTATTTAAATGTATGCATTTGACGAAAATCCATGAACCATTCTAAATTGTAAATCACTTATTTGCATGGGTGCCGGCAGAATTATTTCCCAGGGTGGGGGGCAAAGACTACTTATACGTATGGCTACCATGTTGGAAAGAGCAAAAAAGCAAGAGGAAAACACTGCATACAAAATTCCAGGGGGAGGATTGCCCCCCCTTGCCCTATGCATCCGGCACCCATGCTTATTTTCGCATTTTTTTCAGAAACCTGCACCTTTTTAACTTCATTCCTGTATTTAAGTATGTTTAATACAAAATTACTTATTTTCAACTGTAATCACTCACAAAGAATTTCTGATATATTTTACAATTAACTAATAATATATAATGATATTAAATCTCAGACGCCCCAGGCTCGGTAGGCAGCAGAGTTGGAAATAACCAGACCTAGATAAAATGTAAAACTGTCTGTGAATTCAAATAATTTCTTAAAAAAATTTTGCAAAAAAACACTGTCCACCTCCCTAGTCCTATATTGCCACCCACAGAAAAACACATTATTTTAAAGCAACATTAAGTATTACAATATATTTTTAACCATTATACTACTACTTTTAATTAAAGTTTAATAATAAAGAAATTTGTATAAAAAAAAATTGGTACAGCTTTAGTATGGTCCCTTTGGCGCACTTTATTTTTGACGACTTTTTTGGCACGATAAAGGATGCCAATATGGTAACCCCACCGTCTGATGATCCGGAGCAGTAGATTCATCCGTGACGTGATCCTTTATTAAACTTTTGGAGACCCCTTTGCCAGTATTTCGCACGGGAGCTTCGAGTGGTGGAACCGCCATTACGCTTTATGGTTTTATTTTAATGGCTTTATTTTAGATTAAATTTTATTATTTAATTATTACTGAAATTTAAAATGGATGTTCAGGTTCATACTGACTGTTTATATACAGTTTTGTATGAATAAACATTTTTTTGATAGTACGTTTCAGGTTAATATTTTCGTTCTCGATTGTTTATTTGTTAAGGGTAGAAGCAACAAATCATTACGTTATTAATATTTTATACAGTGAAATAATTTTAGATATTTTGATTTTATTATTTCCATATTGCAATAATTTAGGGATTTTAATCAAAGTATGTGATAAGCATTGTTTGTTTTTATTTGTTATTATTACCTTTGTTTATTTGTTAATGGTAGGAGCAACAAATAATTCCGTTATTAATATAATATTTGATATTTTGATTTTATTATTTCAATATTGAAACAATTTAGCGATTTTAATTAAGGTATGAGATAAGCATTGTTCGTTATGATTTGAATTAGTTCTTTATTTTGCTTACGTAGTCTTTTGTCAGAATGCTAAAATGTATTTTAATTTTTTTGTCTTTTTTATTTGTTATTTTTGTGAGGTATTGCCTTTAGAATATTATTTGTTTGCATTGTTTAATTTAATTTACTAAAAAGAGAAAGGGGGGGGGGTTGAGGGGGGGCACAGCCCCCCTCACACAAAAAGAAAAGTTATTAAATTTTATTAAACCGAATCTATACGTGCATGTAAGCTTGTTATCTGTTTAATTTTTTTTCATAAAAATATTTAAAAGCCATTAAAATAAATCATAGCAAAATTAACGGCAGCGATCAATTATCTCGGAACCAGTGCCATCCGATCCGCCATATTGTTTACAATTGGCATCGGCAAGGCAAACTTGGGTTGGCGACAAGATTTTGTCGCCAAATCAAAAAATCACCAAAAAGGGACCATACTAAAGCTGTTCCAAAAAATTAAAGCTGTCTGCAAACTTTGAAATGTTTCTAGGAAATTTTTCTGCTGTTTGCATGCTTATCTTCTCATAGGGATGAAAATACAGGGCAATACGGGATTGCCTTTGGGACAAAACCTTAAATGGGACTGTCCCACATATGAGACAGTTGGCCACTTTAGTGAAAATCATACTGTGACAATTTTAAACATTTACATCATGCAGATGAAACTAAAATTATCATGTGAAACAGTTTGGAAAATAAAAACTTACCAGTGATTCTGTCAATTATTTAGATGCTCTATGGGTTCATTTATTAGTACGATTTCCATTGTGAAAAGTTTCTATATCTTTGGGAAAAGGCCATTGAGGACTTAAATTCATCAGGAAGATTAAACCTAAATAATAAAACATAAAATGCATGGTAATTGTTTAGAAAAATGGCTGACTTTTTTTTTTTTTTTTTTTACACAGTAGAACATCAAGTATCCTGAAAGAATTAGACAAAATTTCAAATTCACTAATAAATAAGTTTTATAATGTTAAAATCATATAAAAATTATCATTAAAAGAACTGTCTAAAAGCAATATGTTTTGGCCAAGGGAACATGGTCATCTTCAGGTAATTAAACTGCCATCACTCTGCTTCTTGCAACTTCTCCCAATGATGATGAGGGCGCTCCATACATCATCAAAGAATGAATGCATACTAGAGATGAGTTCGGGCTCATTTTTTGAAGCCCGAGCCCACCCGAGCCCGAGCAATATTATTAAAGTTGGAGACCGAGCCCGCCCGAGGCCGAAATGTCAGCTAAAGACAAATAAAATGAACTACTTCATTAATAGGATACAATAAATTTTGGAGCTTCACACAACTTCTAGTCCCCCGTGCCGCTATTTTTTGAAATAAGTGCGTCTATTTATCCCATAAATCACTTTTTAAAATTCGTTTCAAGGAGTACGTTCAACAAAGGAGAAATTTTTCACGAGCCCGAGCCCGCCCAAGCCCGAACGCAATCGTGAATTACAGAGCCCGAGCCCGAGTCGGGCCCGGGCTCGGGCTCGGGCTGAGCCCGTCTCATCTCTAATGCATACATCATGTCACTGATGGACACATGGCTCCATCAACAGCATGTGATCAGGGTTGGCAAGTTTTTGACGCATGACAGTTTTTGACGGTTTTAACCATGGTTTAAACTGTCACGTCAAAAACTGTCGAAAACCTCAAATATTGCACTTGTAGTACCGTATTTTCCGGTAATAACGCCGCGGCGTTAAACTACATTTTTCTTTTTCGGAAACAAAAATGCGGCCAATAACTGGGTGCGGCTTGTAAGTAGTTCCAAAGTTACAGCTGATCATTTACCCCCCCCCCCCCTCCGAAAAAAAACCTTAAATCTGGTTAAGGAAATCAAAATAATCCACGATCTTTTTCCGTTCCTATAAAAGTCTCGCATGGCGAAAACCCATCACGGTGTTTACGTATAATAACATTTTTCAGGAACAGAAAACAGCACTTTGATCGGGCATCGCATCCAATCGCATCAGGTAACTCTGTATGCCTATCAGGAATAACTCCTCCCATTTTCTACGTCTTTCAATATTGGCCAGCGCTAAACCTTACCTATAGGTGTCTTATTATACTCTGCGTTCCAAATCTTTTTCAGCATTACAAAATATGCATATTCGAGTTTGGCAACAGCTCAACATAATTTTACTTCACATTCTTCGTTCGATTTCATTCATTTTATTAGTGTTCTTGCTCCGATACTGATTATTTTCCGTTATGTTTTCGAACAATTCTAAGCGGCGATGTATACGGCAAAGTTTAAATTAAACGCTATCTCATTAGCAAAAGTGAACGGCAATAGACAAGTAGCACGAGAGCTGAATGTGGATGAAAAACGTGTAAGAGAGTGGCGAAAGCAGGAAGAAATACTGTTGAAAATGCCGAGAGAGAAACGAGCTCAACGTCACGGACCGAAAGCACAGTGGCCAGTAGGAAAAAGAACTTTGTGACTGGATTGAGCATGAAAGGGAAAATGGTCGATCTTTATCAACTGTTTTAATAAGAATAAAAGCGAAGCAGATGGTGGAAGAGAATGGTCTGGCCGATTTTAGAGGTGGACCATTCATGGTGCAACCGATTTTTTAAAAGAAAAATAATATGAGAATGAGAGCCCGGACAAATGTTGGCCAGAAATTGCCCGAAGACTGGGAAGAGAAGAAAACTTCGTTTTCAAAGTTTGTGAAAGAAGAGATTAAAAACTATGCACTGAAGCCGTCGGAGATAGGGAATATGGACATGGGCGCTGGCAGAATATTTTCCATGGGGGGGCAAAGACTAACGTATGATTACCATGTTGGAAAGAGCAAAAAAGCAAGGGAAAACACTGCATACAAAAATCCAGGGGGTAGCATTGCCCCCCCCCCTTGCCCTATGCTGCCGGCGCCCATGAATATGGATGAGGTCCCCATATCGTTCCACATGCCTGCATCTCGCTCAGCAGATTTTGTTAGTGTGAAGTCTGTCCCTATCGTTACAACAGGGAATAAGAAAAACAGCTTTACCATGGTGCTAGCAACAGCATATCAGAACTTGATAAGCTTGATTCTATAATACTTTTTTAAAAAGTGCGGCGTTATTCTCGGTGCGGTGTTAAACTAGTTCTATAAATAGAAATAATTATCTATTTGCGGCGTTATACACGGTGCGGCATGATTACCGGAAAATACGGTATTACAAATATTAATTGATGTCTTTAACATTGCATGCATTGTATAAGCTATGAATATGTGTGAAATGTTAATACTAATTTTTAAGAAATATGGTCATCTTTTACATATTATTAATAAAACATTGTCTAGAAGAAGGGAAAGAAAGTGGAAAGAAATTTAATTATGTATCCAATATAGTCAAAACAATATTCTTGCTAATATATTAAAATTATAAACTATCAATTTCAATAAAAAGTTAGTTATGCTTTATAGAATATTTCATGGGGGAAAAATGATCAAACTAATAAGTATTATTTTATTGTAAAATATTATTTTCTTTGTATCTGTAATTAATTAATCAATCAATATTTAAAAAATAAAATGTGTGCTTTTTTACGCATTACATTTAAGTACTGAAATTTTTTACTAATTCTATTTTAAATGCGAAGCTTTAGTATACTAATAATTAACAGGGTATTGATCATTATTTTATTTAAATGACTGAAATTACATATGTTATTGCCTGTTGCTTAAAACCCTTTCAATTTAGGTTTTTGGATTAAATGAAAAATAAACTTAATATTTCCTTTAAGAAATGTTTAGTGATGAACTTTTCATTTTTGATTTCATACCTTATTTTGAAAAGTTTAAAAAACTGCAGACCATTGTTTATCTAACTATATACAATACCATGTGCCCTATTGAAAATGATTTATATGTAACATTTATAGATCTTTTACAGGAGAAAAAAAAATTCCAATACATTACATTCTATGGACAGTCATATTAACTAATTATTATTTATGAGCTCAATTTGTGTGTTAGCATAATTGATATTTTCTAATATAATTAATTTTACTTATGTATTTAGTTTCATGCAAAATGAAAATATACTGCATACTTATTTTAACATTTTCTCTTTCTTTAATAGATTAGTTTTTGACAGTTTAAACCAGTTTTCGACAGTTTAAAACAGTTTTTGACATCAAAAACCCAACCCTGCATGTGATGCATGCATCCTTCAATGATGTATGGAGGGAACCTCATCAATATCGAAAGAAGTGGTGAAAAGCCAAATGGCGTCCGTTTCGGTGCCTGAAGATGGCCATGTTCCCTTGGTCAAAATATACTGTTTTTAGACAGTTCTTTTAACTAAACCTTTAACTCAAGTCTTAGGACTGTAAATGTTACCCTTTTTAATAGCTTTATAAAGCTTCTGAATAACTGAGACCCTTTATGACACCTAACATGAGATTTCCTATTGGGATTGTTCGAACAATCCCAATAGGAAAAGAATCTAAAATCTATAAGTTTAATGTATTTTGTCTCATTACATTTCTCTAATAAATTAAATATAAAACAAGTAATATATATAGAAAAAATTTTAAGTCAATTCCTACTTAGGTCAACAAAGAAAAGTTTTATTTCAGTTACTTTTTATTAAATTTAATTAATTACATTTAATTAGTGAATTATCATTTGAAAAAAGCTATTTGAATTTGAGTGGATGAATAAAAAGTATTTTATTAACAACAGAAAATTTGCAAAATATATATAAATATACTATAGAGAGAGTGTGAACTAATAAAGGAATTTAAAAAAAAAAAAAAAAAAAAAAAAAAAAAAAAAAAAAGATGAACAGTTAGATGTTGCAACAGTTCTAAATACAAAATTTCAACATTCTATGGTTAAAAGTTTTATACTTATGCGAAATAATTTTTGGTGCCAAATTTGGTCAGATTTCGGCAAAACTCGACAAGGACGAAGACAAATGGCAATATTTTGGACATGTATCAAATGACTGACTATCGTCAAATTTGGTGATATTTTGGCAAAACTCATGCAGGTCGATGACAAATGGCGAGATTTTGGGCACGGACCAAACAATGACTGACTACAGATGTAATATATTGAAGATATCCATAGACATTAATGTATAGTAGGCAAGTACCAAATCTTTTAATGTGTTTTTACAATAGATGTACCATAAAGAGAAACTTACCAGGCTAAGCAAAAGTTAAGAACAACATAAATAAATTTTGAAAAGGCATACATGAATCTGAAAAATGGAATTGCCTTTTAAGAATAAAAAATTGTTCCTCATATATATATATATATATACAGTAGAACCTCGATCTAATTTCAAGGATCGATTTTTCAAGGGGTGCGTAGATTAAAACATTACATCCAGGAAAACAGCGAATGCGGGCTAAAGTCAAAATACGAAGAAAACAATGTTTATGAAAGCACACGATGTATTCATACCAAAAATACTAATTTGTTAAACTGTAAAAGAAACAAATTGGAATTGAAGAAAATTAAGTGATATTTATTTCTAAAAAATCAGTAACTTTACACTGGGTTTTTCCTTTTTTTTTTTTTTTTTTTTTTTTTTGATTAAGCAAAAATTTTAAAGATTTACAATATTTTTCTAGCCTTTTCTGTGTTTTCATGTTTGTATATAATATTTCAGACAATTTCAAATACTGCAATTGCATTTGATAAATTTGGCACTAGTGTAGGCTGTCTCATCGGCATCAATATAATTCTCTGCTTCTTCGCCATTATTTTTATATTTTGCATCACCACACATTTCTTCCATTCTTAAGATACATAGCTACATCTACATTAAAGGAAATATAATCACTAAATTCCACACCACATGCTCTGCTTTATGTAACAACTCTTCGTCTACACCATCATCAACCCAAGAAATCATACCAGAAAATAAATAAGTTTGTATGCCATATAGATCCATCTGAATTTCGATTTCATTTCGGTCAGGAGAAATATCTTACAACGATGAACACAGGAAAGGGATTTTTTGATGAACGATAAATGCGGGTTTTGTTAACATTATTTAAATACAACTTGTGCAGGGACCATAGAAATAAAACGATCAATATGGGAAAACGATGAATGCGGATGAATGAAAGATAGATCGGGTTCCACTGTATAATATAACCCATAACCAGACTAATTCCAAATATCTTTTTGGAATTCCAGTTCTCTATCAGCAATTTCCTGCAAAATTATACAGTTGAGTGACATTATTTTCATAGGATTTGAGTAAGGATCTAAATTTAATAAAAGGAACTTAATACAGCTTTCTAAATTCAAAGTCTTTATAGTTATCATGGTACTTGGCAAGCTCTTAGGAATTTCCAGGAACTTAAGACCAAGGATTTTCAATAACCAATAAATCAATGAATGAAACATTATTGGAGCTGACTGATGTTATAAAAGTTGGAAAGCACAGACGAAAGACAGAGGTCGAAGTTCGCAGTTGCCAAAGGCAATCAAATTTTTTTAAATGAGCAAGTAAAACAAAAAATTCAGTTACACCTCGGGCAACGAAGAAAATATTTTTTTTTAAATTCCCGAGTTTGAAAATAAAATTCCCCATTCCTATTTTCATCCTCGAATAAGGACAGTGCTATGAATAAACATTTATGAATTTATTTTTCAGGACAAATCCTAATGAATAGCGGTGTTTCTAAAATACGAAGTTTGTTAACATTTTAATGCTTATGTATTTGACGTCATAGTTGGCACTGTACATAGGCAAGTAGAAAGCCATTGTGATGTGTAGTGAAGTAATTAATGACAACCTGATGTGACACATGTTTGATAGGAATTTCAGCAATGGATAGGAGATTGAGTTTGTTGCAATGAATTGTATCATTTAGATTTTTGTTGTGATCTTGATTTGCAGACTTTATCAGCTGTCTCTGGAGTTTTTGTCAGTAGAATAGATGTTTGGAATGAAATTTTTTCATGTTATGGATGGAATACGAACAAAATATGTTATTGGCAGGTGTATGAAAGTTGGTTTGAAAGGAAGCGTGTGCATTTGCACAAATGTGGTGTGATATGAAGCTAAATAAAAGAAAGCCTGTTAGTGATGCGAGTGACTGATGTTGAAGGAGGAAAGAGTAAATAGTGACTTATAAAAATACGTTATGCTGATGAAGGTGAAGGGGAGGAAAGAGGAAATAATGAGTTATAGCAATATGTTAAGATGGTGTAGTGGAAGAGGGAGGAATGAGGTGATAATAAACTGCAGACAATGAAGATGGCATGAGGGACATTTCTAGACGATGGAGTAAGAGACTTAAAACAGAAAAATAAGGTAAGTGCCTTTATTTAATGAATCTTTTTGAGCTACTTAAAGGGTATTCAATACTTTTGAAGAATTTTATGTTTTTCTGTTAGTGTTATTTATGTGCTATTCTAATTATGCTGATTTTAAATTAGCTGTGTAGCTAGGTTGCTAAATCCACTGAAGTGTTTTTAAATTAAAAACAGGCCACTGTTTGCCCAGTCAGTGCCGGATTTAGTGGTGTGGAGGCCCTGGGGCAACAAAAGAATGGTGGCCCCTAATTATTCCTCAAAGAATTTTTAAAAATTTTTCAACGAAAAGTGTGGCAAAATGGATTTGCCATTAACTCATAGCCAAGATGTCCAGGGTTCGATTCCCGTGAAGGTAAATTTTATTTACACAAAAAAATAATGTCTACTTTCAGGGTTGGAAAAAAAAACCAAAAACCAGGTTTTTTTGGTTTTATTTTTAAATCCTTTTATAATTACCTATTAAATACTTATAAATAAAAGTATTTGTAAAATGTTCAGATAACAATTAATGTTCCTTCTGAAAGTAATTAAAAGAAAGTAAATAAACAATTGTTACTATACTTATGTGGACATTGAAATCATTCAATTTTAATATTTTATTTAGAGATACTAGTTTTTATATTTAGTATATAATATAATACAATATTAACTGTTTACTACATTTTACATGGAATCTTGCACTTAGATTCATCAGTAATAAAGTGATAAGTTGTTCAAAATGATATTTTTAATGTTTAAAAAGAAGTTGTTAAAACACAAAAGCTCTATTTTAGAAACAAATTAAAAATGCATCCTATAATTTAAGTTTAATTAATAATCTATATAAATAAAATTAGACTTTTGTCTGTACATTTCTTGGAATTCAAAAATTTTGCGATTTCTATCCGTTTCAAGCACCCGGGAATCCGATGCGACCCTCAAAAAAAAGTTTGTCTGTCATTCTGTCCGTGACGCTTTTTTTGTTTAAGCATCACGTAAAAACGACTGAAGCGAATGATATGAAATTGGGTGTCATGATAGGTGGTCACTCAACTTAAAACATAGGCATCGAATTTTTAAAAATCTTGATTAGATTTTCAGATTTTGCGAAAATCGTTTTAAACTGCGTAAATTTGTGTTCAAGCATCACGCAAAAACGACTGAAGCGAATGATATGAAATTAGGTGTCATGATAGGTGGTCACTCAACTTAAAACATAGGCGTCCAATTTTTAAAAAATCCTGATTGGATTTTGAGATTTTGCGAAAATCCTTTCGAACTGCGTAAATTTGTGTTCAAGCATCACGTAAAAACGACTGAATCGAATGATATGAAATTGGGTGTCATGATAGGTGGTCACTCAACTTAAAACATAGGCGTCCAATTTTTAAAAAATATTGATTAGATTTTCAGATTTTGCGAAAATCGTTTTAAACTGCGTAAATTTGTGTTCAAGCATCACGCAAAAAAGACTGAAGCGAATGATATGAAATTGAGTGTCATGATGGGTAGTCACTCAACTTAAAACATAGGCGTCCAATATTTAAAAAATCCTGATTGGATTTTGAGATTTTTCGAAAATCCTTTCAAACTGCGTAAATTTGTGTTCAAGCATCACGTAAAAACGACTGAATCGAATGATATGAAATTGGGTGTCATGATAGGTGGTCACTCAACTTAAAACATAGGCGTCCAATTTTTAAAAAATCTTGATTAGATTTTGAGATTTTGTGAAAATCCTTTCAAACTGCGTAAATTTGTGTTCGCTCATCACGTAATAACTGCAAAGGTGAAAAAATGATATTTGGTGAAATGATAGGTGGTCACTCACCTTAAACTATAAGCATCTACGATCAATCGTCTACATATCTATCGATCAAGCCATCTACATAAAAAAAATCGATCAGATTTCGAGATTTTGTGAAAATCGTTTAAAACTGAGTGAATCTTTGTTCCCGCATTACGCAATAGCGACTAAAGCGAATGATATGAAATTTGGTCACACGATAGATGGTTGCTCAACATAAACTATAGGAGTCCAATTTTTTTAAACATTTTTATTAGATTTTGAGATTTTGTGAAAATTCTCTCAAAATACGTTCAATGATGATTTCTTCAAACTTCACGTAATAACGACTAATACGAATGATACGAAATTTAGTGATATGATAGGTAGTTGCTAATCTTAATTTATAGGCGTTGAATTTTAAAAATATTTTGATTACATTTTGAGACTTTGCGAAAATCGTTTTAAAATGTTAAAAATTGTTCCAGCATCACGAAATAAAGACTGCAGGGAATGAAACGAATTTGGGTGACATGATAGGTTGTCACTCAAATTCTAGGCTTCCAATTTTTCAAAATGTTGATTAAATTTTGATATTTTCGAAAATTATTTCAGTATGTGTAAATATTCATTCGCGCATCACATAATTACGACTAAAGCGAATCAAATGGTATTACTTAGTTACTCTCTAACCTGTAATATTTTAACAATACATAAAAATTATAACTTCGCTTTCTTTACTTTGGCAACATACTACATTCATTCTGTGTACTCCTAGAATGCTGACGAAAGTTCTTGCTTTTTGGAAATTTGCATTCACTAACCCGTCGAGGACGGGTACTTCAGCTAGTTTTTAATAATAATAAGACAATAAGGTGTCTATTAGATTGATATAAAAACTTATTGCTGATACTTATAAGGATAATTTTAAAAGATATTAGAATATATTCTATCTGTAGTATTCGGAATTTTAAATTATTCTCTTAAAAAAACCAATTGGTTTTTTTGATAAAAAAACCATTTGGTTTAAACCATGATTTAAACCAGTCGGTTTAAACCATGCCAACCCTGTTGTCTGGTGTTGCAATTTTTATGTAACATTGACATGGCTCGCAACCCACCATGATGACTTCCAATAGTATGCAAAATATGTGCAGCAATGCTTTGCATCTGACTTCTCTGGGGATATAGGTCGTGACGTTATTTTTCAAGCTATTTTTTCTTTCAATGTATAAAATTATAGAACATATACTATATTATTATATGTGTAGTATACATTATATAATATTATATGTATAATATAGCAATTATATTATACAATTACAAGTATTTCAATAATTTATTGCTGAACAAATCAAATTCTTTCAATACAACTGGCAGTAATAGACCAACTGTTCGTAAACTGCTTTAAAAAAGTACTTCTGTACTTCCAAAAAATTACTTTGCATATCATTTGGTATTTGTTAGGAAATTTTACATAAAAATGTCTATTATGGGGTCTAAATGTCTATTATCTCTTGTGGAGGCCCCGGAGCTGCAGTTAAATGAAAAAATAATCTGATGTGGTGCTCACATCAGATTATTATTTTTTTTTTTCTTTTGGGGGGAAATGTACCCAGAGCCAGTTTTTATTTTGTGTTTGTGTACTGAACTTGAAATATAAACAAAAATTTTGGAATACCGTGTTTAGATAAGTATATTTTAGTTTTGGGCTTATTTATTGTTATATAATGTGTTCATGTTTGTCAAAACTAAAAATTGAGCCAAGGTAGATTTTGGAGACAAAAAAAAAGTTGCCAACCAGGCCTGCCCCCGATCACAAAATTTGTTCCATTAAAAGAATGTTAATAACCATCAAGTATCAGGGGTTGCGCTGGTTCTTTTTAACATTTCACCAAATTAGATTTTTCCGGACATCATTAAGAAAAGCAATTGTCAATATTTTCACCAAAACATATTTTCTTCCGCCAAACTAATTTTATTTTCGCAATTGGCAATGTTGGCGAGCAACAGTGCGACCCCTGAAGTATCATTCTGTTTTCAGAGTTAATTTAAATAAACTACATTTTAATTTAGATGCTGAATATAACAATTTATAAGTATCTATTGATTAAAGTTAAATAAAGCATGTAGAGGCAATCATAATAAGTCAAAAAATATAATCGTGTTGAGTAACGTACTTAGGGTTGCTATTTTAATTTAATTGTAATGTATGAAAATGAATACCACGGCTTGAAAATTATATTGCCCGACATGCTTGGGGTATGTAAAAATTCAAATCAGACATGTATTTTTGCCCCTTACATGCCTGACCAGGCAGGTAAATATAATCTAAAGAGTAACAGGCAAAATTAACAAATATTCCACTACTTATAGAAATAATGCTTGATATTGTTTCTCTCCCTGTGAGTGAGTATCGAGTGCAATGAATCGCATAAAATATCAATTGCAATGCAGTGTGTCATCTGAAATGATGAATCATTTAATGCGAATAAACGTTGATGATGTTAAATCAAAAAACTTTGATCCATTAGCACAGATTGAATATTGGCTGTTTAGTACAAAAGGAACATGACAAGTGAAGGGCATGCACAAGCCTGTAACTGAACTGGCTAAAATGTGCTTTAGCTCACCACTTGGCGGTGTTTTTTTAGAGGGATGATACAATAATGGGCCAAATATTGGAAATTGGATATTTGGAACTGTAGAAAGATCTCTGAAATATCTTGCATTTGTGCATGCTTAGTTATTTTTTATTCCAGCTACTGTGTGGTGTACACAGATGAATGTAACAAAATCCCTTGCTCAATATGATGTCACTGAGTTGTTAATTTGCATTTGTGCACATGTGTTATCGTTATTTTTCGTTATTTTGTAATTTAGCTATTCTAGCAGGGTGTAGTAATTGCTTCAACTTGTGCAGTTAGCGATTACTACACCCTGTCGAAAAAGTATTCAAGTGAAAGTGAAACGTCTTACGTCTGTTTCATTAAAAAAATGTTATTATAAAATATGAATTAGGTTACATGTTACATATAACTTTTCGTGTTTCTGTTGAGTTGTGTGTTCTCGAATACTTTTTTTTTGAGGGTGTACATGATAGTCTGATGTTTTTAGTTTAGCAAAGGGCCAGCAGGTGCATATTTTCGTGAGGGCCCCTACAGTGATGGCCGGATCCAGTGATGTTTTTTGGGGTCTCTCAAAGGGGCAAGGTTAGCATATTTTCGAGGGGCCCCTTAAAGGGATGGCTGGACCCACTGATGCTTTTTGGGGTATCACAAAAGGCCAAGGTTAGCATATTTTCGAGGGGCCCCCTAAAGTAATGTCCGGACCCACTGATGTTTTTTTGGGTCTCGCAAACGGCCAGTATTAGCATATTTTTGAGGGGGCCCTCTAATGCAGTTGCCAGATCCACTGATGTTTTTTGGGTCTTGTTGTTTGTTTTTTGGGCCAGCATTAGCATGAGGGTACCCTAAAGGATGGCCGGACCCACTGATATTTTTTTGGGTATCACAAAAGGCCAAAGGTAGCATCTTTTCGAGGGGCCCCCTAAAGTAATGGCCGCACCCACTGATTTTTTTTTTTTTTTTTTTTTTTTTGTCTCACAAAGGGCCAATGTTAGCATATTTTCCAGGGGGCCCTTAAAGGGATGGCCGGACCCACTGATGTTTCTTTTCTTTTTTTTTTTGTCTCGCAAAGGGCCAGCATTAGCATATTTTTGAGAGGCCCCCTCAAAAGTGATGGGCGGACCCACTGATGTTTTTTTGGGTCTCGCAAATGGCTAGGGTTAGCATATTTTCGAGGGGCCCTTCCTCTTTTGTTTTTAACAGTTTGTTATTTTTACTTTAAATAGTTCCATTTTTTAAAATATTTGGTTTTCCTAAATCGCCATTTTGTTTACGTGTGCATCTTGGGAAAATAATCATAAAAATCAAGAGCGCTTCCTCAATGTCAATGGCTGAATCTCACAGCCTTTTGTATCACATGCGCGTTGCCGAACGAGAAAAAAAAGAACAAAATAACAGAACCCAGAGAGTATGAACTGAATACTCTACCGGGTTGGCTTATACGTGGGATTTTTAAAAATTCAAATTTCTTGATCGGGAAATTGGGACATCGACTTATATGCACGAATGACGTATATGCGGGTAAATACGGTAACTTTTTTTATGATAAGTGTTTAACATTATGCTATAATTTTAGTGGGGATTCTTCGGTTAGCGGGTGTCGTCGCCAAGCGGTGATGAGTCGCCAAGATTGGAGTTTGGTCGAAAGTTTGTTTACTTTAGCTTTAGAGTCCGATGTCCGTTGTAACCTGTGTGGATTGAGTTGAGGTGTTGGATGATGCTGTTGTTTGGAAGAAATTGGTTGGTTGTTGCGTTGAACAGTATTGTGATGTTTGTTAAGCGAATTTTCTGATTGGCTGACGGTTTTTAACTGTAACCGGTGATCGGAACTTTTAAAAGGGGGATGTTTTGAGCTTGTTTCGTCATTTTTAGTTTAGTTTGCTGTGGGGTACGTGAGTTATTTGTCCGGAACATTTTACGAAATTTTGACATATTAAAAAACCTCGTCTGCTTTTTAGAATTTTAGAGAATGGTTTTAATGTTTTTGACTGTGTGGTTTTAGAAATTTTATGATGCATCCGTTGTTGGTAAATTTTAGTATTTTTAGCATGTTTTTGATTTTAGAAAGTGATGAAAAGGTATTGGATTTTTTAATTGATGTGGGTTTAATCCCGGCAAGGACGAGTGTTTTTTTTTTTGTGATTTGTGTGGTTCGGAAATGGCTTGTTGGAATGATAGTGGAAGGAAGGTGGGCTATCGATTTGTTTGCAAGAATAGAAAAAAGAGTAAGTGTTCCGGAACTTTAGATCCCTTAAGTAATACTTTTTTTGAGAAAACTCGCATTAGTATAAGAGATATATTGGCTATTATTTTTTGCTTTGTTATGAAACTTCCGATTTCGTTTACATTAACTGAAATTAATTCTTGGTGTGCATTGAGGGGGGAAAAGGGTATGTCGTCAGGTACGGCTACTGATTATTTTTCGTTTTGTCGCGAGGTTTGCGAAGTCGTTGTTTCACATGAAGATAAGAAGTTGGGGGGTCCTGGGAAGACTGTTTCTTTGGATGAGACTTTTTTGACTAAGCGGAAATATTGCAAAGGTAGAATTTACGAATCTAGTAAAATAGTGGTATTTGGAATTTATTGTAGGGAAGATAAAGAGGGTTTTTTTTTTTGAAGTTGATAGTAAAAGTAAGCAGGAATTATGGCCATATGTTAAGAGCTTTGTTCACCCTGATACGTCGATTATTTGTACAGATAGTGTGCCACAGTACAGGGGGGTTGAAAAAATTTTTAATCAAGCAGTTCATAAGACAACTAACCATTCGAAGGGGGAATTTGTATCAAAAGAAGACGTTAAAAATACCATAAATGATATCGAGAACCAAAATAAGCATTTTAAAAATTTGTTAAAAGTAAGGAGGCCTAAAAACACCCTTTTTCAGTTTATGGCATTATATTTTTATAGACGAACCCAACTTAATAAATTTTTAACAAATGGAGAAAAAATATTTCAATTTTTGAGTGACATAAAGAGGGTATATCCAGGACCCAGGAAAGAAGGGTTGAAAATGAGAAAATTGATAGTTCCTACGGTAAAATCGGAAAATATAGAAGGAGTAATTATTGCAGGTTGTAGTAAGGATCCTGAAATTGATGTAGAAGAAATTGAAGAAAGTGATTGGGAACAGTACTGAAATTTATAGGGATGGGGGGGGTTTAGTTTGATAAATTTGTATTTTGAGGGGGGTTTTTTGTACGAAGAATGTGCTTTTTATGTTAGTTTTTGTAAGTTTAAAAGGTAATTTAAGTAGTTGTTTAGCGTAGTTTCGTGGTTCGAATATTACGTTTTGTGAGTTTATTTTGGAGTGGGAAAGAAACTCATGTACCCCACAGCCAATTTTTTTTTTTTTTTTTTGTATGCATTTACTGGAATATTTGAATCAGTGTTTTGGATATGTGAAGGTGAGTGAATATTTTATGTATTTATTGTTTAGTAAAACTGTGTTTAGCTCGCGGAAAAATTTGGCGACGAAAAAAAAAACACGCCAAATTACGGGAGTTGGCGAAAAAAAAAATCGCCAAAAAAATAGCCGACACCCGCTAACCGAATTTTTCGGGAAAAATTCAGTTAGCGGGTGTCGGCTATTTTTTTGGCGATTTTTTTTTTCGCCAACTCCCGTAATTTGGCGTGTTTTTTTTTGGTCGCCAAATTTTTCCGCGAGCGAAACACAGTTTTACTAAACAATAAATACATAAAATATTCACTCACCTTCACATATCCAAAACACTGATTCAAATATTCCAGTAAATGCATACAAAAAAAAAAAAAAAAAAAAAAAAAATTGGCTGTGGGGTACATGAGTTACTTTCCCACTCCAAAATAAACTCACAAAACGTAATATTCGAACCACGAAACTACGCTAAACAACTACTTAAATTACCTTTTAAACTTACAAAAACTAACATGAAAAGCACATTCTTCGTACAAAAAAACCCCCTCAAAATACAAATTTAGCCAACTAAACCCCCCCATCCCCAAAAATTTCATTACTGTTCCCAATCACTTTCTTCAATTATATATTACTGTAGTTGTAAATATTCAATTACAGATATTTGGGCATGTACAAATTTTAATCGGACATGTATTTTTTAATGTAAAAATTTTAAGAGATTTTTCGAGCCCTGTTGAATACATCAAATATACAATATACTATCACAGCAATGCAACAAGGTACCTTTGTTACCTTATCAAATGAGTAATCTAATTTTTGCTGTTTTTCTTTTCCATTTCTGTCTGGTTGCTTCTCAGTACAGTTGAATCCTGTTTTATTGAAGTTCGTTACAGCAAAAATCTCAATATAGCAAAGACTTTGATAATCTAAGAATCAAATTACGATATGGAGATAAAATATCGGTATAATGAAATTTCGGATGAATAAAATGATTTCCCTAGTCCCTTAGACTTTGTTAAAACAAAATTCAACTGTACCATTGTCCTCTGAAAATTGCTACAAATTTGAGTTTTTTTTTTGCCATTCAACCAAAAGGAGTATTTAACATTTGTCCATTTAATGAAATAACTCATAAACAGAGTGTCTACCAAATTTCAAAAAGTCAATTTCCTGACTTTTAGGAGGTCCCGGGGAAAAAAAATTCCTGACCAATGCATTTTACTTTGGGAAATTGCACAATCCCCTTGTCTTTATATTTGCATATTTTGTACAACTTCTTGAAATCAATTTTAACTGAAGTATACAGGATTAGGCTTTCATCAATCGAGAAACAGAAGTAGTCGCACTTTCTGATAGAATTAACTAATTGTTTTTGGAAACAAGGACGTATGCGGGGGGAGGTCCGGACCCCCCCCCTCCCGAAATTTTCATTTTTGTTACTAAAATGATAATGATATAGTCTCTTTGTGAAAAATTCAGCCTTTTTTACCATTTGGACCCCCCCCCCCCAAATTGTTTTCCTGGATACGTGCCTGCTGGAAATACGGTCCTAAGCCATAAGTTACAAAGTAAGCTAATTTGTCTTTTACCCTCCCGTCGCGATTAATGAGCCCCCATTTTCCCCTCCTTATACAAACATATCACTTGATGCTTTCCCGGTCCGAAAAATGTGTTGCAGTTGCTTTTGGTTTCCAGTCTGACAATTAGAGAGAAAGGGTTAAAAAAAGACACTAAAAAAAAATTGATTCTTTTGCTGAATTTTCCGGACTCATTATCCAATTTCCCGGTTTTTTCCAGACTTTCCGGATCCATTTTCCAATTATCCGGCTTTTTCCAGACTTTCCGGAGCAGTAGACACCCTGATAAATCTGGCAGCATTTTTTATTCTTAAAAAAAAAAAAATCTAAATAACAAGGAAACATTGAAAAAATTCAGAAAGAGAAAATGCTTTAAATAAAGGTTACTTTTTATGTTAATTTATATCACATGCATTGTATGAAAAAGAGGAAGGGGACATAAAGCGGACAGAGATTGGGAACCATATTATTAAATTGTATCAGTTGCATAGTGAGAGGTTGGTTTTGGGGGTCAGAACTCCATATAAATTTTTCAGAAAGGTCCTTATTCTTGGCATTGAGAACCGGGCTCATAAAATAGTGGCCCAATCTATATCTCTCATCTTCTAAGTTAGAAAATTTAGAGATATTTTATGCATAATTTCTTTTTATTGTAAATATGAAATAGAACAGAAGGTGTTTTTGTGCAGTGGAAATGTCCGATGGCAAAGAGAGATACTTAAGAATAGATTAGGGGACTCTGAGGCAACAAATGAAAATGGTGCCTCATCTTCACTACTTTTTCCAAACTTATCCACTGTTGATCGAATTATGGTCCACTTTTCTTGCATGTATGCCTTCTCCAAAGTTCAGGGGCACAGGTGAACTTCCCACGGTGCCCAGTGGTAATTATGGGCCTGGATAAGAGGCCTCAATGTACCTTAAAAAGGGCCTTTATGAAGCTTACTATTTCCAAACCTCAATATTTATAGTTATGGCATTGTCTACCTCCCCCCCCCCCCCAAAAAAAAAAAAAAAAATCTGACTACGCCATTGAACTCTACTACTGGGAATTATTACACATCAAAAATTTGACAAGAATGAAAGTGAAATTTATGATTTGGCAATAATTTAACACGGAAAATTAACATTAAATGCAAATAAAATTAAAAATAAATAGCTATCTAATCCAACTTGGCTTTACATATATTGAGTAACGTTTTAATGTAAAATAACATTGAAGAACAAAATAAAAAATATGTTTAAAGATGTAAATCTTGTACCTACGAAATTATCACACAATTCGATGAGAATGTCTAAAAATTTCCCGCTATTATGACCCACGATCTACTAACATACATGCTAATTGACCGGAACACTTTGGTTATTTATCAATAAATGGTCACGAATATAGATGAGTTACTCTAGTAATTTAAGCAATATAAAATGCTACGTTGAATGTTCATTTAAACTAATTTAAAGAAAGGGTATAAAAGATACCTCAACAAAAAAAATCTGTTCCTAGTTGAGGGCGACGACATTTGACGATGGATCAATAAAAGAAACATTTGTACACAAAGTCACATGAGAAGTTAAAACTTTCACTTTCTACATTCATAAAATGAAACTTAAATACGATAATTTTAAAACAGAAACAAAAACACAGACGAAACTTTGGAAGAAAAGCTTTTCACATATATATCACTGCTTTAGTGATTGTATACATTGCGCCAATCACAGCAAGCAAGCAGGTCAACCTCAACCAACATAACAGATCAGCGTGAAGACCACGGTGAAGACAAACAATGCGCCTGTTCGTAAACTCTTCAACTCGAGCCGCTAGTTTCCCTGCAAAAACTAAGGCAGATGTGTACAACTGTAACCGGTTTTTGTACTACAGCCCCAGAACTGCTATCAAAAAATTTTGCGTTATCTTATGGAACAATAAATTTTACGCTTATGGCTGTTCTTTCTTTATGGCTCGCTTGTGTGTTTATGTTTTTCGCTTATGGCTGTTCTAAAACGCTTATGGCTGTTCTTTCTGGAAATCATGCAACTTTCGAACAGCTTTCTAAATAATTTAATTGTGCTTGAGGCTTGGAAAAAATCTAGACTACTATCTCTTTCAATTTGTATTGTGAACTGTTACAAACAAGGAACCTATAGGTGTTACATACTAAGGGTTCATGAAAAAATTCTAAACATACGAAATTTTGAAATATTTTTCTAAACAGGTAACTCCTCTGCCTAAGATTAAAAGTGACTTTTGTGCTTATGAATTTTTCTGAAAGTTGCATGAGATTTTTGACTTTACTGTACACCCTCCAAAAAATTTATCATAGAATATGAATTAAGCTATGCATAAATATGACTTTCCATATTTCTGTTAAACGGTTCTGTTCTACGGTTTTCAAAAACTCACTTATTATTCGCAAATCTAAAATAGGAAATTTCCTATATGCCTAGTAGAATCACTGCTCGTTTTCTGCATGGGCGTTAATCCACTCATCGCTAACTCACCGACTCATCGAATTAAGACATCGGTAAGAACACTTTTGATTTCCTGAAATAGATGAATTTTAATTCATGCATAGGGGTGATCCAGACGAGCAATTTCACCGATGGGAAACCAACAAACAATTTTTTATCCGAAACTGCAGCTCTATAATCATCGGGCCTTGCAGGTCTCCCAGGTTAGTATCGGGCATGCAGCTGGGTGATAAAAAACCATCCAGGTTATTGAAAAATCACTCAAAATACTGGTGTTAAACGATAAAGTAATTAAAAAACTTTGTAAAAAACACACATAAGAAGTAATAGGTAAGAGGATATACGCACGTTTCGTTATTACTTCTTATGTGTGTTTTTTACAAAGTTTTTTTAATTACTTCATCCAGGTTATTACTAGAGATGCGCAGTAAGGCTGGCGCTCAAGTAGGCGACGATTTGCTAAAAACATTATTTCCCAGACAGCACATAAGCTTAAATCAAGCTTGAGATTTGGCTTGGCAATGCAAGGTTGGCTTAAGCTGTATTTTGACTTGCAAAGTGCGGTGATAGCGCCATCTGTGAAAGAGAATGGATATTAATTGTCTAGCGTCCTCAAATTTGTTGAAAGTTCGTAAAAGATGTGTTTTAACGGGGATGGGTTTTTTATTACCAGTGCCACATTACCAGCAGGGCAAACGGGGCAACTGCCCAGGGCCTACAGATTTTAGGGCCCAAAAATCTTACATCTTACACTTTTGTAATTTTAAAATAAAATTACAAAGGAAAAAAAATTCAGAAGTTAAATAATTTTTTTAATTATAAAGTATAAACAATGAAAATAATTCAAATTTACATTTGTATAAATTAATTTAAACTTATTTTTAATTCTTCGAAATGCTCTATATCGATATAGCATACCAATATATGTAGGAAAATAACTAACCACATTTGTAAAGAGAATTTTTAGCGTTAAAAAATAGCAAAATTTTTCAATTATTTGTTATTATAAGAAATATTTACAAAAATGACTAAAGTGTTTGTATTCCATACATGTTATGTTAGCAACTGTGATATAGCATTTCGAAGTAACGTTTAACTATCTGTTTCTTTGATTTCAGATTACTTAACACAAAATTTGTGTTAAGTAAGTAAACCCATTCTATATTTCCAAATATGGAAAATTCTTCAAAATAAAATACAATTATACTACGAAATTGATTTCAAAATCAGTCGTTTGTCTCGATTTTGGCCAGCGGCAGCATTGCTCATGAGTGTTGCGAAAGTTTTAAAACATGCGTTGCTCTTAAGTTTATATTATGTTTATTTCCCTATTAGTAGAGTCTCTAAATCACACATAAAATTATTTTAATTTTGATGCATCCCATGGAAAAATATAAAAAAAAAACAAATAACATATCGCCTACTTATCAATCTGGCCAGAAAACCGCTTAATAATTCACTTCAAACTTTAGTCATAGCTGCACAAGGCTCTGGTGGCTGAATGGATAACGCGCTCGGCTACTAATCGAAAGGTCCCGGGTTCTATTCTAGCCACGGACATTCGATGGAAACAGATTAAAATAACTTAAAACTACAGCATAAAGGGGGAAAATGCGCGGAAAAATAAAGTATGTGGGCGCGTTCGCCGCGTTTAGAATTTTTTTTTTTTTGAAAATTTTTTAAGCTTGAAATTAAGCTTGAAATGTCAAGCTTAATGCAAGCTGGGCAAGTGTAAACTAGAACACTTGATTCAAGCTTGCATCAAGCTTACACGACTGGAATTTTCAATCTTAATTCAAGCTTATTGACTTGATAAATCAAGCTTGCTGCAAGTTTGCTGTGCTGTCTGGGTTGTTCAGAGGCTGCCTGCCAACGTGCAGTAAATCTTAGCCATTTCAAACGATAATTTAGACAAGTTAGCCGAGATGGCGGACGGTATTATGGCCGCTACGGGGCCAATACTAAGTGTGCAAGGTGTACATAACGATAACGAAATTAAATCACTCATATTTCGTCACGTTTGCAAAAGCTGGAAACACGAAATGCGGAGGATAGGCCAAGGCGACCCTGCTCACGCGCACGATATTTCAGAGGGCGGAGTAAATCTCGCAATAGGCGAAATTCCGCTAGTAGCGACAGCTCGTTATGCTGGTACCATGAAAACTTTAAGGAGAAAGCTAGGAAATGTAAGGAACCCTGTACTTGGTCGGGAAACCGCTAAGGCCGTTACTCGAGCAGAAGGGTGACGGCACAGCTTTGATCAATGGGCAATACTTGAGCGATAGGTCGTCAAATATGCGTTTTTTAATTGACACGGGCGCAGACATGTCTGTGATGCCGAATACGGACTGTAAGCAAAAAAGTACTCCCAATAAGCTTCAGCTTTTTGCAGCGAATGGGACAGTAATTAATACTTATGGCCAGAAGTTACTGAAACTAGATCTAGGTTTAAGGAGAGAATTTCATTGGCCTTTCGTCCTCGCGGATGTATCCCAGCCAATTATCGGTGCTGATTTTCAAAGGCATTTTGGCCTACTAATTGATGTCCGTAGAGGGAAGCTGCGCGACCCAGTTACCAACCTGGAAGCAAAAGGGGACTTAAAAATTAAAACCATTTATAATATTAAAGCGGTAGCGCACATCTCACCGTTCCATGTTCTCCTAAGTAAATATCCTAGCCTAACAAACGTGTCATCAACGCTCAAGACTCCTAAACATGAAGTAACACATGTAATTGAAACCAAAGGTCCACCGGTGTTTGCCAAGCCAAGGAGGCTGCCGCCGGATAAACTTAAGGTCGCGAGGTAAGAGTTCCAATTTATGGTAAATGCAGGGATTTGTAGACCGTCAAGTAGCAGATGAGCCAGCCCACTACATATGGTTCCAAAATCTAATAGTGACTGGCGTCCCTGCGGGGATTATAGAGCTTTAAATGCAGCCACGATACCTGATCGTTACCCCGTACCACATATACAGGACTGTATGCAAGTGTTACATGGAAAGTCTATATTTTCAACTATAGATCTTGCCAGAGCATATCACCAGATTCCTGTACGTCCAGAAGACGATCACAAAACGGCAGTAACCTCTCCGTTTGGATTATTTGAATTTTTGTTCATGCCTTTCGGTTTGGCTAATGCGGCGTCCACGTTTCAGCGATTCCTACATAAGGTGTTACATGGTTTTGACTTTTGTTTTCCTTATTTGATGACGTTTTAGTCGCCTCCTCCACTCAGGATGGACATATGCAGCACTTAAAAGCTGTGTTTGAGTGTTTTGCTGAATTTGGCGTACGGATAAATCCCTCCAAATGTGTCTTCGGCCAAACTAGTGTAAAATTCTTAGGCCATAACATATCTTCTAAAGGCATTAACCCGCTCAAAGACAAGGTTAAAGCAATTCTTGAATTTCCGCGCCCCCAAACAATCAAACAATTGCGTCGGTATTTAGCAATGTTAAATTTTTACCGTCGATTTATCCCAAAGGCTGCACACACACTGGGTATCCTAAACAAATATCTACAAGGGGCAAAGAAGAATGACAATAGACCAGTGGTGTGGTCTGAAGAAGCCAACACTGCATTTCTTCAAAGTAAAGAACTCACGAATGCGACCACCTTAACATTTTTTGTTCCCGCTGCTTCACTTTCCGTCGTAGTGGACGCTTCTGATAAGGCCATGGGAGCCGCCCTACAACAGCGAATAGAAGATGCTTGGCAACCGCTTGCTTTCTATTCCAAATCTCTATCTTCCGCTGAACAGAAGTACAGCGCATCAGTGGCGTCGCTAAGCATGGTGTCACCCGGTGCGGGCTCATCCGGTGTCACCCCCCCCGTAACACCTCCGTACAATTATGAGTCATCTTTGAGATTGGCTTTTTTCACTTCGCCCTAAATTAAGTCGAAATTTTACGTAATCTCCGTAGATTATCTGACCGGATAAAGCAGCACTAACTACCGAAGTAAGCGGCAGAAAACTAGTGCAATTTGGCCATTTCGTTCTTTCGCCCTGCCAATTTTCACCGACTTAAGAGACTCACTGACCGAAATAAGTGGCAACCACTATAGTAAGGTTCTTTCAAACGTTATTAGGCTATTATGCAACTTTCCATACCACCTATGCAAGGTAATGTACGAGACGCGGAAATGACTTTTTTTTTCACATCGAGTGTTTTTTCCAAGAGGCCTATGAAAACCATGAGCCGTAGAAAAGCCTGTTTATAATACCATTACCAGACTAATAAAAATACACTGTCAGACTAATAAAAATACACGGTCAGCTAATACAAATACACTGTCAGCTAATAAAAATATGGCATTTAATTCAACTAAACGTTAAAGTATCTACACACTTGAAATTTAATGTCTCATGAGACCTGTTTCATTGAAACCAGTTGTTTCATTCAACACTCACTACAAAACTGCTTTACTTAAGAGTTCTTGTACCTTTTAAAAGTAATGAAAATCGATAAAATGTTGACTGAATATACAGACATCTGAATATACATTACAGATTCTTTTTGACTGAATATAGGGAGTGATTCTAAACTCCCTATACAAACTTTACGGGATATAGGGAACATAATATAATGTCCTATCGCCCCTACAGTTTATAGAGTTTTGAACCGCCTTGCATATTGCAGTGTAAAGTTCCACATTGCTCGTACATTGCACATAAAATTTATTTACTTTTGAATTTGGCCAATTTTAACCAATGGTTTTAAAAAAGCTGATATAAATATTGTAAGTGAATGAGCTGCATTTTGTTAGTTCTATTAATGTTTTATATTCAAGATATAGTTGTAAGAAAGAAATCATTAAGAAAGCCTTTGTAACTGTGCAATAAATCATTAAATTTTGGATTGCGGAAAATTTCTGATTTCTTTGTTATTATTAAAAAAAAAAAAAAAAAAAAAAAAAAAAAAAAAAAAACAGTACCTCTAGAGGATTTAAATTTCTCGATTACGACGGAGTTCCCGGAAATTAATGCCTCGCGAAAATACATAATCTTACTGTATTATTTTCCATATGTGGTTCATTGCGCGGAGCCGTACATACATAAAAATCTTTTAACAAACTCAAATATTTTATGCCTATGCTTAAGACAAAATTAAAGTGACATATTGTTAAGTAGAAAATACATACCTATTTTATACACTTACTAGCTGCGTGCCCGTTCTTCGCACGGTAGGAAACGAAAATTTTCCTTTCATGTGTAATTCGAAATTATTCGTGATGTGGAATTAAAGAAAAAAAAAGAGCAAACTTATTTGACTCTTAATGTAAAGTTTGTGTCATGAGTACTAACCTGATCATTGCATTATAATGACTCAAAAAACTACGTCAGTGTCATTCACTATCAAAAAAGTGGAAAGCTTAATGGTTTGCAGAGAACTCCTGGCTTTCAAAATGTCTTATTCAGGCGCGTAGCCAGAGGGGGGGATATCGGGATATATCTCCCCCCCCGAAATTTTTGGATTAGTGATGAAATTCCGTCTATTTATGCATATATACGTTCATATACCCCTCGAAAAAAATTCCAGGCTCATATCCCCTCCCCGAAAAAATTTCCTGGCTACGCACCTGGTCTTATTTCTACATCATACTGTTTTTTAGGCTCAAGTTGTAGCATTAAATACCTAAGACATTACATGAAATGGAGCACCATTTATATCTTTCCGAACATGTACCATATAAGGAAAGTATTGTAATCATGAAAAAATTCGACTTCGAGATTTTGGTGTATTGACACGTTTTGAGGTCTTCTGAATTCATTTATTCTATTTTCAAGAGATGTTTTTAAAATAGCTGCGCACCCGCTCTTCATACGGGAAGAAGGGAATATTTTACTACTAAAATCATATCTGCATGTGACAAAACAGAATTTCATTTTTAAAAAAGTTCAAGTAATCTCCTCTGTTGAAATTACTGCGGGATATATTAACGCAAATTAGAATTACTTTTCGTTTAGTTGGTTGTAAGACAACCGTTGAAACAGGACACTTTTAATTTCATGAAATATTTATTAACGTGGTACATTTTGCGATTTATTCATATTATCTTTACAAATCTAATAATACTACCTATTACGTACATTAATACTATCTATATTCGCTTCTCCCTTTTCAAGGCTCCCTTTAAAGAAACAGCTTAGATTATTTGGCCTCAATGGGATCTTTTGATTCTGTGGCGATTCTTTGCAATTTACGCATTAGCATAAATAATAATCATTTCACATAATGGTTGCCATTAAGGAAACTCTCCATATATATTTAATTTATACATAGTTTTATAAGATGGGCGTATTTAGCGCCGCAAACCATTTCATCTTACTGTGGGGAGAAAATATCCAAGGGGTGCCATTTTAACTATCCATGTATCTAATATAGCGATATCTTTTGTATCCTCCATAGTCCTGTCTCCTGAAAAACATCAAACTGTGTAATCTCGAGGAGCTACTTATTCCCACTTTAATTGTGACAGGGCGTTAGAGTTGCAGAGTTTACAAATTTCACGCATTTTTTATTTATGACGTCACTGTTTGACTGCCGTAAAGGATATCCCGGTAGGTTGAGGGAGTTAATTTCGATATTTCGCATAATTGTTTTCAAACGGTATCATTAAAACTTTGCGTTATGTAACCTTTATGGAGGAACGTACTTCAACGTTAAAATAAAATTATACTCGCAACCTGCATGCGTATGTTAGGCAACGCCTGCGCTAAATTAAATGCCAAAAATAAAAATAGTAAATAGAAAAAATTTAATATATCGCGCTTTGAAACGAACTTTGTAACTTTTAAAATGAACATTTTCAGCGCCGTGAAAACATTTCAATTTTTAAATAAGCACCGGATTAAAATACCACTTCTAATAATAATAATCGTGAATTTCTTAGTTTATTTCTACAGTAAATTTTAATCAAAATATCGTCTCCCTGTGTTGAAAATAGAGCTGGAATAAATGAGTTAAAATTATGGAGTAATTTTTACGTATTAAAGCATTTGACGTCATAGATCCTCACTTGCGAATTGAAATTCTGATATCCCATTTAAAAACTCGATTGGTTGAAAAAATCCTTTTTTCTAATCCTTTCTGTGGCAACAACCGAACATAAATTCTCGTGCCGTGATCGCAATGTAATGAATGGCGTAAGATCGCGTTGATGCTATTAAATTCTAAACATTAGGATGCATTAAAATTCGTAAAAAATCATCTAATTTACATAATTTTTTCGTTTTTATTTTAAAAGAGGGAGAAAAGAATGTTTCACGATTTGTCAAAATGTCTAAAAGTTATGACGGATAGAATTCAAGATGCGACAGTTTTAAAATTATTTTACGAAAAACAAACCTTGAAGCAGATGCTTAGTAAAAAAATTCCTAAAAATCGGTAAATCATGTTACGTATTCAGAATAAACTGTTTTTAAAAGAAAATTTCCTCCTCTATCCGATGATACAAATGCCGTTTTGCTGCGAGCGTAATTTCCGCCGTTATTACGAATTAGGTGAGAAAAAATGCCAAAAATCGCATAAAACATAAAATAAAAAAAAATCTAGGTCGAATTTTGAAAAAATCGCTTCGAGGTGCACAACTACATATTTACATCTTCCCGAGTACCAAATTTGGTGTTTCTAGGTGTAGCCGTTTGTCCGTAACGCTGCCGACAGACACACACACACACACACACACACAGACACACAGACACCTTCTTTTATAATAAGTAGAGAAAATTATTATTATTATTATTATTAATATTTTATTTAAGCTTTTAACTTTTAAAATCTTTTGTAAATTAAAATTTTATACAATACAGAGAATAAAATAATTGATTTTGTAAAATGATTTTTATGTTCATAATCTGTGCGCAGCGAACTCCACGTGAAAAACAAAACCTTTTAATAATTACAATTTTTGAAGTTAGTAATATAAATAAAATAAGATATTATGTAAATATATAAAATTGCTTACTTGTAAACCAATTATTTATGTAAATAGGTGAACATTTATACACATGCAAGCACTCTTCTCAATTTTCATTGCTTTTAAAAGGTATAAGACCTTTAATGAAACACAAAAATTAAAAATAAATTGTTTCAAAATTTAAATTAATACTCTTCTAGCTTTCAAGGTTGCAAAGTTCCGAATACTTCATCAAAATCTATGCTTCCGACAAAATGACTTTCAATGGATAATATTGCAAGGTCAGAGAGTCTTGATTGGCTCATTGTTGATCGCAGGCAATTTTTTATGAGTTTGAGCTTTGAAAAGCTCCTCTCACACGAACTCACTGATGTGCAAACTGTTAAATATAATTTTAAGGCTAAGGAAAGTGTTGGAAAAGATTCCATAAAATCCCATTTAACTATAAAATCTAATATTTCTAGGGCTGTCCACTCATTAACTTCTCTCAGGCTGATATTAGCAGCTTTTAAGTGTCGTCTTAGTCGTGGAATTTTGATTTGCAGTTCGGGGCCCGATATTTCGTCGTAGACATTTGCAACCAGCATTTTTTTTTATGAAATTAAAAATTGTTCTTAGTTCCTTCCCCTCTTCTTTTTTCTTCCCTGCACTGTAACTATCTTCTAATTAAGCAAAAAAAAAAAATGAAATAAACCAGCACTTTTTTTCATTTTTTTTGGTGTCACCCCCCCCCCTCTGTTGGTGTCACCCGGTGCGGCTTGCACCCCCCACGCGACGCCACTGCAGCGCATATGATCGCGAGCTCTTGGCAATCTATTCGGCGGTGAAGTACTTCCGGCATATGCTAGAAGGTCAATCGTTTACCATATTTACTGACCATAAACCACTCATTTTTGCTTTTAGGCAAAAAGCGGATAAGTGCTCATCAAGACAAACGCGGCAACTGGACTTTATTTCTCAGTTCTCTACTGACATTCAACATATCAGTGGAATGGACAATGTAGTCGCTGATGCACTATCTCGCGTCAATATCTTCGCGTATGAGCAGCCATCCATTGACTTCACTAAAATGGCTGCCTCGTAAAGTACAGATGAGGAGTTGTAAGAGGTATTGGAGAACCCTGCATCTACTATGGACATTAAACACATGTCGGTAGAAGTCTGACAAGATTGTGCTTCAGTGCGATGTATCTACTGGTCGCATCAGACCGTCCGTGCCTCAAGCAATGCGTCGGCAAGTGTTCGAACAGCTGCATAACCTAGCACATCCTGGTGAAAAGGCCACGACACGGTTAATTGCAGAACGTTTTGTATGGCCTTCGATGAAAAAAGGCATTCCCCACTGGGTTCGAACTTGTGTCCCGTGCCAAAAGTGTAAAGTGCAGAGACACACTAAAAGTCCAATTGGATCATTCGAGATACCAACTGCACGTTTTCAGCATGTCCATATAGACCCCGTAGGCCCTTTACCACCATCAAAAGGGTATCGGTACTGCCTAACATGTGTGGATCGTTTTTCTAAATGTTTGAAAGCTATTCCGCTCACGGATATTTCAGCGGAAAGTGTTGCGGAAGCTTTTTATTCGGGGTGGATTGCTAGATTTAGGCCACCCATGCGACTGACTTCTGATCAAGGGGCCCAATTTGAGTCTTCATTATTTTCCGCAGTAAACTCCTAGGTGTCACGCGTATTCGTACGTCGCCATACCATCAAGCAGCGAACGGGCAGGTAGAACGTTTTCATAGACAGCTCAAAGCAGCCATCATGGCTCATGACACAGTAGAGTGGGCTCGAATCCTTCCCACTGTGTTGCTGGGAATAAGAGCAGCCTGGAAGGAAAACCTGCGGGCAACGGCAGCAGAAATGGTGTATGGAGCACCAATAGCTCTGCCTGGCGAATTTTTGACACCTGCTGATGACGTTCCGGACACGGCAAGTTTTTTAGGCAAGCTATGCGAAAGTATGCGTAAGCTTTGCCCTCCTTCAGCTCGGTCAGTCTCCAATCAAACAATTTTTGTACAAAAAGAACTGAAGGATTGCTCTCACGTATTTCTGCGTAGAGACGGAGTTAAGAAAAGTTTGCAACCCCCATACGACGGTCCTCTTGCTGTGTTGTCACGCTCTGACAAAAACTTTCGTCTAAAAATAGGAGAAAGAGTTGTGCCGGTGAACATTGACCGGGTTAAGCCCGCATATCTGTGTGTGGATGAGAAATGCAATCCAGAACCACTAACAAAGACTGAGGACAACTTGCCAACAAATGCAAACAACAGTGAAAAGACTACGCGCTCCGGTAGGCGAGTCAGATTCAACTCGAAGTACCTCTCATAGTGAAAATAGTTTCGCTATCGCTCAGGGGGGCTATTGTTGGGGTCTGACATCGCCGCAGTAATCTCCTGCATCCGGAAACTAGCGCGTTACGGCGCGGAAGGCGATGACTGTCAACCGCGCAGGAAAATACTTTTGCACCTGGCTCGCGCTGAAGGAAGAAGAGGATTACGCTTCCACTCGCAGTTGGTGTGCATGTAGGATGGCTTAGATCTAGCGACCAAATGTGGCATGCTTAATTTTTTATCGTTTCAGTGTGTATCGTAAATTCGTAGAAGTTTTAAAATAAATATGGTTTAAGTGTTGATATGTGTAATGTTTAATTATTTAATAATTTTGTATTAGCAACCTTCTAAAAGCTGCATTGTACGAATAACGGAAACTTCATTAAAATGAGCAACTCATTTGAAACCTCATTAATGTAAACAGCAAGTAAAATCAGTTAATTTTTTAAAGTTATCCAAGAAATATGAAAGTTAAAATCACACAAAAATTCCTATACAATTTGCGATATTGTTTTTTAATTATTAATTTTGAATATTGTTTCTACTTACATGCATCGGTGAAAATTGAAATTAATTTCTTACCAATCCAATAAATTGACTAATATTAATAATAGCTGAACATTGTCAAAATTTCACCCCAAGTCCCAATCTGAGACTAGAATAACCGGTACTTCAAACTTTGGCTTATGCATGACAAGTCTGGATGGCCTTGGGGTACAGCGTTAGTCTGTGACACAGTACGCTCAGTGTTCGGGCCCGGTGGAGGAAGAATTTTTTTTTCAGAAAAACGGAAAGTTAGCATCCTAAAAACAAAAACATAATAAACAGAACGGACATTTTTTTGAAAATTTTGCTGCCAGTCGTTTATTTTTTATTAACAAATATATTTTAAACAGTTCATCGGATTCTCATGCGATCATCGGTTTCTTTTCGTTATTTCATCGGAAAACGATGATCGGCTTTATGGCCCCCCGAGCGGACATTTTGTACCAGTTGTCGATGAAATTTCCCCTTTTTTGGATGAAAAGCCGTGATCGGCCATTGCTCCTTCTCCTCGGATTAAACTCACCCGCCTTTCATCGACCAATGGGTTATTCGGGGCCATCGTGATTCTACCGGGCCTGCTTGTGCACTCCGAAAGAGGCCTACGGACGTTTCCTCATTGGTTAGATTCGGCCTTTAGATGACGTATCTAAGTGCTGGAACCAATAAGTAAGCATCCGCAGTCCTCTTTGGATGACTCATCGGAGTGTACAAACAGGCCCGGTAGAATCACGATTGCCCCGGGTTATTGCTACTAGGGTTGCCTTGTTAAACAAACCCCAACTAATCTAGTCAGCTATGGATGTATTTCATCTAAAATAAATCAAGCCATTAAGGAAATACAGCAGTCAGAGCTGGAAAAACGTACAGAAGAAAAGCATTAGAAAAACCATTTGGAACCTCCCTGACCGCCCTAGGGACAGGGCTGTGGCTGCTTCCCATTTGGGGACTCAACATGACTGTCTCTACGCCCATCTGTATAGACCCCGTTTGGTAGATAGCAGGCATGCCGATCACATTTTGTTGAGAAGAGTTTTTAGTACATAGGCCGCGTTCAGACTGCCACTTTTGAGTAACTAGAGTTACTCGGGAAAAACCCAAGCCGTTCACGATGCCCGATTTGAGCTTTTCGGGGAGATAAACAAAGCGTTCAGACTGCCAAGTTGAGTAGCTCGAGTTTTTCCCAACTCCCCAAGGATTTTCCTTGGGAAGTTGGGGAGATAGATCACGTGAGCTTTGTTTATTGTTATTGCTCGCTCCCATTGGCTCCACAGGTTAGTAAATACGTGTCGCCCCTTTTTTTTCCTATTATATACCTAAACCGTTCACGATGTCAATCTCCCCGAGTAAAACTCGAGCTATTCGTGTTTTACTCGAGTTTTACCCAAAAGTGGCAGTCTGAACACGCCCATACTCAATATAAAATCAACAGGATTTTTAAAAGAAAGAGTTGCCATAATTGAAGTGCACAAATCAAAATTTAGAAATTTCAACTTAAACTTCATTTTTTCAAAAGTATTTAGCAAGACAAGTTCAAATTTCGCTAATAACGGATTAAATCAACTTCAATCTGTATTTACTAAAATGAAAAATACAAGAAAAAAATATTACCTTTGCAAAATTATGTACCTTCGTAACATTTTCTAACATACGCATGAATTTCCTCCTCGAAAGAATAATATTTGCAGCTTTAGAAAACGTAAAATACTTTAAACAACAATATACTTTTCCATAACAACGGAAGTAAGACTTAACTACCAGCAAGTTTTCATTGCTTAAACAACTAAACTAAACATATATTATTTTTGTTGTTTTTATAAGTGGAGGTTCTGCGCATGTGCATTGGGGAATTTCGTGCTTCCCTTGCTTCCTGCCCGATTCTTCAGATGTAGTCTTGAAAACACTCGCGTGAGCGATCTGTCTGCTTTTCCATTGTCATCTCTCGTGCTTCACACCGAGTGTTTTATACCAAACCTTTTTATTTATATTCTGTTTTTGCTTTTTCAAATGGAAAAGTAGATTGTTTCTGAACTTATTATCTCTTTAACAGAAAGTGACGATTTTTCATTGTGCCGAACAGTAAACGTGATCTATTGTTACTTGCACAACTTTCTCTTTTTCTTAGGTCGCTTTCTCAATCGCGCTCGCCAATTAATAATTAAGTCTTATATAAAATAATGACTACTTTTAGCGGGGGAAATGGCGTTGCTTACGGTAATCGGTATATAGATGTGCATCCCGATACACAAAGTATAGTCAATAATAGTGCATTAATAAAATGTGATGGGAATAACACCATTGAACAAATAGGTGTAGATGCTTTTAATGAGGATACGCCAGAGCTGGACATAGTTATTAATAATGTAGTTTGTAGCTTTAATGTGAGATGTCACTTGAATCTCCGGCAAATAGCTCTTAATGGAGCAAATGTAGAATATAGAAGAGAGAATGGAGTAAGTCGATCTCTTATTGTATTTATTATTATTTTTTTTCACTGTCCAAGTACATCTTTTGATTTTGTACACTCTACTTAATGAGAATTATTTTTATTTATTTGTTAATTTTATTTTTCGGTTAAAACGTGCATACACCTTTCTTTAAAAATTCATATTAAGTATCTGATTACATTTTTTAAAAAATGTGATACTAAAAATATGATTCTGTAATTTCTCCTTTACGACTTGAATTGCATCTGATAAGTGTAGGATTTTTAACAGTGCCCAATTTCCGTTGGCACACTTTGTTTCAAAAATTTAACTTTAAAAATTTGGGTAACTACTAACAACTTTTCCTTTTGATTTTTTAATATAATATTGTTGAGATTTTTTGAAATAACTTAAATTTAAACTCTATGCTCTTCTAGTCTTAATGCATGGTCCTTTAGATTTCTATCAGATTAGTTTTTACAATATCATTAGGTGTGAGGTGGACGAAACCTCAATATTAATAAGGGTTATTTTATTTTTTTTGCATTTCTTCATTTAAGCTATAGCTTGATTTGTATATGTGTTAAATATTAAAGTAGTGTGTTACACAGAGTGTATCAGGTATGTAGGTTGCAACAAAATATAGCAACAAACTTTTATGGTAGGTAGGGCACATATTCAAAAGGATTCAGAATTACAATGTTCAGTCAATAATGTTTTCATACACCAGTTAACACCCTTCACGAAATGTGTTGAAGTGGTAGTTAACTTGTACTACTTACCTTATCAAGTTCTAGAACAAATGGTTAATGATTTATTCTTCAATAGTTACAGCATCCAAAATGAAGTACTACAATTTGTACTGATCAAGTATGCAGTTGAGTATTTTTTACAAAAAAAAAAAGGTACTTATGTATAGTCCCGGCGGTCATTCCCGCCACTCTTTTTTTGTTCAAATGAGTTGCCAAACTGTTGCCAATCGTATTCAAAACCATTAATAATTTCATGTGCCCGGCATTTATCTTGGCAAAACAATGCCCGTCATGGCAGTTCTGCCAGGATAATACGTAAGTACAAAAAAAAAAAAAAGTTTGGAAAAGCATGGTAGGTGGAAAAAAAGGTAATTCTCCAACAATTACCAACAACATTCAAATTACGTACTATTTATACCGATCAATTTAAGTTTAGTATTTTTTTCAAAAAATAATTAGTGCCAAAGCATAGCTGAAATTTTCATGAACACTATAAATAAATTAGCAATTCATTATAAAACTTGATAAGGTAAGTTAACGAACGTTTCAACATATTTTGTTGAGAGATTAACTAGTGTATGAAGACAGTGTTTGGTAACTTTGCATGAGACGGTACAGGTCCCATCTAAATGCAGCAACAGTCGCTGGAGCTCAGCTGTCACCAAGCCCATTGACTGTTGCCAATTATTTTGCACGATCAACAAAGTAATCTCAAATAATTTGAACAAATTAAAATTACACGTAAATTACAGATAGAAACATTAAACTCTCACAAGTATGCAGTTGTTGCAAATCTTCAACCACTGGTCCATATTTAACCTAAAAAAACTTTGGTAAATTTAGCAACTCCCTGAACCAGCAAACAGTGGACCATTTTTAACCTAAAAAAACTCAACTTGGGAGCTTTTTTAATTAAGCAACCTAGTGGTACAGCTAATGTAAGCTGGGCAAACACTGGCCCATTTTTAACTCAAAAAAACATTGGTGGATTACCATAAAATACCGCAAAAGTACCCACCCCTGTTTTTCACACGAATTTTATTTGTTCTTAAAATACTGAATAAACGGCTCCTTATTCAAATCAATTATCGTTATTTCTCATTATTGTCTTGTTTTCTCTTCAGTACATTTCTGTCTTCAACATGCGTGTGAAAAGTGATGAAAAGGTGCTGGGGAATTTAATCGAGATGGGGTCGCTTTTGCGGCACTTTATGGTAGGCTATATAGTTGTGCAGTTAATGTATGCTGGGCAAACACTGGCCCGCTTTTATTTTAAAAAAACTTTGGTGGATTAAGAAAACTAGTTGTACAGTTAATGTAAACTGGGCAAACACTGGCTCGCATTTAACTTAAAAAAACTTTGGTGAATTTAGTAGCCTAGCCATACAGCTAATCTAAAATCAGCATGATTACAATAGCACATAAATAACACAAACAAAAAAACATCCAATATCAATTTTAAAATAATTAAAAACCTTACTCCAAAAAGCTTCAAAAAATAAAAGCCTTTACCTTATATATTTTCATTTAACTGGCTTATTTCATACTGTTACTTAACAACTTCCTCTCCCATCCATCGGCACTTACTACTAACAGATTGCTACAACCTAGCTTTCATATATACCAATCAATAACATACTTCACTCTTTTTAATTCCATGATATGAAAAGCATTTTGAACTTCAAACATCTATTCTCTAGCAATGAAATTCTCCAAGAAAGCTTATTAACTTACAATAAACACTACAGTTCAGAAAACAACATCAAATTCACAAAGAAAATCAAACAGCTAATGCGCAAAAATTCCCACTCTTCAAACAGTATTGAAGATATGCGTGTCTTTGTTCCAGTTTGCTATAGTGCAGAGTTACAGAAACTGTGCGCCCCGGCATCCTGGGGGGCTGTGAGCATATTCCAGGGGTGCCATCTAGATAATGAAGAAAATTCTAATTATTGGGCAGTATAGTAAAAAAAAAAAATCCCTCTGAACTGGTATCCCACAAAAAAGTTAGCCAAGCCGATGCCCAATTGACGAAAACAAAAATATTTCAGTCAATTTCTAAAGAGTTCAGTGACCTAGTCGCCTCTCTTTTACAGGAACTGCTTGAGATGGGTGTGTGTGTGTGTGCAAAATTCTATGTATGTTTCAGGAGTAATACCGTAAGTGGGAGCAGGTTGAGTTGGAGACTTTTTTTTGTAACCTTGGCGACTTTTTGTTCTCGCCAATCCAAATATAAACATACATAGGGTAAAAAATATACCCAAAACAACAAAACACTTATCTAAACACCTTATTAAAACATATACATAATTAAATCCAATAAAAAATAAAACACTACACACATCCGCATTAACTAAACACACAAAACTTACACTTCTATAATCAGGATAAAATCAAAACTCATTAGAAGCAGCTAAAAAATCCTCATTCATATATTGATTCACATTAAATTGAAAAATGTATGTTTATTCAGCATGCAAAAATGTACGATAGCAATCCCATGAATCGAATAAAATCTTTCATGTTTCTTATAACCCTAAAAATTTCCACCTGTCTTTCCCAATTCACAAAAAATAACAAAATACTACAAGTAGAACCTTTGTATAAAGACACAACCATTAAACAATAAAAATTCTCAACATCAAACCAATATACACTACAGCAAGAAATAAATAAAAGCACCTACCTCAAGATTTTCACTAAATTCCTCGTTTAATGATACAGACATACATTATTCTTTGTTAACAATAAACCTTTATCACAAAATAAATCCATTAAATACCATTCAAATATCCAAATTTCATACTACCACACCACAATTTATTCATCACAAGAATTTTATCTTTATTTATACCAATATTCACACCGTCGACGATACACATAAAATAAAACAAATTCATGTATACTCTACACAACTTTCCTACATTTAATATAAAAATAACCATAATTTTATGCCCTAAAAGAAAGAAAACTTTCAGAGACTGCAAACAGCATTTCACAACAAACAAGTAATGCTAAATCCCCGGTCAGGCCATATTCAAAGAGATCGGTTACAGTTAAATTCTTTTAAAATCATTCGGTTGCCAGTTAATTTCTTAGACCAACTCATAATTTCTCATGACATCATGAAACAACAACACAACTCTACACAAGGATGACTAAATACCCCTTCTTCATTAGGAATGCCGACAAGCCTGTTTACTTATCATAAGCTTTGGCGGCGTATCTGGCTTGGCGACCTGCCCCCGCTTACAGTATTATTCCCTACCTTTCCCCAAGAGAGTACTTTCTGGATGGTTAGCCCTATAAACAACATAAAAGAAGTAATGAAAAATACATCCTAACTACTTCATTCTAACTTTCATATTCATATTGCTTTAAAGGTAACCTGTTGCGAAAGTTCTTAGCCTGAGAAGGGTGCTGCAAAATATTTTTAGCCTGACAGAGGGTGCCGCAGTGAAAAAAGTTTGGGAACCTCTGCTATAGTGAGATGATTAATCTGCCAACAGCATTCTGCAAACACCATTTATCGTACTGCCTTTTCATCAATCAGAGCCACAATTTAACATAACAAAAACAAACATAAACATTGTACTGTCTTCTCTGTTTAGACCCAATGTTTTTGACCCCACATTCTTATGTAATACTGAATCTTTATTATGTGCCTTACCCAGGAGTGCAACTACAGGACAAAGCATGTACATGTTCCCTGGGTGCCAAAATTAAGGTTTGCCCGCTTGATGTTATTTCTAGTCGCGGCACTAGTAGAATGTTCAGCCCAGACCTTGGCTTATATCAGTAGTGAAGAAAATGACCTTTACATTTTAAAGTATTTTCCCACAATCATTGGAACTGGACAGTTGTCGATTAGTAACACAATTTTTTTATGGCGTTATTGTCCCATTTGCTTGTCCAATGCTTTTAATGATGTCAGCTACCAAAAACTTCTGACATCATCCAGGACTTTTTATTGAATTCATATTTCACTTCTAAAGACTTTATTCCTTTGAAGCACCTTGGGGGTTTACTTTTGTCAATAAAAAGCATCTTTAGCTTTTCTTTGTGAGGCATGTTGGCATATAACAAAACTGTGATTCTTTGTTTAGAAGCATTTTTATAGTGAGACATTTGGAAGAGAGTCCTGTTTTGTCCGCATTAAAAATGTTGTAGATGGTAAAAAGTCTTGCAGCATTTCAGGTATTTATTGAATCCAAGAGTCACAAACTTCCTCTGGCACATCTGCACTTTCCCCACAAATTGATTTCTGAGTAACAGGCATGAAAGTTTTCAGTCTTTTTCAACATCATTGATGCATTTGAGATTTAGTATTTAAATTAGTTTAATGAATTAAGTTATACTGGTGATATAATGAATATCAGTTAATTTAATAATGAATACATATAAAAGAATAACTCGGTAATGTGTTGAATGCATAATAATTTTCTCATGTTAAATGCATAGTAAGGCCATGTCACTTTTTAAATTTATGCAACCAGACGGAAGTTGCTTTGAATCCGAATAACCCGAGTTTTTGCAAATTCCACAGCTTTTTCTTGAATCTGTGTTCCTGAAATGGGGCAATTAGAATCTCGAATCCACTTCAATATTGCTTTATCCTGTTCATTATACTGATGCTGCTGTACTCTTTATTTTTGCTTTAAACAAAAATTTGCTTCAGTTTTGACTATTCTTTGATGATTATTGAGAATTGTAGAAAGTGTACTTGCCGAAATCTGATACATTTGAGCTACATTTTTCTTTTTAATACCCTTATAAATGTCATTTAAAATTTTGATTTTATCACTGATTGTTTTTCTTGTTGAAATTTCGGATTTCATTGAAAAACAGGCATTGATGAAGACACACAAAAGGTAAAACTAACCCCTGAATTCTAGTACAAAGATAAAAAAAAAAAAAATCAGTGCACACTGAGTCATTTCTTTAGGAATGCCTGGGACAGACACCATTCACTTCCAGTTTCCACCCTTCCCTCCCTCGACTCCTGGAATCTTGAGTGCTAGAAATGTTTCTCTGTCAGGGTAAAATCATGTCCCCAAAAACATATGCAAGGCTTGCTATTCTTATTGATATCTCTGTAATGACCATTGCCAGGTGGTTTCAGCAGGTGTTCTGTGTGAATGAAATTTTCACAAATTAAAAACTTTCTTCAAAAATGACAAATCCCAAAGATAAGTCTGAAAAAATTTGTCACAGGGAGACAAACACTTTTATATAGAGAGTATTTTTAATGTTATTTAAGGCCTTTGCGTTACTTTCTGACTAAGGGAGAAATTTGTTGTAGGGAGACTTCGTTATATGGAGATTCTACTGTATTTCTAAATATCTAACAATTTGAACAAAGTCAATAGTTTTTATCTTTAGATTGCAAGTGACACTTCTTGATTTTTGGGTCATAATTTTGCAATCTCATTTTATGTCAATACAGGTTAACACAAAAATTATGTCATGAGTCAATTAACTCAACATTGTACGAGATTTCTTTTGAATGGAAATAATGGACTATATTCCGTATACGGTGCCTTGTTTACATGTCAATGGTTTGTTTACAAATCATTGGCGAACAATCTGACGCGAGAGTGAGCGATGCACCGCCAACTGCCGGTGGTAGTTGTGACTGGCAACCATAAAGAATACGTGTTTCGTCAGGTTTGGGAATTTGAAATTGTTTGCGTTATTGATGGAAGGGAATGAAATGTGTTATGTTAATATAAGAAAAGAATTTGTGGGTGTTTGTTAGAAATATAGTACGTTATAAGCCGGTGGGTGTTGGGGACATTTCTGAGCGGTTATTTACCAAAAAAATAGAGGTAAGTGTTCTTTTTTAACGAATCTTTCGATGTTTAAGGTTTTTAATGTGAATTTTAAATTGATATTTGAAGTGTTTATGTTTTCGTAAGTGCTATTTACGTGCTATTCTAATCATACTGACTTTATAAGAGGTGTACAACTAGGTTGTTTAATCCACCGATGTTTTTTTGAGTTGAAAACGGGCCAGTGTTTGCCCAGTTTACATTAGCTGTACAACTAGGTTGCTTAGTTCACTGTTGTTGTTTTTTTTTAGTTAAAAACGGTCCACTGGTTGCGTAGTTTACATAGCTGTACAACTAGGTTGCTGAATCCACTGAGGTTTTTTTAGTTAAAAACGGGCCACTGGTTGCCTAGTTTAGATAGCTGTACAGCTAGGTTGCTGAATCCACTGAGGTTTTTTTAGTTAAAAACGGGCCACTGGTTGCCTAGTTTAGATAGCTGTACAGCTAGGTTGCTGAATCCACTGAGGTTTTTTTAGTTAAAAACGGGCCACTGGTTGCCTAGTTTAGATAGCTGTACAGCTAGGTTGCTGAATCCACTGAGGTTTTTTTAGTTAAAAACGGACCACTGGTTGCCTAGTTTAGATAGCTGTACAACTAGGTTGCTGAATCCACTGAGGTTTTTTTAGTTAAAAACAGACCACTGGTTGCCTAGTTTAGATAGCTGTACAACTAGGTTGCTGAATCCACTGGGGTTTTTTTAGTTAAAAACGGACCACTGGTTGCCTAGAATGACTAGTAAACATGGCGACAGTCGCTGGAGCTTGGCGGTCGCCAAGCTCCAGCGACTGTCGCCATGTTTACATGGGGTGGGCACCGGCTTGTATGATTTTACCGAAATAATTCCAGTCATACATGTTAGCGGGAAATATTCACTTCCATGCAAAGGAGAAGCTCACAGCAAGCTAAAAATACAATTTCATGGAATTAAAAAAAAAAAAATTGCCTGCTTTGAATTCAAAATGAAATATTCTAGTTTATCCCAAATGAAACTTGGACAATAGGAAAATTTTCACTATAACACACACTCCCCAAAATTATTTTGTTTATTCTTTCATTTAATTTACTGTCCACTAGATGACACCATTATACAGTTATACATTATTTTTCAGGAAATGTTATTTGAGAATGATGTTATGCTTAAAAAATAAGCATTAAAAAAGTTGACATTTTGTTTTACCTTTAAACTTGGGATAAATTGAGCTGGCAATGGATTAATCTGAAAATTTTGGCCATGTATTAGTAGATGCTATTTTGATAAATTCAAAGATGACATCTATCACAGTCTGTCTTTTCTTTGCATGCTAACAAAAAAATAAACCAAGTCAAAATAAATGTAAAAGCAAATGATCACAACCCAGCTGCAAGAGTGGTGATATTCTGTTCCAAATTCCTCTTTGACATTGCAAATTCTGCCAATGTATTATTATTATTTTTTCCCCCAAAAAATTATGTTTTCTAGCAAAATAGTGCAAAAGACTTTTCTAGTTATGATTAAAGTACATAAAAGTCTAGTTTCTAGTTAAAAAGTACTTTAAAATAAGACCTGAGGCACAATCTCTGTTCCAATAGTTTACACTAAATTTGATGTGAAGTAATGCATAATTACTCTGAAATATGTGTATTACACATCTCTTGGAATAAGTATAAACTAGGCTATTCCAATTTAGTGTTTTTTTATTCCATGTACTTGAAAGTAATGGCTGTTGTCTGTTACAGTATAATGAAGAAACTGCAATACCACTGCAATCTTTATGATTTATGTGCAATTTATATTTATTAAATCAAGCAGAGAGGTAAATTCTTTGAATAATATCAAATATATATATATATATATATATATATATTTGGTGGGGGGGGGGCAGAGGAAAGGGCCTGAAGAAAGTTTGTAATGCTTTTTTGATTTTTAAAAAAATGTTTCTAATCTTATGATTGTCAAGCTTTATATTAAACGCTAAGATATGCTTTAAGCTTTTAATAAATTCAGATGATTTCTCTGATTTTATGATGGTCCAGTTTTAATACATTTTGATGCATTTTAAATTGCTACTTATTATGTTTATAGATGGTTACAATGAAAATTAGAAAGCCTCTTACTACAGCCAGCATTTGGTCATCAGGCAGAATAACTTGTACTGGTGCTACCAGGTAATTTTTTATTTAATGCATATAGGCAGTATTTCAGTGTTCTCATTTACTCAGATTTTTGAGTAAATTATCCAAATTTTGTTGATTGTGAAGCAAAAAATACCCACATAATGGGTTTTGCATTTGCAAAAACCCATATTTCTTAAGTTAAGGGGCCTTTGTGACCCACTTTTATCAGACTTCAGTGCAATCCCTGGTATTTCCATTTATGTAAAAAATGAAAAATGTATGTAATATTTCTTGGTATTTAAAATTGCAACTGTATGACCAGGAAGTAAACTGTGAAATCTTTGAATGAAAAAAAAAAAAAAAAAATTCTGAAGTTATTCCATTTTCTGAGCACTTGTTCTTTATTAAACGTTTGAATAAATTTTATTCATGTCAATCTAATGCGGTGTTCAGACACCAGTGCACTTCAAAAATAGCTGCATGTATAAGCCATATTGTATAAAAATTCTTTTTTGTAGCTTTGTACATAAACTGTAAGCCGTGCACACTAGAGATGAGTTCGGGCTCATTTTTTGAAGCCCGAGCCCGAAGACTTTTAATCCGAGCCCGCCCGAGCCCGAGCAATATTATTAAAGTTGAAGCCCGAGCCCGAAATTTTAGCTAAAGACAAATAAAATTAACTACTTCATTAAGAGGATACAATAAATTTTGGAGCTTCACACACCTTCTAGTCCCCCGTGCCGCTATTTTTTGAAATAAGTACGTCTATTTATCCCATGAATCACTTTTTAAAATCTGTTTCAAGGAGTATGTTCAACAAAGAAGAAATTTTTCACGAGCCCGAGCCCGAACGCACTCGTGAATTACAGAGCCCGTCTCATCTCTAGTGCACACACTAAAATGTTTGCAGTATATACGACAGTGACCTCTATAATCTGCGTACCTAATTTAGTTGAATCAAATGCACTATTTATACACTGGCTTACTTTAAATGATTTGCGTCCATAGAACATAATGCATGAGAATTATTTTTTTCAACCCTGTAAACAAACTATCCACTCTGCACACACCAAAATCTATGCAGGTTGTAGGATGGAGACCTATAATCTACGTACCCAGTTTGTGCTCAATTGAATACACCATTTAATTGGTAGTGCACTTTCAAGAATTTCTGTCCATAGGCCACGGTTTAGGAGATAACGCATTCACACACACACATACATTCATCTCGTAAAAATAGCATAAATGAATTCAGAAGACATCTAAACGTGTAAATACATCAAAATCTCAAAGTTGAATTTTTTCCTGATTACAATACTTTCCTTACATGGTACATGTTCAGAAAGTTAAAAAAAAAAAAAAAAAAAAGCCTCTTTTGCTATAATACTCACAGGTGCTATGCTTTAAACTTAGAACTGGCATTGGAAATACAATTAACTTTTCATGTCAACACCAAAAGTTTCCTCATCAACTGAAGGTTTAGAAAGAATTTTTGAAGTGAAACTTCTTTAGGTGCGTTGAACAATTTTGGGATGAAGACAAAACATTGAATTCGCGTGACCGTCACACTGAGATACATGTGGAGGAAAGTGAATTGTGATGGCATTGAATTTTAGTGCTGCCATCATACGTTTGAAATTTAACTTACTTTTTAAACTGTGCCCTTTTCCCGTGACTAGTATCCAACTGCAGACCCTTGGGGTAGAAGGTGAAAGTTCTAACCACCAGACGGTTTCAACTCGGTATAAAACGACTAAAGTTTGAAGTGATTGTTGTTTCAATTTCAGAAAGGTAACTTTTATGTAACTAAATAAATAAAATTAGACTTTTCATGTATACTTAAAATAATTTGTGCTTTCTATCCATTTTAAGCATTTGAGATCCCAGTGTGACCATAAAAAAAAAAAAAAAAGTTTGTCTGTCTGTCATTTTGTCAGTGATACATTTTTTTATTCGCACATCACGTAAAACTGACTGAAGCAAATGAAATAAAATTTGGTGATATGATAGGTAATCACTCAATTTAAACTATGGGTGTCAAATTTTAAAAAATTTAGATTTTGAGATTTTCTGAAAATTGTTTTAAACTGCGTAAATTTTTGTTCGAACATCATGTGAAAACGACTAAAGTGAAAGAAATGAAATTTGGTGACTATAGGTGATCACTCAACTTAAGTTATAGGCATTGGATTTAAAAATTTTTTGATTAGATTTTGAGATTTTTCTAAACATCGTTTAAAACTGCGTAAATTTTTGTTTTAGTATACATAAAAACTGTATATAATTTGCACAACAAGTGTGTCTGTCTATTCTAAAGAAAAGTAACGGCTGCTGCTGTCGGCGGCACCGCCGCCACTGTCAGAAGCTTGTTCTGCTATCTTCTCCAAAACCATGGGGATTAGAGTTTTGACGAAGTTGTCCACGGATTCAGAAAATTACGGGAAACCTGATAAGTCGACTTAAATTTCGAAAATCGAATTAGTTTAGAAGATATTAATAAAAACTAAAAAATAAACATAAAGGTTGCCAAGTTTGGCAATTTTTACCAGCATATTTTTTTTTTTTTTTTAATTGCAAAAGCACTTGACTTTACATCATTGGCTCCCATACATCAAAGATGCATGAGATTGGAGCAAAAACATAAAATGAAATATACATAAAAGCGGTGGAAACATAAAAAAACAAGAAAATTAGTCGCTGGATGTCAACTCCCTGGCCTGCCAGTATCGTCTGTATAAGTCTTTCTCATTCAATGAACAGCAAAGGCATAAAATTATTCATGCCTTTGCAACAAAGCCATTCCAAGTAAGTAGAATCACATGAAATTGACAAACATGAAGTAGAATTACACCAATTTTATGCCAAATTAAAAAGTATATGAAATAAATTACTCAAAGTGTGTTACACTAAGTTGACGATTTTCAAATAGTAAGTTCTCTTAGACAACAGGCATTTAAAATTAGCAGTTATTCTTTTTTCCAAAACAGAATAACTAATTGTAACTGATTTAAAAAGCGCCATCTTGACATTAGGTACGTTCTGGCAAAATGGTATTTCTCCAAGCAGGGTGAATCTAAACTGCGAGTTCCAAAATGTTAGAACTCAGAATCTTGAAAATGAAAAATAATTAAAATGCTGATTATTTTAAAGCCAGTTAGGTTCAGCTTGGGTATTAACTATGACATTATAGCAGCTATAGTACAGATTGGATATTTGCCAGTGTGACGAGATGACATATTTTGTCGTGCTAGATACACCAATCTGCAAAGATTATGTATATGGATAGCGGTTTTCCCGGTAACCTTACACGAGCAGTAATTATTGGTTATGAGCATGTGTAAATCACCAAATAACAAAAAGTCGCCATTCGTGGCAAGCTATCCTATTTAATCAGCAGTTTTTATCAAAGAAAACATGAAGTACTATTTTCTTAAAACAAATTATTAAGTATACATATATGTAAGTCGCCAAATTATGAAAAATCACCGTGGTTGGCAAATATGCAAGGTATCCCATAGGTTTTACATAATTAAAAATACAGTTGAGACAGATGTTCTGATTTTATTACACTTTAGCTCTTAATTAATATAACTTTTGAATGGAAACATTAAAAATCATTGTGTTTCTGAGGAGTGCAAATAATTTTTCCAGCAATTATACGAAATGGCTGCACTCCAGGTGGAGTATAGCTCATGACCCGTACAACTTGGATTCCTATAACACGGAAAGCAGCTACTGTGTTATGGGGGGGGGGTGGTATACTGTAGTGTGAAGTTTAAATTTTTATGTACCAATGAACATGTAAAAACCAAGCAATGTGCAGCTCAGTAACATTCTATGGGATCTGATCTTAGGGTTTTGTCTGTTGAAATTATGCCTTTTTTATGAATAAGCCTTATTAGGGGACTCATGCCTCATATGAAAAGCAAGTGTAGTTGGTTGGCCCCTAGTACTTTCAAAATATTCAAAAATATCCATTTTTATGCACAAATTGTGTACAATCTATATTTTTGCAAAATGTGTGCAGACTTTTTCTAGCTGGGTAGGTGTTATAATTTTTGATTATTTATTTAAAAAACTGTATTGAGTTTGGATAGCTATATAGTTATTGTGCAATAAAGTTAATTTGATAATGTGGAGAGCATTAATAATTATGTACTGCAAATTATTTGAATTATAAGTGTTATGCTACAGAGAATTTGAATTATAAATCCATCATTCATTACAAATAAACAGAATTACTGTTCATTACAACAGAGGTACATAATTATTGATAATTAATAAATTCACATACATAATTTTTGATTAAATCGAACAAAATCCAACACGTGGAGAAAAGTGTGTATTGCTGATGTATACCGTATGCATATACCAGCTGTGTTACGTTGTAGCCCGTATGCGCACTCCCTTTCTCTTTTTAAATTTTAAAAGTGCCCACAAATCGAGCGCAACATGTGAAATGTAATCTCTCTATTCTAAAAAAAAGTAAAGGCCGCTGTCTAAAGCTTGTCAGCGTATCTCCTCCTAAACCGTGGGGATTTGAGTTTCGACTAAGGTGCCCACAGATTCGAAAAATTCCGAGGAACCTGCTAAGCTGATTTAAATTTCGAAAATCGAATTATTTTAGAAGATATCAATAAAAAACTGAAAAAATAAACCGAATGGTTGCCAGATATGGCATAAAATCATTCATTCCTTTGCAACAAAGCGTTTCCAAGTATCTAGAATCGCGTGAAATTTACAAACATGAGTTAGAATTACGCCCATTTTACGCCAAAATAAAAACTATATGAAATAAGTAACTCAAAATGTGTTACACAGAGTTGACAATTTTCAAATAGTAAGCCGGTTCCTGCTTAGACAACAGGAGTTTAGAATTAGCAATTATTCGTTTTTCCAAAACAGAATAACTAATATCTTGAAAATGAAAAATAATTAAAATGCAGATTATTTTAAAGCCGGTTCTCGTCCAGCTGGATTATTTGCTACCAGTAGAAATATTTGGCGGCGTTAACTAAGCCATTATAGCAGTTACAGTACACTTTGGATATTTGCTAGCGCGACGAGAATAATTCGTGGTATAATTCGTGTTGCTAAGTACGCCAATCTGCAAACGCTTATGTAAATGAAAATATGGATAACGGTTTTCCGGTAACCTTACATGAACAGTAATTATAGGTTGTGAGCATGTGTAAATCGCCAAATAATGAAGAGTCGCCATTGGTGGCAAGCTATCCTATCTGTTCCGTAGCTTTTGTTAACTTTACATGTACGCAAGTTGCCAAATAATGAAAAATCGCAATGGGTGGTAAATTCGAAGGGTGTCCAATAGGTTTTACATTATTAAAAATACAGCTGAAACAGATGTTCTGATTTTATTATGCTTTAGCTCCTAATTAATATAACTTTTGAATGGCAACATTGAAAATCATTGTGTTTCTGAAGAGTGCAAAAATTTTTCCAGCGATTATAAGCGGAGTCCGCACTCCAGGTGTAGTATAGCTCAGGACCCGTACAACACGGATTCCCATAACAAAATATCTTCCGTGTTATGAGGGGGTGGGGGTCTACTGTAGTGTGAAGTTTAAATTTTTATGTACCAATGAACATGCAAGAACCAAGCAATGTGTAGCTCAGTAACATTCTATCTGATCCAATCTTCGGGTTTTGTCTGTTGAAATTATGTATTTTTTACGAATAAGCCTGATTAGGGGCCGAATGCCTCATACGAACGAGCGTAGCGAGTCTGGGGGCCTTGGCCCCTAGTTAAATAAAAAAATATAAAATTTCCAATGCTAACCCAGTGAAAATTGCATTTAAATGTGTACAAACGTACAAAAATATGTAAAATTGTGAGAATTTCATAAATAAATGTGCAATACCCTTTCAGCCTTAAAAAAACATTAAAAATTTTTTTTACAAAGAATTTCAAATGCATAAAAATGTGAATAACATTCATAAATGTTTATTTTTTGTTAATATAAATACAATAATGTGTGAAAACCTGTTTAATTGCATTAATTTTAAAAAGCTTGACAAGAAGTTTTCACGTCTGACGTGCAGTCCTACGACTGACTGTTTTTTATTATTTTTTTTGGACAAAGGTTTTGAAAAGTTAGCCAGTTACAAAGTCAGATTCAGAGTTCTACACATAGGGTTTTGAAAATAGTAATAGTAGTAGTAATTTGTTTGAAACTCGTATTCTTTCTTGTTATTTATTCTACACTGATATTTTTTCAAGTTTCTTCACATGTTAAGTATGACACCAATATTCTTGTCCTTTCCATTCAGCTGGCAGTGAGTGCTCAAGTGATATTTGGTATGTGGTAAATGAATAGAGGATCACTGTTTCAATTTTTCTTCTTTGAGTCAGTCCAAGGAGCTGATGCTGCCAAACAAAAAGCTGACTGCCATCCCCCACAGATCAGTGCTGGCCAAACGGGAAGTTCAGTGCCGGTCTCTAGGATTGGCACTGCACTCAATGTGTTAAATAATGCAGAGTAAATTGCTATTTTAACATTTTGCAGAAGCTTTTTGTTTTTTTCTCCCATGTTTTGCTAGATAAGGAATTGTTTCTCTAGTTTAAGCCCTATGTGTGACTTAAATGCCAACTATTTGCCTTGGGTAAATAATTCTGAATAATGTATGTTGTAGTTTAAAATATGAAGACATTTTCAAGATATTAACACAAGTGTTCAATTTTAACACCTTTAATACAGCAAATTTGGCACTTATCCATCAGTTTACCTGCACTCTTAACTTTCCCAAAACATGTATAGAATCCTATAAATAATAACTAAAATGAAAGTTACTTATCAAAGATTTTATTTTGGGAGTTTTTAATGTTTTTGAATCAAAAGCCTTTTCTTTTGGCATCTTTAATTCAAAATCAAGAGATCCCTCTGAAAGTGAGGTAGAAGAATTAACAAAAATAACACTTCAATCATAAAAAATTACAATTAACATTTGGGGAGTGTATTATAACTTTTAACTATTTCAGTGCATTTACCAATTCTGTCTTCTTGAAAAGTTTACTTTCCCTGTAAGCCTCTTTCCTTTACTACTGGTTGTATGTTATTGATGATTGCTATAGCCATATTCTCTTTTGAAATTTGGGTTTATATATAGCATTTTATGAAAACTGTAGTGCCTCTGATTGTAAACAGTCATGTTGCAAACTAATTAGTGAAGAATGATATGGAAATTAAAGTTTTAAGATAATTTATTTAAAATTTAATAATTATTAATCCTGATAATTAGTATTAATATTTTCTGTTTGTTTTAGTGATGCTGATGCTAAAAAGGCCTCAAGAAAATTTGCAAGAATTCTGCAGCAGTTAGGATTCCGAGTCAAATTTACAAATTATAGAGTTGTTAATGTTTTAGGTACCTGTATTATGCCTTTTGGCATTAATTTGAATAAATTTGCTGAAAAACATAGGGGCATTGCTAGGTAATATAACATATGCATTATTAAACTTTTTTTTTTTAAATGCACTATTATTTATAATTTATTTTCTAGTTTAGTGTTAATGTACATTTAAATTTAAATGTTATGTATTAAATGTTTATTTCAAAATAGAAGCTTTTGAATTAGCTTTTTTTTTTTTTTCATTTTTTGAAAAATAGATTTTTTTCCCTAAATTGTTTTTCTTGGATATAGTAAAATGGGTTTTGACTATGCTTTTTAGTAATAATCTAGATGAAATACTGCTTTGATTAGTGTAACCATATGTAAGTGATTTTTATGACTATATATTCTTACAAATACAAGTATATACACGTACATGTTAAAAATAGGCTTAACCCTTAACTTGATACGATCAGTCTCTTAAACTGCTTTGGTTACGTAACTACCCTCAAAATTTCCAAACTGTCACATTTTATGATTATTCATTAAATGATTTCATGTATTTTGTAGAAGTTTTATTTATTCTTTGTAATTAACATAGCTATCAAAGAATCAAGAATGGGGAAGTAATATGCTGTTGAAATTTATCCAAGTAGGTTTACCCAAGGTAAAACGGGTATAAAAATAAGCTTTTTAATGTTCCATTGAAAAAAAATTATGAAACATTATCGTGCTTTTGTTCAGTATTCTGAACATTGTGTATTTTAGGTCTAAATTGAGCATATTTTTTTTTTTTTCTTTGCTGCTTTAATTTTTGTGGTAAGGACTATTTTATCCCATGGTTCGGGGTAAAGTGGATACATGCTGGTTAAAGTTGAATTACACTATAATTATTCGAGAAAATGAGAAATTAAGTAGCCTAAAGTTACCCTTGAAACTCTTAATCAAAAGATATTACGATATAATGTTAACTGCTGAACCAAAGTTTATGAACAGAAGTTATACCTGCAGCTTGGTTGAGGTAGCTTTCTGACAATATATAATGCCTGCACAGCAGCCATGCCATCTTTCTCGGGGAAAACATTTTATGTCTTCCCCGAAGTAATCTGGCAGATTATTTTCTTGCAAACTTCACAGTGTATACACATTTATTAGGGGTTTCAGTAATAAGACCTATAAATTCTTGAACAGACGTTACCACAAATTTCACAGCGACACAATCATCAATCACTGGATTCATTACAGGGAGAGCCACTGAACTTTGGATTTATATATAGCATTCACTCTATTTCATTGATAGTGTCGTTTATTTTTAATGTTTGCCCCTTTTTTTGTGTTCCTAGCCTTTTCTTTAATGTTAAGTCTTGCAGCCACTTGTTCTGTAGTTGAAACTTCTCCCACTTTTGCTTGCATTGTCTTCATCTGTTAGAGATAGGTGTTTCTTATATAGTCTGTCTTTGTAATTCAGTGTCAATTGTCACTCTGCCATCTGAAGGTTATCAGTGTTACGATCAGGATTCTCAAGTTCTAAAAAAATTTTTTTTTAAGTAAGAATTATTTATTAGTTTTACTCTGTGGTGATACTGCAGTTTTTCGAACTTGCAGCTAGTACGGCAGATTTCATTGTTTAGTGTCTACATTGAACAGACAGTGTGGATTTCAGATAGACGGATTTTGTGTCTTCTACTGTACTAATTTGCATAGGGTTGGTAGGCTATATAATAATAAGTAAAATAATAATCCTAGTTATTAGTACTAATATATACAGAGTAAGGGCTGTATACACGTTTTAAGACAATGAATTATTATTCTTACAAATACAAGTATATACACATATGTGTAATGGGCTTAAGGGGTCTTAGGAGGATTAAGATTTCAAAATATCGATTTTTCAATTTTGATTTCATTTGAAAACTTAGTTACTTCTGAGCATTTTGATCCCAATTTCGTGCAATAAATCCAACTAGAACTGAAGATACAGATACAAATGTTCTATGAAAGCTTCATATTTGAACGCAATAAGGTCACTTTAAACTGCGTTTTCTCAAAACGCATTTTTATGAACTATCCGCAAGATAACAAAATTTCTATGATTCGTATCTTCCCGAAATTTTGTATAGTTATTACTGCTGTCAGTATCTATAGAATGAATTAATATTAAAAGTGAGAGAGAAAAACTTTTGTAATTTTTAATAGAAATATAAGGGTAAAGTACGATTTTTTTCAAATTTCAATTTCAAATGCAATTTTAAAATCCTTAATATTAATTCATTCTTTTAATATTAATTCATTCTTTAGATACTGATACCAGTTATAACTGTACAAAATTTCGTGAAGATACGAATCATAGAAATTTTGTTATCTTGCGGATAGTTCATAAAAATGCGTTTTGAGAAAACGCAGTTCAAAGTTACCTTATTGCGTTCAAATATGAAGCTTTCATAAAACGTTTTTATGTTTATCTCCGGTTCTAGTTGGATTTATTGCATGAAATTGGGATCAAAATGCTCAGAAGTAACTAATGTTTCAAATGAAATTAAAATTGAAAAATCGATATTTTGGATTCTTAATCCTCCTAAGACCCCTTAAAGTAAATGCATAGCATAACTCTTTAAACCTAAATTTGCTGTCAAAGGTCTTTCAACTTTAATCAATCTTCATACTATATACACCTATTAAGGTAACGATTTATTATTCTTGCCACATCAAGTATATACAATACATCTAATGGGCTTATAGTAAATGCATAATATAACTCTCTCTAAACCTAAATTTGCTTTCAAAGGTCTTTCAGCTTTGACCAATCTTCGTACATTCACATCTTCAACTCAAAAATATTATCTATACCCGTGTTACCTTATGTAAGTAAACATGCTATACTTTTTTTTGAGTAAGAAAACTTACTTGCTTTTAAGTTTTCTGTCAGTATAGCCTTTCTTCCAAAAAAATTCAAACAATAGATTTCTAAAATTCTTCCTGTAAATTTTTATGAAAAGAAGCTTGTCAGTCACTAGTTCAACGCAGTGTTCTATCTTCTGAAGAGCAGAATGACTGTTAAGCCTGAAATGTGTTGCCGGATTTTTTTTTAACCAAGTTAAAATGCTGCCAGATACGTGAGCATTTCAACCATATTTTTTCATTTTGAAAAAATGTGTAGTAGAATGAAAACAACAAAAGAGTAACTAGATCCATTTTACCCCAGGTAACCCTAGCATATATTTTCTATTACTTTTTCTACAAATTATTACTTTATAAAAATTGCATTCTTTTATTGCACATTTTTAAAAATGATTTTATTAGCATAAATGTATAGCTAGATTTTGATTTGCAGTAATTTCCCGTTCAAGGTTATTTTTTAAAATTATTATTGTGTTTTTGGTATACTTATTGCATGGACATTATTATACAAGTTCTATGAACAATTACAAATTATTTTTTATATTAGCATAATTATTTTCAAATAGGTTTTATAATATTTAAAAATACTTAAGTTCTTATAACTACTTGGTAGCTGCCGTGTACGTGTGCTCAGTAAAAATTTAGCCTAATATATACCAAGTAATTGATACATCTATAGTGATAAGCAATGTTTGTTTCATTTATCCAAGTATTTTTTTTTCATTGTATAAAGCAGTTTTAGCTCATTAGCTACTTTTATGGAAAAGGGGCTAGCATGTAACTAGCATTGTAACTAGAGGGGGCCAAAGTTACTACTAATGTCATTAATTTGTCTCTAAAAGTTCACTTTATATTTCTCAAAGCAATAACTTTTCAAAAATTTAATGAAAGTTATCTGTTAAAAGTTAACCACATAAAAGTTGTACTATTGTTTAAGCATTGCTTATTATATGAATAGAAAAGGCTTAGCTTTAGATGTTCAACTGCAGTATTAGACAGAATAGCAGTATTATATTTAATAAACAGTTATATTAAAACTGGTTAAACTAGAAATGCAACATCTGTAACAGAGTTTTGGCTTTGAGAGTAGCCAAGTTTTTATCAAATTCTGAGCTTTGCATTTCAGAGATTGTGGCCTTTGGCCCTTTTTCCAGACTGAGTAACATCATTAATTCTACTTCCACTAATGCTAAAATTATCCTTTTCTTAAGAAAAATCAAAGTAACAACCATAGTAACTGAATAAAGTTAACTGAATTTAAGAAAATCATCAATATTTTTTTTGTTTAACTTAAAAATTAAATTGGTAAGCAATACGTTAACTTAATTAACAATTAACAAATTAATGATGTTTTTTGCAGTTTTGACTATAACATGTAAAATATTCTGGAAACACAAACACAGGAAAGTATCAATAGGTAATGCTGCCTTTGAGTGTAAAGGTACTGAATCATTATGCAGTGCAACAACAACAGCAACAAAATTGTGATTGTGGACCTTCAATGCATTCCTTTAATTTCACTCTTCTTGTTTTATGAATGAGAAAAGGCAGACACATTCCAGAATCTTTGTTGTCTTAATTATAAATACCCCCCCCCCCCCTTACTGTATGTATTCTGTCTGTATTGATTTCATAAAACTCCCTTTAATTTAGGACTGGAAACAAGCATATTGGACTTTTCATGAATTTTCCAAGCAATCCAATTACACTGCAATAATTAATAGGTTTATAGATATCTTTTAACTTTTCTCTGTTCTATCATAAGAAATTGTATGCAAGTGATCAAAATAATTGCAATTTATATAAATTAGATTAAGTAAATATAGATAAAAATATTTCAAAGGAATGCTGCCTATATTTCTGGATAATTTAAAATAATGATGACTTCAGTTTATTAATTATTTAAAATTTGCATAAGTTTAACATATTTGTTTTTAATTATTGTTAATCTGTCATTTAATAGTTTTCCTGCTATGGAAGTAATAAAATTGTTAATTTTACAAGCTGCAAAATTTTACTTAAATTTTAATTTCTATAATTTTTAGTTATGAACCAGAATTGCATCCAGGAGCAACTTATAAAATCAAAGAGCTTAAAGCAACCTTAAAAATATTTACTACTGGAAGTATTACCATTACAGGTAAAGTTGTTTTCTTATCTGCAGTTTCAGCATAACTATTACCTAAAAAAACTTGTTACAATTTAAAAATTCTAACTTTTTTGTAAAACTAATGGGTGTTTATGTACAGAAATTAAAGAATAATGTAAACATATTAACAACTGAGTACTTTGACATTAAATTGAAAGGACTTACAAAATAGATTTTTATACAAAACTCTAGAGCCTATGATGCTTCTAAAGTAGCCCTAGATATATTATTTATGAACACACATCCAATCATTTAAGAAACTTTATAAGAAGATTAATTATAAAGTTCTTAGATCATACCTTCTGATAAAGTAAAAAAAGAAAAGATTTCTCTTTTGACTGTTTTTAGTGATTAATTAGAGATAACAGCTAATTGTTGAAGTGAAAAGTGAAACAGTGGGGTCATGACCAGGAATTATTAGGAAATGTACGGTTTCTAAAAATATCAGGGGATTTAAAAAAAAAAAAAAAAAAGCTCAGAGTTGAACTGATAATGCCTTTAATGGAAAGAGGATCTTTTGTACCCTTCAACAAATATTTTAAATTTTTTTATTTATCTTTAGTACTAGCCTTTTTCAGTGTTTATTTTAGCAGCATAGGTATAGTTGCCCCTTGTTATATCGCACTTGTTGTCAGACAAGTAAAATGTGTGATATATTCCGGGACGTGATATAACCGGCCGAGAAGGCTGGGAAATGGGCTTGTGATATGTTGAAATTTTACTTTTATGATCACATGCACTTGAATTATGATAAAATTAATAGTATAAATACTGCAATAAAAGATAGTCACACTTAAACAATAAACATAGAAGTTTAATTTACCTTTTCTTCCTTGTACGTAGTATAAGGAAGTAATGTGATCCCGAAAAATTTTGGGGGCCAAATTTCGACAAAAAAACAGATTTTGACTACCTCTAAATTGAATTTTAAAAATTTTTTCGATGCATCTCATCGTAGGCTAGCATGCACGATCATATTAACGCGTCTGCAACTCATTTTGACCAGCGGCGAGTTTATTGTGGTCAGTTTTTCCATGCCGTCTGTACGTACGTATGTATGTAACTCGCATATGTCAAAAACTATGGGTCGTAGAATGTTGAGATTTGATATTTAGGATTGTTCTATGATCTTGTTGTGCACCTCCCCTTTTGGTCGCAATCGAATGAATAGTTTATGTACAGGACCGCCCAAAAGATTCGAAATACATTACGCTCTATGGGCCGAAAATCATTAAACTCGCATATCTCAAAAACTATTAGGCGTAGAATGTCGAAACTTCATATTTTGGATAGTTGTAACATCTAGTTATGCACCTCCCCTTTTGGTTCCATTCGATTGGATAGTTTATCTACAGGACCGCCCAAAACATTCGAAATACATTACGCTCAATGGGCCGAAATTCATTAAACTCGCATATCTCAAAAACTATTAGGCGTAGAATGTTGAAACTGTATATTTAGGATTGTTGTAACATCTAGTTGTGCACCTCCCCTTTCGGTTCCATTCGACTGGATAGTTTATCTACAGAACCGCCTAAAAGATTCGAAATACATTACGCTCTATGGGCCAAAATTCATCAAAGCGTTTTTTAGAGGTATTGGGCTATTTCAAACGACTCAGAAGTGATATATGCTGTAAAGAGTTAGAAAATGAATTTCTCCATTAAAAAAAGTGTGCTTATCATTTACAGTTCTGCTACAGGAACACTCAAAAGATTTCCAATACATTACGGTCAATGGCAATTTTAGGAGATTCATCCATTTCAAGCACAATACCGTCTTACCACATAAGTTAGGTAATGGTCCGACCACGGTCACGTGCCTCCCTCAAGTACTATGCCAAAAGTCGCCAAGCTTGGTGACTTTTTTGTGTACGTGTGTGCATATTTAACTCTCAAATCTCAAAAACTATTATGAAATTTCATATACAAGATTGTTGTAACATCTAGTTGTGCATCTCGATTTTTGGTTAAAATCTACTGGAGAGTTTATTTACAGGACCACTGAAAAGAATTTCAGTACTTTAATGTCTATGGACATCTTCAATATAATACAATTGTAGACAGTCATTGTTTGGTACATGCCCAAAATCTCGCCGTCTGTCCTCGACCTTGGCGAGTTTTGCCGAAATGTCGCCAAATTTGGCGATAGTCAGTCATTTGGTCCATGCCCAAAGTATCGCCATTTGTCATCGTTCTTGGCGAGTTTTGGCAAAATATCGCCAAATTTGGTGATAATCTGTCATTGTTGGTCCATGCTTAATATCTTGCCAAATGTCCTCGACATTGACGAGTTTCGCCGAAATATCGCCAAATTTGGTGCCAAAAATTATTTCGTATTTTGTATAACTCTAAAACTTTAACCCGTAGAATTTTGAACTTTTGTATTTAGAACTATATTATAATATCTAACGGTTTTCAATATCTTTTTTGACAGCAATCGACTGGGAATTTATTTACAGGGTGAGCCAAATGACTTTAAATACATTAAGGTGTATGGATGCATTCAATTCATTGAAAGTCTGTGGTCAATGACTACTTTGGCTATCCCCAAAATCTCGCAAACTATCTCAAGTTTGTCGGCTTTTGGTGAAATATCGCCAAATAAAGTGTCGGAAAGAAATCTTTCAAATTGAACTCAGCTTGGCGATATCGAAATGTTTTACTAAAAATCGCTATATCTTACTATTATTGATATTTTATATCTTTCAAACAAATAAGTTTAGAGGAAGTGCGTAAAAAACATTTTTGATTTAATAGACGTGCAAGGAAGTCATGTGTTGGACACATCAGATTTTTTAAATTTGTGTGCCAATACATATTTCATTTACTGCTGAATAAACTATCCAAAGTCATTTTGATTTTTCTCTCATAACTTGTTTTTCAGCAAAGATCAGGGAGACAAAATTAATTCGATCTCTTCTATGCGATTGGGTTTTTATTTTTCAAATGTACTGTATGCTTCTCATGTAAAGTAATGAAGCAGAGTACAGAAAAAAATTTGGGAAGCAGAAAAAGCATGACATACCCGAATGCGCAATATATTGAGGTGGTACTGTATTAATATATTTTGTGTGTTTTATAAATTTAAAATAGTTAAATTAAAACGTTTTTATAAATTTAAAACGGTTAAAATCACATGGTACATACTTTTATTTACTTTTTTTATTGTGTTGCTTTTACAAATGTTGGTAATATTTACGAATGTTTTCTTTTGTTTTAAACTGTCTAGCTCCATGTGTTGAAAATGTCCAAGGTGCTGTTGAGTGCATTTTCCCTCTTGTGTATGAATTTAAAACTGTTAAACCTGCTTACAGGAATAATAACAAGTTTGAGCCTACCGTGTTTAGGAATCCATGCTTAAAGGCACGTCTGGAAGAATCGGATCTCTCAGATGAAGATAGTAATAACCAAATGGACAGTGATTCTAGCGATGGCTAATGTTTAAAGTTCCCTTTAAGTTCTGGACTAGTCTGGTCACACACAAATGGTTTCAAAAAGGGAGGGATATTTTATGCTTTATTATTATTATTATTGTTGTTTTCTCTTTCAAAAAGCATATTTCTTTTCTCAAAAGAAAACAAAAATGTTCAGATTAGGTTGTTTGGTATTTTTCTATTTGTCATGCCAATAAATTTCGGTGCTGATTCAGTCCATTTTTCCTCGTTACTATTAATTAAATATAGAAAAAAGATAGCTTTGATTTCGGTTTTTGTGTTTTTTAAGAGCCGGAATTTTACATTATATTATAACCTTCTAGCCGAAAGAATTGGTATGTACTCCCCCCCCCCCAACTTTTTAAAAGTAATTTTTTCATCCCTTAAAAATAAGCCATGAAGATTACAAAAAATGTAATCTCGAATTAAAAGCAATTGTAAGCTATTAGAATAATTATAATATGCTTATTAATGCATTTTGAATCAAATTATTGTCTAGTAATTTATTTTTCATATTTGTAGCTATTTTAAATATTTGTTTTAGAAAAAGTTATGATAACCATTGCTCAGTTTAAATATTATCAATGAATAAAATATTATTTTTAGAAAAGCGTAATAATAACTATCATCTGAAGTCCCATCACAGACTAAATTGATGAACACTGCAGTTAAAAAAAATGTCTAAAAAACAAGCTTAAAATTAGAAATTGCAATTCTTAACAGAACTGATACAACATAAAATAAATTTGAAGTCTAAATATTTTCAGGTTGTGGTTCTTTGGTAGTAATTTCATTACTTAATTAAAAAATAACAATGAAATGCATTGTATTAGCAATAGATTAAGAAATAAATAGTTTATGTAAAAATGCATAGTGTTAAGAAAATACAAAAACTCTTCAAACTGGCTTTGAAGTTTATTGGTATGGCTAACAAATGAAAGTACTGGTTACTGTATATTTCCTGTGCTCATTGTTTAAATGTGATGAAAAGTTGTGTGAAGACATTTGACCAAATATCTTGTCATATTCAATGAATTGGATGGCTGATTTGTATCTTTATTGATTGCTATGGTTAATTGAGAATTGTGAACCTGTGTGATTCAGTTAGTATGTTGAAAGATAATGAAAACTGTATTTAAACTGTAAGTGATATAAAAGAATTTCCTGTGCCTATTTAAGCTAATATTTACTATGTTTCTGTGAACTTTTCTTTGATTTTTAGTCTTGAAATACTGGTTTTTCAAATATTTACTTACTTCTTTAAACACAAGTAATAGTTTTATTCATACTGTTCTTTCGTTCCTTTATTCTCCGTGTTTGATTTAATAGAAATAATTCTGTTTTACAGTGGTGCTAAAATTATAATTTTAAGATATTAATATTAGTGCATTCATTTAGGAAAAATATTTTTAATGAACTTGTATAAATAATTTATAGGTGTCGCTGTGTCCTTCCCCTTGAACGAATATCTTTTCTAAACTGTTAAAAAAATTAAAATATATCAATTATATCACAAAAAATTTATGTTTGCATGAAGTATTTAAAAAGATTTGGTCCTAAAAATTCTTTCTTTGTTATAGATGCAAAAATTTATAAAGATACTTATGAGTTAATGCTTGCAGGGACAATAGCCAGGTGGGGAGGGGGGGAGGGCTGAGCCCTCTCTTGAAATTTGGATTTATTGGATATCAATATAATAAATCTTCACCTCCCTCACAAGAAGTTCTACTTTTCCACCTATTGGATCCTTCCTGAAGTTTATCTTACTATGTCCTTTTATGTTTTAAATTTTTCTAATTATATTTTGGCACCTCTGTTAAAGGATAATAATTTGTGTTATAATTTAGTAGTTAAACAGTTTTAATAGAAGTCTGTGCTTTTGTAGTCATAATAGTTGTTGAATAAAATACAGGTTGATAGTCTGTATCTAAATACTTTGAAAAATCTGTGTAATAGTGACCTACTTATTGGTGGCTTTTAATTTTTGGACAACTAGTCTCAATTGTTTCTTATATATGTGTTTGTAGTAGTAGTAGTGTACAAAGCATTGCATTAATTTATATTTTGTAGTTTCATATCTCATAATCATACATATTTTGATCATTTGGTGCAATGTCATGTTTTTTCTCCATTTTTTACATTTGCCAAAATGTTTTCCTGTTTTAGATTTCAGTTGTTTTTTCATATTCATTCCATTCTAACTTTCCAAATTGATGTTAAAATAAATTCCTTTTGTTTCTGAAATTTAAATCACCTCGTGTGTTTGTGTGTGAAGTGAAATCTCATTGGAATAAAGAAAAAAAAAGTATTGTGCTGTACTAATTTATGGTCTTATTTCTTTTTCATTTTTTAAAATAACCTGTCATTTTAATGATGACACATATTTCTTTAATCAATTTTTGTACTTTTGTAATTTTGAAAAATCTGAAGATATGTTTTTATTTTCATAATTAGTAAATGGTTGCCTGTTTATCTGAATAAAATGTTGAACTAAATTTTTTAGTAAAATAATTATTACTTTAGCTTAATAAACAATTCTTAAAATTGAAATCTTTTTCCCCTTAACTTTTGAAATTTATTGTTATTTTTAAAGGAGTGCCAACCAATATGAATGATAAGAAAGCCTATAAAACAGATTTAAAAAATATTTTCATTTAGTAAAGAAACAATAACTGTTTTAATAAGGTTTCTTAGTTTTAAATTACAAATGTAATTAATATTATTTGATTTTATTTATTAATATAAATTATGTAATTAGTTTACTAAATCTCCCTGCATAGAACAGCAAAACAGTTGATTGTTCATCCTTGGGGGGAGGGGGTAAGAACTTTAACTTTTTCAGAGAATACCATTTTTGTGAATCAGATGTAAGGTTCCTTTTACAATGCAAAGCAAGAGTATACCACTCTTAACACTCTGATCTGGTATTCAGTATACACATGCTGTTAAACACAGTTTGTTTATTTTTCTGAAACAAGGCCCTAATTTGCAATGCAAAGCTCTCAGTAATCCAAACACTCTAGTAATCTGAATGGGGAAGAAAAGAAAACTGAGGGAGTTAGAAATGTGAAAAATTACAAGGTATATAATCAATTGCTGACCTTTTTATTGGCTGGAAGGGGAAAAAAAGAGAAATATCAAAAATACTTAATTTTGATTTGCTATGCAACTCCTAGTTCTGTAAGTTGTACTTGCATTTAGCTTGAATTGTAACTAGCTGTGCAATTTAGTATTTTAAAACTTTTTCAGTTGTTGTAAACATAGTATTCAATGAAGTGTGTTCACAGCAGCCTTATAAACAATGCAATATGTTTTAGCAGTAGTTTTCTTCAAAATAAAATTAATGAATTAAAACTTCCTGCAAATGCTCTTTTTGTGGTAAAAAATTTGACAATTCCTAAAAAAAAATATGTTGTTTGAAATTTATTTTACTCTCAACTAATTTTTTAGAAGAATGTTGTAAATCTGTCTGACCAAAAAAAAAAAAAAAAAAAAAAAAAGTGCATGGCACCATCTATAAGTGAAGACTAGAAATGAACCAGTACACTTGATATTTGGGGAGCGACAGATTTCATTCAAAAGACCCAAGACTCTACAAGACAATACCGGTTTCCGTTTTCATAACGACAAATATCATGACTATGAAGCATGAAGCTGCAGTTCCTGCCAAGGGTGTTAATTTCTACCACAAACTCCCGAAGTTTATTTCTACCTCGTTCGGAAGCCAGTAGATGGCAGCTCTGTATTGTGAAATTATAGCTATACAAGAGCATTAGGTGTTTTTGTCAAAAATACTACTAAACACCTATTTAGACATATAAACTATATATGATCACTACAAGAATTTCTAAATACACATGTAAAACAGTATCCTTATGTATAGTTATGCTGATTACTTTGATACTGGTACACTTTTGATACATTCCACTTCAAAACAAAACTTTCACTGCCATTACTCCTAAAAATAGCAAAAGTTATGCTTGAGAAACATAATGAAATTCCAACCTGTTGGTATGATCGGCTTGAAATTTTTCATAATTGTGAATAAAAAGTCTGTGCTACATAAAAAAAAAATTTGAAAGTTCCCACATTCACTCATTTTTAGCAATTTTGTGCCATTTTTAACTCCAGAAAATTAGAAAATTGCTCTATTTGGTTAGAAAAGTTAAAAGCTGTCGCCATCTACATCAGAATTTCATTTTCAAAAATACTGATATGCAGTTTTTTGTTTGCATGTTGCTTGAATTTAGAATAATAACTTAAGTGGCAGCAATGTTTCTTCAGTAACTATAACTCAAAAATAGAGTATGAAATTATTTATTTTAAGTGGACAAAGATTAAGTGTATTGAATGCAGTCTGTTAGAATACGATTTTTGTCAAATATCTTTTTCTCGTGCTCATCATTGCCTCCCCAACAGGCTTTATCTTCCAATTCAAGATATTTTAATGTTTTTCACAGAATGCAAAAAGATTATGCTTGATCCAAAACATATAGCAAGAAATTTTATTGAAATCACGGTGATAAACTATTGTTCGTACTATCATATGAACACCCAAATCAGTTAAGAATTTTTCTTTGTAAGTAACAAAAATATGTTGTTTCTCATAGTTGTGCCGTAATTTTTTTTTCTCTTTTAAATCTTAAGTGTTAAAATTAAGTTTGTATCAATGGGATTTATAGATTTGAATTAATTTTTCATCTTATAAATTAAGAATGTTTATGAATTGCTTTGTGAGTTTTTTATTTTCTTAGAAATCTGTTTTTTTATTTATTAAAAAAGTCTCTAGATATTAGAAAAAGGGATGGGAAAATACTTTTCTCTAATCATACTGGTATATAAGCATTTTTCTTAGTCACCCCAACTTCCACTGGAGGCTTTTTAATTAAGTAGTTTGAAGTAGACATTAACATTTGATATTATTTGCATATTAGAAATGCTATGTGTTATCATTTAACAAAGAACATTATTTTATTGGAATTTATAAAATTGTAAAAACAACATTATTTTTACAAAATAAATAATGTTATTTATTTTGTATTCTAAAATAATACAAAAATTAATAACAGTTAAATATCTGCAACAAATAGATTTTCTTGCTAGAATGAAAGAGAAAATTATGCTTTTAAATAATTTAGAGTTTGTTCAAACAATTCTGCATGTATGTTCCCTATTTCGAAGTTGGCACTTCTTATTTTAAATTCATATATAATTCAAGTAAGAGTTGCTCTATCTTAAATTTAATCCTAATTTTCATTTATTTAGTTCAAGTATGGTAAGATACTAATAGTCAATTGTGATGTTCCTTGTCTTGTCCTGTATTGTATAATAGTTAATATTATAAAGGTACTGTTTTACATGGCTTTCTGTTCACCTGTTAATAGATTTAAAGACGATACCTATTTTTAAAATGCTCTATTTTATTCATTGTTATTCAAAAAATAATAATTTCTTATAGATTATTAACTTTGATGCTTTTTGATATTTGTTGAAAAAAAATCTATTAACATTGTTTGATTTTAAATGCATCACTTTAGTTTCAAAAGTTATCATTAAAATAAATTACATTAATTGTGTTGTATAGTGGACTCTCTCAAACCTGTGTACCTTTGGATTAATGTTTTCTATAAAATTAAGTGTTAAGGAGTAAGCACTCGTGGGAGCTAAAAATTACAATTTACATTATGTTAACAAAAATGTTGCTAATCTCATTAAATATATACTCTTACAAGTGTCAAATAATAATAGTAGTCATATTAATTATATTCTTGTAAAGATGTATGAATCTAAAGATTAAAAAACTAGTTGGAGAAAGTTATTGGTTATTCTAAATAACTTAGAGTATATGGGTTAGAAACAACCAATTTAAGTATTTGACACACTAGAAATTAGAATTGTAAAAATAAATAAGAGAAATGAAAAGTACTTACTAGTAAATTTTCATTATCTGCTTTACAATGGAGCACAGCAAAGTTTTAAATAATATTCAGGCTCTACTGTATAAAATATGGGTACTTATGCATTACACCATTGATCATTTTTGCAAGAATATATATATATTTTCCAATCTGTGTAATTAAGTGCCAATGAGATTAAACAATTATATAACTCTCTGTTACTGGTGTTGTTAACCCTAATTTACATTATATTAGAAAGCCCTGTACTTATTAAATACAGCATCAGGCCGAGACTGGTTCTTTTTTGGGGGCCCTCGGCTAGAGATTGAAAAGGGGCCCCCTTACTGGAAAATTTAGAGGAAATAGAATATTAAGATATGTAATACTTGAAAATTAGACTTATGCATCTAAAAACCATAGCTGTTGGAGGCCCCTGATTCTTCGGGGATCCTCATGATTCACGGTCTCTGGGGTCCTCCTCTATGCCACTGTTTAAAGGCAGAAGATTACAAGGAAATAAATAATCAAACTAATTTGATACATTACAATGATATATATGATATTACTTTAATTATAAACTAGTATATCCATTTTTGGGGAGCCTCACTAGGGCCCCTTTAGGCTGGGTCCCTTGGCAACTGCTGACCAACCCATCTGGCCAGACTGGGACTGTACAACATCAAATTTAATCTCTCCAGCTGTAAGTGTTTAAATTGTCAAAATGATTAAGCTTTTTTATGGGGTGGTCGACAATATAATATGGAAGTACCAAAAACTGTAAAATTAATTTGGCTCCAGTGCAACTACATCTTCAGTTATGCATCTAATTCTAGTTCCAAAAGTTCTAAACTCAAGTTAAATAGAAAATTTCTTAAATATAATAATGGTCTGTAATAATCATTGATTAAACTTTTATAGCACTGGATTTATAGGGATTTCATTAACTAATAATTGGTTACAATTTAGGATTTTATGTCCTAAATTGTAACTCCTGCTTGAAAATTATCTGGTGTCTTGATTTTAAACTTTGCATACTGTATTTCTGCTTACAAACTCGGTGAATAGTGAAACAACTTTATTATAATAATATGAGGTATGTAAAATTAAAGTTTAAATATAATTATAGAGAATTTCAGATGAGGCAGAAAAAAATATTGCAGTAAAAAATTTTTACTGTATTTTTATTTTCTTTATTTTTGTTTAGAACTTCTTGCTAGATTTTAGAAATTGTGCAAGTTACACTGGTACACAGATTTCAGATAGTTGACTGCACATTCAAAAACTTACCTAACTTATTTATTTCTATAAGTATCATTAGTAACATCTGATACATTTATTCTAGAACTTAAGAAATAAAGAGCTGTAAAATTCTTATTTGATGTTGAAAAACATTTTCACATGTGATGCTTTGAGGTTAAAAAATAATGCAGTACAATAGTTTTGCTTAGGACAATCATCATTACTCTTCAAAAAGTGAAGATAATATTATGCCATCTTAAAGAAGTAACTTATGTAATAAATATTTTATTATTTTAACAGTGCTAAATTTAATTTGAATAGTTATAGCTGGAAGGGAGGGAAAATGATAATACATATCGAATCGTTTAAGTTAATCTTATCATTGTTACAGAAGTAAAAAATTAAAGGGCATATCGTAATACATATATCATAATCATTCATATCATTTATATGGGGGAAAAAATTAAATATATTGGCCCATAGTTGATTCTCTCAAGGCTATGAGCATATCAGTCACAGCAAGAATAATCTGATTTACTTCATGTTTAATTTCCGGTGCATGTATGTAGACATTTTTTTTTTTTTTTTTGTGGCGACGTTTTACATACTTGAGACAGAATAGGGTCTAAATACAAGTACAATTGCTTTCAAAACAACTCAACATTTGATTTTTACCAAAAAAAAAAAAAAAAAAAAAAAAATTCTTTTGTTCCTTAAAAAGTAATAATAAATAAATAATCTTATGTTAGATAGACACTATGACTTTCTGCAGATGTTTACTTTTAAAATTATTGATTTCAATGCAGCTTTTGGAGGGGGGAAATATCAAGAATAATTTAAAAAAAAAATATTGATAAAAAATTGTGGAAAAAATACAGTAATTTTCCTACAGATCTGAGATATAAAAATAAATAACTGAAAATATGCATTTACATGAATAATCTGTTTTAACTAAGTTATTTATTTTATCTCAGCACAAACAATTTTGAATGTTTTAATGTACAGAGTTGAATTGGCAGAATGCCAATAAATTTTTATTCAGTGTAAGGAAGACAACAGAAAATAAACAAACATTGTTATTACACTATGGTAGCATTTCACTGCTATTGTGATATAGAATGAAATAAAGTTAGGATTGTGCTTGTCACTTTTAATGAAGGATGCAGGGGCGGTATTAAGCGCTCTCACAAAAGGACTTTGTAGTAAGCAAAATAACATTTCGCTTTATTGCAGCAGATTTCGTTTTTTTTTTTTTACCTTGTTTTTCGTTTAAGGGGAATGATTTTATTTTCTTTCGTAATTCAGAGAAATACAAAATAGGGCCTAAAGCAGTGGCGTAGTTAGTGTTATTGACAGTGGCGTAGCCAGGATTTTATTTCGGGGTGGGCTGGGTATCAAATTTAAAGATAAAGTTCAATTGTGTAAGCTAAGTAAAGGGTCCTATTTTTTTTGTGGGGGGGGGGGAGCAGCCCCTCAGTAGGACTGGGCCAAAATTCGACATATCGGTTTTATTTCAACATCAAATATCCGATATTCCCATTTTCATTTCAGTGAAATCTCGAATTCGATAAAGGGCAAAAATACAGGCTGGCCAGGGGCGTAGCCAGAAATTTTTCATGGGGGGGGGGTTATGACTACTGCAACTCATATATATGTATACGTGTGTATGATAATGTAGTGAAGAATATACATTTTGTATGGCAAAAAATTCCTCATGGGGGGTTATAACCCCCCCCCCCTTGGCTACGCCTCTGAGGCCGGCGATAAGAAAATCCTGAGATCAATACCAGCTTGTGATGCTTTTCCTACTGCTTTCTCTCGGAAAGCTTCTTCTTCTCTCATCGCAGAAAAAACAGCTCCATGGTTTATTAGTCTAATTACCATAATTAATTAACGTATATCTCGGAACCTATCCACCGGTATATGATTCTCGACCCCCCCTAGACTCAACACCCCACCGATACTTAAAATTTCGAATGCTTTGACACCAAACTTAACCTTTTAACAGGCCCAGGGGGTCATACGAAGCTCCCCTATATTTTCAATTTGGGCATTTTAAACACTAGCCTCCTCCGACGGCATCTCCAAAGTCTGGAAACCATCCCAGAGCCAATTTCTATACAAAACTCATAAAGGCAATATGAACTTCTCTATTTTCTGATTGAACAAATCAGAAAATTGAAGTATCAGTTTTATGGGGTGTATAGGGTAAGTGGCCTGCTGGAGAAATGGGTCAACTCCACCCTTAAATTTCACAAATTCTTCTATTATAGATCATCTACTTCATGGATTTTATATATCTAATGCACAACACCTGGAAAATGTGACATTGCTTTAATTTATGTTTTGTGAAATTTATAAGCAATTTTGTAAAAATTTGGCTTCTATCATAGCATCCCTCCCCAAAAACTAAATATAGTACCATAGAGTAGAAATATAACAGAGTGCATTGCCATTCAAAACCTGTTGGAAAAATGAGGAAAAGATGAGCCATGTGACTTGTGGCATGGAAACGAAAAGAGGGGCAAGACTTGTGCTATATCGCTATATTTGGTGAGTGGTAAGTGTAAACTAAAAGACAAATTTACTGCCAACATACATATTATAAACACTCGTGGTGAAAAAAAAATTTATCGCCTAGGTTTAGTGGATGTGGATACATTGAAAAATTCTTCATTTATATAAAGTATGTTTTAAAAATTGGAAAAAAAACAACCCTCACCTGTGAAGGTTATTCTAGAACCTTTCACAAATCATGATTTGCATCCAGTATGTGGAGCAGCTATGTACCATTTAAAAAAAAAAAGTCTAATAATGAATGTACTAGCAGCAAATCCTCTGTAGAAACTAAGGTGAATTGGTGTAAGAATCATGCACATGAGATCTTGTCACAGGCCAGCAGATGAGACAGGTGCTTGAAGTTTGGGTTGGCAAAGTGCTCTCTGTTAGAGATAAGTTTGGACTTATTTTTTAAAGCCTGAGCCCTAGCACGAAATTTCAGATTTTTAATAGATAAACAAAAGTCAGTTACTTTTTTGACAGAGTGTCATGAATTTCACTGTTTGTGCAGATTAAAGACAAATATAATAGCAAACTCTTAATTCACTTTCTAATTCTTTTCATTCAAGTTTATCAAATAAGGTTACAAGGAGTATGCACAATAAAGGACAAATTTCTCTTGAGCCCGAACTTAATTGTGAATTACAGAGTCCGAGCCTGGGCTCGGGCTGAGTCCGTCTCATCTCTATCCCTTATATCTGCTCTATGTGTTGTACTAAAAGATAAGTTACATATTTATAAAGCACACAGAAAGGAGATCTTTCTTTATGAAAATTTTGTGGTATTTGCAATTAGTTTTTAAAATTGTGTGACCCAGTCATCTGACAATTCGGGCAATTGGGCTATTACTTGACCTGATCAATTTTGTTCCTAATCATGGCCCAAAACAAAGTAAAATCCTCTTATATTATACGAGGACCTAACTGTACCAGGGGTGGCATTTCAGCTTTTCATATGGGAATGCAAGATTTGATGTATTAAAATTCACAGTATGGAATAAATAAAATGTTTGTTAAATTTGGGGATGCATCTGCACCTCCTATTTGCTACTCCTGCTCTATACTCTACCTTAGAAGATATTGTATTAAGAGTAAGTGAGCCAGTGTTTTTAAATTGGCATCCTAAGCTGATGTTCCAAACTGATATTTCAGGATATTGAAAGTTTTAAAGTTGGAAAGTTGGATATTTAAAGTATGACCAGTTTAAATATTTTTGACCACTATTTAACTGTTTTAGCTAGCTGCCTAAATAGATAAGGTTAATGCTAGGTTTGCTACAGTAGTGAAGTGCTCATTGCAGAAATGCAGCATGAAAATAATTGTTGATGCTACACAAACCTTAATAGAGAAATTCAATAATTATAATACACTGCTCAAAGAAAATTTTCATCATTGTTATCTTTTGAATTTGCTATAAAATTGCAACTTATACTTTCAATTTCTGTCTCAGAAAATTTTTTGAAGAATAAAAAAAGAGAAAAAAAACTGATTGATTGAAAATTAATTTGAAACAAATACTGAAAAAGTTTAGTATACTATACATCCAAGCACAAGCATTCAAAATATCGTATTTACTCTCTAAGACGCACCCCTATTTCTGAGCTTCAAAGTCGTGCCAATTTATTGTATTTATTTCTAAATATTTGACAGTACAGATAAAATCATACGGGTTTATTTGTTTAAAATAAACCTTTTCATCTGCTGTGGAGCGGCGGAAAATGTTCCTGAAAATGAGTGGCAACACACACTTTAGTTCAGTCAACCCCATTACTGGAGTGGCTTTGTATGCGATTCCAAGATGCACCCCCCCCCCTATTTTATACCTGAAATTTTGGCAGAAAAAAGGCGTCTTAGATTCAAGTAAATATGGTGAAGTTCAGTGTATTCAATTTTTAACCCAAAAATGTTGAAACTATGAAAAAATTGTTGGCATAGTATAATACTTTGCTTATAACAAAATACCATGTAATTCCACACATCCTCAGACCTCCCTTTAAAAAGAAAAGCATCACTATGAATCTTTTGGATTGGAAAAAAAAAGTAATAATGATATTGAGTAATTGTCAACAGTTTAATGCTGAAAAAAACCCTTATAAAAAAGAAAATAAATAGTTATTCTGAGTTGCTTTTACTGAATATTTATAATTATTTAAAATGTAAATAGCGAGCATATATATAAGTAATATGAGAGAAATATTGGTCCATGTATATGTATGGACTTAATATAAATGTACCTATACAAGCTAGAATTATAGCAAATCTTTAAAATCAATGAAATTGTTTCCTGATTTTTAGCACAAATTTAATTTCATGGAGATATAATGTGGTTATGAAGCATTATTTAAAACTTTTAAAATAAATTTACATTTGTGTATCTAAATTACATTTTGAAAACAGTTTGTATTTTCTGATATATCTGTTCATAATTTTGTATCTAAAGAATGTTTCATTTATTTTTGTCAAATTTCACATGCAATCTTAATTGAAGCCAATTCATTTAACTGTGATATGTCTTTACTATGAAATTTTGATTAATTACAAAAACAAAAGCAAGAGTGAAATTTCTGATATAGGTTTGTGTAAAATTAATTTCATCACATGCATAATATAAAAGGACATTAAACTATTATTATTAATTAATGTTGACTTAGTTTTCAGCATGGGTACCCATACCTGTGGGCAGGGAGAGCTGATGCCCCCTCCCCAGCTCTCAGAGAAAAATATATACATATAACCATAATGATTTATGTACTGGTATAATGTAGATGTAGTTCAGCTTTAAAGTATAGTATGGGCAGGACCCCTGATTTGGCCCTCTTATAAACAATCATATGGACCACCGTGGTTTTCAGAATGCATATAAATTTTTTTTCAGTTGTATACATATATGTACTAGGTGATTCAGAACTCTTGTAAAGTACATGTAAAGGGAACCAGGATGTGTTTCAGAATCACATAGCAATGTGGTGTCAGAAATGTTTTCTTGATGTAGCTGTTAGTAATGACTAATGTTATTATTGTGAACTTTCTGACCATGTTTCGTCAAAAACTAATGGATCTTTCACAGAAAGCACTTGACTAAAATTGATTATTAAAGTAGGAATTATATATTGTTTATAGGATTGATTATTAAAGTGATTATTAACAGGCAAACAAAAACGGTATTTTCAATTCCACATTGCTATGTGATTCTGAAACACCTTCCCTCTATCACCCCTTACATGTTTTTAACAAGAGTTTTGAATCACCTTGTATTTGAAAATGACTGTAAAATTGGCTGATGATACTGTAAAGTTGAAAATGCTGAGTGATCTAGAATCCAATTTTTAATAATATACACTAGAAATCTTGCACAAATGAATTCAAACTGATTGAAATACTCAATAACATATGGGATTTTGTCATTTTCGTTACTTCATTTATGTTTATTTATTCTCTCTCATGGCTTTTTGTGAATTATTTATAAAAAAAGGTTCTGTTTATGAGAAAATATATTTAAGTGAGTAAAGGAAAAATGAATCAATGCCGAAGTCATAGCATTCCATATTTACTAAGCTGATTTTTAGTGTTTAGGCTTTGTTCAATTTAATGCCCAGGATCATATTTGAATATATAACCTGCATGCTATAACATTTTTTTTTCACTTCTTATTAGAATGTATTATAACATTAGTTTAGACTGTTATTAAGTTTCATTAAATTATGGGATATAAGGATGCTTTGCATATTCATTCTAGAAAATTGTTTCATTGTGGGATATCAACTTCAACAGATCCTATAGTAGATCATGAATATATATATATTTACATAAAGTTGAACCACATTATAGAAAACCCAGTATACAAAAAACTCACAGATATAATAAATAAATACTTTGGTCCTGTCATTTTCCTACTGTATGCCTTAACAGTTACAGCTAACCACTGTATATAGTGAGTAAAGTATTGGGCAAAACATAACCAAATTTGATGGGCATACCTAGTCCAAGTGCTCCGATTTTGCTAAAGTTTCTCCAATATTTTTAATTTGCTCCGGAAATTCGATAATTAACAAAAAACTCTGATTTCTTAGCCTTCAAAATTTATTTATAGAGAGACAAGGAGAAATTTTCCGTCTTTCTTCCTCCTTTTTGTAAGTGACTATCTTTTACTGAGCATTCCTTTATTGAAGTCTCTAATGGTTGGGGGACTGTGCAGCAACAAATGATAACGAGGCCACCAGATTTTTCAAGCTTAGCCACTGTTAATTGAATTATGGTCCACTTTTCTTGCATGTGTGCTATATCCTGAATTCGAGGACCAGGTGCCCAGTGGTAATTATGGCCCTGGATAAGGGGCCTCAGTGTAAAATTAATTTGTTTCATTTGGTAAACAGCACCAACATTTCCCCTGATGGCAATTTTTGGTACTAATTTTTTTTTTTTTTAAATCGAAATTCCACTATGTACGCCTATCGAATTTGGTTCTGTTTCAACCTAAACAGAACCAAATAGTGGCAAACCTAGAGTTATTTTATAACCACACTGTATATAAATATATATACTTGAAAAATTTGGCAAATGAGATTCTCTTTAACAAAATTAGACATAGTATAGTAAAATGGACTTTAATAAACCTGGTTTGCTTAGAAGTAAGATAACTAGAAACAATGTTTGGAATCATTATAGACTCTTATACCTTTCTTATGCGATTCTGTTAATTTAACTGTATTAGTTGCTAACTTCATATGTTTTGTATTATAAATGTTTAACTGTTTTCTGTCTTAGTGGCAATTATTTAGACTTTTATTAGGTTATGTGTGCTTAACTGTACATATAAATCTAAATATTGTGCTATAACTATAAGTTATGAGCTTTAAAAAGTTTTTATTTTAAAGTTAATTTGCAATTTCTAATAAAGTGTGAATGCTAGTTTTTTATTAGTTGAAATTTTGTTATTTCTGTCAGTTGTTTTGCTTGCAAAAACACAAAAAAGTTTTTATTCTTAAAAAAAAAAAAGAGCAGGAAATAACAAGTATATAGCAATAGGATTAAGTTGTGCTCACTAATTTGTCAGAAATTTAAACCCCTAGACACCACGTTCATCTCAAACTGTGATATATTCAATAATCTAATCAATACACACTGAGAAGCTTTATTTATTATCATTGAAAAAAAAGTTTTTACTGTTATATTTTTAAATTCAGCTTTTACATGTTTATGACATTTGAGGCTAGATAATTAAATATAAAATACTATACATACTCTGAACTATTGTAAACCTTTCTTTTTTATATTGTTGTAATTACTAAAAATTTTGCTTTCTCTTTTCAAAAATTACATATACCACAACCATTTTCTGGAGTAAATGAATAAGTACTTTTTAAAATTATAGCTAGGGGTATTATCTAAAAAATTGAATTAAAATGCTGAAAAATTAACAGTTTTAAAATGCAAAAAGAGCTTCCTGTAAAATAAGTAAATTGTGAGGAATAGATTGCAGACAAATAATGAGTAATTTTGTTCCTATTTACAAGTAAACAATACAGGTTGCCAAACTATATCCATCATTTAGTAATTAATATGAATGCTTATTTTAATTTAAAATGAACTAGAATCTATCAATAATACATATTAGTTGTTGTAATTATTTCTATTTATTGTAATCTGTAACGTTGCTGAGGAAGATCAAAACTTGATTTTAGAATATAGATTGTAAGAAATATAATGTGTGTTATTTCTTTTCTCACACCATTTTTTCCATCTCTAGAAGTTACAAGAAGTTTTGGACGTATTGGTTAATTGCAAAAAATGTATAAGCATTAATCTCTAGATTTTAGTTTTGCAGGTAATTGAATTGTCATACAAAATGTATAGTTCATGTCTTTGAAATTACTTTCATAATGTATGCAAAACTTATGTAATTTTCAGCAAACACTCATTGTAAAAAAAGGTAATTCTGATGAAAAAAAGCCTCAGTTTGATCTTGTGATTGACTGCAATTACTAATACCCTGTGAAAGGGTTAGCAGCTATAGCAAAAATTCCCCTTCTTTTCTTTACTCAGATGGACTAAGAACTATTTATAAAAATTATTAAGTTCATACGTAGATCCATTTACAAAGGACTTTGATTGTTTTAGGAATCTTCCGTTCATCCCCCAACACCACACACACAAAGTATAAATAAATAAATAACACAAAGTATAAATAAATAAAAATGATAAAAACTAAAGTTAGCAAATGAGGACTTAATTAATATTTTGCTTTGCTTCTAGGAAACAATATGACAATATATATGCACAGTAGTAGAATTTAACTAAGTTGATTTTTGAGGACTTTGAAGTATACTGATTCTAATAAAAATACATTTATGCAGATTCTTATTTATGATTAAAATAATATATTTGTAATTAAAAAGGTCATTATTATTGGGCATTTATAAATTATACTTCAAAATAAAGTATACTGAAATATATGCAATAATTATGGAGTAATGGTTTAAAGTTTAAAATGTTTCTTTAATACCAGAAATGAAAATTTTCAGTGCTTTGTAACTTTTAATACGATTGAAATGAATAAAATCTACTTTTTTTTAACATGATGATATCAAGACGAAATGTACAATCATCATTGACTTTTGAAAACTAAAGTCCTGATTTTATATGTAGATGACTATAACAAAAATTATTATTTTCAGTAATAGAGTACATTTACTGAAGTAAAGTATTTTCTGCACATCAATTAGAAAGCCAAACTTCCTTTTAGTTCAGATTTTCTTTCTTGTTTTGGGTACTGTACAAAAAATGTTTGAATTAGTACTGTAAGAAAAGTCATGGAAATTTTATACTAATGAGGGGGGGAGGGGTTAGTGTGCATTATTTTTGCATCCATATAGTGCAGACTATTAAAGTTTGATTATACAGAACAGGGGCGTAGCCAGAAATTTTTCATGGGGGGGTTATGACTACTGTAACTCATATATATGTATATGTGTGTGTGATAATGTAGAGAAGAACATACATTTTGTATGGCAAAAAATTCCTCATGGGGGGGGGTTATGACCCCCCTAACCCCCCCCTTGGTTACACCTCTGATACAGAATTGTATACAATGTAACATTATATATCTACTAGAAAATATTAGGGGGGGGACCAGAATGTAATGTCTTTTTTTTTTTTTGTAAATCAGTATTTTGCCTCGTGAAAACTACCAAAGCTAATATGAAATTAACATGAATGTGAGTTTTTTTACATAGGTGGTAAATTATACAGCATTTTCCAAAATTTGTGGTAGGGGGAAAACAACATTCTTTTCACATATTCAGCAATATCTCAAAGAAACAAAGAGATCTCCATAAAATTTTTGTGGTAAAATACAGCACTCATGAGTACCTAAAAAGCTATTTCAGGACATTTTGAATATCTCTCTCTAATGCCCACATCACACCTTCCCAATCTTCAATTCAAGCAACACTTTTGTTCAACTGTTTTCCTCAACAGTTAAGTGAAAAGCCTTGTGCGATATGTATCTTCAACATCCGCAACTTTTCCCAGCCATCCCGGGAAAAATTGAGTATTTCATTCAACTTGTTCAACTTCTCCGATAGACCAATCACAGGCAAGCAAATGGAGAGGCTCCAGTAACGTCACAGATTCCATAGCTGCCAAGTGTTCCGTTTTATATGGATTTGTTCCGTTTTTTGAGCTTTGTTCCGTAAATACGTTTTTAGGCCAAAATGTTCCGTTTTTCAGCTTCTGTGGAAGGATTTTTAAAAAGTAAAAGAAAAAAGGAAAATCGTGTACATTTTTAGCTTTTGGTAAAGCATTTGTCCTTGTAAATAAGTCAATAAATTTAATTGAATGACATTTATCTTATTATTCTTTCATTTCATTAAAAACTTAAGTCTACTGTAGTAATTGAGCCAAGTTAAGTATATTTTTTTATAAATTAATGATTATATATGCACATCATCTCTCTACACATAATTTAATTTTGTTAATGTAAAATTTTTAATTGTATATTTAATCATACATTTCATGACCACGCACTGTGTTCCTTATTTCTGATTTTATGACCACGTGCTGTGTTCCTTATTTTGTTGTTGGAAGGTTGGCAGCTATGCAGATTCACTCATTCCTTTTTCCAGTCAAACCAATTGAGTGAAATAGTTGAACAAAATACTTGATTGAATTGAAGATTGAATGTAGGGGAAGGTGTGATATGGGATAAAAGGAAGTAGAGTTGAAGTTTAAAAATAAAATTTGTAATATAATCACTAATGTAGTGCTTTGTTTCTGAACTGTAAGTACAAGGTGACAGTTATTTATCTATGTGTGTTGTGTGTGTGGCAGTACTGGGAATTGATAATTTCATAACAGTTGGCGAGATTCAGTAAAAACTTGTCCATGGAATACATGACAGGCTGGGAGTTTTTTTGAGCATTTGCACAGTAACTGTTGTCAAAACATATAATGCCAAAAGACAGCTTTTCTGAATGTATGTTGATTGTCAAGGCCTACTATTCGAGAAATAACAGCCCTATTGAGACTGAAAGGAAATTCATGATGGTACACAAGCTGAAGACAGTTGGTTTAAGTATTCAGGGATGTGCCAGCTGCTCCAAATTGTGCCAAATCAATCCTGATGTGCCAATCTGCTACAAAAAGTAAGTTTCTGGACATTTTTGCTCCAAATTCAGCAAAACTGCTACATTTTTAATTTTTCCATATATGTTTAAACGTTTGTAAATCTCCCGAATTTTTACAAAAGTCATCACACATTCTAATTTCAATCTTTCTCTATTAATCTTAAAAATGAATATTTTTTCTTTGGCATCCCTTTGTTTAAACCTCCAATGCCTTAAGAGTAAAAATTGACCTCTGTTTTAAATTTAATTTTATATAAATTTGTAATTTTTTGTTACCAAATTTTTTATTAGCTGCTGATGGAAGTTAGCCCATTTGTGCCTAGATATTTTTGGGACTTTATTTTTGCTAATACCAGCAATAATAGATAAGTTTCTGATGTCAACTTCTTGAGCAAGGGATCATTTCTTTTAAAATCATTATGTATAAAAATTGAAATGTCAACATCCTACTGGGTCATGTTAAAATAATATGTGGAGTTGAGGTTCTATACTCGTGAATAAAGGCTAGGAAAAATAAATAATGCTTTCGACTGATAGCGAAAATGCCATCCCAAAAAAGGGACGCTAGTCATAAATGGGTTAATATAGTTTAGTAAATATTGTATTTTTGATTTAAAATAGATATTTTGTATAGCAATGTATAAAATAACTGAGTTTTTTATTTATTTCATAAGCTTCTGACACCCCCCCCCCAAAAAAAAAAGACTGGTTTTTGTTATAAGCTAAGAGTTTTTAAGAACCTCCTTAATTTTCATTTTTTTGATTGGCATTCTTTAATGAATTTTTTCTTTCCCTTCAAAAATAAATTTTGTATTTTAAAATTGACATTCTTATCCTCCAAAAGTGACTTTTTCTTGCTCCAAATTGCTCCACTAATCTGTTTTTCTTGCTCCAAAAATGTCTTTTTTTCTCGCTCCACAAATTGCTCCAAAATTTAATTTCAGCTGGCACATCCCTGAGTATTACAACAGTCAGAAATTTGATTCAAAGATAATTCTGATTCGAGAAAATAGTAGAGAAAATTCTCACCCCTTCAGCGAGTCATGCAGAATTTTGGCATTTGTCTGCATCACAATAGCCATTGATGGCAAGCTTATCGAATGTATCATAAACCAAATCCGATTATCCATAATTACTTTTAAAATTTACATTAGATTTTTTAACTCAGTAGTTTTTTAATTTAGTTAATTTTAATTTCAAATAGCTTAATAACTGTCACCATTTGTATGTTTATGCAATATAGTGAGACATGCGACAAAGAGGGGTAAAAAATATTGAAAAAAAAAAAGTGACATCGTTATCATTTATGGACGCCCTCTAAGGAAAGTACAGAAGATGCACATTGACACTGTAGCTGAAAAAAACCACTAGACTGGCAGGTGTAAATTGAGATTCTGATTATCATAGCTTTTTTAGCAGATGTAAATTTGATGCCAAATGTAGAACTCGATAAAAATGAAGTCACAAAATTTAAAACACACTGAACTAATGCATTTTTATTTGTATAGTTTGATAAAGAAGTATAAACTGCATACGTCAGGTCAGTGTATAAACTGAATGCTATAAAAATTATACACACCAGACTTCATTAATATTTAAAAATGAAAAATTAAAACATATTTTCTTGTTGTAAATACCTTGCATGATGAATTTCTGTAAAAATCAAAGTAATGCTTCAAAAAATAGTGGTGAATTTAGATTCTAAATGGATATTTTAATGCCTTCAGACCTGACATCTCAAATTACAGAAAAATCTCACGTTTTTTAAACCTATTATACTTAAAAAAAAAAAAAAAAAAAAAAAAAAAAAAATTGAAAAATGCATTTTAACATTTTTTTTTTTTTTTTTAAATAAAAGCCTAATTTCCAATTTCTGCTTCCATAGTAAAGAATTTGTACTATTGGTATTACCCATAAACGAAGATTATCTGGAAACTTTCGAAGATAAATGATGTTCTACAAGTTCTTTTTAACTACCCCCCCCCTTTTTTTAAATTCAACATAAGAAGTTTCACTAAATTGCAAATATTTTTTTGTGAAAAAAAAATCTGTTTGTCATTAAAATTATTTGTGTAGAATTTTCACAATGAGTTAGAATTATTTTATTAAAAATCATTAAAAAGCCAATACAATTATTTGTATGACATGTGAAACACAAGAACTCAGAATTTTCTAATGCACCCAATTGGGTACTGAGTGTCATAAGTAGCTAAGGTGATGATACATTCAAATGATCTGTTTATGCATATATTTATTTATTAAATCTAATTTTATGTAATCATGGGAAATATTATTCTATTATGGTATGGAAAGTTGTCAGAATATAATTGATCAACCCTAAGCTAAGAAATTTCATACTTATATTGCTAATTTGTCATTGCTGTGAAACTGTTTAATTCTGTTTCTTTTATAAAGTTACTTTTATATATAATGATTTTTCTCACTGGCATTTTAAAATGTTTCTGTTGTATAATTAAATAATACTACTGAGACTTGATTCTGTATACGGTCTGCTAGTTGTTTCATTGTTACAAATATATGCTCATAAAAAAAGTTGTGGTGTTTCAATTATCAAATTGGCATTAAATTTCTTTGTCTACTTTAAAGGAATACCAACCTATTTTCTTTATCTATATTTGTTGACACAACCAATTAGAAAAACAGCTATTTTCTTTTCTTTTTTAGAAAATGAATAATAACAGAAAAAACTCAATTTTAATAATGTAATGTTTTCATCTTTATTTCTTCTCACTTTTAGTATGATGTATTCTTTTACATGTAATAATCTATTGCAGAATTGTTTTTCTTTAAAGTAAAGTTGTATTGTCTTGGTTTGCTTTTAAATTAGAAATTTGTACTTCCAAATGATATGTTTTTCATGTATTTTTAACTTCAAAAACACAAAGTTAGTATTTTTTATAAATATATATACAGTTGACCTTCCTATAACACAGGTTCATACAAGATGGATTCGTAGAACAGAGTAAAAATTGCGATAGTTTTTATATAACATGCTAAAATAGAATTGTACAGCATGATAAAATGAAACAGATGTTCAGATTTTACTATGCTTTAATTAATGCAACTTTTGAATGGCAACATTAAACATTATTGTGTTTCTAAGGAGTACAAATAAGTTTTGCAGTAATTGCACCACACAGTTCGTGCTCCAGGTGGAGTATAGCTCAGGCACTTCACAATTAATAGCACAGAACGTATCTTCCGTGTTATAGGGAGGTCTGCTGTATATACACCAAGAGATTTTAAGAATGATTTCTCTCCATTATACATATAAAATAAAGAGGTAGAAAGCATAGAAACAAATGTGCTTTTTACATACATAGTAGAATAAAACTTCGTTTAAATGCTGCCTTTGTTCGGAGACAAAAAAATATAAAAGAAAAAATGCACTCTATTACAAAATTTATTTTATTTGATAAATGTTCATATGTAAAAATATTTAAATCTTACTATGTTTAACATATTCACCACATTACTTATAAAATTTATATTATGTTTTATCCTTTCATGATTTGCCTCATATACTCCTTTAATTCTGTTTCTTCTTAGCAACTGTTTATTTTATTTACTTAATAATTAAATGCAATTTCATAAAGATATTAATGACATAAAATAATTTCGAAAGGTTTTAAATGGGTTCAGACATTTCTATTTCATCAATGTTACATAATTTAATTGACTTTTGCTTTCTCAGAAACTATAAAAGATATTTTTAAATTTTTACTGCATGTTTTTATCTCATACATATTTTAACAAACTTTTTGTAATCTGAAATTTTGCTGTTATTTATAGTGTGTTTTTAATCTCTTATTAAAAAAGAAACCTTGGTTTGAAGTAAAAATAATAAATACATAATTGCAAATTGCACGAAATTTCTGAGTTAAGTACATAATATATATATATGTAAAGCATTGAAATTTCAAGAAGTATTTAAAAGTAGTCATAGCTGAATTTAACAACGAAAAGATATATGTATGATTCGTTAAAAGATATCTTTGTTCTGATTTGAAAGAAAAGATGTCTTCTAGTATGTATACTAAAACTACTATTTATATTAATGTGATCAAAATCTGACAATTGTATTGCCCAAAAATGATAACACATTATCAGCTATTGCTGTCAACATTTTTGTTCAGAGACATAGAAGAATTAAAAGGTCACATTAAGTTTTCAATAATTACTATGTATGTCTGTTTTACCTATGAAAATAAGGGATTGAAAAATTAGGATATACACAGTGTATAGGTTGGGATTTTTGATTATATTTCGAATTTCATTCATTCTGGTGAGCAAGTATTTGCTTACCTTTTGTTTATATTTGGCTGTGATGTTTGTTTTGATTGTGTTTCAGTTCTCAATTTAGGTGTCTATCAACTTTGTTACTCATCTTATTGAAACCCTGCGTGTTGCCATGATTGATAGTGAAATTTCTTGTTTCCATGCAGTGAATTTGTGTATTGTCATGTTTTTTGTATTGTGCTTCTGTTGCATTAAAATGAAATTTTCTGTAGGAAACAGTGCCATTTTTATTTTAATAATTTTCTTTTATCATACTTCATTTTTATCTTCATTTCTCATCCTGAAACCCATGGATATCCAATAGTGATAACACAAACCCAAAATTGTCAAATCCTATGAGAAATGTCTGTGATTTCCAAAATTTCTGTTGAGGACTATCGAAAATTCAGTATTTTAACCTTATAATAATCTGTAGATAATAAATACATTGTCTGTATTATGCATATAAGACACTATAAGAGTTGAAAGGTTTAGCTAATAATTCTCTTCAAAAGATGAGAAAACTGAGTTTATTGAACTCTTATAATGTTTTAATCAAAGTTAAACACATTTAATTTTTACTGGAACTAATTTTTGAGGTCGCCCTTTCCCCAAGTAATAAGATGTTATTGCTTTGATTTAAATGAGAAACAACTGTGAGTAATGAACTTAAAATTGAGTTTTGCCTAGGAACATCTGAAATATATTAGTGTAATTGCAATTATTAAGCAACATTTTACTTTTACTAAAATTTCTTTGTCACCTTTTTCCTGGTTGCACTGAATAAAATCAGGAAAAGGAGCTAGCAACTTAATTTTTAGAAAAACAACAACAACCCTCAGCTCTTAAAGCTCATTGAGATTTATAAACTTATATTGAATTCCCTGCTTTACAGGTGTCCCTGAAGAGTTTAAATCCTATTGTGCATATATTTTGACAGAAAATGGGCATGCAGTTATTGCTTAACAGCCCCTACCATAAGTGCAAAAGTGACTGTGATGTGATAAAATGAATAAATTAATCAACATGGAATGAATTGTATTTTGGTGTGCTAATTTTGGAAAATTAGGACACTTAACAATAAGAGACTGTTGTTTAAAAAAGTACATTTTATTATTCACAATATGACATGGACATTCTAGTTAACCAGAATAAGTTCATATTGCACCATTTCTGCACAATATTCTACAGACGTTATGTTCAAATTCTTACATAAATACTTCAGCTGCATTCATTTGGTTATTAAAAATGCCAGTTTAAACTGTGATTAGTAATACTAGTTTTACTTAACAACATATGATGTATTCATTTTGCAGTAATGAATAATTTTTACTAAACAAAAGAGGAAACAGAAAATTTCAAGCTCAAAATGCAATTAATTCCAGATTTAATGTAACACAAATATTAAAATTTTTTCAAGTTGATACTGCATAAATTTAAAAATCAATTTAAAGAGCAATTTCTAAGGTAGCAATATGCATGGTATACTTAACACATAACCTCTTTATAACACACATTATTTTGGAGCAGTTCCTGAAAACATGATATAATTGGCATTTACAATTTAATGCAATGATAAATGTTTATAAATATACAATCATCTATTTACATCTTTAAAAATTGAGATAAATGCACTATTTTTCACAGAATTCAACTTTAATAATATAATATGCACACACTTTAATAATATAACTTACAGCTTAATTTAAAACATGCCATACTCTGGCCAAAGAATTTTGCTTAATTTGCCACTTACCAAATGAAGTAGAAGCAATCTGAGATAATGTGGTATGAAAATAGAAAGATAACACTTTAAATTTTAAGATTTTGTAATTAAAAGAGATACAAAACCTTTTTTAAGGGAATGTATAAAAATGGAAAGATGATAGCTGGGTTTTCCCTCCAACAAAAATGAACTTAACTTGGCTTTTATATATAAAGGCCAAGATATATAATGTTTTTCTAGTTCCATTCTAAACTTGCAAATACATTTGCATCATCCGAGATGCAAATTAAAGAATTTTTCCAAGTCTTAAAAATAATACTTTTCTAGTTCTTAATAATACTTTTGAGCTTCAAAGTATTTTTGCAGTTAAAATCATAATCCTAAAATGACTAGTTATAAAACATATCTACTCATCAATTTTGGTAAAACTGCAAATGTAAAAGAGTGAAAAAAAATATTCATAATTAATTCATATAAGTTCAACAACACATAATCTCAGATTACATAATTCTGTAGCACATTCATTTTAAAAGTTTGTAATTGTTCAGACAATTGACCTAATGATAAAGTGATATTGAATAATGATAATTCTACACATGAAACAGTCTGATGGAACAAATTCATTCTTTTTACAAATGGAACAAATCTCAGTATTTTGGTGATATTAAAATTATGGTACATTTGCACACACACACACAATAAAAGCAACACTGTCCAGCAAGTTGCTCTATCTGTACAAATGTTTTTCTTTCATACACAGCAGTTCATAATTTCTACAATAAAGAGATTGGGTTAATCATTCAATTTGTAGCCTTTCTCTCTGGACAGCTGATTTCCAGTGAATATACACGAAAGAGAACACTATTTAGACAGTCTGAAGGAGATCATAACAGTTTTTTTTGTGTGTTAATATATGGCACTAAGACTACCGCAGTCTGTCTTTGTCTATTTTCTGATCCTCCAAGTAAATAGGTGTCACTCGTGCAGGCTTGAAAGACCTAAATTGAGAGAAGATTCAGCATTATAAATGACACTACGACATGGAAACAGTAATTGTGCAAATGAATTAAATGAACAGGTTTGGGGAAATTAAATTAAAAATTAGGACACTTCTGTGTGCTTCCAAAGGAGAAAGGGGGAAAAAAAAAATGAAAGAAAATGAGCTCACAATTTTGAAAATTAGTCCTGTTTTTATAAATATCTCAATTAAATCACTGATTCAAAACATACATAAATGGTCAACCTCATATAGACTAATGGAATGGTACTGGTCTAGACTCAGGGGCAAGGGATGAGAGGAAAGTGTGACATCCAGACAGACATCAATGTGCATGCACACACACACACACACATGGATATTTATTTTTATTACTGAAGATTTAAAGAAAGGTGATGTCCTACTGATTTTATAAAAATACTAAGCACACATTTTATAAATGTCTTGCAAAATGAAACAATTTTATCAAAAAGCTAAATTTTTATGTGAAATTTATATGAAGATGTAATTTTCTTTCTTTAAAACGAGTACTGCCTTCATTTGGTGGGAAAAAAAAACCTATGAGATAAAATATCAATAACTTAGGCAAAAGAAAATTGTATCAATTAGTGTATAACATAATATTTAAATACAACCTGGACATTTCATTCTGGAGAAAAAAAGGAATATTATTTTTTATGAAATTTATAACCTCTTAATTCAATAGTTAGCACTTTAACCCTCTAAGCGTCTTGGAAATGGGCAAATAATGTAAAGTTGTTTTCACCGAAATTTTTTTAATGCGGTTTTAAAATTAAAAAAAATTTTTTTTGACTGCAAGATTTGTAATTATTAAAAAGTTAACTTCTAAAATACCTATAAGCTTTAATATCAAAACACATTTTATGATACCTGAGTGTTATAAATAATTTAAAATATAGATGCATGGCGGTGAAAACTGGAATGAAGTAGACAGGATTTTATGTCACAACTGCTTGGATGGGTAAATAAATTAAAATATTAAAAAAAAATACTGTTTAAAATAATAAATAATATAATCAACTTTCAAAGAGTGATTAGGTAATTCTTTAAAAAGTTATAAAATAATTTAATGAAAAGGTCTTTAACATGTAATTTATATGAAGATTATTATAATGAATGTTTTCAAGTCATGGAAAAAGAAAATTTGAACAAAATATCTTGCTCCAATATCTTTCACATAACTCCTTGGCTTCAACAGTGTGAGGGCAATCATCAATAGAGTGAAATGTAACACTTGAGTACACATTACACTCCAATTTATATATCATCATCAAGAGATACAATTATTTCATACACTTAGCAGTGTAGTTCGAAAAAACCATGTGATTTTGGTACATAAATACAAATAAACTAATTATGTCATGCACTTAAAATGCCTCTTTACAAGCTGTACTATATACTGCAATAAGCAACAACCCCTTATTAGTTGCGAAACTTTCAGAAAAAATTCTTAAATTAGTAGGATGCATCACTTTTCGAAAATTTTGTGCTTTGCAGTTCCATGTTAAAGAATTTTTTCTGAAAGTCTCATAAAAGGCACCATTGTTTCATTTACTACGGTGGGCAATACAGCTTATAAAAAATTATCCTGAAATTTTTCGACTTCCTGTGACAGTTAGTTTATTTTAATATGTGTCCTTGTCCTTGAGAGAGATTTCGTTGCTTCGAACTACACCCTTAAGGGGTCAGAGAGAATGAAACTTACGAATAGGAAGAATTTGGCACACCAACCACTAACAGGTGATTTCCTTTCATAAAGAGCCTCCACATACTCTGTTAAAAGGGAAAAAAATGTTAATAGCTTTAGAGAATTGCATATAGCATAGAAAACTAATACCGAACAAACAAATGCAATGAAATCATGTGATCAAAAATAAAAAAAACACTCACCTTGTGATAACCTCTAGCATCTAAATCCCAGATTTTGAAACACTGAGATGAAAGGTAAATAAAACCAATTACTCATTAATATAACTCTTAAATTTAAAAATCACATGCTCAATTCAACATTCAAAAAGATTTAAAACTTTTAAACATAATAAATAGATATAATCACAAATATGCAACATATGTAAATTTTTAAAATAATATTTTGCCTTTAACCCATATTTTAATAGAATTTAATTTCAGAATAATTTATACTTTAATGCACGAATGAAGAATATTTTCATTTTGAGAGAGAAATGTTTAATTAATAGACACATTCTAGTGATAACACATAATTTTTGCTGATTAATCAAAACTAGTTTGAGGGAAACAAAGCATTCATCTCATTAAATGTGAACAAACCAGTTGACACAAATTTATGTTTAAATGAGGATTAGGAAAGCAGTGATTTATTAATTATCTGGTTACTGTTCGAATTAAAGTGTTTATGCTACAGCTATTTCAAAAGATAATGGAAAGTGGAAATTGCATTTTTCATCTATTGACTAGAAGCTAGCAATTTTGGCTATTACTTTCTGCCTTGATATGTGAATTTACAACATTGTCTTATAAATTATTTTTCACAAATATAAAAATAATTTGTAGATACCTTAGCTATTTGCAGCCATGTAGTAAAATCTCTAGGCCCATTCATTTTGATAAACATCACATAAACTTCTCCCTGTTAAAAAAAAAAAAAAAAAAAAAAAAAAAAAAAAAAAAGGAAAAAAAAAAAAGGGGGGGGGTGAGGAGTTGGGGGAGAAGAAAGAGAAACACATTAAAAATGAAATACTTTTCACAGAAATAAATTATTAAAACCATATAAATTAGTTCATTCAAATCTTGGGAAAATGATTAATTATGGTTTAATAACAAAATTTATTGAAGTTCATTTAATAATTACAAAAAATAGTGATTATATAAACTTAAAAATTAGCAGTAACTGCTGTTTATCATGGCTAAAAAAGGAAAATGTTACAGCACTCTTCAAAGTTAAAACTGGTATGTCAGTTTGCTCCTAAGAATTTTGTAAAAATTGAGTAAACCTGACCTAATAGTAATGGAAATGATTCAATTTTTTTAAGCTCAGGATTGGTAATTTTTTGAAACATGACTGTTTTTGATGGTTTAAACCATCATGTCAAAAACCTCAAATACTGCATGGAAAAAAAAAAAAAAAAAAAACCCGAACCAAACTACCAAGTGTTATTTTATTGTAAAATAGTTTGTACTTTAATATCTGCTATGAATTAATCAATTAATATTTAGAAAAATACAGCACTATAATCAACAAAATATGCTTACTTTGGTTACATCTAAAAAGGTTATTTTATTTATTGTTAAGAAGATAAAAGCATTATGCATTTTATAAGAATGTGCTTACTCATTGCATTTAAGTTCTGAAATTTTTTACTAATTCCCTTTTGAATGGAAAACTTTAATATATTGATAATTAAAGGTTCCGATTTTTATTTCTTTTATCTAAATGACTGAAATTACTATAGTATTGGCTGTTGCTTAAAGCCTTTTCAATTTAGGTATTTAGATAAAACCAAAAATAAATGTAATGTTCGTTTCCAGGAAATGTTTAGCCATACTTTTGCTTGAAATTTTTGAAAAACTGCTGAACATTATTTATATAATTACAAATACAATTATTATATTTAATACTGTATACATTAAATTTCTAAATTTTATCATATGAATGGTGTTAAAGTAATTTTTCTTAATGAGCACAACTTAGGTGTCAGCATAATTGTTGTTTTTTAATATAATTAATTTTAATTATGCATTTAGTTTAATGCAAAATATAAATATACTGCATATTAGTTTATATATTGTTCTCTTTATTTTTTGGATTAGTTTTTGATGGTTTAAACCAGTTTTTTATTCTTGTCATGTAAAAAACAAGTTTTTGACATCAAAAACCCAACCCTGTTTTAGCGTTTTTCTTAATTCTTCATATACGATTATTGCATTCGATTCTGAATTCAAATAAACAGATTTGAGTAAAAAAGAAACAAAGAAAAAAAGTAAAAGTATTTGAATTTAAAAAAAAAACGATGTTCAATGCAAACTAGAGGTGAGACAGATATACATCTTTCTTTTCAGCAGAGTTTAGACATTTAATTATATAAAATTAAAAAACTATTTTAATGTTTCGGCCTACTTTTTATTTGAGACTGATTCTGCATAATTTCAAAATGTCATAACAAATAAAATATAATAATTTACTTTTTATTTTCACCATTTGATACTTCAGTGCAGATAAAAATTGAATAAATAAATCTATATCAAAAAGAATTTTTCTTAAGTCTCAATATTTTCCATGTTGCTTTGATCAAATGCTTTGAACAGATGTGACTTGAAAAATTTCATTGTGGTTGAATAATATACCCAAAAAGTTTTGTACTAAGAACAAAAATTGCAAAAAACTTATATAACAACCTTAAAGGTTACTTGAATGGCCATTCAAATAGCCTTTATGGTGTTCTTTAACAAATTTTTTTTTTAATTTTATTTTTTGAGACACCATATTATGTATTAAAATTATGCATGAATTGAAAAAAACTATATGAAAATCCAGATCTTGGAATCTAGACACAAAAATCCGTATCTGTATCTACTGATCTTGTAGATTTAACATTTAAAGCACAATATATTTTTTAATAATTTGCTAACACCTACAATGATGAAAAATAACTAAATAAGAGTTAAAATCAACTAGTTAATATACACTCAATCTGATGCAAGACTGGGTAAGGAATACTAAAGATGTCCTTTTTTATAAGAGTTCCAATGTATTACGTAGGTTTCAGACTTTTATATTTTTATCCAAGTATACCAATTATTAGACTATGCTATGTAAGCAATGTATTTAACATACATGCATGTAACAAATAGAAAGTTATCATCAATAGTTTGATACTCAAAAAAAAAAAAAAAAAAAAAAACCAATTACAGCAATAAATTTTTATTAAATAAATTTTTTTGAAAGATACCTTAGTGTCTGGAATAAAATTTTCTTCACAGGGAGATTTACTGTGGTCTAATACAACAGCTTTTCTGGAATAACAAAAAGCACACCTCTAACATGTACACAATTTTATAAAAAATTAGCAAGAAAATGAAAATACATAAACATGAAACAATTTAAACATTAACATACTGGTGCTTTAAAGAAACTCAGATTTTTAATGCTATTGTAGCTGTTTAGTAGTAGCATGCCATGATGTACTAGGGTCACTCAAACTAGTCCCTAAATTGTTTGTGTTAAAAGACTTTTTTTTTCAGTTCATGGCTAACAGCATAAAATCATTTTGAAAAATGTAACTCTGCATAGCAAAACATCTCAATTAGCTTCATGGTTAGCTCACCACATTTCTTCCTCCCCTTCCTTTCAGATCGACTTTCTCTGGAAGAGATCCAACAGAGCAGAAGGGACTCTATGGCAAAAACAGTTCCTTTTTTTTTAAATTCTATACTAGCATACCTACTAAAGGATAGCGCACATAATGTTTAAGGAATTTTTTAACCATAATATTGTTTCAGAAACTTAACTAAACTGCCTTATTTTGTGAAATTTCACATAAATCATTGATGAGTGTTAGATAACAACAAAATCTACATGAAAAAAGTTAATATTAGGCATTTTCTGAAGATTTTTTTCTTGTTGATAAGGGCTCAGTTTCAGAAACTAGTCTTACTTTGTGGAGCATACATGGTAGAATGAGCTTATTGGTTGAAAGTAAGATGTGTCATTCTGGATTAGCAATATAAGTTAAAAGGTTTCAATTACCAAAAGAAGAATAATTATAATAAAAAAGTCCAATTTAGTTTTTCATTATAATTATCCTCTCTTAATGAAGTTTCAAAAACTGGAAATCAGCAATAGATTTTTGTTTGGGCAAATCAGATGTTTTAAAGCTTATGGAGAGTGACAATCAAAATTATTTCATGAATTTGTGTTTAACAAATTGTTATTTTGAGTATCCTTAAAAGTAATAAAAGCTTTATGTGAAAAGTCTGAATTTGCTAGCATAATAAATACTTTACTCAAAGCTGCCAACCTCCAATTGTAAAATATAGGAGCATTTTTTTCACAATATAAAAATTTATATGATGCAGTGTGAAAAGGAGAGGACGGGGTATGCAACTTCATTAAAATATATAAATAAATATTCGATTCAAACATTAGTTTCCAAATTTTAGGAAAAATTCACTTTTTTACTCTTTATTTTGATATGTAATCCCCCCCCCCTCACCCAGGGGAAAAAAAAAAAGAAGTCAAGCTACTTTATGCATGGAATAATAGTTATGAACAATACTGCAGTTGTATCAAATGAGCAAACTAGTACAAAAGAGATAGCTAGTCAATTTACTAAAAGCATGTCATAAATTAATCTTTACTGTTAAATTACTTATTCAAATTTTCATGAGTTGAATGTATGTTAACTGAAACTCTTTTTTTAAGCTTAACTTGCCAATTTCCATAATTCCCACTTAGTTCTGGAATATTGACAAATGATAAAATTGATATAGATTTTTTTACCGTCTGAATTTAGGTAGACAAAGCATTCCCTTTTGGAAAATCAGGGAACTAACTATGACAAATGGAACAGGATAAAGAGAATATTGGTCTTTTCAGCACTTGCATCAAGCAATCTCTTGCAATGAAGGCGTGAAATGCAATTTTTTTTATCAGGTGTAAACAGCTGATTCTTTTTATTTTCTTTTTTTAATCATCTATAATAAACCAGACACATTATGCATAAACAAAACCAACAGATTCATTGATTACTCACCTTAAAAGATCATGAACAACTTCTTCATAGTTGTCTTTTTTCACACTGTTAGATTAAAAAAAAGGAAAAAAATTAATCCAGTAATGAGAAAATTTATCATCAATTTTGTCAAATACAAAGCTTATTAATATCAAGATAAATGCTACTACTGATGGTGGGAAAGACTTAGATATTACCTGTCTAAATCTTTCAATTCCACATTGGGCTGAGTGTTGAAAGCATGCTTTTTAAAATAAATATCTTGGAAGAAGGAGTTCATATTCAAGCCAGAGGAACCAAAATGATATGTTCGAGACACATCAGGCACTATACACTCTCGTCCTTTTCTGATGTCTGGTAGACGCATCCACATATCCCAGTCCCAGAGCTGAAATATAAATAACCACATTTCTAAGAAATTGCTACTTCAACACATAAGCCTCTCCCTTTTTATAAGCATGTTTTAGGGGAAAATGAGTTAACAACAGTTAAAACAAGACACAAATATGGATCATTCTCAAAATCTCAAAAAATGTTACAAAATCCTGCCCCTTGTTTCAAAACTGTAGCCCAGAAAAATTTCGGTGTGTATGAGTAAAGTTTTATATTTCAATGTGATAGTTTCTTCAATACACTTCTACAAACAGGAATACAAAAATTATTTGAAAGTTTTGCTGAGGGTAAAGGTTTTGTACTCTCAACCCTTTCCCTTGGCTATGCCTTTGACTTGTTTCCAATGAATTTGAATTTTTTGATATTTTTATTGATATATACCAGAGGTTCCCAAACTGGATGCCGCGGCACCCTAGGGTGCCACGAGCATATGTCAGGGGTGCCGTGGAGATAATCAAGAAAAGTGTTTCGGTGGAGTATAATCAAATAATTTCCTCTGAACCGGCATCCCCAAGAAAGTGAGCCAAGCCGATCACTAAGTGAGCTCAAACAAAAATATTTCAGTCAAGTTCAAGACTGTCCTGTAGCCTCTCTTTTATAGGAACTCCCTGAAATGGGAGTATTGTCAAAATTCTATATCCCTTTCCCAAGAGAGTACTTTCTTGATAGTTAGCCCTATCAAAAAATAACGTAAAATGCATCCAAACTGCTTCATTCTAACCTTCATATTCATATTGCTTTAAAGGAAATCTGCCGTGAAAGTTTTTAGCCTGAAAAGGGTGCCGCAAAATGTTTTTAGCCTGACAAGGGTGCCGCGGGTAAAAAAAGTTTGGGAACCCCTGATATATACTGATGTATATTCATAAAAGCTAGTATCAAGGAGTACAAAAATATGATGAAGATCACATATCTAATTTAATAATCATTTAATTTATGTTTCTTTAATCTAATCTTTCTAAAATCAAGAATTCTAAAGTACATTTCTGTTCTCATTTTTCTGTCACTTCAGCTTTTAATTTGTATATTCGCTTCTCCTCCCCCCCCCCCCCCCCCGTTTGTATTTTTCTTAATTGTTTATTTGTCTCATCAGACCTGTGGAGCCGTTCTGGATTTAAAAAATTGATTACATGCGTCCATTTGCAATAGCAATGCATTTTTCCTTTCCCCTCTTTGGCATCCTGCTGGCAAGTTTTTATTTGCTGACCTGCATCATCTTTAAAATTATTTGCTCGCAATTCTGTCATTTTAATTTTATTGGATACAATTTTAGGGTTGCTCTGGGATTGGCGTTATTTATCTCAGCCAAGTGTTTGTTCTCTCCAATGTATAATTCTGTGCTGGTGTAATTTTTAAATCATTCCATCTTTTTATCACAGTCCTTGTAGGACATTTTTTTAAAATTTTGCTGAGCCACTACCAGCCATTGTAATAAGTTTATGCTTCAATAGTTTCTTTTAAATAAAACAGTTTTAATAATTTAAAATAACCTAGGCAGTATCAAGGAGTAAAAAAAAACTATCATTTGCAAAATAATGATCCCCCTTTTTATTCTTAATCAAGGGAAATGTATTGTCTTGTAACATAATGACATGTACTTATTTGTTAATTGATTAATAGCTGTTTTAATTTAAATATTACAGGACATTTAAGATATTTGTTTACATGCCAAATAATATGCATAAAAACTGAAATGTTGATTTTGACTTCAATTTTTCTTTTCTAACATCTGGCGTAACAGACTGAAAAATCTGTTATCTTTTTTTAAGCTAAAAATTGTGTCATCCACAGTGTGAAAATGCGACATATCATATATTAAATAATATATTTTTCTATTCAACAATGATTTAGAATGGCAATTTCAGCATTCTTTTGAGAATGACCCATCAATTTTAATTCATGCTTACAAAACTGTCAACACTTCACAATATTCTCTTAAAATAATAATAAACAAACTAATATTTGCCAATATTATTTAAGTGATTCAAACATAGACTTAAAGATTTAACTATACAAATAAATGACAGGCATTAAATTAAGTTTGCAGGGATGTTAACTCCAACACTCGATTTGGGAGCACCCCGGGAGCAGAAAAAATTTCATTTGGGAGCACCTCGGGAGCAGAAAAATTCCATTTGGGAGCAGAAAATCCATCTGGGAGCACAAAAAAAATAGTTTCCGAGAGGAAAACTAAGATTCGAGATCAGAATTAACATGATTTTGGAGCATAAAATTGAAGATTTAGGAACACAATAAATGCATACAAGAAAAGCAAAGTTTGCAAGCAAACACCATTTGCTAAAAGCAAAACACTATTTGAAAGCACTTTAGGAAAGCTCTGGAAAAAAAAAGGGTGTATACAGGCTATGCTATCAGCAACTTGGTAAAAACAATACATGGATTTACATGGACGGAAGGAATTTTTTTTTTGTGTGTGTGTGAAACTGCTCTTTTTAATGGTTTTCATATAAATGCTAAATGGAAAGAGAGTGGGAGGGAAGTATTTCTTATATACAATGGTACTTTTAATGCATGTTCGAAGGTTGTAAAAATATTAATATTTTAATGGTAGAATTAACATTTCTGCCGTTTATATCATTCTAGAATTATGTATTCAAAATTTAGTCTATTTTAAAATAAAGATTTTAATTACGGATCTATAAATGAAATTCGTAACACATTCTGAAAAATTTGCGGACGCACTTTGGCTGAACACGGGCCCAGGGGCGTCGCCCCGTCTGCCCCCTCTCGTAGAGCCTGCACACACACAAAAAGAAAAACAGTGGTGTAGTTTTAAGAAAAAAGGTTTAGGAACACTCGCAACTGAAGACTCAAAAATCATGCGTCCATCATGAAAAGTGAAGAACGCTTACTTTTGCTGACATAAGCTCGAATGAAAAAGTAGTGAGACGGCATCTCCCCGCTCATGATCTTCACGGGCTGAAAATGTCTAGCCCGGCCCGGCATTTAATCAAAATAAAAAATTCAGACCCGGTCCAGCTCGTATATTAATCATGATTTAAGGAAGGGGGGGGGGGGGAATCACAAGCCAATCGTTTGGTCTTGTCCAAATTTTAGGAGAGCAAAAATTTCCGGAAAGGCTCGATTTTGCAAGCGCAGAGGACCGTCTTTAAGAGTATACGCTTGTTCCGGTCCATTCTAGAAAATGCTGAGGTCAGCCCGTGCCTTGAATGAATCGTGCTGCAAAAGCCTGGGCCCGCACAGATCTCAACCCCCCGCGACTACACCACTGGCAGCGGATTTCCGGATTATTTTGAAATGAAATATTCTATTAATTCAGACAGCCTAGATTCTGATTTCTAAACCGGTCATGCTTCCAATTTTCATTCTTGCTACGGGCCGGGTCATAAACCGTGATTTTTTAGGGGCTGGGACGTCACCGTAATATACTGTTTTCTTTACGGACCGGTCTGGTTTAGATCAGGGGCGGCCCTGCGGTACATGACACCCACTCCACCCTGCAAACGTAGAAAAAGACGTCCCTTTTACTTTTTTCAAAATTGCTTTTATGATTTTAAGTTGGAAATCGTGCCCCTTCATAAACAAAAAACGGTGCCCGTAGCGATGATTACTTGTTTGCCTATCTGGCCGGCCCTGATTGAGGTGACTAACAAAGCCCGACTGGTCCGATCCGGGGCGGGTAGAATGGCTTCGGAATGCAGCTTTCGTACGCAGTTTAAATCTTGCTTTACTGCTAACTAGCTTTCCATACACGCTTTAAAAGATAAATGAGCGTGGCAAAAATTTAACAAAGAGGCAAAATGACGTATTCGGCGCAGACCGGTGCAAAAATTGGCTAAAAGTGCAGTTCGGCGCAATATTTGTGTTTCGGCGCACCCTGAAAGAGTCAAAATGACGTATTCGGCGCAGACCGCCGCAAAAAACGGCTAAAAGCGCAGTTCGGCACAAGAATTTGTGTTTCGGCGCAGAATTAACATCACTGAGTTTGCATATAATTAGCACTCCACAGTGTCAGATCCCACCTATGGGAAGGCGATAGGCAGCTTCCAGTTTGATGAGGCTCAGTGGGTGGATGACCCGACTTAGCTCGGGGTCCCCTAATTTTGAATTAATTCCAGATGATGGACCAACCATCTGAAATCGGCACCCCCAGAGGTAGTGTTAAACATGGAGGACATTGGAGCCATGACAGATTTTATGTGCACCAGCTCCCATTAGCATACACTGTCCCACAGCAGCCCAGCCACGAGAAAAGTTCGCCTTCTCAAGCAACTGGCTAAGTCGGGTGCTGCTTCACTTTCTGTGTTTTTATGAGAACAGAGTTTAGTGACTAGGCTACCGTGGGGTGTATAATGAATAAACAATTAAAACAAACTAAATGATATCCGTAAAAATTTGATGCTAAATAACTTGATAGTTCTAGAGAAAAATGCCTAGCGGGAAAAAATCTCATATAAACACATAGTAAGAAGCCACCTGTACTTTCGTTAATTACCTTGGTAATATTATTAAAAAATTATATATGGGTGTGTGCAATGGCAGCTTGTCATTAGGGGCCAGAGGGGCCTGGCCCAACCATAAAATCTTCATTGATTAAAATCTTTTCCTATTATGTAGCACAGTTCTTTTAATAATTTACCTTTATTGAAAAAATGCATGCATTTTTATTCTATTTTAATGCTATTCATAAAAACATTTCATAATGCTATTCATGAAAACATTTAAATAAACATCAGTTATGTTTTTTCCCTATCTAAAGCACACAGGTTATGGGCTTGAGCACCCTGAACTTAACGTCTTTCTCTGTTCACTGGATTGGCATATTTAGCATTTAGCACCAAAGCTATATTGACATGCCATTAACTTGATTTCAAAATGGCTTATTTGCAGGGTCGCATTTACACATTTTTGCGCCCTAAGTCAAAGGCCATAATTGTGCCCCGCCCCTTGAAAAATTGATCAATAGTTCCAATTTAATATGTATAATAATTCATTTTTCTCATCAACACTATATGTCACGTAAAAAAGTGTTTTATAAAGTACAGTTTTTTTTTAAAGATTGTCAGATCATTTAATTTTATCTATTATCATTTCGATAGGAAGACCCTGAATTTTACCATTTAAAGCCACGAAACAGTTCAGTTTTGTGAAACTTATGAAAAGTCATCGCAAAACAGAGGATTGCATTGTCAAACTTCGTGCACATTATGTCTTGGACACGTTAACTTTCTGCAAAACTTCGGTATCAGTTTCTGTTCTCAGCATTTTTATGGGTAACATATCAGAATCAGAATGCACTTTTTCTGGCGATCTTTTAGATGGAACTAAGAAACCAGAATGCCGTTCATTAATTGCGCGATGTTTCACCGATATATTTTGGATGAAAGAGTTAATAATGCGTTTTCAAATTTTTTAAAATTATAGACGCATTACACTCAAAGCAACACTTTTTCTCAAGCAGACATATTTACTGTTCTGTGCGTGTGTGTGGTGTGGTTCTTTTTCCAGGAACGTTCGGATATTGGAAGAGCAGAGACAGTCAGACACCTATTCGATGATAACTTACTTTGAATAATTGTTCTCTCCAGTACCCCTCCTTTCCTCAATGTGATTGTTCTGCAGCGGATCTCTTAGTTCTGCGACACATGTCGTCGACTTGGATATTGTCTGTGCTGGGGTGCTCTGCGAGCAATTCTGTGTCTGCGAGGGGGGGGGGGGGTTAATGGATCTCCACATATGGGTTTTCTATAGGTAAGAAATTGTACTAGGGAAAAAAGGAATTTTTCGGAAGCCATAAACGTGTATTTCTTCGGCAATAATCACTTAAAGTAAGTCGTTTTCGTTTCTCCTTTCCAGTCCTTTTCCTCATCCGTGATTGTTCTGCAGATGAGTTCTTTGTTCTGCGCCCTTTAGACCGCTGCGCCAGAGGCCATGGCCTAGGTTGGCCTTATGGGAAATCCGGCCCTGCTTATTTGGCACTGTCTTCAGGCTTTGCCATGGTATTTTTCTTAAAAGGAAAATGGAACTGAAAGAGGAAATTTCACCAACTGGTAGCTATTGGTGAAATTTTCTGCTCAATAGGAAAATCATTTTTAGTTGTACGATCTGATATTCTTCAGGGAGATATTTCTCTTTTATTCACAAAATGCAATGTTTAAATGCATTTCATATGTCAATATTGATTTTAAAATAAAGAGATCATTAAAAAATTATGAACAAGCAGCTTTAAAGAACATGAATACTAAAGGAAAATTAAATGTATTGAGGGAAAATGGCTTTTCAATAAGTAATAGAGTAAACTTTTTACTATTAACATAATTAGGTAAAAAACAGCCAAAGTTGTATAGTAATTTTGATGATCATTTGCATTTTGAAAAATTTTAAATACTTAAACTGTGTGCATGGGGAATAAGTTGTTCTATAAGCATTTATTTTTTAAGATTTGAACTAACACTGTTTTTTTCAGGCCCCACCACTGAAACTGGTCATGAGCCGCCATTGGGTGTGTGTATTTTTCTTTCTTCAGAAAGTTTACTTTTATATCCTTTTTTTATTTTCATAATAATGAATATTAAATAGCATTTTCTTTTTTAAAGCAGAAGGAGAGAAAAATTTTAAAAAGAACTCTTTATTCTTCAACCCAGTAAAACTTTTTGTCTTAAAAGCAGTAAAGTGAAATTTAAAAGTAACCCTAATTTAGTGAACATATAAAAATTGATTTTTAAAATTTAAAAAACAGGCAGAGGGGAGGAAGCAAAAGAAAGAAAATAGATTATCATATAAATTCTTAAAGCAAAAGAAAATTGAAAACATGAGAAAATACAAAAACAGGGATTCAGCCAAACTCTGAAATCAGTCAATGAGTCAGAATTCCAGAATGATAGTCCAATGATAGCATCCACCTAATTGGTGATTAGTTCTAACAACAATCAACTGAATATGAACATCAATCAAGTGTAGTAAGAGTTTAACGGCAAATATATTTTTAACTATGAAAGTTAGAGAAAAAGTGTAATTCTTTCAGCAATGCAACATTTATGCAGTTTTAAACAGAAATTAAGTTTTTTCATAGTAATTTAAAATGGCCAATGTGAACATAATGGCCAATGTGTACAATATGGCCAAAGACTGCAGTAGTTGCACGGGCTCATATGTGTTGAAAAGCATCTTAATTTTGAAATTCATGTTTTCAGAATATAATATAACTTGATTGTTTTATTTGGAAATGAAATGAGTTTAAAATGCTTTATGTTGTAGAAATCTGTGCACCAAAGTGTAAATTCTTTTCACAGAGCATAGAAACAAATAAAAATTAAGAACAATACCTTTTCAGGAGTTGGCCAGCGAGGTTCTAATTCTTCTTTATACAAACTTCTTTTTAAAATCCACCCCAAACCGGGCATTGTTTCGACTCTGTACAGCAAACCTGAATCTTCACTTGTATGTTCATATCCCTGAAATAGACCAAAGTTAATCAAATGGAAAATTTCTCTTCTTTTCATGTTAAAATAATAACATCAAAAGTATATTGCAGAATTGGTTACTTAAATTTTTTATTCTGAGGGATTCATGATTGTATATCATGCTCAAATTCCAAGATCCTTTTCAGAAATTAAGGCTGTAGTTTGAAGAAACAAAACCTGCTTCATGGTCTTGATACCCCAAACTACAATAAACTAATTGCACCAGGGATTAAATAAATTCAGGATGATTCTTAATCTGCATTTCAAACTTGAATAAATGAAAAAATTGTGCATAGCATGAAACTTTTTAGTGACATATTTTGCAAAATTTTTGATTTTTAAGATTTTTTTTCTGAAAGTTTCACAACTGATGCATTTTTATCGTTTATTACAGTTTGTAGTACAGATTCTGAAGAGACTTCTTAAAAATTTTTAAGTGCCTGACTTAATTTTTACTTTTGCACCAAAATCACATTTTTTTTTTTTCTTTTTTTTTCAAACTGCAGACTTAAAAATAAGTAAATAACATAATGATCTTTCTTATGGTCATTATCCTGAATTAGGGTCAAATATGAATATATATTGATGATATAAAAAGGTACATTCCAACATTTATTAATCATCAAAAATTCTTACTTGATCATTCCATGCAGATATACAGTAAATTGATTCATCCTCTTCTAGCAACCGAAGAGTTTGACTAAAGTAACTGCACATACATAAAAAGAAATGAAAATAAATGAAACAGTAGAAATCATGTAAAGCTCACAATCTGTAAAAAAAACTCGACATATTTTAAAACTAATTTCTGAAGTATGTATTCACTACATTTCAATTTTTTCTTCTCTTGCTTTTTCAACTTTTCCTATTTGAAGATAAAGTTATTAAATTATTTCCGTAAACTGCATTATTTCCATTTTAGTGTTTCATTTACAGATATCTCATTTTTTATTTTCTAGATTTTTATTTGGCATTTTGTTGACCACATGATCCTATTTTAGATGAGTTCTCAACTTTTCTATTTCCTAGTTTTCATTGCATGCTTTAAGAACACTGCTCTCAAAATTTACTGATCTAAAAAAAAAAATACAGTACATAATAAAGTTATGGGGCACACATGTCCCTTGGTCCTTAAAGGGTTAAACAAGTTATCTAATTTAAAGAAGATGCAGTAAGTTTATCTTTGGGTCATTTACTAAATATAAATGCAGAGATGTAAATATAAATGCAGATGTATGTATTTCACATAATTTTATTGATTTATTAAACAGTAACTGCTTATCTTACCAACAGAACTGATGTATTAAAAAGATTGGGGTGAAAAATCTAGGTATCAAATTGCTATCAATGTGCTGGTGCTTATAGGAGGGGGTATATATACTTGAATACTCTGCACAAGCAGTCTAGGTATCCTGCAGTGGCTCAGTTGTCAACAGAACACTGAAAATGAAAACAGCACTGATCTTGGTCAGCACTTGGGAAGGGCAACAACTTTTCACTGGACTGTTGTAGGACTGTGCACACTAAAGGGAGATGGTGTGCGTAAAATCCATCATAGCCCCAATGTCCTCCATGTTCAAGTAATATCACTGGGGGTTCCAATCCAGCTGTTGGTCTCTCATCAGGAATGGGTTCAAAGACACCCTGAACTAAGTCCGTGTTCCTCATACTGGGGATCAATTAAATGGAAACTGCTTAATTTTGGTAGTCACCATGTTGTATGGAGGATCTGGTGTATCCAGGCATCTGGGGATCCAGGCATATATCTCACTGTGGTTAGCCTTAAGGCATTAAGAGGAACAACAGCAGCAGTCTTGGTAGGGAAAAAGGAAGAAAATATTATAGATGTTCGAGTTACATTCATGGTATATGACAAGTTTCTCATATTTTATCCTGCTTTTCAATTTTTCTCATGTTTGCCTGTATGAATTTTTCCTGACATTTTTGCTATTTCTCTGACTTTCTTTGCTATTTCTCTAACCAAAATTAATTTTGCCAACTTTCACTGAGTTTCCAGGTCCAAAGAAACGCTGTATTTGCATATATTTTAAAAACTCAATCAAATTTCTACTGACTGTAATCAGAAAAGTTTTTCTTAATTAATAAAGGGAATTAGAAAAATTTAGTCACGAAATTTCTAAGAGATGCGCCTAGTTTTGAGGGCTGTGCCGTAAACTAGTTTCATCAGAAACTGAATACAAATTTTGTTGAAATTACCCAACATGCTGAAAACAAATTTGAATTTATTACTTTTTTTTTCATTCTAATTTGTAATACAAGATTGAAGAGCAGAGAAGAGAATTGATGGCAACAAAAAAGTTTATTTACTTGTGGAACACTGATATTTAATGTAAAGTAATCAATTTAATTGAAAGTTTGAATTATTTTCAAAATAATTAAAAAAATTTTAACATAGTAAGAAAAAGTACAAATTGCAACCCATAAAAACACAACTACACAGGATAATTTTACAGAATTTTTGTAGGTGTAAGGCTGTCACTTTTCATAATGTGGCAAATTATTAATAAAAACGTGTCTATCAGTTGTGCTGGGGTGAAGCAAGCTTTTTTTTTATGTATGGGCAAGAATAAAAGCTTGTGGATTTTTGTTGTTCCTTTCTTCCAGGCATATATCTCAGTTCTCTCTGATAATTCAACCCTGCTTGTAGAGGCTGTGAGTAGAAAAAGGCTATATACTAAGTTTATGCTATGTGTGATAAAATAAACAATTTCTTGTTAAATATACACAGATTTCAGTCTTTAATTGACTACAAACAACAAGTTGAATACTAGAAACTAGGGAATGCAGTCCCACACTGTTTTTCGTTTCGTGGGATTGCGCCTATTGTTGAATCCATTACTATTTCCCCAATAAAATATTTTCCATGTAAAGAATTAGATGCAGTATATGTATGTCTTCCAATACCTAGAAAATGCAATCCCGCACGGTTCTTCATTTTGCGGGATTTTGGGATTGAGATTTGTTGATTCTGTGGGATTGAGATTTCATTAAAAAAAAAATAAATTTTAATAGAGAAAAGTAGGAAAAAGTAAGATTGTAACAACTATCAAGTTTAATACTGTATCTTATTTTATAATTAATACAATACCTTACATAAATACGAAAATTATAGTCATGATATAGTCTTCCTGTGGGATCAGGACAGCATTCCCTACTACACTCCCAGTGTTTTTTGTGAATCACTGAAGAAAGTACTGCACTACGGGTGAAAAACCCCACATTTAATTCTAGTTTTAACATGTAAATACTTACCTAAAAAAATCAGGAGATACATCTAAATCTTCTTCAATTATAATTGCATATTTAGCATCCTTGAAAGAAAACAAAACAAAACTAAAGTAACTTATTACTTATCATTCATAACACTATTTAAATTAATTAGCTATTTATCCCAAGAGTTAAAACAATGTTTGTAAACTCTGCAGAACTTATTATTATATTGTCGGATCCTATATATAGATTTAAACATAAAAAAGGACAATCAGAATACATATTCAATTCTAAGTCCCCCCCCCCCCCAAATTTTAAATATGCATTTTATATATTAATTGTATATTGAAAACCTGCACATGTTGTTTTAGGGACCTAAAATGAATATCATTCCAGGGAGGGAAACTTAAATAACCAGATATTTTCTTCTTACTGTAATTTGTTTTACATCAAGTAATACGAGAAGAAGGCATGATTTAAATTTTCAATAAATTTAAATAAGTAAATAATATATAGGTTGTTGGGAAGGCTTTGAAAGGTAGAAATTTTAAGACTCCTTCAAATACTATAAAGCAAGCATCTTATTTCTGAAAAAGGAAAAAAGATGGCTTTGAAAAGGATGCAGTGCACTCTAGAAATGTTGACTGTTCACTGATAATACCAGGGATGTAGCCATGAGGAATCGACATTCCCCCAAATTTTGGATTTTTGCTAATTGCATGTCAATAAATCAATCATTTTTGTGAGAAATACTACCTGTGCCCCCCCGCCCCTTACTATGTCCCTGGATAATACTACTAAAATTTCACCTGAAGCTACTTTTAATTTTTCTCTAAGCATCATATCACTTTAAAAAGTCTATATTAATTTTTTTTTTAACAATACGTAAAAACATGCCTTGAATTTAATGATACAAAAAATATAAAACAAAACACATTTACAGGTTAAAATTGATATAATGTTTTTTAAGCAAACAGTAACTCCCAACAATTATCTAAATTAAAATGTTCAAAAATATAAATATAAAATGAATAGTATTTGAAGATATAAATATAAAAATGAATTATGCTTACAGGAAACAAATTGAATGTTGCAGTAAGACTAGCTTTATAATGTTGAGATATTCTAGCATTCTTGGCACCAATAGGAGTATGCTTTAACAGAAACATAAATAAAAATATATAAAATACAGTAAGAAACAAACCTTGAGAAATCAATGAACATTTAAAAATAGCATGTATTATGTTAAAGAAATCAGGATATCACAAATACCATATATCCCAGCGTATAACATGCACCAGTAAATTTAGACACATCTTACCATTTTCAAGCAGTTACTGCTGTATAACATGCATCATATCTTCCATAATAAAATGAATAATATTATTAGAGCATGAAATGAAATAAAACCAGAAAAAATTGCTAATTCATTTAAAAATGTAGAAGACAGTGAGATTCCCGAAAATATGAATGAGGATGAATACAATGAACTTTTCATGTTATCTGACAATGTTTTTTAGAAAATATATATTAAAAGTTTTTTTTTTAAATTGTTAAATATATCTATAAATTCAATTCAATAATTGACAATAATGATCTTTTGTAACGTAATGCACATGTTTAATGTTTATTTATAAATTTTTTATATGAGACTTTATATTTGGTGTATAACACACACACCAAAAAATAAAGTACTTTTTTTGAAGTTGAAAATGCATGTTGTATGCTGAGGTATATGGTACTAAAATTAAGTTTATATAATATCTCTATACAAGACATGAAGGGCCTTTTTCAGAATAATCCAATAATTAGATTCAATTAATGACAATATAAGTAATTGCACGAGTAAATTTTCAAAAGCAAACACTGATTTGAGTTAAATTTAATTTATTGTTTTTAATGTAAGTATGAAGAGAGAAAAATTTTTGTTCTGATTTTTATAGGAGGTAGGTGAAAATTTAGAAATAATAAATTTAACTTAACATGCATATTATTGTGATACTTTATAGAACTGCTGATAAATATATTTGCATTCTTATGGAATTTGTGGATAACTAATTTCATCCACTAAATAAAATTCTTACCTGAATACCTCTCAAGCCGAACAGTTTTGTGACTTCCAGGGGTTCCTAAATGTTAAAAAAAACAAGAATAATTCACAAACTGCAAATAAAACAAAAACAAATAGAATCTGTCTTAGCATAACGTATGCTAAAAATATCAACATTTCTTTTCCCAGTTGATTCAATATACAGGGTGTCCAGCCTTAATGTGACCCAATAGCTAATTCCCGAACCGTTCGGTTTAGATATGCACTTCCAATTTGAAAAATGTTTTTAAAAGGGTAAAGAATGTTTTTACGTGCTTTTCGAACCAAAAAACCCATTTAGAAAAAAAATACAAAAATTAAATTTTTATACGGTCCCCAGGTCCTATCACTTATATTTAGGAAAAGATGCAGTACACAAAAACAAAGTAAACACAAAAAGTTTCATTTTATTACGATAAAAACTGGCCAAGTTATGGAACTTTGAAAATCATACATTTCATTCATTTTCTTGGCCAATTTCAAGAAGCTAGTAAGGGACCGTCTCCAAAGTGAAATTAATTGGAACTCTGCGAGGAAACATTCGCTCTTGCACGTCACTCTTATGTAAATCGTTTTTAAAATTAAAAGTACACACATTACGTTAATATTACAATAACTGAGTACTTAAGAAACAAAATTTATTCTGTGTAAGAATAAAACAAAGATAAAATAAAATATTTTGGACCAAGAAAACTTTTCAAAAGCAGTTCGGCTTCAGACTGATTTGCTGCGGTACTGATCATGGCAAACGTAAAAAATCTGTTGTGTAGTCGCTTGCAATTGCATACAGTCGTATTCTAATATTACGAATTCTAGTACAGGAGAACGAGATGCATACAAATGAAGAATACTGCGAAATGGTATTGTTGTATGGGCAGTGTAATCGAAATAAGAGAGAGGCGGCAAGACTTTATGCCATTAAATTTCCCAGTCGAAGACATCTATCTTATTGTACAATTGCCCGTGCTGTTCAACGCTTGTATAGAACTGGGAGTTGTCATAGACGTATTCCCTTGTCTCGTGCCAGACCTTCAAGCTTGCGGATACCCGCTGAGGATGTTCTAGGATATGCCCTGGCTCATCCTGAAAGTAGTGTCCAGGATATTAGCAAGGCTTGTTCCTACTCAAAATCGACGGTGTGGAACATATTACATACGTATGGTGCATTTCCTTATCGTCCAGTCCTGGCGCAGAAGCTAATGCCTGGAGACCAGTTGTATAGATCTCGTTCTCCCATACTAGAATTCGTAATATTAGAATACAGCTGTATGCAATTGCAAGCGACTACACAACAGATTTTTAACGTTCGCAGGGATGTTAACTCCAACACTCGATTTGGGAGCACCCCGGGAGCAGAAAAAAATTTCATTTGGGAGCACCTCGGGAGTAGAAAAATTCCATTTGGGAGCACCTCGGGAGCACAAAAAAATAGTTTCCGAGAGGAAAACTAAGATTCGAGATCAGAATTAACATGATTTTGGAGCATAAAATTGAAGATTTAGGAACACAATAAATGCATACAAGAAAAGCAAAGTTTGCAAGCAAACACCATTTGCTAAAAGCAAAACACTATTTGAAAGCACTTTAGGAAAGCTCTGGAAAAAAAAAAGGGTGTATACAGGCTATACTATCAGCAACTTGGTAAAAACAATACATATCAGGAGTCAGCAATCTTTCTGTGGTTAAGTAATTTTTTTCCTACTCAAGAACCATGAGTATGATTTGTATGCGGCTTGCGAGCCACAGGTTGCCAATCCCTGTCCCCCTTTTTTTTTCTTTTTCAGAATCATTTAGGGAATCTTCCTCTCGAAAAAGAGAGCACAAATAAAATGAAAACTAAATTTTAAAACAAAAGCTTCTATCTCATTCTTTGGTTCTATTACAAATCACAAGTAGTACTAAATGGAGATTTTTGAAAACCTAAATATTATACCTCTTATACAACAACACGTAATTGGTAAGCAGTATCGAAAACAAAATAAATTTGATGGTTAGAATAATTAAATGTGTGTACTTTTAATAGCATATGCTTTTGTATCAGTAATTTAACCTCATCTAATATTTACATATTCATCTATAATACTTGAACACAATATACAAAGCAAATGTAAACAAAAAATATTTAATGACTGTTGAGAGAAATTAAGAATTATGGGAAGTTAAAAATTAAGATTATGAGAAATTAATAATGAGATTACAAATTAAGTATCATAAGTTATCTAGTTTTCTATTTATTCTTTTTTTTATTTTTATTAATTTCTTCTTGAGCTTTTTCATTTTCTTCTAATAGTTTTAATGTTTTTGCAAGTCTATCCTTCCCTTCCGTTAATAGAATCTGTCCACTTTCTATAACAGCCAGTGGCGGCTCGTGACCTGCTTCAGTGGTGGGGCCCGAAAAAAATAGTGCCAGTTCAAATCGGGAAAATACATATACATAGAGCAGTGGCGGATCGTTACCCATTTCAGAGGAGGGGGCTTTTTTTTTTTTTTTTTAAGCTCGAAAAGGTAAAACATATGAATCGCTTTTGTAAACAGTGTGAATACATTAAAACTTTTCGAATAACAAGTTATGAAAGGCGTATTGATTTCTCCTTTAAGTTTTTATTTAAAGACAGCAGATTTATTTTGCACCAAAAAAACATTTTCCTCCATTTTTCTTTCTCAAAAAGGTACAATATCAATTTAAAAAAAAAAAAAACAATATCAAAAAAGTATGATTTTCTTGAATACAATATTAAATTCAACAATTGCATGTGTACATGTTGAAAAACGATTTGTTCCATAATGTTTCATCTCCAAATAGCAAATCGTGCCCCTTCATAAACAAAAAACGGTGCCCGTTGCGATGATTACTTGTTTGCCTATCTGGCCGGCCCTGATTGAGGTGACTAACAAAGCCCAACTGGTCCGATCCGGGGTGGGTAGAATGGCTTCGGAATGCAGCTTTCGTACGCAGTTTGAATCTTGCTTTACTGCTAACTAGCTTTCCATACAAGCTTTAAAAGATAAATGAGCGTGGCAAAAATTTAACAAAGAGTCAAAATGACGTATTCGGCGCAGACCGGCGCAAAAATCGGCTAAAAGTGCAGTTCGGCGCAAAAATCGGCTAAAAGCGCAGTTCGGCGCAGAATTAACATCTCTGCGTTCGCCATGATCAGTATCGCAGCAAATCAGTCTGAAGCCGCAGGTAAATAAGTCTATTTTTTTTGGAACTGCTTTTGAAAAGTTTTCTTCGTCCAAAATATTTTATTTTATCTATGTTTTTTAAGTACTCAATTATTGTAATATTAACGTAATGTATGTACTTTTAAATTTAAAAACGATTTACATAAGAGTGACGTGTAAGAGCGAAAGTTTCCTGGCAGAGTTCCAATTAATTTCACTTTGGAGACGGTCACTTACTAGCTTCTTGAAATTGGCCAAGAAAATGAATGAAATGTATGATTTTCAAAGTTCCATAACTTGGCCAGTTTTTATCGTAATAAAATGAAACTTTTTGTGTTTACTTTGTTTTTGTGTACTGCATCTTTTCCTAAATATAAGTGATAGGACCTGCGGACCGTATAAAAATTTAATTTTTGTAATTTTTTTCTAAATGGGTTTTTTGGTTCGAAAAGCACGTAAAAACATTCTTTACCCTTTTTAAAACATTTTTTAAATTGGAAGTGCATATCTAAACCGAACGGTTCGGGAATTAGCTATTGGGTCACATTAAGGCTGGACACCCTGTATAATAGTGTTATTAACACTAGAGCTGAAGCAAACCGCATGTATTCGGTACTAAGATACGGATAATCACTCAGACTCGAAGTAACGAATTGTTACTTTTTCGGTTGATATCGTTACTACTCGATCCGAAGATGTTTCGGATCGAGCAGCTTCGAACTTCGAATACAGACTGCCAGGCGAGGCGTTATTTGTTACTGGGGTTACTGGATATCGGATCGCGGTTTCAATGGGGAAAATGACTTTCGAGTTTGCATTTCGGATCGACCAGGTTCGAACTTCGAACGGGAGAAAATGAATTTCGGTATTTGAGTAATAGTATGTTCCTTTCCGTTACTAGATACCGGAAGTATTATGGATTCTCGCTGTTGGGAGGGAAAAATCAGTTTCGGTATTTGAGGAGTAGTATGTTCTGGTTGCAATTCGTTTGTGCCGCGCCGAATGGAATCGTTTTGATGAGGTTTGGAAGAATCCGTATGTTTCGTTACAGTTATGGAGATGGAATAGTATCTGCTGCTCTATTGATATGGGTCGTACAATGGGGGGATACGATCCGGTGTATAGTATGTTATTATGCGCAGTTGAACTCTTTTTTTGCGGGGGGGGGGGGGGGGGTGTTCTTATAATTGTAGAGGAGCAATACATATAAGAGAAGCACGTTAGTAAGGGGTGCTAATTTTGGGCTTTCTAACATTTTAGTACTAAATAGTGGTGCAATCAGAATTCTTTCTTTCAGGGTGGTTCCGAAGCAGGATTGCGAACTTAACTTTTTCTTTTTTTTTTCATATTCTCATTTAATTTTGTAGTGTGATTATTTTATTATTTTTACTATTCTTATAAATTTGTAAAACTATTTTGCTATGCTTACGTCTTTTATTTCATATTCACATTGTAAATATTTCGAAACATTGCCACTGATTTTTGGTAAACTGATTTGTTTTACAATCTTTATGGGTATTTCCAAAAATTTTATGTCAATCTCTTAAATATTTATTTTTATTGTTCCTCTTTTCAGTATAATCTAGCAAATAATACGCTCATAGATGGCTGCACTAGCAGTATCAAACTACTACTGGCAAATTCATAGTAAATTTTATAATTCTAGTGGTTGATGTTATGTATTTCATCTACACATTCAGTTTTATACTTTTTGAAATGTTAAATAAATTTTCTGTTTCTTCTAATGTCTGATTTTAATGTACTTTGTATTGGTACTATTAGAATACATATCTGTAATCCCTTAGATTCCTTGGTATTCGGATGCGTATGATACTATTCTATTAGTAGTAACGAAAGTAACGAGTAACGAATACTTAGTAACGAATAGTGAACATCTAAGTAACAAATACATACGGATACTCATTTTGTCGTTACTTTTACAGCACTAATTAACACCAAATTATGCATAGCATCTTCATTACGTTTGAGCATGGGTGTCTGGAGAGTATTTTTCAGGTCGGGGGGCAAAGATTACTTCAATTTATGGTTACCATTGTATGGTTAAATGGATTTTTGTATGCTTAAACAGCATACAAAAATCCTGGGGTGGGGATGGGGGGTACAAGACTCCCTTCTGGCCCTATGCTACAGACGCCCATGTATATGAACTACTTACACTACCCTAACACTTAATGATGTAAACAGTGATCATTTTTAATACAGTTTCAAGATATTTAAAGGTGTCGATATGGGGGAAAATTTAATCTGTTATCTGTCTTTAAATTCATTTATTTCAGTGCAATTTGAAATGCTACACACAGTATACTATTATTATTATTATCCTTCTGATGTATTTATATTAGATTAATTATACTTGGTATTAAAGACAGCAAAAATCCCTACAAGTAGCAACATCAGTTATTAACAGTTTACAAACATAGTATAGATGAAGTGATTTAAGTCAAATTAAATTTTATGATGATACTATTTAAGTATATAAATGTATCATAATGGGAAATAGCTCTGTATATATAACAAAATACTTTACCTCAAAATAACCATCTATAAATACTGTAATCATCTCTGGATTGCAGCCATGAGCAGACAATAGTGACCGTAACATTCTATAAGAGTAAATTATACATGAGACAAAAGGCACTTTATAAGTTTCACTTATAATCTCACATGCTAAGTAATACTTATATGCAATTAATATACTTTAGAAATAAAATTTAAATTGTACAATTTTTTAGAAACCATTAACCCTCCAAGCGGCTGAGACGTAAAATTCCGTCATCTGTAAACGTTGTTCAAAGCGGCTGAGACATAATTTTCTGCTCCTTCTTTTCTGCTTCGAAAGCGGCTGTGACATAAAATCCCGTTACTGCGTACCCCCACTCGCCAAAACACCTGTGACACTTAGATTGATGGGTTCCAAAGGAGGGGAGAGAGCACAATGGCCAAGACACGCCTACGATACTTTAATTGCAGCTTTCAGCCCCCCAGAAAATTATTTACAGATGTGGTGATCATACCTTTTCTAACTAAAGAAGAGAGAGGCCGAATGATTTCGGTATTTTTTCAGACAAGTAATCGTTTGAACCGGAGTCCCTTCTAAGCATGTCGGCCTAGAGCCCACGAGCAGCTAATCGGCCGTAATCCCACAAACCAAACCAAACCCTTCTAAGCATGGTCGGGCACGGGAAATAAGTTTGAATATTTCGTAGTTTTCAAAGATCTCCAGGATACTTTTTCATTTACAATAATTTTAAATGTTTAATGAAAATAAGAAATTTTGAGTAAATATTTTACTTCTTTCAAATTTTACCTGAAAAGGAAAAGCTGTTGCCTCGAATACAACAAAACAGTTGGCATATAAAAAAAAAAAAAACATATTTTATTAGAAGAGACCGATTTAACATATATGGAGTCTTGGGCACACATGCTTACGGATGAAGAGGGGCTTTAAAGAAATGTAGTGCATATTATTATTTAAATTAATATAAATTTACATGCCATAAAACACTCCTGTATAAATATTAACTCTCTAATTATCCTATTATATAGTTACGCTGATCCGTGATTCACTCTCTAACAAATCCGGTCCCGCCACTTCCAAACAGAACTTTTACCGTCATTAATCCAATCAGATTAAAAAGTTACTGTGTAAAACTTTAATGAAATTCATACAGTTCGTGCGATCGGCTTGAAAAATTTCATAATTATGTAAAAAATATATATATAAACGATCTGCACTATTTTAAAAATCTGAAAATCCACCTTCTCTCTCATTTTTAAACGATTTTCAGCTTTATTTTATTGCGCATTTAATCGCGTTAAGTTTCCAGTAAAATAAAATCAAACGTCAATAACAGAGCTTGATCCGTGATTAACGGTGTTATTCGAAAAAATCATGTGATTTTGGTACATAATTACAAATAAACTAATTATGCCAGGCACTTCAAAATTTTGAAACTGTCTCTTTACAAGCTGTATTACATACTGCGAAGATAGGTCAATCTGTATCAGTTTCAAAACTTTTAGAAAAAATTCTTAAAAATCGGAAATTTTCGCAAAGCGCGTCACTCTTCGAAAAATCTTGCAGCTCAGATCCATGTTTAAGAATTTTTCTGAAAATTCCACAAAAGCCACAGCGTTTTCGCTTATCGTAGTGTGTAAAACATCTTATGAAGAACCATCTGGTATTTTTTGGAGACCATGGTGCTATTAGTTTCTTTCAATTTGTGTAACAAGACTAAAAACAGAGTTCTTTTTTTTCGAAGAACAGCCTTAAGTCCGTGATTAAATTACAAGACAGTCGGAACACGTATTCAACTTCCCTCACTATTTTTAGGAGAGTCCAATGTCACTTAGGTTAAAATGTTTATCTTACATTTCATTGTTTACATCAATAATACTATAAGGACGTTTTGGCAACCAACTATGTTTCAAGAATATTATTTTTCCCATTCCAATTTTAATGAACTAACGCATTATGTAGTAGTTATCTGGTGTTATAAAATAAAGTAAAGACAACTTCTACATAATGCGTTAGTTCATTAAAATTGGAATGATAAAAATAATATTCTTGAAACATTAGAAGCCAAAAAGTCCTTATAGTATTTTTCATGAAAACAATGAAATGTAAGGTAAATATTTAATCAAAGTGACATTGGGCCCTCCTAAAAATAGTGAGGAAAGTTGAGTATGTGTCCAGACTGTATTGCTGTAAACTAGGCCTCAGTTATTGATGTTTGAGTTTGATTTTACTGGAAAATTAACACGATTAAATGCGCGATCAAATTTATCAGTAAAGCTCTATTCCGTCCTAAAGATTAAAACAAAATTAAAATAACTAGTTGAAAAGAACAGTTGTCTAAGATAAAATAAAATTAAATCCCAGTTGGATTCAGTGGTGATGATTCCCCTTCTATGATCTGTGGGCCTCCCACCATGGCCCAGTACACAAGGGGCTGAAAATGGTAGATGACTGAAGAGTAAAAGTCTAGAGTTCTGGGCTACCGCGCGGCTGTCGATCTAACGGTCTGGGGTTTCGGGCGGTTTCGCTGGATGTCTATCGTGAATACGCGGAAGAACACCTGAAAAAGTCCTCCGACCAAGGCATTCCGACTTGGCAGATACCCTGAGTGCAGGCTTGCAATAAATGCACTACACTACTCTCTATGATCTGTGAGGTTTCCCTGCTCACCTAGGTCTTTGAATAATCTGCCGGTTTAGCGGAGTGTTCAAAGATCCACGCTAAGAAATTACACATGTAAGAGAAGAGGAATCTTCTCAAAATCGCCTTTTCAGTAATGAATGATGAGAGCAACCATCCTAAACCTGGTTTCAGACGATAAGTATTATTTAATCAAAATTTTAAATTTAAAAAGATCCATTTTTCTTACAAAATTTCTCGCATATTGCCTCCTGCCGTTGAAACTTTTCAGGATCCTCCACTGTCTTAGTTTTACCCTAACTACAACATCTTTCCAGAAAAATTAACTTCCCACAATGAACTGCAAAATTTTTGTTTGTTGTTTTTGTGTTATGTGTGTGTGTGTGTCAGTTCATTTATGTAAATATGTATACATGGTAGAAAAACTTTTCAACCTGTAAAGAATTAAAGAAATTGTTACCTAAAGAAATACACAGAAATAGAGCAATTTGTATAAAGCCAAAATTTTTATCTTAGATTTCGAAGCATTTAAATTTATACCGGCTCACATGGAAATCGTCAGTTTGTCATCGATTTATTATTTTATCAATGCTGCTTTTAATTGAACAATACGAATTTTAATTTCTATTTTATTCTATATTAGCTGATGTACCCGCTCATCACACGGGAATAGAGATTACTTTAACAATTGGTTAAACTAAGCTGCCAAATAGGCGAAAAAGTAAATAAGTAAAATTTCCAATTACCTAAATTAAAAAAGAAAGATTAATTTTAGTGTAATTGTTTGAAATATGAAGTTCAAATCGAAGAGATGTTGCAAATCAAAGCCATGATATATAAACACATGGAGAGAGAGGTGGGGATTTTCGTTTGATTATTTTGAGAAATCGCAAAATTATTAAATGTTTAATTTGAATTTCGAGTAATTTATTTTTACATATACATAACATGTTATAACTAGCTGCGTATCAGTTCTTCACGACGAAGAAAGTAATGATTTTTTTTTTTACACATGCATTTTAAATTAATCCAGCTATACGAAACTGAAAAAAATGCAGAAAACTTTTACTCGAACCTAGCGTTATGGATATTAAAATATGCTGTCATAGCTAGCTCAATTGTCACACGATGACCCAAAACTATATTGGCAGTGTTAACGATCGGGTGACAACCCTTTCTTCTTTCAATACACATAAATTAGAAAAATGTTTTAGTTAATTAAGTAATTTTATTTTTCCTATTCATCCTAAAATAAATTTTTAAGGAGTCGTAATAGCCTAGTGTGCAGAAAGTGAAAGGATTAGTTTTCACATCTCGCAGGGTCGGCCGAAGGGGGGTGCGAATGTAGGCGATCGCTTAAGGCCCCGCGCTTATAGAGGCCCCGCTCCTGGGCCATTTTATTGCTATCTCATAAGACATGATAGAGAAGAGGCCCCGCTCTTGCGCTTCGCCTGGGGTCCCGCACGCCCCTCGGGCCGTCGCTGCATCTCGGCTGATCAAAATCCGCTATATGTACATGGCGCAAACGTGAACGATAAATCTGTGGGTCCGCAGCTCCTCTAGCTGTATATAGGCTGGTATACGGATGAGAGTTGCGGATCCGGAAATAACATCCTTTTGGGTGATGCCCTACACTAAAAAAATTTTTGTGGATTACTAAGAAATCTCTTTGAAACAAAGATGCTATAACTTTTCTTAGTATTGCTGCTAAATAAAGTCATGTAAATCAATTGGCAAACATGGCTTTATTTAGTAGTAATACTAAGAAAAGTTATGGCATCATACTAAAAAAATCTGGAGTGCCTCCACTCGACTTTCTGAAGACTTACGATTAGATCATTACCAAGCATTTCAATAAATTTTAATCGATGAATAATTCAAACATATATACCAAATTGAAACTCAATTGAATGCACCATTTAAACGCTAGCACACTTTCAGGACTTTCTCCCCATACACTATAATGTTAAATAAATCTTTGTCGTAGCCCTGTAGAAAAACTATAAGTACTATATACACCAAAATCAGTACCGGTCTTGCGACGGTGGTTTATAACATGTATGCCCAATTTGAGCTCAATCGAATGATCCGTTTAGAAGCTATCGTGTTCACTCACACACACACACACACACACACACACACACACACACACACACACACACACACACACACACACACACACACACACACACACACACACACACACACACACACGCACACATACACACACACACATACATACATATATCTCGTAAAAACAGCATAAATGAATTCAGAAGACCTCAAAACGTGTAAATACATCAAAGTCTCGAAGTCGAATTTTTTCATGATTACAATACTTTCCTTACATTGTGCATGTTCGGAAAGTAACAAGTAATGGAATCATTGTTTCCTAGAGATTTCTTGGTAATCAACTGATTTTTTTTTTTTTTAAGAGTGATAAATTGTAGGGAAAAAAAGATTCTCCACGCTCTAGACGATCCCCAAGTCTGGCATAATAGCTATAAATCAGTCCCGTACTGCTAAGCTGTCAGTAATCGGCTTATTTAAAAAAAAAAAAAAAAAAAAAAAAAAAAAAAAAAATCAAATTATTAAGCAGAAAGGCTTAATTTAAAATGCAGACTTTTTCTAAGAAGGAAAGCGTTCCAAATGAGTTAAAAGGTTAACTCTACCAAATTATACGTCATAATCTAAATAGGTTTGCAAATTTTTGCGATTTTAAATCGTTTGAAATAGCTTCTCGAAATTATTAAACTTCTACTTCTTTTAAGAATATTAAAACGAATAAATTGTTTTCGCCTTAATAAAGCATTGATATAAGGATTAATATATATTAAGCATTTCAGTGGTCCAATTCCGAAGGATTTTTTTTTTTTTTTGGATTACATGTGGGAATGGCGCCAGTTGTACGTCATACATTTAAAATTGACAAAAATTTGTACTCATGTTTTTTTAACCATTACCGTTGACAAATTAACAGTGCTTCGCTTTTGATTACTCCCTCTAACTGCATAAAGATGCGCAAAATGATAGAGAGAAGACGTAGGCGACCTTAAAATTTTGAAAATCCACCCGTTTCCCCAAAAATACTAAAATTCAGAGCCTTATTATCGCATGGGAAAATCGGGACTTTGTAAAGGGCCCCCAATTTCAAATGTTCTGAAATAGTCTTCTTTTATATCAATTTTTTTTGAAAAATAAAAAAAAATTCACGGATGGGGCCCCCAAAATTCATCAATGTCCGGGGCCCCTGTTGGTCATAATCAGGCCCTGCTTAAATTTAGCAATTTAAGTCGCTAAAATTATTAAATATAGATAATTTAAATTGAATTAAATTCATTTAATTCAATTTAAGTCAATGCGCCAGTGGGTCCTAATCTTGCGCGCAAAACTTGGTATAAGGGCTGAGCATTCAAATAATACAATATATTCACATGAAAACGATCCAAAAGAATTACTTTCAATAAACTTCTGCCGCAAGAATTTATGAAACTTCGAATTTCAGTCAAAATGGAAAATTTTCAGATTTTGGTCTTATAAATCTAAAAGCGCATTCAACTTGCGTCAACTATACAAGCATTTTTTTATAAGTGCTAGTACATGTCTTTCAAAGGACTCCTCTTTTGCCTTAGCAACTTGAAGGCGCAAGCTATGGTTAAGCCTTAAAAATGACAAAAAATAAAATAAAGAAAGAAAGAAAGAAAATGTGTGTTTTTGTGACCTTCAGTGACTTTGCGTCGATAACCTGCCACAGATTTCTCATATATTTCATGAAGTTCTATCGTCTAACATTATAGATGTGAAATAAATATCATGGCAAGTTGTTCCCGCAAAGAGTTTTTGACCACAGCATTTTCTATGTCTGAGAGAAACGCCCACTTTTGTGTGCTGCACGGACTTTTTTACAGGCCCTTAGCCAAAGGGGTGCCAGGTGGGGCTGAGCCCCATCCCCCTTAGAAAATTTCACATAAAAAAAGTTTAATGCAGATGCTTTGAAAAAATTTTGTATATAAGGTAAAGTTATCAAAGTTTTATATCAAAGTTTTATATATCAAAGTTTTATATATACAAAGTTTTTCTTTGTAATACTCTGTCAGTTTTGTTTTGTGTTCTCATCTTCCAAATATGATCTTGACAACTTTAAATCCATTCTGTTTAAGCCAAGGAACTTTTACTTCTTGGAAGCCGTTTGGACTTTTCAGAATTTATTTAATTATAAACTTATGCTATAATTTAATGAAGAGAAATATAGATAAAAATGTTATCATTCAAAAAAATATAGGATGCCACCCCACTTAAGTTAGGGTGCCCCCCCCCCCCTGAATAGAAAATCTGGCTACGGGTCTGCTTTTTTAGTGGGCCATAAAAAATGAACAACTCACTTTGAGACAAAATATTCTGGATTTGCTACATTAATAAGATAAATAACAACTGGGAATTTTTTGGTAAAAATTTCAGATGGCATGAATCCTAGGTGTGTTACTTTCTCAGATTCGTGTTCTTAATTTTTCTTGGAATTTTTTCGCATATGCAGAACATAAATAAAGGTCTTTAAAAACGTTTATTATCTAACAAAGATTAATATAGATATTTCATTTAACAAATTTACTAAACAATTCCTTTAAATGAAACATCGAAGAATTTTTAATTTTTATTTTTCTCGTACGCTTGAGATAATTTAAATGAAAGCTTTATTACCCTACACTCAAGTACATTATACTCTCTCTCTCTCTCTCTTTTTTAACTGTCATATTTTTTTTTGCATTACAACTTCAAAAATGATCGAGTGAAAGCCAAATTTCCTATTTCTCTTTCCTAACTAACTATATAAACTTTTACGAAAAAATGCACAGTTCGAAAAAAATATAAGAAATAATAATAATTATATGGAACACTTTGCACATTTTATGAAGGACAGCGTCTTATATAAGGTTCAGGTAAATGAGATATATCTGACATTGGACACTTTATTGAAAATATGTACACGGGGTCTTATCGCATGAGCAAATCGGGGCTGTGTCCAGGGCCTCATCTTGAAAGGGGCCCATTAGATATATTATTTTTCGTTCATTATCAAAGCTTTATAAAGAAATTTTTCAAATAAAAAGTATAGTAAAAAGATAATCACTAATTTTGCTATTTTTAGAGCACAAGCGTCACTCTCACTACCTGCTCATTATGAGAGGGGACAAAAAACAAATATCTCTTTTTCCAATCTTCATCAGACAAAAATCTGGCTCTTGGTGAGTGTACATGTAAGCCACCGAGAAAAGAGCTTTGGTTTCCTATAACGTTGCGTAGATTCCCGAGTATTTAGGGGGGAAAGAGGTGAGGGAGACCAGTTGGTCAGATTCACCGGACATGTGCTCCTACAATACAAAGTAATTTATCAGGCGGTAGGTAGGCTGTCACGTCGGCAGTTTGTTAATTACCTTGTTCCCCACGCCTTCCATGCGGAAATGGGGGGAAGCAGGTTTTTCTTGTGCATTTTCGAGAGATACAGATCCCATACACTGGAACTTTTTTGAAGTTATCACTTGGCAAACTCCAGGCCGCTCGGAGGGTTAAAATCTACCTCTCACTTTGCAGTATTTTAAACTAATATTCTTGGAGAAATGGTAGTAATTATTTTCTTTTTTGATTAAATATTTCACATTAGATTAACAATTTAAAAAAATTGTAGAAAAAAAGTTATATTATCTTTTTTTGAATGCATAAAACCACAATGCTTATGCATATTTCAAGGACACTGTTAAAGGGAAACTTAGGGAGTCATGCTTCCTTCATGTCCAAAATTTGGATTTTAGTTAAAAAATTATAATAATCAAGCCTTCAAATGAGGAGTTTTTTCTTTATTATCTTTTGGACTCTCTCATCATCTTTTTTGACTTTTTTAAAATCTCTATACAAAGAAAATATCTCTATGCATATTAGATGTGAATTTTGTAGAGCATCACTGCTCTATATGCAGAACATAATTTCAAAGAAACCAATTTACCTGTATAAGTAATGAGGTCTATTGCTTGCAATTATAGCTACAGGAACATCTCTTACTCTGTTATTTTGAATCTAAATAAATAAATAAATAAAAATTATTACATCATTAGAACAATCAATGATCAAATGTTGTCATTATTAGAAGATATATTTTGTTCATGTGTCAAATAGCTTTTATTTCAAAATTATTGTACACATAAACTTAATTATTTAATCTAAGTTTCTTAACCTTTTTCTTCTCATGGGCTTTTAATCTCAGATTTTTACACTAAGAATTTATTATCAACAAACAATGTTTAAATTATTATTTTTTAAAAACTTTTTAAATAGTAGAATTAACAAATTTATATCTTGCTGATTAGTGCAATATAAGTCACCAACAAAGATACTAAAAATTCAAGACAAATTAATCAAATTAAATAAACAAATAAAATTAAAAGTTGGCAGGGAAAGAATGTAATTTCAGAATAACACAGCAAACTTTTATTTTGAATGCCAATTTAGATATCACTGCATAATAATAAAGTAGCACTGACAGTATTAAAAAGTGTGCCTGAAAGGGATTTGAGGGTCGAGGGTGAGGAAATAAAGGACCATAGGGAGCTTAAATTCTGCAGATTCAAAACACTGCTACAGCCTTGGTGAAGCCACAGTTTGGGAAATGATTTTCAGATAATTATTTCTATATCTGCCACCATCTCTCATTATAGTTTAGTAATTCATTTTTTAAAACCCTCATCTCAATGTTTTAAATAAACAATGATAATAAGAATTATTGTTTTTTTGAGAGATAGTCAACTAAATGGCTTTGTAAACTAAATTACAAGTAAATGGAATTTTACTTGTAATGCATTTTTTTAAAACCAATTGATTTCTAAGTGTGAAAGTATTGATAAAAGTAGGAGTATGGACTAAAGTAGGTTACAGTTTTGTTTTGAAATGTGAATTATAACTTTAAATTTGCTAAATATGTTTTTTTTAATCATGGAATTTTATTATTAATAAGGAATGTACTTTATGTTATTGAAAATAAATTTTTAAAAATCAAGCTACAAATTATATTTAACAAGAATGCAATTTTGCAGCTGCTTATGCTAAATTTTTAAACACAGCAAAGCAATTTTAATCTGAGTATTCCAAACATTATAGTTCCTCAGAACACATTTTCTGAATTTTTAAAAACATATTAATAAAATACACTTGTGCAATTTTTAAGATGTCTCAAGAAATTGTTACTAAAAAACCCATACCTCTTTTGGCGCAAAAGATAAAGGTGCAGGATCTACACAGCTACAAACGCTTCCATACCCCTCAATATGGTTACAAAATCCTCGTCTTCGACTGTTTTCTTCATTGTCTGGCCAATCACATTCACTCTCTAAAATTCAAAGAAATTTCATTTTTAAACAAATTCAGTCTGTTTATACACAACATATTTTGAGTCACACGTACACCTTTTCAGTAAATCACATAACATTATAATACAATAAAACATGCCAAAAAGAAGTTTGAATCAACAACAAAGTATACAGAGAATCCCCAAAATATATGTAAGCTAAAGAACATAAAAAGGATTCAGAATAACACAGCAATACAGGTTCAAAAACATTGCTTTCATACACTGGTTAATAATCACTCCACAAAGGTGTTGAAGTATTACTAAAATTACCTTATCAAATTTTACAACAAATGGTTTGTTCTCTGATAATTACAGCACTCAAAATGAAATATTATTTATAATGGTCAATTTTAATTTGTTGTTTTATGAAAAAAGTATCGAATTTTGGTAAAGCACAGTAGCAAATTTCATAAACACTTCAATGGTGTTTGTAGTAAGATTATTAAACAGTGTATGAAAACAACATTTTTGACACCACATTGTTCTGTGATTATGAATAATTTTTATGTTCCCTATTGCCCTAAAAATTTTGTTGCTACATTTTTGGGACATCCTGAATATTTGGTACTGGATATATAAATATATTAAGGTGGGGGAAAGGGTGTGCAAAATTTTGTAACATTTAAACTTTATTAATACTTAAAATATTTTCTTGACTTTAATGACATAATAGATACTATGGAAAACTCCATTTTATGAACTTTTTCATGTCTTTGCATTTCACAGAAGCAAGGAAAATAATTTATCCATTTCTTCTGATTTTAGTTACAAGATGGAGATCATATATTACTACATAGCATCCATGAAAAACAAAATAAGAAAAAAATACAATAACACTGGCAGTAATAATGGTAATTAAAAAAAAATCACCTTCAACAGGGACTAAAGGTACTTCAACCCGCAATAATACTGGAGCCCCCCAGCTGTTAAATTCAGGACTTTTACTGTAATTTTCACCATAGAGCTTTCCTATAAAAAGTAAAAGAATTAATACAGAAGAAAACATAACAAACTTACAAAAAACCTGTTTCACAGCTTAGTCAATAAATTTTTATCCATATTTTTAATATAAATTTAATTTTTTGAAACATGAAATTAACTTATAAACCATCTCCCTTTAATCCGCAACCCTATAATCTACAAATGCCTATAATCTGCCATACATTTTACATGTAAACAAATAATTTTGCATTTCAGTTTTTCTACATAGACTCTGAAAGACTGATGAAACTTTCATGGAAATAAAAAGACCAGAAAAAGAGGTTCCACTGAAATATTAGCCTATTTATACAGTAGAATCTCGGTACAACGATATCCTCCATAACGATAATTCTCTCTATTACGATATTTTTTCATAGTCCTGGCTGAATTCCCTTTAGATTAATGTAAAACAGTTCTCTGTATTACGATATCCTTTAAAACGATAATTCTCTCTACAACGATGGTAATAATCATCCCTTACATCACAATAATTCTCTCTACTACGATATATTTTTTTTCTACGATGCATCAGAAGCCCAACTCATGCACACACATTGAAAGCTACACAAAGAAAGTCGAGGTAAAATGTGGTTGGAACGGGTTGGACCACGCCTCTGCCAAAGAACGTCTTCTAAGTTTCGTTTTGCTGATGTAACACTATGGTAATGAGAAAGTGCATTTCTCGTAAGGTGGAAGGACAGTTGGCATTTCCTGGATGACACATCTTTGATTCCTATCCCCCCTCTTTAAAAAATGGTCAAGGATTCCTTTCACCGGAACTGATATAGAAAACGATACGTTCTTTTGTCTGAACTTGAGTAAGAATTTTAACCTTCGATAAATCCTATCGAGGTCGATTATTACACGAGGATATTTTAAATTATTTATGAGTTTTGTTTACTTTGAAGTTTGTTTAGTGAAAATCGAAAGCAAATGGCTAAAAGAAAACAAATATCTATCGAAGTGAAATTCAACATCATAAAAGATTTTGATAAAGGCATGAAGCAAGCTGAGGTTTGCAGACAATACGACTGTTGCCAATTTCTGATTTCTTTACACAGAATTCAAAATAAATAAGGATAAATTAATGGGTATGTATTTTCAATTAATATCTAATACATTTAAAAAAACGATTTTGCGGCATTCAGGTATTATTTATTTAGACATTATATATTTGTTATTCAAATATGCTATAAATATTTATAAGCTATATCGCCGCTAGAATCCCTGGCGAGGCGGCAAGGGTGTTTAACTAAAATTTGCGAGTGTTGTGAAAATTACTGAAAACTATAAACATGTTTTTCTCCTTTCATTTATTATATATTACTTGCGAGGGTGTGCTGAATGAAAACAGAACACTTTCTGGTGACACCGCAGGGTATGGGATATATGAAGAACAAAAATCTTTTCGTTCCAATATCGATTCTCTCTATAACGATAATTCTCTTTACAACGATATATTATTTTGACCCCCAAAATATCGTTATAGAGGGATTTCACTGTATTAACTAGAATAATCATTGTGGAAATCCACTATTTGTACTGATACATGGAAAGGCATGGGATTAGATTTTCATTCAGTATAATTTTGCATTACTCTAGAGAAGTATCTGTTATGGCAGAATATATGGGCAGAAACAAACTGGTAAATACAATTAAATACTTTTAATAAACACACAAAAAATAAACTAGTGTCTCCAAGCACAAAAAAATACATACCTATTAATAAGCTGCTAGACAAAATTGTCAAATGTTATTAAATAACTAAAACATGTAGCCTTTTGAATTGATAAAAAAAAGGTTTTACATTATTTTTCATATATTATTACAAAATAACTCTTATGACCAGTTTGGTTTCAGTTCTGTCAAATTATATGTGCACTGTTGCCAATATTTTTTAGAAAAATACACATCCCCCCCCCCCCCGTGTAAACCAAATGACCTATAATCTGCGAAATTCTATAATCCGCACAACCCTTAGTCCCAACCTGTGCGGATTAGAGGGAGTGTCTTGTATCTTCGGTAATAAAAGTGCAAACACAGTTGAGAGAGCAGGTTTTTCATGACCTCTGTTCAAACACAAATCTGTGTGAAAAGCTGTTCAAATAAAAATATGGTCTAAGCCAGGAGTATTTCTTGAATACGTTGGCAGCCACAGCCATGAGGATTGGGATTGCCCCAGCACCCCGTGGACTACTGCGGACCTCTGAGCAGACTGCAACACCAACGAGCAGTGGTTGGTCAAATTTCAAGGTGCCATGGCTGCCAAGATTTAACAAAATTAAAAAGGAACACAACTAAGGCTCAAAACGGTATCCCAACTGGATGCTCCCTTTCAAGTACATATACATATAAAATGCTGACACAGCATCTACATCAATGAGATCCAATATCTTTGTCTATTGTGTTTTTGTCTTTGAGTTATTTTCATGTACTTTTATCATTTCTTGTGAGTTCCTGATTGGCTTCTTGATGTTTATAGGTAACTTTACTATTTTCTGAATGAACTGATATTAGTATTACTCGGTATTTTTATAAATACTAATATTTAAATTATAATAATTCTTGAATAACTTGTAAAATTGATAATTTACACTCCCACAGTTTTATAAAAATACTAAATGGGGAAGGGGGGGGGGGAGACACCAGAGATTTCATGGAATAATTAACAAGCAAAATATGATTTATCAGAGAAGATTTAGTCTGTTAAACTGAAGTAGTACCTCCTTTTTGTGTGGCCATGGCCCACATATCCCTCCATCCAATGACATGAGCTTTTTTACTGCCTAGTCTTTTTAATAATTCCCTTGCAGGTTGTTTCATTTGGAATGTCCCTTCATCCTGAAATTAAAAAAATATTAATATTAAAACCAGCTAATAAAATATTTAAACAATTTTACATTTTCTGGAGAGAAAAATCATGTACTCATACTGAGACTGAAGCACATTTTTCAAAACTGAAACTAAAATATATAAACAAGAGTCAAGGACAGATTAAAAGGGGGGGGGGCAGAGCCCCCCCTCCCCCAAGAAAAAAGAAATTAATGTAAAAGATCCTTTTTTACTTCTATAAAATGGATGTATATGTCAATCTTCTAACAAACCACCCCCACTGACAGACTAAAAATGAAAGTTTGCTGATTTTTGGATATTTTTATGATATTCCCTGATATTTTCATTTTCCCAGATCGATAAAGTACCCTGATTTTCAATATGTGTTGCCACCCTGGTATTGCATTCCATATTAATTACTTTTTGCATGATGGATGTCATGTACTTATATTCGTCATCCTTTGTGGTAAATTTTGCACTACCACATATATAAGTAGTACTCGTCTGGAATAAGATACAAAAATACCTTGAATACACAATTTAAGATAAAGACTGCAAAGAACATTTAAAGGGAAGTGAAATATATATATATATATATATATATATATATATATATATAAGTCCTTCAAGCATTTACATGTCAATCTCAACTCTGTCCTTCAAGTCTGTTTTTCTAGTCATCCTGTATTATACACACATGAGTGTAAGAAGGTTTTGGTTCTTTGCAATTCCACTCCAGAGAAGTTTAAATAAATCATACAGGGTAAAGAAAAGACCAGACCATAAAAATAAATAAAACTTTAGTGGCAAAAAGTATCAAATAACAGTATACTTTAATGGTAAAAATGAGAATCCTTCCATCTGAAACCATGTTGAGGAACAGAGACATTGCTTCATCTTCATGAGGTGAATATGTATCAAACATGCGCTGAGCCATTACACTGCCCTGTAATTCAAAGTGTTTACTCAGATTTAAGGACAGGTAATATTAAATTACAGTTAAATGAGCATATTTAAGATTTACTAATTTACTTACTGTAGCTTGATTAAGGACTAGTACGTGAATTCCTCTTCCCTTGTTATCTTCAGCATCTTCCAAAATCTGAAATAATTATTAAATACATCATATTGTTGCATGCAAGTTTTTTTATAACACCTTTTAGTTATCTCATCAGGCAGACAGAAATAACCTTTTGTAGCTTGATGCTTTTATAACTTTCATGTACTTGAAAACAGAATGTGCAGTGACACAATCTATGGCTTATTAATAACACAGTAGGATTCCAACTACAATTTGGATCCTCATCAGAAGATGGAGGACTTCTGAATATTAGAATTCTTTATAAATTGCTAGGACTGCCAAGAGGACTTTTGGAACCACAGACTTTGCATGCATACCATGCGTACATTATGGTCTTTAATGGTGTGCTGGGTAATTGAACATACAACTTTCTGATTATTAGTCTGATGCATTCATCACATAGCCCAGCTTGATACTTATATCCAGTGATGCACACTCCAATGTTGCAAATTTCAGAGGAACCAGAATGGCAGCATCAAGATTCGTGCACCTGATACTACATAGCAGAGGTGATAAATTTTCATCAACAGCACGATAAAATTAGAATTATTTTAAAGCACAATTGAGTTCTTTCTTATATATGAATAGAAAAGAGAAAAAATAAAGCATGAATATTAAAGCTTAGTTTATGTGCTTAAATATGCTTTCACCCCCCTCCCCCCCAATTACGATTACTGCAATACTCTACTTGATGCTGCTTTTTTTTTTTTTTCAGAGCCCTGGGAATTTTAGGAAGATGCAGTTTGACAGTAATATTCTAACTGAGACAGAAGCCCTCACAAACTAAGAAATGGTTTTAATTGTGTTTAATTAATAAAAACTATAAAAACTGTACCTAAAAACCTTTTTGGGCTAAATTTCAAAATTAACTTATTTCAGAAAATGGGATTAGGTTCTTGACATCATCTTTCAACTATCTTTCTCTAACCATCTAGAAATCTGATTCATAAAAGTCTTGGTAAAAATAAAATAATAATAAAGAACTATTATATACTTACAGTAGTACCATCAACAGAAACAGAAACTTTAGATTGACTTGAAAGAACTTCTACAGTTAATGTCTTAGGCAAACTTTCTTGCAGGCGAAAACTATTGTAGCGTTTTTTCACTACCCCCAAATCCATCAGCATCTCCTATTCAAGTTAAGATAACATGAGTAATTTTGAGCATTAAAAGAAACATTTTTTTCTATATATAAAAGAATTTTTTTAAATTAATTAATTTATTTTATTTTTTTCTTTACAATGCAAAACATATAAAATGATTATTGAGGACAAAATTATTAAAAAGTCTACAAAATTATAAAATTTTATGCAAAGCTATTGGAATTTATGAATGGTTTAACACAAACTTTAAAACCATTTTCATTAGTTTTCCAGACGATTATATTTGTCAATAGATTTTGATAATCTTAACAAATTTTGTTTTACTTTTATGGGTGAAATGACAGTTTGTATCAGTTTACAAAGGAGTGAATTGAACATGTTATTAAAAGAATCGTACCACTTAAGTATCAAACATTAAATTTACACTTATTAAATAAGCTCAGTTTATGAAAGCTGAGTAAATTTAGAAGTAAATTTATTTTATCAATAATAAGAAATAACTTAATAATGTTATACTCTAATAAAAAATAAATACATATAAGAGGTGGCGCTGCTACAGAAGAAGTGTGCATTCACTAAAAAAGGATATCCAAATGATTTGCTTTTAAAACAAAAGAAAACCTGAAAAAGTCATTCTGTCAATTGAAACCCCACTTTACAAAAGAATAAAATTAAAGACAAACCTAAAGAAGGTGCATCTTCTTGTAGTTTTCGACTTGTGTCCAAGATGAAGAGAATGTTTATAACTACAGTAATCATTAGAACAACTAAAAGCAGGAACTGTAAAAGACATAAAAATTCATAAGCTTCATGATCCAGTGACTAAGGTTACTGTTAATTACATGCAAAGAACATAAATCAACCTTTTGTGAGTCAAACGTACAATAATCATAATAATAATCAGTCCATTACAAAAAGTCCACTAAATTTAATATTTTTCTATTAAAAAAATACTGAAATAAATTAAGTTAATACAGGGATCATGCTGACACACTACAGTGCATATTTCAGTGTTTTTTTTTTTGGTTTATTTGAAATTTTAAGGAACCAAAATGAGCTTGTTAACAAAGTTATATGAAAAGGCAAGCAAATATTGAACTTACATAATAGTTTTTTAAACTACTAGGGGCCAAGGCCCCCAGACTCGCTACGCTCGCTTTTCGTATGAGGCATTCGGCCCCTAATAAGGCTTATTCGTAAAAAATACATAATTTCAACAGACAAAACCCGAAGATTGGATCAGATAGAATGTTACTGAGCTACACATTGCTTGGTTCTTGCAGTTTCATTGGTACATAAAAATTTAAACTTCACACTACAGTAGATCCCCTCCCCCTCATAACACAGAAGATATTTTGTTATGGGAATCCGTGTTGTACGGGTCCTGAGCTATACTCCACCTGGAGTGCGGACTCCACTTATAATCGCTGGAAAAATTATTTGTACTTCTCAGAAACACAATGATATTTAATGTTGCCATTCAAAAGTTATATAAATTAGGAGCTAAAGCATAATAAAATCAGAACATCTGTTTCAGCTGTATTTTAATAATGCAAAACCTATTGGACACCTTGCGAATTTGCCACCCATGGCGATTTTTCATTATTTGGCGACTTGCGTACATGTAAAGTTAATAAAAGCTACGGAACAGATAGGATAGCTTGCCACCAATGGCGACTTTTCATTATTTGGTGATTTACACATGCTCACAACCTATAATTACTGTTCATTTAAGGTTACCGGAAAACTGTTATCCACATTTTCATTTACATAATCGTTTGCAGATTGGCGTCAGGCCCGGACTGGCCAGGTCGGCTGGTCGGCGATCGCCGACGGGGACTCAAGGGGGCACCCAAGCTGGATATACTACTTTATAATGAGATTAATTTTATATAGTAATTGGATTATTTTTCTCAATAATCTTACATCTTTACACAGTGGCGCAGCAGAGGACCCCAGGAACCCCACAGCTCAACCGGGCTCCGAAGAGTCAGGGGCCCCAAAAGCTCTAAAATAATTAAATGTGGTTTTTAGGCAAGTTGGACTAAATTCCAAATATTACATATTCTAATAATCTGTTCGCTCTAAATTGATCAGTAAGGGGCCCCTTTTCAATCTCTAGCCGAGGGCCCCCAAAGGAGCCAGTCCGGGCCTGATTGGCATACTTAGCACCACGAATTATACCATCTCGTCGCGCTAGCAAATATCCAAAGTGTACTGTAACTGCTATAATGGCACAGTTAAACGCCACCAAATATTTCTACTGGTAGCAAATAATCCAGCTGGACCGAACCGGCTTTAAAATAATCTGCATTTTAATTATTTTTCATTTTCAAGATATTAGTTATTCTGTTTTGGAAAAACGGATAATCGCTAATTCTAAGCTTCTGTTGTGTAAGCGGACTTACTATTTGAAAACTGTCAACTTTGTGTAACACATTTTGAGTTACTTATTTCGGTACTTACGTATTATTCCGGCGGGTCATTCTTGCCAAACTATTTTTCTGTCAAATGAGTTGCTAAACTATTGCCAATCGTATTGAAAACCATTAATAATTTCATATGCCCGGCATTTCTCTTGGCAAAAAAATTGCGCGTCTTGGTGGACCTCCAGGATAATACGTAAGTATCCTTATTTCATATACTTTTTAATTTGGCGTAAAATGGGCGTAATTCTAACTCATGTTTGTAAATTTCACGCGATTCTAGATACAGTAAAGCACCATTTATACATTTCTCATTTATACGTCGTTTTCATGTATTCCCGTTTCATTCCTATTCAATTGCTTATAAAAATACTTCGTTTATACGACGCGCGATATCGTTTTCCACCTTCCGAAAAATTCGGAAATTTTCTGTCTCTGCTATTATTTTCCCCTTCGGTTGATAACTCAAATAATCGGTTTTGGAGGGTTGACAATCCGCATTCTTTGGCTGGTGGAAAACTAACAATGAGAGGACATTTAGGGGACAGCTCAAAAAACTGGTCTGTCCGGCTCTGAAATCATTGCTTATGAGTCACGTGATTTAAGAAGATTTGGTAACAGATTCCTTCTCGGAGGAGGAGAAAAACCAAATTAGGTCCACACAATTGGCCCCTTAGCGCACACTTGAGGCGATAAAATTTACTGAGGATGAAGGGTGAGCCCGGGGTCCCCGGGAGAGGAGGTCCCCCGGAGCAGGGCTCACCCTTGCGGCGGCTCCGGTGAGCCCCGATGTCCACTAATTCTCACCAGTTAACAAATGGGGGTTTGTCGACAAGGTTGGCAGCTTTTTTATGGAATCCTGTAACCTCCTCTTCCACACGTTGTAATTTCAGAACCCCTGATAGAGGCATCATTTTTGAGCTTCAGTCCACATTTTATCTGTATTTTTGTCCTGCTTATTTCTTTAAAACATAAAATGTCTCGAAAACGTAAAGCACTCTCGCTGAAAAATAAAATTCAAATTTTAAAGGAATTTGACTGCAGAGAGTATAAGGATGTGCCAGCAGAAAAAGTTGATGAATGGTTTAAAAATTTGCCAAACAAAATTGATGGGTACAAGAAAGGGATATTTACAATGTTGATGAAAGTGGCCTCTTTTATCATCTCATGCCTACAAGAACTCTCGCTTTTAAAGGTGACAACTGCAATGGTGGAAAGAATTCTAAAGCCTCACAGTTTTACTATGTACAAATGCTGATGGTAGTGATAAGAGGACTCCTCTCGTCATAGGGAAATCACGAAAACCAAGATGTTTTAACAACGCTAAAACATTGCTACTGTGTTATGAAGCCAACACCAAAGCTTGGATGACTACTACAATTTTTACTGAGTGGCTCAAAAAAATGGATAAGGAAATGAAAAAACAAAATTTTGCTCTTTATGGATCAGTGTACTGCCCATTCCCAAGACACTCATTTTTTGGAAAATATAAAAGTGGTTTTCTTCCCAGCAAATTGTACGAGCAAACTGCAAGCCCTAGACCTCGGACTTATAAAAAACTTCAAAGTGTCCTACAGAAAGAGGTTCATTCAACATGCTCTCCAAAACATCACAACAGGAAATATCCCCGGAAAGATAAACGTACTTCAGGCAATAAATATGATTTCCCTAGTATGGAATCGCGTCAAATCTGAAACAATCAAGAATTGTTTTATTAAAGGAGGGTTTCTAGACCCCAAATTAGATGAATGTAATAATAATGATGAAAATGATAGCGATGATGAAACTGTGATCATGAATGAAGAGGACTGGAATTGTTTGAGAGCAGAGATTACTTTCAAGGAGTATGTTAACTGTGATATTGATGTCATGACTTCGGAATTATGCACAGTTGATGATTTAATAAATGACAAATTATTGGTTGCTAATTTAAGTGACGATGAAGAAGAATGTGAAGAAGTGAGTCCACCTTCATTTAAAGACGCAATCGACTCCATTGAAAAGCTTAGAACTTACTTTTGTCATCAGAATACGAGTGAAAAGACTTTTCATGAACTGAATTCGATTCATAATGCTCTAATAGATACTCAAAAACAATCAGCACGTCAGACGACGATCAAAGATTATTTTTTTAATTCAACATCTGAATGCACATAAATCTCATCATAATTGATTGATTAATTGAATTAATATTCAAGATGTAGTCTAATAAAGGTATGATTTGTTTCATTTTTTATAATAAATGTGTTACTATTTTAAAATTATTTATTATTTTCAGAATCAAAATATTATGAAGATTTTTATTAATAGTACTTTAAAAATACATTGAAATTACTATATTTACATATAAATTTGCAATAGTAGCGTTACACCTGTATTAATCTAAGTTGTTTATTATTGTTTCATTTATACGTCGTTTTACGTTAGTCCCTTGAAAGACGTATAAACGGTGCTTTACTGTACTTGGAAACGCTTTGTTGCAAAGGAATGAATGATTTTATGCCGAATCTGGCAACCATTATGTTTATTTTTTCAGTTTTTTATTAATATCTTCTAAAATAATTCGATTTTCGAAATTTAAGTCAGCTTAGCAGGTTCCTTGGAATTTTTCGAATCTGTGGACACCTTAGTCGAAACCCAAATCTCCACGGTTTAGGAGGAGATAAGCCAACCAGCTTTGACAGCGCCAGCGGCCTTTACCCTTTTTTAGAATAAAGAGATACCCAAATTAAATTTTCATGCTGTTCTGGAGACTCGCGGAATCTTTTCGCAATTGAAAGATTTTGTTTTGTGTACACAGCTATTCTCATGTCCATGCAAACGATTTATTTGTGAAAAAAAAAAAAAAAAAAAAAAAAAAATGATAATAAACTGTGTAATCTGAAAAAGCTTTTTAAAACGAATTTAAATCCCAATTGTATGACGTCATATTCACTTGAAAAGAGTAATTTTGTCACGCAAATGATTTACTTTTTTGACTCTCGGAAATAAAATGGTGCTCAAAATAGCGAAAAATCGCTTAAAAAGGAGGGAACGGGTGGATTTTCAAATTTTTAAAGAAGCGCAGATTGTTTTCTATATTTTTATACATGATCATGAAAATTTTCAAGCGGATCGTGCAAACGGTGAAGAAGTTATTAGGCTTTTTGTGTTAGCTTTGTAAATTTCATACGATTCTAGATACTTCGAAACGCTTTGTTGCAAAGGAATGAATGATTTTATGCCAAATCTGGCAACCATTCTGTTTATTTTTTCAGTTTTTTATTAATATCTTCTAAAATAATTTGATTTTCGAAATTTAAGTCAGCTTAGCAGGTTCCTCGGAATTTTTCGAATCTGTGGGCACCTTAGTCGAAACTCAAATCCCCACGGTTTAGGAGGAGATAGGTCCATAAGCTATTGACAGCTGCCTTTACTTTTTTTTTTTTAGAATAGAGAGAAATTATAGAAAAAGCAAGTATAATATGATATCTAGTAACTTGATTATTTTATTTGTATAAAGATGTTCTTATGATTGAAAAATATTAATCAGTCCATTACAAAAAGTTCACTAAATTTAATATTTTTCTATTTTAAAAAGCAATTGTTTAAAATAACTTAGTACTTATTAATTTAAAATGAGGAATTTTGGTCATGTATAAAAATAATCAATTAAAAGTGATGTTTAATTAGATCTGCTACAATTAATATATGTTTTAACCTAGTCAGAATAACAAAAGTATTTACTCATATTGGGAGGGGGGAAAATTACAAGAAATACAATTAACTATTTTGGTGAAATAACAATTAGTAGACTATAAAAGAGTCCTTTACAGAGATGTACACAGAAGGAAGAAGGGGGCTGTAAATTTGTAGAAAAGGTATTGGTTGTAAAGTATCTGATATTTACAAGTTTATGTATATATATTCTTTCATTACATGAGATTAACGTGTGTATTAGGGATGTGTTTGAGTTCATTTTTTAAAGCAAAGCCCAAGGACTTATAAAATTGAGTCCACCCAGCCCTGAAATTTAAGTTAATAAATGAAAGACAATTCTTTTATTGCTGGAATAGTTTTGCCAATGCAAATGATACTGTGAATGAAATGCAGTTAAAACACCCAATGTTTTTTCTGTTTCTCCAGAGACTGAAATGATACATACTTATTAATACAAACATGTCTGATCTCATGACAAACTATGCAATAAACCATCAATCTGAAATATAGGAAGAGTTTTAGTACTTACTAGGTGCTCTTGTTCCTCTATTTTCTTTTATTAAATACTAATTCATCAAAAAACCCTATCATTTTAAAGAAATTCATCTACAAGAAATAAATGAGAAATTTCTAATGAGCCCCAGTCTGAGTAGTATAACAGCGAGTTAGAGAATCCGAGCCTAGTTTGAGCTCTTGCTGAGCCTCTCTCATCTCTGGCCAGTGATATTCAAGCTTTTTGGTAATGCAATCCTACTTTCTATATCAAAGTTCCAGTCTTTTTTTTTTTTTTTTTTTTATTATTTAGTTTTCAAATGTAATCATTTATAAGAATTTACTGACAGTGTGCTTGAGTAATTAAAAAAAAAAAAAAAAAAAAAAAAAAGGCTCAAAAGAAATGTGTTTAAAAGATGAAATAATTTAAAATAACATACATAAAAGGTACTTATCAATCTGAACATGTGTTTCAGGCAAAAACTTTTCGACCCAAACACGAGTCCAGATTGATAAGCATAACTGCCAACCTATGAAAATTAACATTAGTAAAACTAAGTTTATTTGTTGTTACTAATAACTTGTACTCTTGTTAAAGTTTATTTCTGGTCAAAACATTTTTTTTTTTTTTTGTGTGTGTGTGGAGGGGGGTTAAACAATTAAATTTAAAATAGGAACCAGTTTTTATTCTTACGGTATTGGAGCTTTTACTGAAAGAATACTAAAGAAAAAATATTTACTCACAAAAAGGTTGAAAAAAGTTTGAATTGAAAATTAATTCTTATTCAAAGAAGATTTTTTTAAATAGGTTTATTGGTAAAAAATTAAATTTAAATTCAAAATAGGAATCAATTTTTACTCTTATGACATTGGACATATAGAAACATGTGTTGAAGGGAAAATACATATTCTCTAGATGGATAGAAGAAGATTACTAATTGAAAAAAATTGAGAACTTCGAAAATCGTCAAACAATCAGTAAAATTACTAGTCCTATATGTATATCAGTAAATTAACACCAAAAGTGTTATTTTACAAAGTTTTAACTACTTCAATGTGCTTGAGTCTTTAAAGTGTGTTAAAATGTTTTAACTAAATTTAATAAGGTAATCTATTATAGTAAAATATTATACGAGGGACTATTATAGTATATATTAAACGAGAAATCTTTGTATGTTTGTTTGTTTGAAAACAACTCTAACGATTTTCTTTAAATTTCGTACTTGGGGGTTTTAAGGGTCCAGGAAATGATTGTGCTAGGTCACGCGATAGAAAAAACACTCTGAAACGCTTAAAATGTAAAATCTGCATTTTGAATGGTAGGGCCATCTATTGATCATTTGGGAAACATAGTTGATGCGACTTTGTAAAATGAACACTTAAATAACTTGCGTGGATTAAAAAATAGATGTCACCAATGCTTATAGTAGAAATTAATATCACAAACAAACAAAATAAATGGAACTCGATTTCCAGCACACAGACAAATAAATATTTTAATCGCTATATATTACATCTTTCAGCTACATAACTTTTTTAGAATAAAAAAAAAAGTTCTTTTTATTTAAAACTGCCGTCCTGGCAACCAGCAAAAGAAAAAGAAAAAACCAATCCCGGTTGCCATTCCGCAAGCACAAAAAGTGTTATGGGAAAGGAGGATGCAACATTCACAACAACAGTGTGTATGTGTTCTTTTGATGGCATAAAATTAAATAATTTAATTATTCGTAAATCAGAAGACAAACACTGCACACTCATTGATTATCATGCATACTCCAAACAGTATTTAAAATGGTGAGTATAGTTGGAATATGCTTGGCGAAGATTGTAAAAGAGTTTTGGTAGACGATTTTAAGATAGATTTTGAAATCAAAGACGAGTTTTAGGAAAAATACAGCACACTCATAAATAATGATACACTTACCAACTTAATAAGGAAAAAAAATAGGGACGACGCATGGATTATGATACGCTTTTAATATATAGCATTTTAGTGCATTTTTTAAATATGAAAGTGTTTCAGATTTTAATTTTTTTTCCATTTCTAATTTTGCCAGGGATTAGATTGTGTTGAGTAGTATTATTAAACTGTAGAGAGTAAAGCTTGTAGTAGCAACAATTACAATGGGCGCAAGACACTCAGAATACTTAATCTTTACCCACTTAAAATAAATAACTTCATATTCAATTTTTATTATGTACTGAAATTGGAATTGCATACTCTGCAAAAACTCTTCACATTCGAAACATTTTATTTGGTAAGAGCATCCTCCCTTATATGTGCTTAATGCTTAGAAATCCTCCCAGTGCTTAGTGCTTAGAAAACTATTTTATTTTTGAAAAAAAAAAGTTAAACTGGGTAATTTAGACAAACTATTTTAAATGAATTGGAATCGTAATTTTCCCTTCAAAGCCTGACAATCGTGACTTCAGTATGACGTCAGTGTCACTTGCAACACCTAATTTTGACACATAAATGATAAGTTTTTTTTTTAACCCACGAAAATAAAATGGAGCTGAAAATAGCGAAAAATTGCTTAAAAATCAGGGAAGGTTGGATTTTTAGATTTTAGAAATATTGCATATTTTTAAAAATAATTATGAAAATTTCCAGTACAAGCCCACCAAGAGTGTGAATTTTACGTTTTTAGATAATAACTTTTTAATCTGTTTGGATTAATGATGGTACAAGTTTTGTTTTTGAGTAGTTGAACCAAAATTGTGAGCAAATGAGTGCATCTGCCAAAACTTGTTGAGATTAGACTTGTTGAGATTAGAACAAACTCATTCATTTGTTTCATCCTACTCAAAATCCTGATCCTGGATTTGAACATCCTCAATATGAACAGATATATTTCTTAAATAATCAGGATGCTGTTAGTGAATGCATGAACAATCTCCATTGTACCAGCCAAGATCTTTGCTAATATCCTCACAGATGCACTATTTGCTACAAAAGGAAAGAAGGCACCTTACGTTAAACTACTTTTTGCTCAACCCTGATGGCACCGACCTTCGAATACTTAGCATCCCTCTTCAAAATAAAGTATATGCCATAGTAACATGGAATGCCAACCAAAGCTTCCTGATAATGAATTACTGATCCAACAGTGATGTAAATCTTTGGTAATCATGAAGATTATTGATACTTGTCGGGCCATTTACGCACTCATTATTTTACGCTTAAGGCACTTTCAGATCCTGAGCATGGCTTGGCAGCCAGGTACTGATATAGGAATAATTCATCAAATTACATATAGCTAGACACACAATAACATGGAATATTTTATAGAATAAATTAATTTTTGCTGCATCCCTCCCATTTGTTTTTTCTTTGCCAGCAACTTTGATTTCTGATTTCAAAGGGGCTTTTAAAGCTATTTGAATTCAAGTTAAAATACAAACTTGTCTAAATTACACAAGAATGTCTAAAAAACAAAGAAAATTTATCAAGCATTGAACTTAACCTAAAGCAACATATTTACACAAATTTATGTAACTTGTTGCAAAACTGAGTGTTTTAATCACTTTATTTTTAAAACTAAAGGAAGTATTAAAAAATATCAACCTAATAAAATGCTTTTATGCATCTTAGAAAATTTTGTATTGTAAAAACACCCCCCCCCTAACAAAAAAAAAAACAAAAAACAAAAAACAAGTAAATTGTATCATACACGACATTTGATTAAATTAGTCAATTGATCTAAACCAGGATTTAATCTGGTTTTATTTCTGTCTTTTAACAGACATTTTAGTAATGTTTTTTAGTTCTTCAAACAGTTTTATGACATAAAAATAAATCAGGACTTCCATAAAAATGCAACTGGAATTTAGTCAATCTTAATACAAACAAACCTGAAACAATTTGGAGAGCAACCTTCGAGGAGGCACTTGTCTGAGATACATTGGCGTGAATATGGCAGCCGGAGCCCGTTTTGGTACAAGTGGTTGTACACGGGGGTTTGACTTCCAGCTGTCCATAGCTGTCATAATAGCAAAGCATGTGAACTAACAACAGAATCACAGGACACAGCGTAGGGTGAGCTGATTATGTAGCCTTCTCAAACAGTAGGCTACCTCTTGCACTATGATGGTCATTTTCTAAAAAGGAAAAGAGACATTAAATAGTATAATATAATAAAAATAATAATGAGTGTTTTTAAATAATATACGTATATATTTATATATAAACATAATATATTTAATTTTATTATATGTAATTTAAAAATAAATTGCTAAAATAACCTTAAAACAGTAGAAAAAAAATGCTTTAAATAACATCTTTATTTTTTATTTGTTATTGGCAGATAGTAATAATAGCTAGACTTTTTTTTTGGGGGGGGGGGAGAGGCTAATTTATGAAAAAAGCTTTTTTTTTTTTTTTTTTTTACCCACACAAAGTAACAATGCAGCCTTTGACAATGCTTTTTTCTTTAGGGGGGGAGGAGAAGACCGCTAGACCCCCCCCCCCCCGCCACTGACTTCACATAAAATAATATAAAAATACCAGTTGAAATGTCCACAAAATTCAACAGAATTTGCTATAATGTAGCACAATTTCAATTATCTTCTTAAAACACTTACAAAATACATTTTGGTTTAACATATACTTTAAAAACTAAAATGCAAGTTTGCAGTAGCTTACAAGTTGTATAGTATAAACAAATGCTAGCGCAAGGATGCAAAAGCAAACTTCGGCTGTTGTCAATTGATAAATAGTCTAATTCTATTGTTTACGATAATGCTTACTTTTAACTGACTTTGGAAAAACATTTATAGAAATATTGTATAAAAACAATAAAATACAAAAAGAGTATTTTCAAGTCTACCAAATCTAGAAATAGCATCAACAATAAAAATTAACAATAGAGAGTTTATTCCTATTAAAAACACGCAACTATTACTTAATATGCTGATAAAAATTATTACTTCAATTAACTAAAAATTAAACTAGTTATTTTAATTAATATTGATATATCTCAGCATGCTATTCTTCGGCGGTCTATTTACGAAAAATATTTAATCAGTTGAGCAATAGATGGCGTTATATGATTCGTTTTCAATACAGTTTGATTCATTCCATAACAACAAGAGATCCCCGTGATTCATTCGCTGATAATTCATTCGTCCTTTATAGTTCAGTTGTTGCAGTTAGTAGCGGATCCAGAATTTTTTTTTGGGAGGGGCTAAATTTTAAACAAAGCTTATTTCACTCAACAAAATGTACAGCAAAGTAAAATTTTAGTCTAAAGTAATGTAATACTTTTTCGGAGGGGCTAAGTTATATAAAAAGATCCTTTTATCTACTTAAAGTGTATAATGAAGCAGAATGTTACCCTTTAGAGCTAGGCTTGCCAGATTTTCTACGAAACTTCGCGTAAATACGGGTTAGGATCCCTTAGAAAGTCCACCACGGAGGGAAATCTCCACCCCTCGGTCCAGGTTCCTGGCCGTAACACTACATTTACATCTTCCCCTCAAGGGTACACACTTTAGGCGGGTATTTGGAGTGTTTTAGAGAGGATAGTTTATTCTCAATGCTATGAATAAATGGTTACTGATTAAGAACCTGAACAAGGGGTATTAATAAATGACACAAATATATAAATTTAAACATTTATTTCTTATATGTTAATATTTATAAGTTGCTTAAGTAAAAAGAAACACTTTGAATGAGGAATAAAAATTTGAACAATACTTATTAGCACACCACCACTCTTCGATAGTTTTCACTTTTTATACAGTACAATGAAACAAATGACAAAGTAATTATCCTTAAAAATCCTTCACAGTTAATTATTTTTAGACTTTTTTGGTCTTCTATAATCAAATTTAATTTTTACCGGGACACCGGGATTTTGTCTGCAAACCGGGACGTCTGGCAAGCGTACCTTTAGCAATCTCTTTTGCGGGGAGGGGGGGGGCTGAATCCTCCTAGCCCCTCCCCTGGAATCCGCCGTGTAGTCTTCATTTCGCCGAATAGACCTTTTGACCCTACTTTTTGACAGTCCCCACTTCGCTCTCCTGCGGAGTGAGGGATCCTGTAAAAATTACTTCTCTGTTATCAGTCTTTCGAAATATCTAAAAACGGATCGGATGGGGACAGAGTCCCCTCTCGTTCGAAGCAGAACTTTCCCCTCCCCCCCCCCTTGCAATGAAAAACTCCTCTCGGGAAGTTCTTGTCTGTCGTGCCCCCATGCACGTGTTGGGAAATCTTGACCTGTGACCTCCAGCTACATCCTACATGGTCAGAGGGAAAAGTCCAGTGGTAAAAAAATAGTTCTCAATCCAGTGAATGAGAGTACTATTATAATACTAAAATCAGTGACGTATATAGATTCGCTTATAACGTTCCAAAGTTACGGTTTATTTAAAATCTCATTGTTAATGGCGTAAATATAAAATTTTTGAACTGGCCATTTTTTAATGATTGTTTTAAAATTTCGGGAGGTGCCCGGCCGCCCTCGGCCCGTGACTTGATTCGCTTATAACGCTCCAAAGTAGCGGTTTAAAAAAAATCTCATTGTTAATGGCGTTAATATTAATTTTTTAAACTGGCAGTTTTTTAATGATTGTTTCACAGTTTCGGGAGGGGTCCGGCCCCCCTGGGAACACTCGTTAAGTACGCCACTGACACTAATTATGGATTTACTTGTCAAATTAATTCAAATTTAAATAAATATCAGAATACTGTGATAAATTATAGATGGAATAAATTTTCATTTTTAAGGACAATTACATTTTATAAAGTGTTATTAAAAATAAAAATTTTACAATAAAACTTTGAAGAGCATAAAAGAAATGTCACTTTGTAATTATTTGAAGGTTGTGTGTGTGTGATTAAGGCAAACCTGCGCGAGGGGTATCTGCCTAAGATGAGAGATGCCTTGGTAGGAGGACTTTCTAAGGGGTTCTAACGCGTATTCACGTTACATATGGAGAAAACCTGCCAAAACTCCAGACCGTTAGATCGACGACCGCGCGATGGGACCGGAACCCAGAACCTTCACACTTCGGCCGTCTACCTCAACCATTTTCAGTGATATAACCATTGTGCCATGGTGAGGCTAATTATTTGAAGGAGTGGCGTAAAACTGATAACTTTCTGAAACTTTCATAAATAATTGTTTTAAAGTCTAAGCTTTGAAAAACAAACTTGGCCAGAAAAAAATGTGATTTTAAGTTCAAAATACATTTATTTTAATATTAGTAAAATTGAAAGAAAAAAAATTTACTAAATTAAAAATAATAGATCCCCCTACCTCAATTTAACTCCCAATTTCCCAAAGAAAATTTTTATTTTGTGCTTGACAAAGGCAAAACTTGAAATTTTTGCACTTCTACCTCATCAGGGAGCTTAGCTGGAGGTTTTAAACAGATATTTATACGGAAGAGGAGGTATAGCTGCCTAAAGATCTCCATTTATCATTGTAGCAATAGATAATCTACCTTATTTAGAAGATACAAAAATCTTTTTAGGGAAGCCCTCCCAATAAAATTAAGTCTAATCCCTACAATACAACGCAAAAAAAAAAAAAAAAAGCGCCCAATATCCAGTTATATACCATCTTCACATGCATTACAAAACAAATTTATGTCAATCTATAATAATAAAAGTCTGGAGTGACTCCACTCGACTTTCCGAACACTTGATACCAAGCGTTTAAATAAATTTCACTCAATTCAATCAGATCTAGTGTTCAGGCACTAGAGCACTTAAAATGATTTGAGTGTAAAGGCCGCAATCTATAAGAATACTTTTTTGTAGCTCTGCAAAAAACTGTACTGCGTGAACTCGCTAAAATTTAAGCAATATGTAAGACAGTGACCTATAACATGCGTACCTAATTGGATGTCAATCGAATAAACCATTTGGACACTAGCTCACTTTAAATGATTGCTTCCTTAAGCCGTAATATATAAAATTTACCTCTTGCAAGTCTGTGAGCAAACTATTAGCTCCAAACATACAAAAATCTATGCAGATCATGAGACCGTCGTACTATACATACCCAATTTGAGCTCAACCGAATGCAGCATAGACACTAGCGCACTTTCAGGAATTTCTGTACATGGGCCGTAATGTAAAAGAACACCAATTTGTTGCCCTGTCAAAAAACTATAAGTCCTATACACAGCAAAATCTATACATGCTGTGTGACGATGACCTACAATATACATACCCAATTTGAACTTCTTCGAATGCTCCCTTTTCGACACTAGCTCATTTTAAACGATTTGCTTCTATAGGCCGTAATGTATAAGAATTATTTTTTGCAATCACGTGAACAAACTAGTGTTGCAGAAAACTCTGCTACATTCTTGGGTTCGTTGCTCTAAAATCCAGTATGTGTAGAAAGTTCTAATAAAAAGTCCGTTTGACAGGATGGAACTCTTAACTTCATTGCTTCTAGAACTTCGTCGAACAGTCAGCTGTACAAAATTCACGGGCAGTGAGGGCCAGTAACGCAGTGGCGGATTTCCCAATAGGCGCCTGAGGCGGTAGGAAAATAATGATAACTCTTTCACTCAGGGGCCGTGGTAGCCCAGTGGTTAAGACGTTGGACTCGTAACCGGAAGGTTGCGGGTTCGATACCGGCGCACAACTAAAGACCACCGTGTACATGTGGTGTACGTGCACATTAAATCCGTGGTTCCGAAAGTCCTCTCGGCGGTCGCTAGCAGTTTCCGAGGGGTGCCAATTAGGGATGGACGCGAGACGAAAAATTGGCGTCTCGCAAAACAGCCGAAAAGCTTGTCTCGTCTCGCAAAAATCCCTATATCATAATGTTAAAAATGTTTGTCTCGTCTCGCAAAAAAGCTGTAAATCTCTGTCTCGTCTCGCAAAAAGTCGTCTCGCGTCCATCCCTAGCGCCAATATTCAGAAGTCCCACACCTTCTGATGAGGTTCCAAATTGTGGCGGGAAAATCCGCGAAGGATGTACATGTAGCTCAAAGCGACACATTCAGTGACGCGAGCTGTAATCTCCTGGCAAACAAACAAACAAACTCTTTAACTCGTGAGCGCTGCTCTGAATTGTCTCCTCAGTTGTACGTGAAAATAAACAGCAATTCACAAATCCTGTCACACAGATGTACTTTTCTCCGTCGTTGTCCTCCAAGACACGGTGTTTAAAAAATGTGAATGTTGGGAATGTTGATGAAAATATAATGTCAACTAAGACATTGAAACTGTTTTTGATGAGTTGCGGGTGAAGATGATGATAAATAAGATAATAATGATGAAACTGATCTTTCTGTTCCATCTTATGCTACTGCTTTAGGGGCTCTACAAAAATTGAGACGTTATCTGTAACATTAAGACTTAATTTACAATAGAATAACATATTTTAATGAGTTAGAAAATATTGTATTGCAAACGATGCCTAAAAAAATAAACTACAGTACTGATGACATTCTGATAAAGGAATGGTAGTACAATTAAAGTTTCTCCTATGTAAACTGAAATTATACGTACGTACACTCTATTTTTGAATTAAAAGTTAAACTAAATTGTATAGTTAAATATTTTAAAGTATAATATTACTCTTTTTAATTGAAAAAATATTAAGCATTTTTTTTTTTAAATGTTTTGTCTCTCATAATTTAGAATAGTTAGAAAATAAGACCCTTTCAGTTATACGCGATTTTAAACCGCTCCCTTAAAACGCGTAAAAGTGAGAGGTCACAGTATATTATTTAATATTCAATCGTTTATTTCATTCCGCATTTTTCAAGTAACACGTTCCATAATATTTTTGAATTTAATTTTTCTAATTCATATATCAGGGCATTTATTGTCAGCGGGATAGATTTTCACTTTACTCTACTTAGGAAGTCATTTCCTTTTATATATTCCGATTGAAAATCAGCTCTATGGTTTCCTCGCCATCAGCATATATCTCTACATAGGCCACGCCTGAACGATAAGTTTGCGCTGAATTATTACCCGAGACTATAACATTTAGCTAAAAAAAAAAGGGTGTGGATATAATGCTAAGGGCAATGAAATAGTTACAGATTCATAAAACAAATATTATTTTTCATAAAATTAGTTTCTCTCTTATTTTAAATTAAAATCAAAGCTTACAAATTTTTAAATTAAAAAACCATTTTGGGGGCCGGGGCGCTGGCCCGGAATGCCCAGCCGGAAATCAGACTCTGCCTGTGTCCCGTTGCTTGTCGACATTGTTACTCCCACTGAGACCCACAGCATACACAAAGACCTGTTCTGGGAAGCAACGATGGACTCAGGAAATTGCTCAGTTCGCCAAATTTACTCCGTATCCGACGAACAGTGTAGGCGCCTCTTGCGAATAAACATGCATACAAACTGATAGACAGGAAAATTCTCATTATTTTATATATTTAGATTATTGCTGTATTTGGATGGCTTCATTAATACTGATTTTACTTAATATTATTTTGAGGTAGAATCAGGCCATTGATAGGGAATAGAATTAAGGATTTAAGAAAAATATATACACACGACGAATGTACACGTTAAATCTGCAGGGCCGATTCAGGATTATCAATTATGGTTGTTCAAAAGAATAACCTAATTAAAGAATAAACAAATTCTAATGAATTAAGTTATGAAAAGTATTTAATTATCTCTTTAATTTATTATTTTCAAGAGGAAGTACTTGTTTATGTAAAAATCCAAAAGAAATTATTTCAATAACTAATCTACAACAGAACATGTATTATTTGTATGAATTATTTTACACTGTAAAATTTTGTTGTATGTTGATACCAATAGAAATAATTGTGACAAAACTATAGTTCAGAAAAGTTTTTTTAAACTTTAATTATTTATTTATTTGTGTGTGTGTGTGTTGGGGGGGGGGGGTCATGCAGAAACGGAAAAGCATGATGATTTATCTGAAAGCTCTTAAAATGTAGAAAGATAAAATAAAAAAGAAGCATAGGATATTTAAAAAACATTTAAAATGATACACAACACTTCAAAATAATTTTCACATTTAATTTTACAGCTGAGCCGAAGTACTTTTTAGAAAAATAAAAATATCTAAAAGATTAGTTTTTTTTTAATCAAAAATTTTTTGAGCTTGTAATGTTACTATGAAAGTGAATAAAATGTGAATGTGACGAAATTTATATAAGGTGATGTAAGTCATTAAGAACTGACCGGGGACAAACTAAAAGAAGTACTTTTACACTTCCAATAACATTTGTTTTTTATGTTTTGTCATGGGGAATAAAAAATCATTCAAAGTATTATAGGTGGTACTTTGAATGATTTTTTAATTAAGTAGATTTAATTAAGAATGATTTTTTAATTAAGTAGACATTTTTGTTTTGTTTTGATAAAACTGATTTTATCCATTCTGTAGTTATAGAGAAACAACCATCGACAAAAAGTATATTTCCTGAATGCAGACTACGGTTGTGGAGTGTCTTTTACAGAAAAAACAGGGGGGGGGGGAACCCTCCACTCGCACAAAGAGAAGGGACAACTTAATGACGTTTTCTCACCCTCAAAACACCCATGGTTATACGAAAACGATCCCATTGACCTCTGTAATGCAGCAGTCACCGTACGTGGTACGTACAAGCCAGAAACCAGACCCCCGGATCAGACCACAAGGCACACCTTGATATTTTATAGACAACCCCCGTTTTAACCCCGATTTTTAGTGACCGGGTCCCTAATCAATCATTCTCTAGCCCACCTTCTACTTCCGGGTTTTCGGCAAAATAATACCTAAACCGGATCCGCTTGAGAAGCAGATATCACTATTCGGTGTATACGCCATTTGGTATAAAAAGTGTCTACCCCTGACCGGGAGTTCCTGACGGGAGCTGGGGGATCAGTTAAAAATTAGGTTTCTGCAAGATCGCCGCGTTGGTCAGGGGCACAGGGAGTGGGAAAAAAAAAACGTTCCTGACACCTGTTACCCAGCTATTTTGTTAGGAAGGAAAGAGTGCCCATATTTGACCGCGAAGCTTTTGGAACACCTTTAAATGCCGTTAAAAGTGCTAAATTGTGTGAACAGCGGTGTGTTGTATCGTCATAAAAGGTAGATCGGCGGATACGGATATGAAAACGAATAGTTTTTTTTTTTTATATCCGTGGATACGGATATTAAACGGATCATTTCTTTCTCATATCCGAGAATACAAAAATGAAGCGGTGATAATTCTTCTTTAGAAAGCTAAACTGTTCCTAAGTATTTTAAGAGTAGCAATCGGGGGGGGGGGGCACGTGTCCCCTCTCTGTCCCCCAAACTTTTATTTTAAACATTTATTTGACGGGTCATTTTTAACTGTTCCATTTAAAAAAAAAGAAAAACCTCCAATCTGCGTCTTGAGAAAATATTATTTAAAAGAAACTATTCACTGTCGTCAGATTAGCTTAATTTAAACAAGGTTATTTTTTAAGCACTTCGCTTAAACAATTTTCTCACTCCCAACAGGTTGCGGTTTTAAATGCTTTCTAAACATTAGTGTTTCTTTGAAATATTTATTCATTTTTATTTTATTTTTTAGTGCAATACAAAGTATTTTATGCAAAAATGTTTTATTTGTTGAGCGAAAGTCAAGCCAGAAACCAGACCCCCGGATCAGACCACAAGGCACACCTTGATATTTTATAGACAACCCCCGTTTTAACCCCGATTTTTAGTGACCGGGTCCCTAATAAATCATTCTCTAGCCCACCTTCTACTTCCGGGTTTTCGGCAAAATAATACCTAAACCATGTTCTTATCTCCTTTCCGGCTATTTCAATATTACCACTTAAATAGATGACCAGCTGATTGTTAATATCAACGGAATATTTATTATGGCTGCATGATAATCCTGAAAAATTTTTTAGCTATTGTTGTCCATTAAAAAAAAATTAATTAAGAACTGGAATTTGTAGTGGAATAAATATTGAATAACTGGAATAGATATTTATACCATTATAGGGTTATTTTGAACAGAAGAGTTATTAATATTTTTATGCATTAACTATAATATTTTAATTGTTTGAACTTTGCAAAATAGAGAATGAAAATAAAAGTAAAATAATTTTCTCAATAAAAAGACTTTTGTTCCTTAATACTTCTGGGTATTTCATATTTAAAATCTTTTATCTTCCTTTATAATCTTACCCCCCCCCCTCCCTACAACCAAATGCTCAGAAGTCTGGTGCACTTAAGTACACAAGCAGTGTAACAGACCTTGTGTCTCCTTGTCATGAAGTATGCAAAAGTGCTAGTGCAAATATAATGAGACGTTTCTTTGGTGAAGATGGGCCTGGAAAGTTGATATGTGTTTGCACTGCTGACATTTTATATACAGCTTTCTTTCCATCTTTTTCTGAAGAGTTAAATGAGTATGGAGAAAAAGAACTTGCAGAATTCTGTACAGTTTTTAATAAAATATATTGAATTTTTCGATTTTTCAGGAGAGATAATTAGAAAATATAATCGGGCCAATAATTTAAATTTATCATACACTATTGATGTTAATTTTTATATAAGTAAGGCTAAATATTCTTAATTGCAACAAAAACCATAAAATATTCAAATGTTGCATTCGCAAAATGTCGCAATTCTCAAGATTTTCAGACCGATGTTTCGAAATCGCGTACATTTTCGGACCCGTTTATAGTAGTTTTGCATTTCTAAATGCATCCATAATTACTTAAAGCATAGTATTATCTATAATAATTATGAATAAACTGTAATAGGAAGACCAGTTTAACAAAACAATCGTTCACAGCATAAACTTGCAAGAGCGCGAAACATCCGGAGCATCGTTACTGCTTTTGCTACGGCAGTAAAATCTGAAATTATGAATATTTATTAAATAATTTGCAACCATCAGGAGTTACTAAACATAACTTCTGACATTGCAGTATCAAGATCGACAGGCGGAATTGCTTAATCTCCCTTTCCCTTTCTAAGTATGCGCGCATATTTGTTTGAAAATCCTGATCGCGTTTTCTTGTTGTGTCAGCAGAAAACAAACATCGGAGAGGCAGCTTTAAGGTCAGCTCATAGCTCACGAAAGATGAAATAAAAAAGCTATTTAATAAACATCCTATTCAGAAGAGGGTAAATTATTTGCAAAAATGCATTTTAACGGGTTGCATGTATGAACGTCTAATTTTACTACTTGTAATTTTGAAGTGGCCATTTTAATCGATTGTATTTTTGTAAAGGAGCCGTTTTAATCCAATTTTTTTAAAGGGGTCGCACATAACAATTCTCAGTTTTATGTGTTCCTATAATTTTTAAAAATTATAAGAGTATTACACTCAAAGCAAGAGACTTTGTCTCGAGCAGACATATTTACCAGGGGAAAAAACGTAGCTAGAAAATGAATGTGAATGATATTGCAAGTGATAAGCGCTGTCCGTTCTCCACATGTGGGGTCCAAAAAGGTGGCGCTCTCCCAGAAGGAGATGATCAGGCGCCTTTTGGGTGATAATTCACTTTTGACTAATTGCCGCCGTGTCATCTCCCCCCCCCCCCCACAAAGGAATATATTCATTCTATGCCTGGATGCAGGAGATGAAATGGTATCCCTCCAGATTGCTGTCTGGCTTTTGAGTTTGACTTTCTGTTTAAAGTGATTGATTTCTCCCCTCTCTCTCCCTTTTCAGTCCTCATCCATAATTGTTCTGCAGTGGAGCTCTTTGTTCTGCGACGCACGTCGCCGATTTCGGCATGTTCTGCGTTGGGGCCGGTATATACCCATGGAAACACGAAAAGAAAACAGTACTTATGAAAGAGAAATGTTAATACATATGTAAAAATTACAGCAGGTAACACTTCTATCTACTTTTGTACAAGAGTACACTTGATGAAAATGTGATTCTGGACCGTCTTGTTATAAACTACCTCGTCCCTCTAATTATGAATCACCCTGTGTACAAGAATGCTGAATAGTTCATTGAATTACATGTTTTAACATATATCAGGTTGTAACGAAAGTTTTCCACCAAATCTGCCTGAAAAACTCACTTCTAACTCCTTAGATAACTGTTTATGAACTTTCGGTATCAAACCTGCACAGTGTCACATGATACAACAATAGTACTTAAAGCTGTACTCATAATTCGTTGATATTCTGTAGCTGACTTTTTGCAACACAACTGGAAGTAAATGATGGTTCTAATCCTCTAGAGTGATAGTGTCATTTGAGACACCTTGTACTTAATGATAACTATATTTTTTACAGATTTCACACCATAGTGTTATAAAGTAAGTCTCTTTCTTCCAAATGCCAAAAATCGTTTGACAAAATATGAGCAAATACGCCAACGCGAACTGTGTGCTGACGATGTTTGAGGTGGCGGGAAACTTTCGTTACAACCTAATATTTATTACATGTAACACATGTATGTGCAATTCCCAATTTTAAGAATTTACTGGATATGTTTTAACAATGGATCTCAAGATTTTATATTTTTTGTAAACACCTTCTATAATTTAAAAAATGTTGGTAAGCACCTTATGTAGTCGACTACTAGTATATTATTTTTTTAATCAGATTCCCAAGATTCTTTTTATGAACTCCTTCTCAGATTAAAAAAATAAAATAAATCCCTATGTACTAGTGCATTTTTTTTTTTTTTTTTTGCATGTGTGTGAACTTTTTTTTTTCCACATCTCATGACTGGTTAGATACAAATATATTATAATATATAGTTTATCTATTTATTTGCTCCTGTTCACGTTGCTTTATCAAAAATAAATTTTTAAATATTTCGAATGAAAATAATTACAGGATTGAATCTGTGCTTTTATGGATTTCAGCCGTATAGTTTTAAGAGTAATATGCTAACTGATTTTTTGGGAATGACAGAAATATTCATATCTCTGCCTTCTCAAATAAATCTGTTGGATACTCTAAAAACAAATCTCTAATTGCCAGTGAAGTGTGCTACCTCACCAAGTGGAGATAACTTGCCAAAGTGTACAATGTTCAAGTTAATTACAAAGGGTAAGCAATATCTTTTAGTTTTATACAAGTTACTAGCCCCCTCCGGCGACCAGTTAGTTCGCCATCTTAATACATCTTGTTCGAAGAGAATACTGTTCCTCACCGGCTTCCTTGGTGCTGAAATCTCTCACATTATGAATGGAATTTAAATTAAGATGGTTACAAATAGGCGCAGCCCTACGGTAAGTGTCTCCCCCTGCTAATATAAAAATGACACCCCCCCTTTTATGCTCTACTTAGTTTTTGAGTTCCAAATGACGCCCCTTCGAAGCTCGTGCCCAGGTGCGATGCTTACTGTGTTGGGCCACCCCTCGTTACAAAAATAAGAAGGTTAAATGACAAAAACCTACAAACAGGAACAAATTATTTTCGTTGTATACTAATTCTGAAGGGCTTCTGGATATATTGGCCTTTATCAAAAAATGGAAAGGAAAAAAAAGTAAGAAAATCTGAAACACTTTCAGATTTTAAATACACACTAAAGTGCTATATATTAAAAGCGTGCTGTAATCCGTGGGTCTTACCTATTTTGGTTCTTATTTCATTAAGTTGGAAAGTATATCATTATTCATGAGTGTGATTACACAAAATTAAAATTGATATTTCTAACATTCTTTTTCTGGATGTATTACATTAAAAATAGATGGAGAAAAGCTGTGCAGAAAAATGCACAATTCCAACGGAATGAAAATTTCAAAAACTTATTCTGAGGTGTATTCATAATCCAAGGAGCAGACGATAAATTACGCCAAGCGTTAGAATCATCTCCCCAAAATCGCACATCAACCATTTTATTTTTTGCCAAATTAAAAAGTTGCACATTTTAGTTTTGGAAAATTTTCAAATCCTATTTTTCTTTTGAGTATAAAACATTTCATTCCTGTTCTGATTTCACATGCACACTATATTTTAATTAAAAAACAACCTTACAAATACACACTTCAATATAAGTACAAATTTACTGTCTGTTTTACTATGTAAGTTTCCTTAATACACATATATTATTGTATTAAAATGGACACTGATAATGCATTTTAAAGGAACATAAAGAGTAGAAGTTTTGATTTTTCAAATTAGTGAAAGAGCTTGGGAAAGCCAAGAGTTACAAATAGATATTTTATGTATGAGTTCACATGGAATTATGTTTAAATATGTTGTTATTGGCAACGGTGTTGTGTTTAGAAACAAGATGCCAGTGGCGGCTCGTGGGATACAGCAAGTACAGCCGGGCTGCACTTAAAATTATCAACAAATACTTTAAAATAATTTATTCTGCTAACTTTCTTCAATTCAGATTAGAATTATGGAATTTCTATGATAAATTTTTAAGCAATCTAAAACAAAAACAAAAAACAGCGTGTTGTAGTAACTGCCGGATCGCTCATTCAGAAAAAAGCCCTTTAATCTTCCCACAATTCAACTGTGAGTCTTGGTACAGCCCTCATAGCCGATCAAGAAATTGGCAGCACCGTTGCCATGGCAACGAGTTTGTAAGCAGTCTCTCCGGCATAGGGAGTTAGTAGCTAAGTACAGCTGATGAAAGATTTTCAAACGACTGCTGCAGTGAATTCGACTGACTGATTGGCTCGAGAAGTGAGGGAGGGAGGGGTACGGAGAATATATGTTCGGAAAACTCTCGACTTTATATTGCTGAATTTATCAAGAAGGTAAGCCTGGATAGACGCTTATGAATAGACAATTACCCATCAAAGCAGTATTGTTTTTAAGTAAGCAAGAACTGGCATTTAGAGGACATGGCGAGCGAGAAAATTCTTTAAACATGGGAAATTTTAAAGAGCTTTTAAAATTATTGATATCTGAATTAAAACAATGCCTTTTTATGAGGACATCACTGACCGATTCGTAAGTTTAAAAGAAAGGAGGATTGATTTGACTTATAAAAAATAAGTAAGTTTTCTTTTTTTTTTTTCCTATCCTTCTGAAGTTATCGTTACAAAAGAAAATTCTAAGGAAACTTCGAATCAGACACGGATTAATGCAATTTTGAGGATAAGAGCGGCTGGTTGAAATTTATGTAAATTTTATGGAAGTAAAATAGGATCTCTTGCATTTTTTATGAAATTTCTTTTTCCTCGGTGAGGGCTTAATCCGTTTTCGAATTCAGTAACAAAGATTTTCCATTCCTGTGGGGAGGAAGAGGGGGGGCAGCTCATATGCTTCCGGCTGCACTAACAGTTTTGACCATGGGCCGCCACTGCAAGATGCCCACCATTTTGTAATCGGGACTTGCACTGAAAAGTTAAACTTTTTTGATTTAGGCATTTTAAGTTTGAGTTTTCAAGTTTTGGGGAAAGTGCGGAGTTACAAATAGATATGTCATGTATGAGTATACGAGGAATTATGTTTAAATGTTACTGTCAACGATTTTGTGATTAGAAACAAGATGGCTGCCATTTTCAAGCCCGGAGTTGCATTGAGAATTTAAGTGGTAAAGTTTTTTGAATACACCTTTTACGATAGGAAAATTTATTTGTGCAATGACTATGGAGATAATAAGCGATATCAATTGGGAAAATTTTAATTATAAGGCTTAGGGAGTTTTATGCTGACTTTTCTGAAGTTTTCTGTTCTGCTTATATTTTTTGTTTGTATTGTTATTATAAAAAGGTTTCTGTAGGGGAAAAAAAGTGATAATTTTAAAATTGGCAAAATGTTAAAAAAAAAAAAGAAGCTATGGTAAATAACATGCATATACTTTTACATGCTCTTGGATAATAATATCGTAGTAACTGTGGATAAAAGTGCGATATGTTTTTATGTCTAGAAAAAAGATAGCCACTATTCTGGAACTCGAGAGTTTCATCAAGAGTTTGAAAGGTAAACCTTTTACAAAACACGGTACTTGGCACCAGTTTGGCAAAAAACAAGTGGTGCCAAAAATGGCAGGTGGGCAATACTAAAGCTGTTCCATTACTTCAACGAAAATACAAGTGTGTATCAATTTGGCTATGAACAGAATTGTATATCTGTTTTAATGAATAGTAGGTTGGTTCTATAAAAAGGAGGGATGAGGTGGTTTGCTCTGTTTGACAAAATGAATAGGTCTTCATGCCAGGTTTACATTTTTTTGTCGCAGAGATCATTCTAGGATGAAAAAGGGGCAAGGTGCTAGTCCTAAAAAAAGTGCAATTTAAGCTTTCAAGGGCATGTCAGAATATAAAGAGGCACTATATGAATATAAGAATCTGTAAGGTGCTGACTAATGTCAACAAAAAAGAAAGGGATGCTGCAATGCAATAAATGTAAACAGAGAGGAGAGGATGGCACTATGAATGAAATTGATGAAGAAGAGCAGCAGGTAGGGTGCTGTTTTTGAGTGGCTAAACAGTGGCGATTTTTTTTTTCAAAGTGCAAGTAGGGCAGGGATTTTGCTGTAAAGGGAGGGCAGTCCGCAGTGCCCTTTGAAAAACACCTAGGATGAACAGAACCTGATTACCGAATAGGCCCATGAGGCCCGTGCATATAGTAAAAAAAGTCTAGGGGCCTCTGAACTACAATATTTATTATTTATACTTGTGGAATAGGATAGGAATAGGTTAGAGGGGGGGGGACGCGAAATAACAGCAGGCCTATAGTATCAGAAAGTGTTAATCAGGCCCTGAGGATAAACACTGATTGTCGACTATGCATGTATGTCATTAAACATACATGCATAGTCGGCAATCAGTAATTGGACAATAGTGATCATTGTTTTTGGAATTTCTCTAAGGGACATTTAAGAAATTAAAACTTGTTGGAATGTTTTCATTTTTTTAATTACAAATACATAAAATACATTAATAAATTTGTTTTAATTAATCATGATACTCACACAAAGGGATCACATTGCCGTCTGTCTTCACCACTTATCTGCAGATTTCTTTTACTCTTGCAGCATGTAAAACTGGGCAGATAACTTCATCCTATTTTACAAGCCGAAAAAGTACAAGTACAATGCTGCTGCTTCAAATGTACAGCAAAATTGTACAAGCACTCATTAGGCATAAGAAAATAATCAATCACATTCCTAAAAAAAACAGACTACAATAGTAAAGGAAACTAAAAATGTAAACAAACTGTCACTTCAAGAGCACAACCAGGAAAAATTTTCGGAGGGCAGGGGGGATATGAAATAAATGGTGAATAAATAAACCTTGTATCTGCATGACATACAGCTTATGTTAACTAATCTGATAATTTCAGACAGAGAAGGGAATACAATTTATAAATTCACAGTGCAAAATAATAGCAACACACTGCATGCAGAACGCAAAAGAAGTCACATATGACATGTCACCCAAGCAGTGGCATAACTATGTGTGTGTGTGGGGGGGGAGGGGGGTTAGGGGTACCTGGAACCTTACAAATGTAAAAATGTTTGCAAATGTCCACGATCTCCAAAGTACACAGCCTCTTCTTCACTGTAAAAAATCAAATATTGACGATTACTACGGATAATGAGTGGTCTGAACCAGTCGTTATAAATTCAGCAGTTTTTCCGGGTATGTTAAAGAAAATTATTGTCATTCTGTGAGCTTGCATACCGTTAAATGATCATGATGGAATATAATGATAATCATTAGGAATAGTGATCATTATAAAGAGCTTGCATATGGGGGTTAGCCCACATTAGCCCTTACCCATTTATGTCAATGTCCAAGCACAGTAGTCGGTATTTTAATAAAACATGATGCAAAAATAAATAGGGAAATTTTACTATCAGGGTTGTATCATAATAATTATTAAAAAAAAGCTATGAAGCAAGTATTACATTTACACATGTTAATAACAAAATCCACCAAATTTTCAACACTTAGCTTTAATAAACAGTAGCATATGCAGCGAAAGAAAAGAAAAATACCTGTAAAGTGGGGAAGAAAAAATATTTTTTGGTCAATTCTTTCATTAATGCATTTCAATTTACAAAATAAGTCAATTTTTCAAACTATAAACTTGATTTGTTACGGGGGGGGGGGGGATGTTCAAGTTGCAACCTTTTCTGGATAAGATAATGCAAATAATTACAAAAACACGGCTCCCAGAATAGCAGTAGAAAATAACGCTAACTGTTAAATAAAAACGATTTAATCAACAATAGCAAATAAGACCTTATGAATTAACACACCGAAAGAAATAAACACACCAGGAAATTTAAAAACTATAAACTAACCATAAAAAGTAAACAGAAAAAATGTCCGATAAATTACTCCCAAATGTAAAGTAACACCCCGATTAAAAAAATAATAATAATCTTATGTGACATACGCTGTAGCCAGCAAACACCAAAAATTGACTTTATGAAAGGAGAAAAGAAAATAAGCAATATTTTGAATGAAGCCGCGTGTGTTAGTCAGCCATAACAGCCGCCATGTCGTTTGTTTATTTACATCTGAAGCACGGTAGGCTTAAGCAAATTCAAGTTTTTTTAGTCATTTACAAATCCTACAAGAAACAATTCACAATTCTAGCTAATGAATCAAAGAATAATTACCGTCCCGTTACCGAATATGAGTATCAAAAACCTTAAATCGGACAAAATAAAAAGACACAATTAAAATTTCTCAATCCTATGGGAAATTAACATGGATGGAGGTTTGTTTGTGCCGCCGCCATTGCTCTGACGTCACACTTCGCCGGCGTATTGAACTAGTAATCTTTCCAGACTGCATTCTTTTTCCGTTTAGGCACTCCACGTAGGGTAGGGGAGGAAGGTAGAAAGCAGTGAAAGTTCTGTATCTCTGTTCCAGTTTTCTCCCCCTCCTTTTTGGCTCACCAAGGCTTAGTTCAGTTGACATTCCCGAGCTCGTTGGAGATTAATGCCAGTGAGCTTCAGCTGTAGCATGCGCTCACCTCATCAACAAACTTTAACATGGTTTATTTTGCAAATTTTGGTGGCAACAGCAGTAGTTTGTTTTTTATTTTTAATTTTTTAAACTTTGACGGATGAGTAAGTTTAAAAATGTGCTTCAAAATTAACCAATTTAAAACATTGAAAAAATTTTTAGAGATTAGGCAAATTTCCTAATTAAAACAAATGGATAAAATGTCTTATGTTTCTGATCTCTTATCTGTAGCAATAATAGGTAAGGGAGAAAAAAATGTAATAGTATTTTTCGCAATACATAATAAAATTAAAAACTTAAAATATGTAAATATATTCTGAGCTTTGATTTTTATATTGCTTTTGTTGACCAGTTCATAAGTGTCAGAAATATTAATAACCATTTAATAGAAAATAACCATAAAACGATGTTCCAAAATACTAATAACTTAAAGGGCTGTTATTTTTTAAGAAATAATGCAACTCTAAAACATTTTGTTTTAAGAAAGTTAAGTCTGAGACATGATAAAAATTCAGAGTACATGTTCACAAACTGTACTTTTGATCATCACAAACAATAAGCTTTTAATGATATGAAAAATGTGAATAATAAGACATCTTCAGAATTTTTTATTACGAAGTTCAAACATGCGAAGATAGTGTTTCAGAGGCACTTTTCTTTGGGAAGGAATTTAGTAGCTGAGGTTTGGTAAGGGGGGGAGGGTTATTTCTAGGTCACTTGTTTGTAAGATCTTAAATATTCATTGCATAATTTACACTAATGCGGTATTAATTTAAAAGTTTTTCTTTCTTATATTGCCGTCAAAATGAAGGCTGTCGATCTTAATAGGTATTCAACACTTTTTCTCCCTCTACTGTTAAATAAAGTTTTGTTAATTGATGTGCATATTTCACATAAGTTTAGGAAAAGTCAAAGCTTGAGTTCATAAATAAATACATAACAGTCAATAATATACCTGAAACTGTTAAAATGATGGCCATGGTCTTTCTAGCATTGATTTTTTTTCTGTAATTTAAAAGTTGTAGAAAGTGTACCCAAGTCTACCACCTTTGGACTAAAAAGCTACTATTTTTCAGTGAGCGATGAAAAACAACGGTTGAAGAAAACTGTTGAGAAGACATGAGAAGCAACTGTTTTCTTTTTTCTTTAAAAAAAAAATGCATAAAGGGACTAGTTTTTGTAAAAAAAAAATCTGACATTTTCAATTACAGGAACCAATTTTATTACAGTTTTTAGAGTTGTTTTGGTGAACAATTTTCAATAAGATAATTTTTTGTTTATTTATTTGAATTTGTCTCATCTAATAAGCTCTTTCAAAAAACTTCAAATTTATGTATCATAATCAAACAAAGTACAATAGAGTCCAGCTATTCCTAACTAATTGGGAAACACTTTTTGGTTTGGCAGGAATTCAGAATAGGCAAATTTCGTGAATAATATCAATGTATTGACTTGTTAAGGAGTAAGTTAAGTGTGGTGATTTTATAAATGGAGCTGACATGTACTGTAAGTAACCAGCTTTCATTCGAATTTGATTTCAGGCTTTTGCATTTATTCGGAATTAGCAGATTTTTGGAATATCGGAATTCTACTGTATTTATTTTTAATGAATTTCCCATTTAATATTTAATTGTTAGTCTGATGCACAAAAGATTTTATCCTTAATTCAATAGCCTCTTTGTGAACATCTTAAGAAAACATTACCACAGCAGTGTTTGCCATAACAATCCTGCATGCTCATTACTAATCGAAAAGGTTGCTTTAATGAAGATGCTCAAAATCTAAGCCTGTGTAATATCAGCTTTAAAATTCAGCACTTAATTTGGGCTCTATTCAAGTTTTAAATCTGTACATTCCACTTATAAATTCAATAGCTACATCAAATTCTATTTGACTGAAATGTATTTAAACCTCCATGTGGTTTAAGTAGTAATGATTTCCGTTAAGGCATGCATGAAGCTTGCCTTTTTGAAAATTATTATTACTTTATGAAATATGTTTAACTCTATCATTAATTTAAATTGAAAATTAAGACAGTAGTTTTTACCTATAGTGTTTGTTGAAAAACTTCTCTGAAATTTAAGTATACAAATAAGAAAACATGTATGCATATTAACCATTTATTAGTAAATTTTTAAAATCAGATTGTATCAGTTTGTATATAACTTATACAATCTGATTGTATCAGATACAATCAGATTGTATAAGTTTTTTTGTTTTTTTTTCAAATCTTGTCATAGTCAAATTTAAAAGCTTTTATATGCCTATGTTTTACATTGTTCTATATATTATTTCAGAGAAAGATTCTAACAATGATACCTTATGGACTTGGACATATCCTTCAATATCTTCTGAAATTCAGGCACTTATTATTAGTAAATGTGGTTTTGAGAATGGAACTTCTCATGGACATAACTTAGTTTCCTTTTATTATTGTCATCATCAGCAGCACTGGTTTTATTTACGCCTTACAGATGTATATGAGCTTTTATGCTTACCTAGGGTAATGCACACTTTCACATTCAATTATCTACTTTTGTAAAGTATATTAATCTGTATACATTTCTTTAATGATTCAAGACAGTCTTATAGAATTAACCTGTGTTATATCTTAATAAATTACTTTTAGAAATTTGGTGAAAAAAAAATTACCCTTTATCTAATTAAATTGAATCATATACTGGGACCTCGTTATCCTGACACCCAGTTATCATGTCAGTTTCTCAAAGTTCTGATTTTGTGCAAATGACCAATTTTGTGCCTGTGTAACTTTGGTTATTATGACACTCCGTTTGTGGTGGCACTTTTTTGTAGTCCTTCGTGTGTCGGGATAACAAGGTCCAAGTGTATTTGCAAAAGTCACTAAAATGGTCAGATAAAGCAGTAAGGAAAACATTTAAGAACTCATACCTTTTTTCTAAAATCTCCATTTTGTTGTAAGTAAAAATGTCTGTTTTTCTGTGGGTTAAAATGTTTATATTGAATCATAAGTTCTTCACAAATGAACTTATTTCAGTCAAAAAATGATTAATTAAAAAAAATTCTAAAAATCAAAATCTTCAAATGAAAGGAAGACAGTTTCATAGATTAAATTTGCATGTTCACCATACATACACAATTGTATTTAATCAGTCTGGAATCAAATTTAAAAACTTTGAATCAAAAGATGAAGTTTTACCAGACTGCCATGTAGCCCAAATCAAAATCTTAGTCTCTAGATCTTAATTAGTGTACAATAGTAAATAATCCTTGAATTAAGCCATAATACCAGGAAGAAGAAAAAATGTTGAGTATTTCTGGGTTTAGAATATGGGTATCATTAATTCAGTTACAAACAAAAAAAGTCAGTATCAGTAGTAATTTAGAAGGAGTGTATTGAAATTATGTTTTTATGAAGTTAATTATGTTTTCTTCTTAATCTAAGATGTGCTTTTACCTTATTTATGATTTAGGTTAAGCAATTTGTGCTTGTACTTCAAGCTCAAGATTTCAATCCTGAAAAATATGAAAGTTTATCTCAACTCCTTTGCAAAGTATATTGTTCTGCTGGTAATCCTGCAGACATGCTACAGTTATATCTTTCTGTTTTGCTGAAGGGAATGTGCTCTGTTGAAGATAATGGCATCTTTTCTGTAAAGCAATTTGATAAGGTGACTGCATATTCCTGTGTTCCTGCAAAGGGTGACTTTTTTTCTTTTTTTCCCCCAGTTCAACTGTTAGTTTTAACTATAAATATTTGTAGTTTAGAAACATTTATGTTTATCTGTTGTTATCTAAAAATTATTGATTGAGAATGCATATTGTTTTTGCATTCAGTCTCCTTAATATACCTTCTGCAGTGCCTATATAGTTCATTAAACTACTTTTGTATAAGTAGGAAAATAAAAATTGAGATCTTTATTTCAGTTTTGTAGCCAGATACAGACAGTCTTTTTTTCTAAAAAAAATTTTTTACTGGGTGTGCATGGCTCCTTAGAAATGAAAAACAGTTTTCTAGGTCCTTAAAACTACTTAGAAAAGTAAGATACTCCTTAGAAACTCATTAAATCACCACTCTAAGAAAACAAAAAACATTAAGAGCTATTGCATAATACTCAAATTTAAACAACTCTCCGATGCAGACTCATTTTGTAATCAGTGCCCACTAGAGTCATACCTCACCTTTCCCCCGCCTTCTGCACACTTATCTATCTTCTATTTTGTTTTCAATAGCACGTTTATTTTTGGTGGCGTCATGCTTTTTGTGCAGAATCAGAACTAGATTCCATTCAAACGTGAAAAATGAAATGTTTAGATCAGAAGTATTTTTATGTTTTTGATAGATTGTTATTCATTCTTGTGAAAAATTTGTTTGTGGATGAATGAATTATCATCGTTGTATTGTGTTGTATAGTTCTTTAGTTGTTTATATTTTTTGGATAGTTATTTAAATTTTTTTAAGGAAATCTAAAGTAACATCTGCATTGTAATGACAGGATGGTCACAAATCGGGAAAAATATTGAAATGTCAGGGAATTTATTAATAAGGAAATATTAGGAAAATGTACTATAAGTGGATTCAATTTCTATTTACTACCGATAGATAGCGAAATTCACTATTACTGAAATCTGTGCCAATATCCATATTATGAGCCATCCTGGTAGAAAAATTCAAAAATTTCAAATTTAGCATCAAAAGCTTCCTATATTTGTTTTTGAAATCACTAAAAAGGAAGAAAACCTAGATATGAAACGCTTCTGAAAAATCTGCTTTTTTTCAGTTAAAATTGCATCAGTTACAGGTAATTATGTTCAATCATTCCAGTTTCAATTTTTTTTCTTTTATTTTCAATTTAAATCCCCAGTGCCATAAGTTTAGAAATAATCTTATTCTATATTTATTTTTTTAATCTCCTACAAATTTATGATATTAAAATCAGGGTTTTGCTTTATTGGAGGAAAAAAAACTAAAAGATTAATATTCTTTTTTGCAATTTTGTCTTTTGAGTTCATCAAATGAATGAATATCTGTTGAATTAAGTATGTTAAAATAGTGGACTTATATAGTCTATAAGTTATTAATAGGACAATGTGATAGTGTATACATAACATATCTAGCAATTTTGATATCTTGGACTCCTTGAATTTTTTCTTCTAAAATTTGTATGAACCCTGTTTTGAACATTATTATTATTTTTTAAAGAATTAAACTTTTTGATTGCATGCAAGTTGAAATTATGAATATTTCTGATTTTGTGGAAGTTTTTTATTGATGATTTTTTATGTGCTGATCTTTTAATCCATAAAGAGAAAATTCAGAATAGAATGAGTGAGGCTATTTTGCCAGTTCATTATCTAGTGAATATAATGAGTCCCTCTATATATAAGAAAAAGCTTATCTCCATGATTAAATGATTTAATTTTTGGCAATACTTTTATGAATAGGTTTAAAAAACTGTAGAGTAAAAGACTGTAGTCATCTCATAAATATTTAATGCTTTGTCGGGGCCATACCCAGAAGACAAATATATTGGGAAGGGTCCAAACAGGAGAAAAAGGATTCTTCACAAAAAGACATCATTCTCATTTTGTTAATGAAAATCTAAATTCACTGTGCAGGGGGAGGGGAGGGGGTGATTCTTTGGATCACCTCTAGTTTCAGTCTTGTGCCTTGTATATACATATGCAGGATGTTAAAAAAAAATCATTTATAAACTTCTAGAAAGGCTAGCATCTGCCAAAATCATTTGAAAGTACATGAACTGACTAGCTGCAGTAAGTTTCTGAAAATTGTCTCATTCAAAATAAAATGCATATCTAAAATATTAGTTTTATCAAATGCTTTCAAATGAAAGGTTAAATAATTTTTCATAAATAATGGTTAAATATTCACTAACAATTCAGCTTTCTCTCTCTCTCTCTCTCTCTCTCTCTCTCTTTAAGTACTTATTAATAATTAGACAATGTAATTGTCTAATTAATTGTCTAATTGCCTAATTAATTGTCTAATCAATGCTCCTATATTTTTTACAAATGTAATATTAATTAAAATTTTAAAAGTGCACATGTCCAATAATTCGAACTTCAACATTACTTTAGTGATACATTTAATTTTATTTGCTGTTAAGATATTATTCAGTTTTTAGTAATATTTTTGAATTTATTTCTAGATATTGTAAAAACATTTGGTTTGGAGACTATATTAATATATACTGCCCTTCTACTTAAAAAACGTATTGTTGTTTATCATCATCATTTGGATACATTATTATGGTTTGTAAGGTAAGAATATTACTTTTGGGTAAATTTTTAAAGACCTTGTTTTGTTTTGTTTTGTTTTTTAAATCGTGTCTTATATATAGTCTAGAATAGCAAAGTTTGAATTTTAAGTTACTTTTTCTATTCGTTTTAAGTATACAGTCCTTTATTAAAAGAAAATTTTTAAAATGTGTGGCATAAAAAGTAACTGCATGTTATTTAAAAACTTTTTATAACTGAGAGTTATAGTGCAAAAGTCACTAAGTAAGTGCTGCACTGATCAAACAATTTGAAGCATCCAGTGTAAGGATCTGCATATACAGGGTGTCCCAAAAAGAGATGGTAGCAAGCTTTAATTCTTTATGTGTTTGAGAAAAATGTTCAGAAGAAGGTAGGAAAACAGACTACATAAGCTGGCATGTGATTTTCTCCCAAATTTGTGGGAATCCACTAATTTTAAATAGTTAATTAACTGACATCTGCTACTTTTTTTATATTAGTGGGAAAAATTATGCTTAATATCTGGCTGAGGCATTTCAATTTCAATCTGTTTCCATCTTGCTTGAAATTGAATATTTTTTCTTTTTAATTCTTTTATTTAAACTTTCAAAGGAATTTCTATAAAAATTAACCCATATTTTGTATTTTTCTTTAGTTACTTTTTTTCTTACAAATTTCTGACAGTTTTAGTTATGCTAGCTACTGAAAGTGACTAATAAGTACAGAGTGTTCCAAAAGTTCCCGTATTGATGACATATGAATATCACTTGAATTGTCATTTTGCCAAACATCTTTGCATCTTTCAAGCAATGTAAAGAAACACACAGAAAGCATACAAGAAATGCAGAAAATATTAATATAAGCCTGACTATATTTGTTGAAAAATCTTGATAAATAAAGCAGTATTAATTCAGGGAGATTTGAAGTGTTCAGGTTGATCATTGCAGAGGTGCTAAGTATTATGGCTTGTCCATAATAATTATAGATATGAGGTACAAACTACGGTCTTACAAATAGAAGTTAAAATTACAAATTCAAGTTTTTCAAAGTTTTTTTTTTTTGTAAAGTAATTTTGTCTTTTAAAAGATACTCAAAACATCGCTCTGGAAGGAAATTTCAACCTTTACTGTAATAAATGCTCAAGAAATCCATTGCGAATACCTAAACATGTTGGAGCCAAAGCTCGTATATATGATCTACATACTTGCTTTAGTCCGAGATACACTGTGCCTTAAAATTGTAACATCATCACGTACGAAGCATAGAGCTTGAATGAGGACAATGTTATCTATTCATCACAATAACCTGGTTTGAAGTAGAAGAAAGTGAAGCATATGACTCACAGACGATGTCCGTGATATAACTCAAAACCAAAGAGTGTCGAACAATCTTGTTCGATACTCCTTGGTCAAAGCTGGGATGTTTGTACGTGCCGAGTTCATGTTTGGGGAAAAGAACTTCTGGCAGGCGCAGCACTAGTACAGCTGAATTCTCTCTGCGTCTGCATGCAGTATGCAATATATTGTTGTCAAATTGTTCTGTTCATACATGTGACTCTCATGTTGTAGCGTTCTCGTTAACAGTTATAGGAATTTTGCATAATTTTAAATATGGAAAAATTTCTTGTTAAGCGTAATCATGGTGCAAGTTTGGATAAGGAGAAAACTCCTCTAAATTCTGCCACAAAAAAGAGGTTAGTGACATTTCAAAAGTACCAGCGATCTTACACTGAAGAATGGTCCTGTATTATTCCATTAAATAAACCAACTGAGCATGCCTTCTGTACACTATGTTCAAGGGATTTTTCTGTGGCACACGGCAGATGGGATGACTGCCGAAGACATACAGAAACATAGTTGTGTAGGAATTTCAGAGGGTGGATCTGCTACCAAATGTTCAAAATGGGGCTGCTGCTTTACCAAATTGTATTCTCAAAAGCTTCATGCTGAAGTAGAAAAACCTGCTGTGGAAAAGATAAAGAAATGCATGTTCGCTGAGGCCAACTAATAACCTTTATTTTTCTTAAAAACGTTTAAACTACACAGTTACATACATGGATCATTAGATCCTGAAAAATACAAAAGGGATCATTGGATCCAACAAACTGACATCAAAATTTAAAGTTGAAAAAGTCGTATGACAATTTAAATGTCTTTAATAGAATAGAACAGAGGTTCCCAAACTGTGTGCTGCAGCACCCTGATTTGCGGTGAGCGTATGCCAGGAATGCCGTGAGTGTTTTGGTGAAGTGTAATCAAATAATTTCCTCTGAACTGGTATCCCACCAAAAAATTAGCCAAGCCAGGGACCAAGTAGGGGAAAATAAAAATAATTCAGTCAAGTTCAAGAGAGTTCATATGAACTCTCTGAAATGGGATAGGGGTGGGGAAATTCTATATCCCTTTCCCAAGAGAGTACTTTCTTGATAGTTAGCCCTATAAAAAACATAAAAGAAGTAATGAAAAATGCATCCCAACTGTTTAATTTTAACCTAATTGCTTTAAAGGTAACCTGCCACAAAAGTTTTCAGCCTGGGAAGGGTGCTGTGAAATGTTGTTAGCCTGACAAGGGTGCCGCAGCAAAAAAAGTTTGGGTACTCCTGGTATAGAACATTAAGTTCAAAAAAGGATCAGTGAACAGCGTTTATGCGACCTATAATTAAAGTTAAATTTAGCGAGAAGAAAAGTATTTAAATTTAAAGATTAAATGTTTAAATCAATTTGGATCACACCCTTAATGAAAAATAGCTAGCCTCACACAAGGAAAAAATACTAGCTTAAAGCAAATTTAGAAAATTGAAGCCATCGCATTTCACGAGGCATACCCTTCCTGCATTCTTGCTCAATATATTTAAAATATCAAAAGTATTAATAAACTTCCAACAAAAGCTCCCTTTCTCCCTCACTCAAAGATACAGGTACAAAACTTTAACATTTTCTCCTGTATTGCAGGCTTGATAAATAAATCGGCTATGTTCCAATTTCCAGGCACTTTTCAAAGACTAAAAAGTTCTTGAGATATAAAATTTTTAACAAAATGTTATTTTATATCAGTGTGTTTATAATGTACATTTTCTAATCTGTGATTAGAATGGTAAATTGCAGACTCAGAGTTTGAATAGAAAATGGGCCTGTCTATTTTCAAATTCGGAATATTGGAACGTTCAGAGTGTGTGATTAAACTACAAAAGTTCTTTGGCAGCATCTGAGAGAGCAATGTATTTGGATTCCATGCTTGAGAGAGCAATACACTTTTGTTTGGTAGTACACTAAGAAATAGGAACATTTTAAGAAAATATAATATATCCCAAAAACGATCTTCGATCGTCTCTGTCAGATTCCCACGATGCATCAGAATCCGGCATGAAAGTTTTCCGTCTTTTGACGGAATTTTAAGTCTTTCAACTCTATCCAGGCTGTTAAATATTAATTAAATAATGAATATGTAACATAGTAACAACCGGTAGTGTATTAATTGCACATTAATTTGATTGTTTTGTATTGTGTGCAAAGTTCAGTTTCTTTTGCCAATTCGCACTGTTATGCCTGCAGAATATGCAATTAAATGCTTATGATGTTCAATTTTCATTGGGATATAAAAGTTACTTGTAGAAAAAACATAGTTTAAGACTTGACATAAAATTTTCCAATGTTTAAGTGTTGGTTGAGAATTGTACTGCGATAATAAATTTACTGAAAAAGGCTATCTGGTTTAGTTCTCATGGTGAGAAACAAAAGTGACCCTATCAAACTTCTATATAAAAATTTTCCTTCCACTGATTCATCATTATTTCTACTTTGCGCAATATGTCCCAAGAATATGGGCAATTTATATTTTAAAAATGGAATATCTTTAAAATTTTGTTTTAAGTCTTTCAATGTATGAAAATTGATATATATTATCCAAACATTATTTAAATTTTCAAATTCAACACCTAAGATTTTTCTAATGGAACCTAAGTCTTTTATACCAAATTGCTATTTTAAAAGTTTGATTACTTTTATCATCTCAGACTCTGTCTTAGGAAAAAACTATTAAATCATCTACATACACTAGAATTATGGTATTTTTGTTCACAGTTGACTCTACAAGAATTTGAAAAACCTAGCTCAGGGGTCTGCCCAGGTCGAAAACGGACCCTTCACAAAATTCAGTTTGACCAAAACGGCCCTTTCACAAAATAACTATTGCACTTTTCAATTGTATTTAGGAATTATTATCATTTAGCGATCGCCGATCGTCACCCAATAATATCTTGGCCTAAATGTAAACAACGTTGATGATGATGACAGGAGGTAGGTTGATTGGAGACCCTAAGCCAGGGGGGTAAATTACACAACCTACGATTGCAGTTTGAAGCAGACGTCTGCACTTGTTTGTTCTTCCTCCTAAGTTCCCTCCACCTGCTATGTAGGAGCTCTCTTTCTGGGAAAAAAATCAGACTAGTAGCGAGCGCTCATTTATTAATTCTTTTCAAGTGAGTTGTGTTTATGCCAAAAAATTAAACATCAAGACTTATTCCACTATAATATTAATAAGGCTCATTGCCAGAAGAAAAGGTGATGACAGCTGTCATTCTCGGAGAATTACAACGTTCTTCATGAATAAAGCCAGTGGCGTATGTAAAAAGGGCAGCCAGATTGGGGAGGGGATTAAAAGCACTTCATTTTCCAAACTGGCACATTTATGTACCATGTAGTAAATAATCAGAAATCGTTTGATGCAATCTCAAAATGATTAACTTAGTCCTAAATCTTATTCCTAAAGACAGACATAAATTCAGACCAATGCATGTTTTGAAATCGCGCAAACTTTCTAACTCGCAATAAGTCGTTTTGCATTTTGAAATGAATCCGTAATTATCTAATGTTTAGTAAATATCTGTAATAACTATAAATAATCTGAAGTAGAAAGGCCATGTAATGATTACACTAAAAGCAATCATTAAGAACAACTTGCAAGAGTGCATAACATCCAATTCAAAACAACGGAAGCTGCCGTCATTTATGTGGCTAAGTCTAAGCTTATTGTTTAATAATTCACAACTGCATACTTATCAAACACTAGCTGAAGTACCCGTCATTGACGGGTTCGTACTGAATGCTAATTTCTAAAAAGCAAGGACTTTCGTCAGCGTTGTAGGAGTACATAGAATGGATGTAGTATGTTGCCAAAGTAAAGAAAGCGAAGTTATAATTTTTTTGTATTTTAAAATATTACAGGTTAGAGAATAACTAAGTAATATTTCATTCGCTTCAGTTGTATTCATGTGATGTGCAAACAAATAGTTATGCATATTGAAATAATTTTCGAAAAATCTCAAAAACTAATCAACATTTTTTGAAAAATTGAAAGCCTAGAATTTAAGTTGAGTGACAACGTATCATGTCACCAAATTTCGGTTCATTCCCTGCAGTCTTTATTTCGTGATGCTGGAACAAAAATTTCAGCATTTTAAAATGATTTTCACAAAATCTCAAAATGTAATGAAAATATTTTAAAAATTCAACACCTATAAATTAAGATTAGCAACTACCTACCAATCATATCACCAAATTTCGTATTAGTCGTTATTACACGATGCTTGAAGAAATACAACCGCATTTTGGGAGAATTTTCACAATATCTCAAAATCTAATAAAAATGTTTAAAAAATTGGACACCTATACTTTATGTTGAGCAACAACCTATCATGTGACTAAATTTCATATCATTCACTTTAGTCGTTATTACGTAATGCGTGAACAAAAATTCACTCAGTTTGAAACGATTTTCGCAAAATCCCAAAATCTGATCGATTTTTTTTTTTTAGATGCTTATAGTTTAAGGTGGACCACCTATCATTTCACCAAACACCATTTTTTCACCTTTGCAGTTAATATGTGATGTGCGAACACAAATTTATGCAGTTTGAAACAATTTTCGCAAAATCTCAAAATCTAATCAAGATTTTTTTAAAATTTGATGACGACGTTTTAAGTTGAGTGACCACCTATCATGATACCAAATTTCATTTCATTCACTTCAGTCGTTTTTACGTGATGCTCGAACAATATTTTAAGGAGTTTGGAACGATTTTTGCAAAATCTGAAAATCTAATAAAGATTTTTTAAAAATACGCTGCCTAATGTTTAAGTTGAGTAACCACCAATCATGATACCAAATTTCATTCCAATCGCTTCAGTTGTTTATATGTGATGCTCGAACACAAATTTATGCAGTTTGAAATGATTTTCGCAAAATCTGAAAATCTAATCAAGATTTTTTTTTAATTCGACGCCTATGTTTTAAGTTGAGTGACTACCTGTCATGACACCCAATTTCATATCATTCGCTTCAGTCGTTTTTCATGATGCTTAAACAAAAAAAGTGTCACAGACAGAATGACAGACAGACAAACTTTTTTTTTAGGGTCGTACCGTATTTCCAGGTGCTTGAAATGGATAGAAATCGTAAAATTTTTGAATTCCAAGAAATGCACAGACAAAAGTCTAATTTTATTTATATAGATAACATCCTTACAGGTGAAATCATTTTGAACTCCCTTCTTCCCCCCCCTCCCCCCCAACTGAAAGCGTAATGTGCCAGATTGCCCTTTTACATTGCTGAAAAAACAAACATTCCAGGGGCATCTTTCAGATCACGCACATGAAAGAAAACAGAAAAAATAATTATTTATAAAAGGACATTTTATCTGGTTGCATTTTTTTTTTTTTTTTAAGGCTGATTGGAATTATACCTCCTGTTTTGTAAAGGGTCGTTTAAAAGTCGATTTTGACTTCATTGTATTGTGTCCTGTATAAGGAAAACTGTATGGTAAGGAAGGAGAAAAAGTTTTGGCAAATAAGAATGGAAAAACGGACCGACATACCAAGGCATAGGAGGGAGAAAAAGGACTGCCAGATGTTAAAGGGTTGCCGGGTGCCGCGCCCTGTTTAATCAGTCGAGAATCCACACTGTGGAATGTGAAATGGGATAAATATAGGTCAATCATTGCTCAAGGCTGGAAAAAGGGGGGCGTGTAGAAATAGTGTAATACTGCATTTTTTTTATTCTTGGGAGTGAACAACAAAGCATAGGAGTGATTTTATTGGTATTTAATGTCTTTTTAAAGAGCGGTCGTAGGGGTACACTACAGAGAAATGCTATCAGCATAGGCAGGGCCTTACACACTGGGAATTTTCTGTTTGGAGACCATATAAAAATGTACATTTGTATTTATTTAGATTTAATCTTCCAAAAATTATAACCATTACTGTAAAATTCTGTACCTTATTTTTTTACATAAATTAGTGATTTGCTGTAAAATATTTAAGGAATAAAATCCCAGGTCAGTGTTTTTGGGATATTCTGTGTATACTGACAAGCAAATTTTCTTTAATAGTACAAGTTGAAATTAATTTTTAAAAATATAATGTGAGCTAATTTCTCCTATCTGTAATTATCTGCAACTTATTTTTGATTTCCCTTCAATTGTTAAAATTTAACTAGATTTAAAAATTGCATTTTTCACATTGTTAGTATTAGAGTATTTCCAGTCGAAACTGACAGACAGTGTAATATTTAAAAATTACTAAAGTTTGAATTTGGGGTGTAAATTAAAGTGTTTATACCTGCAATTTAAAATCAAAACTACCATGGCCTACGTTTATTGTAAAAATTTTTTAATCATTTAAAAGTAAAAGATTTAGAGCTTTATATTTTTAATTTTAATCAATTTTTTAAAAATATTGTTTGAGAGTATGACTATCCCGGATGTTCGGTGAACAGGAATTATTCAGTTTTGCCAACTTTTTTTTAAGAGAACTAACTATACCCATTTTATTTTTAATTTTTTTAAAAATATTCAATTCTATTTTGTGATTGCTTTCTTGCTCAAAAATGAAATATAAAATTGGAAGAAGTTCACAAAATAAGGAGATTCACAGAAATAGAAAAAATTCACAAAATTGGGTATAAATTCACAAAATTAGGTAAAATTTCACAAAAATAGGACCCTGGGAAAGAAACCTGGACTGACCCCTATGCACTATGGTTTCCAATCGGAATGCCACTGTTTACCTGCCTGATGAAGACCATAAATTGCTTTCTTTAACTTTAAAACGTGAGTTTTTGAATCTACACCATTTGAACATTTGTAACTCTTGGGCATCTCCATAAAGGTTTCTTCTTTTATAATGCCGTTTAAAAATGCACATTTCACATCAACGTGCATATGCACCCAACTTAGGGAGATGACCAAGAGTGTCACAAAAAAGTAAATAACAGTAAAGCTCACCACTGAAGCAAAAATTTCATTGAAGTCCTGGCCGGGAACTTGACGACATCTTTGTACAGCAATTCTGGCTTTCAGTTGCTGCACCTGCTTTTCAGAATCCTCCTTCACTTTGAAGACCCAGCTGCATCCCAGGACTCTCGATGAGGGACAGGGGACAATGTCATAAACATTGCGCTTCATCATCATGGCTAACTCTTCTTCCATCACTCGCGTCTATAAGGTGGCCTCAGGGGAGTTAACTGCTTCATCGTAAGTCATGGACTCTATAATGTGGAAATGGTAGGATTTGGGCTCGTCTGAAGACATCTCTTCATATTCAGTTTCTTTGTCGGCAGTAGGATCATGATGAAAGTCAAAAAATTCTTCAGTGAATTTGATGTTATGGTCAGCACAATACATCTTTGCATCATTAGCACTTCTCAGACAGACTGACTTGTCAGGCGGGTAATAGTAGATGTTGAACCGTCCTTTAGTTTTCCCCGAACGTCTTTGTACCACTTTTCTATCTCATGCAGAGGCGTAGCCAAGGGGGGGGGGGTTAGGGGGTCATAACCCCCCCCCCCCATGAGGAATCTTTTGCCTTACAAAATGTATATTCTTTACTCCCTTATCACACACATGTATGCATATATGTGAGTTGCAGTAGTCGTAACCCCCCCCCCCCATGAAAAATTTCTGGCTATGCCCCTGATCCAATTGGGACCATTTAGAATATCAGACGTTTCTTCATCTTCTTTATGTGAAAATAAATACTCAGTCAACTTGGGCTAAGGAAACTCTGTCGTCACATGACCCTTTTTCAGCTCATTAAACTTAACGTCCTTTGATTTTATGACAGTTCTTTCTTTTCAGCTTTTGTAGCTTATTTCACTATTTTGTGAATTAAGAAGAATTCATATTTTTTGCCTTTTTTCTCTGAAAATACTGCTTTTTTCTGAGAATTCTTGATAGTTATTAATCACCTGTGTAATATTTTTATCTTAGCATCTGCTCTGATGTTTTATTCTTAAAACTTTTTTCACATACATTATGTACAAATATCATGTGTTTAATTTTTTTGCTCTTGTATAACTTTTTTTTTCTTTTTTGGCAATCTTATCCCTGGGAAAAGCAGGGCAGTAGACAGGGATGAGATTCTTCAGTTTTTTTGTGAATTAAGAGGAAATCATTTTTTTGTCTTTTTTCTCTGAAAGTGCTGCTTTTTTTCTGTGGATTCCTCTGTAGACGTCTGTGGATTCTTAGTAGTTATTAATTAACTGTGTAATATTTTTATCCTGTAGCATGTTTTGATGTTTTACTTCATAAAACTTCTTTCACATATGTTATATGTAAGTACCATATGTACAAATTTTTCACTCTTGTGTGATTTCAGTTTTTTGCTTTACTGCCAATCTCATACCTGAGTAGACTGCAGAATCAAATGATGTATTTGTCATGAATGTAGAAAATTTGTGCAGTATTTAAAAGATTGACTTAAAAAATGGAAGTAGTTGACTTAGTGTTTTAAAATTAGTTCTTATTTAAAAATTTTTGTATGCTACTTGCTATAGTTAATAAAGTTTTGTGCCAAAAATTTCACAGTTCTCTGCATTTTATAATTATAAGAATGCAAATTTGCAATCGTACATTTTTAGTTATACCAAATTTTCAAGGGAAAATGTATGAGCATTTATCAAACAGATTGAACATGCATGGAATTTGGAGGTAATACATTTTTAATGAAAGTTTGTTACTTATAAATTTTGCTTTAATGTTATAACCCCCACATACACAAATAAAAGCCTGAAAAAGTTTGCATGTGCAAAGAGTTGCTTGACCGTTTGATTACTGATAGAGCTTACTGAAACTTGGCACCTCTGTCATTGTTTTTGGTGAACTATGAGAAAAATTCCAGAGCTGGGGATCGAGCCCAGGACTACCACTTAATATGCAGGCGCTCTACCACAGAGCTACTCTGGGACGATTCCCAGGTGAAATTTCTCACAATAGAAGCATTGGCTTTATCATTTATATTTGGCTTTATCATTAGCACTTATCATTTTCTGCAAACCACAGATTGAACAGATGAAACATTATTTTGCAACAACTGTGGTATGCCATGGATATTAGAAAATTTTTAGAAATCTTATCAACCTTTAATTATTTCAGGGAAATTTGGAGTGTTCAGGTTGATCATTGTTTTTGGCAAACTATGCGAAAAATTCCAGAATGGGGATCAAACCCAGGATTACCTCTTACCGTGCGGGTGCTCTCCCACTGAGCTACTCTGGGACAATTCCCAGATAAAATTTCTCACAATAGAACCAAGAAATTTCATCTGTCTCATTTAAAAGGGGGTAAAGAATGTAGAAATTAAAGCTTTCATGTGAATAACGAAAAACATGGATTCAAAAATTCCCAGCACCATGTGTGCTTGATATATATATACAATGTTGAAATGCATGTACAAGCTTTTTATATACTTTGTGAAATAGCAAAAAAGTTTCAGCTAATTTTTATCTTGTCCAATGATCTTGTAAATTTTTAAAAAGTTAGGCTTTTTAATTTTGTATATGAACCCTGTGCAAAAAAAAATTCAATTTGTAAAATGTGCAGAGGTAGATGGAAGTGTGCAAATATGTTAGGTAACAGCCAATTGTGCTTTCATGTCAAGGAATATGCAAAAAGGGCAGTCTTATAAGATTTCAGCTTTATGAAGGTTACAGAAGTTGATTGTAAGTGCTGCGATAGAAGGTGTTTAAAACTTTCATACAATTTGTTTTCAAGACATACGTGTTTCTATGACTTCCAGAAGATGAATGGATGATTCTGAGCGCTGGCATGCTGTGAGGCACATTCAGGCAGGACAGTCGATCACAGATGTTGCTCTTTTCTTTGGCGTTCATCATTCTGTAATTTCACATTTATGAAACAATTCCAAACCACACAGACAGTTGTCCGAAGGCCCGTAGCCGGTCGCCCAAGGGTTACAATCCCCACGGAAGATCGATATATTGTTATTTTAGCCAAACGAAATTGCAGAGTGACCTCCACACGTGTGACATCTATGGTTACAGCATCCATTGGTAAGGTGATATCTGCAGCTACTGTACGCCGAAGATTACATATGAGTGGACTGTACGCCCGAGTACCTCGAGTTTGTGTTTTTCTATCCGTCCAATCAAGAGGGACACGATTAAAGTGGTGCTGGGGACATGTCAACTGGACTGTGTCTGACTGGGGCAATGTCATGTTTACTGATGAGTCGAGATTTGCTCTGGAGCCAGATGACAAGCGTATAAGGATATGGCATGAACAAAAAACACGCAATCAGTCCCAAAACATCACCGAACATCACGCATTCTGTGGCGAAAGCATTATGGTGTGGGCAGGAATTTCATTAGGATACCGCACTGACCTGCATATCTTTAAACGGGGTTCTGTGACGGCTGTCCAGTATCAAGATGAAGTCCTAGAACCCATTGTGACATTGTACGCTGCAGCAGTTGGCCCTACTTTTGTTTTAATGGATGATAACGCACGTCCCCATAGAGCTGACATCGTCGATGACTACCTGGAGAGTGAAGGGATTGTGGGTATGGCGTGGCCAGCAAATTCGCCTGACCTTAATCCCATGGAAAATCTTTGGGATGCTTTTGGCTGTGCTGTATCTTCACGTTTCCCACCTCCAGCCACTCTTACACCCGTATTCACGAAACTTTCTACCAGCTGGTAACAACCGGATTACCATAGAATCAGATGGTTAAAAAAAATGGTATTCACAAGGCCGAATTCGGGTGATTACCAGCCTGTTACATTCGACGCATGCGCTGTAAGGCTCTAATCTGTGTATTTGTATACAAACATGGCATATTACGCAGTTGTGCAAAGCATAGAAAATATTGAAATTTTAGAATCTGTTGAGAGGCGCCCTAGACTTGTATATGAAAATAGAAATAATGATTTAGATAATTTGGACGATATAGATTTTGGAGTAGATACTGTTTAAACAAAGAGACAGCGGAAATGTTGATTAGTCTACTTGATGACAAGATATCGTCACAAACAAATAGAAACAATGCTGTACTACCCACAGAAAAACTCCTAACGGAGTTGAGATTTTATGCGACCGGCGCATTCCAGAACTTAATTGGGGACACTGTATGGATATTATTATATTATTATTATATAAAAAAAAATATGAAAACCACATTTTGCGCTTGTAAATAGTCTAAAATAGTAAGTAAAGGACAGGTGTTGCCAATTTTGACTTTTATTTCCGGGAGTTTTGTAATTGTTGCCAAGTTGGAACTCTATTATTCTGACCAATCACAGATGACCTTACAAAGCAGAATGCACAAGTACAAGTTAATTGGTGGTTAAATGCTGGTCATGAAACCAATGGTTTTAAATAGTTGGTAAATACCGTTCTGTGGTTACCGGTGAGTTATCAGCATGTAATGGTCAAACGTTAGTTTCATGATCAGGCTGTTACTAGCCATTTCGTGAATACAACTGTTATTGAGCTGGAAACTGCTCTACAAGAAGAATGGAGATTGCTTAATTCTGTGGTGGTTAACCACCTAATTGAAAGCATGGTCACAAGATGTAAACTTTGTATACAGAGGAGGGGGGGGATCACATACCCTATTAATGTCTTTTTTTTTTTTTCATTTTATGCTGTTTATTTTCACTTTAATTCTGTTTAAGTCTCCAGTATGTCATTATCTGATAACTTACAAAAATAATATTGTTTTCATTTCTGTCTATAATTATTCATTTTGTTTTATGCATAAATATATATGTTACTTTCCTGCTGAATTTTATGTCAATCAAAGCAGTATTTGTTGATTTTTTTGCATTTTACATCTTTCTGCTTAACTTTTAGAAGTGAGTGTATATATATAAACATAAAGAAAAGAGCATTGTATGTTATTTTCTAAAAAAAGAAATATATCAATGAAGCAAAATTAACATGACTAAAGCACTATCCCACTTTACAAATCTGTAACATATTTGCTTCAAAATTTTCAATTTTTTAACATTTACTATTTTTGTGCAAAATAAATATAATTTACATTATATATATATATATATATATATATATATATATATAATATATATATATATATTAAAGATAACTTTCGATAAATTATCACTTTATAAATTGATATACAGTCCCTTAACTACAACAAAATAGGGTATTTTAATTAATAAAAAATCAACTGCTCAATGTATAAAATTTTGCAATTTTGCACAGCCATGTAAAATTATTTTCTGTATCTATTTCCATCAAAATTTGGCTAAGTTGCTATCATATATTTTTATATATTAATTTAATTAATATTAATATTTTATTGAAAATTATAATAATAGTAAATCATATTTGCACCACTTAGTTCTACTAGTAGGTATAAAAATCAGTTTCTTAATATCGGTATTAAATGAGATATGATAAAAAAAAATTGATGAAGTGAGGAGCATCCTCCTCAACATTGAAAGAAAAAAGACAGTTTTGACTGATGATGACCATGACCAAAATATATCTTTTTAACAGTTTTTAATGATAAAGAGTTTATGTGTTTTAACTCATATGAAAAAATATTTTAGTGTAAGAAGAGAGAAATTTTGGAAGCTCATAACTCATTCATTTTAACCTCCGATGTATTGAAAATTGCTATCTGAAGTTTAAATGAGTTAAATTTTTTAAATATAAAGTGAAAATTAGATATTACCTTTGAAAAAAATATCACTTATTTTAATATGAAGATGGTCCCTTATGCAAAATTTATATATAATAAATTAAGTGTATTTTATTTATAAACAATTGATATATATATATAACTTTGCTGTATGACAAATGACAGCTGAATAACAAGCAAGTGGGCCTTTTTTTCTGAAGTTTATGTATATTTATTTTTAGGGCACTCCCAGCATTTATGTGGCATAGACAAGATTGGGATATTATATATCCATACATGGAGTTGACACCATCTGAAATATCAGAATTATTTTCCAAGAATACCTACATTGCAGGTTTTAGAGATGCAGCTGTTGAAGGAAGATCAGATCTTTATGACTTATTTGTTAATTTACCAGCTATTGAAATTACTATAGCTACCCATGCTAAAGGTATGACAAATTTAACTGGTAGTGTGAGATAATATTAACCTTTTTATATCATGACTCAGAACATATTAGTATTTTTATATAGTGGTATGTTCTTGATGGAAGTGACTTAGTAAATTGCTAAATCGTAATAAACATTATTGCATTAAATATTTATGTGTAAGTTTAAAATATTAAATGTAAACTATGGAAATTTATAAGTTTTACATATTTTAAATGAGTAATGTACTTTGCAAGTATAAGCACTGTATGTGTTATCATAAAAATGTAATAATTTTATATTTATCAGCCCACAAATGTTTTGCTGCTCATAATTTGTTTAAAAAATAATAATAGACTATTGGTACACATAGATTTAAATTTAAATTTTGATATTATAAAAAGGTTCATGCACCTTTATTTTACTTTCTTATTCTTCTTTTTCGCAGCTGTTCTTACTGTTATTATTTTAATTAGATTAAAAGGCTTAAATAGACAAAATATGACTTAAGTGGAAAACCAAGTCAACTCCGGATAAAGTGAACCTTCGGCTATAGTGAATGCAAAACATTAGTCCCGATTCACATACAGTATCTCTGTTCAGCGGACACTTCGGTTTTAGTGAACTTCGGATATAGTGGACGAAAGTTGATGGTCCCCTGTGGTTCACTATAACCTGAGTTGACTGTAATAAAATCATATTTCAGTGATTTAATTTTAATAATTTTTCCTATACTTTGGGAAATTTTGCTGTAGAATTGCTCAGCAGCTTAAGTGAAATTATAAGTATAATTAGTTACACTTACTGAAGGTTTTTAGCAAGGTGACCCTTACAATTGTTGTTGCTTACTTTAACCTCACTCATTTACATTTAGTGCAGTAGAAAGTTACTTAATAAGTTTATCATCTATGGTATGATGCATAGTAAAATGTTAACCATTTTTTAATATTATTATTTTTTTATGTGTGTGTTGATGAGCTTTTTATGGTGACATAAAAATGTCTATAATTGTCTCAATTTACTTGTCCATTGTATTTTTTTTTTAATATTAAATATATATATATATATTATTTTTTCTGGAAATTAACATATCTATCATAAAACTTCAATTCAAAATATTTTCAGTTAGCCGTTTTTGCTTCACATACTGATAATCATACAAGTGATATACCTTCGACTGATATCCATATATCCCTGCAATACATCCAAGTTTCGTACTAAAACAAAATACTGGTTGTCTGAAAAGTATGGCTACACTTTCAAAAATTAATTAACTGGGGCTACTTTTTCAAGTTCTCACCAACATTTTGTTACTAAAAAACATGCTAGATGAATTTTGAACTTGTAAATAGAGTTTTAAACAATTAACATAGTACAAAGAAGTGAACTGTACTGTTTCAAAAATATCTTTTATTTATTTTATTTTTTATTTATTTTACTATTTTTGTAGTTTTGGACCAAAATGGCTCCTGATTGGGGCTTCTTTAGTCAAATGTACTTGATTTCCTGCAAATTGAATAGATTTTAAATATGTTGAACTATTGTAACCCCTGGCTTAAGGATCTGTTAATGATTTGACACTGCGAATTCATAAAAAATGTTCTTTTAATTATATTGAAACACAATAAAGCAATTCAAGTTATGGAAGACACTTTCTGAAAACATGTCCTTTGTTCATTTAGTTAAAATCATGCACGGAGATACCTTAGTATAAAGTTAAAATATAGTTAAAAGCCTTAAAAACTCTATTAAAAGTTTAAAAACAAACCATTAGCGCTTTCGGCAGCACTAGGCCGCTGCCATCTTCAGAACTGGTGAACTTGCTCCCATCTCCAGCACTTCGAGCCATGTATCCTCTATCTGAGCATGCGTCGTGTCGTTGTCAGCACCCTCTTGTGTTATTATTTCTAACACACTTCCCGTTTTAAACTATAACAGTGGTTGTTGTAGTTGGCTATTTTCTTAACATTTACGAAATCAATATCAATATTTTCTTTTAATGCTAGGCGAGAGAGGGCAGTACTTTGTCTATTATATTTTATGTCACTAATGTGCTCTTTAATCCTATCCTTAATTTTCCTTTTTGTCACACCAATGTAATGGCCAAGAAGGTTAGATTCTTTATAAGTAAAATTTATTTTATTTTAAAAACGGCAGGCGTCTATAAAATAAATTTTACTTGTAAAGAATCTAACCTTCCTGGCCATTACATTGGTGTGACAAAAAAGAAAATTAAAATATTAAATCAATTATTTTTAAACTAATAGTACAATAGTGGACCTTGAATCCAGAAGACCCAAAATCCGGAACTTTTTCTATTTGCCAAGTAAATATTTATTATTATTATTTAAAAAAAAAAAAAAAAAAAAAAAAACAGCTTTTTTGTATTTATTTCACTTTTATTATATCTCAGTATTACATTAATTTTAGATGTTGCAAGGTAATTTTCGGTTTCTCGTTATGTAAAAATATTCTATGCTATTATATAAGTTTTAAAGAGGAGGAAAAGAATGTTATCCTCTTCACACACACGCACTGCTTCAAGTGATGATTCATTAATTCTCGGCTGGCACTCCTCTGGCCGTTAAATGTAAAGAGAATGTCATTTGGTCTGTTTTTTTTTTTTGTTTTTTTTTCTTTCTTCCTGTGTTGATAGTTTTGGGGCACAAGTTTGGGTTGCATAATAAATCACTAGGCAGAAGATTGAAAGGGTGGGGAGAGAGAATCGGAAAATGACGCAACTGCTGTATCAGATCTACCTTCGCATTTGCTTGTTTGCATCTTTAATTGAATCAATATGTATGATAACAGCATTTTATTTATTTAATTTTGCTCGTGTACATTAAACTAAGTCAAGGGAAAAAATGGTTTTTGGATATTTTTGCCAGTCAGTGTAACTTTTAGATTTAATGATTTTAATTTACATCTTTATATATTGCTGGAAGCAAATTAAAATTTTTAAATTTTCAATCTTTCTGTTTGTTAGTAATTTTTATATTATTTAGGATCTTTTATGAAGTCGACTAATTAATTGTTAACTTTATTTTGAAAAAAGTTTTAAAAGATTTTACAATTTTCAAAATTATTTCAAGTCGAGAATGTTGATGTGTTATTAATGAGAACTTGGCTTTCACAAAATAAATTTTTGACTGAGACTTACTTTTGTTTTTTGTAACAAAGAGGGTTGAAAATTACATTATTAATATTAAATGTAATAATTCAAAAATTTGCTTTTGCTTTCGTTAGTGACTGTAACCAAATTTTATTCCTTTTAATAACTATATTTTCAGAGTTCAGTTTTAAAAATTGCTTAAGAAGAAAATGGTACTTTATTTTTTATAGATATACTTTTATTGCATGTACGCTGTACAATTTTCCTCCAAAACTTTTTGAAAAAACAAGGTGCGCATGATAAAGTTTTCGGATTTCATACAAACTAGTCTTTATATTCAGATGACTAGATGTCGTCCTTTTTTTTTTTAGATAGTACTCAATTTGAAGTCTTTTTTCGTATTTTTTTTAAATTTGAAACAATACATTAATTGAAATAAAATAAGTTATTAGGTGGCCAGTTTATTTTGATCAGTCATCCTTACGTTTAAAATTGAACACTATCTTTATAAAACGAGGAAACTTTCTGCTATATATTGTCTTTTAGTGTTCAACTAAATTTTATGTTTGAATTTATGAAATTGAACTACAATTTTATGAATATTAAGTATTTTTGTGGTTTTCTGTTATTTATTTCCCCATATAAAGCATTCACCTGTTGGTGCATGATACACAATGGTCATGTACATGAAAGATTATGGTATGTATATATAGGCTTGCCAGACATCCCGGTTTGCAGACAAAATCCCGGTGTTCCGGCCGGTTTACTTCACGTCCCGGTAAAAATTAAATTTGTTTATAGATGACAAAAAACTAATCAACTGTGAAGGATTATTATTTAGGATTATTAGTACTTTGTCATTTATTTGACTGTACTGTATAAAAAGTGAAGAAGAGTGGTGGTCTGCTAAGAATTATTGTTCAAATTTTTATTCCTTATTCAAAGTGTTTCTTCTTACTTAATTAACTTATAAATATTAACATACAAGTAATAAAATGTTTAAATTTATATGCGTGTGTCATTTGTTAATACCCCTGGTTTATGTTCCAAATCAGTAACCATTTATTCATAGCATTGAGAATAAACTACCCTCTAAAAAGCTCCAAAAACCCTCCAAGGGTGTGTAGTGTCGGGGTCGTCGCCTTCCCGGGGTTCCAGTAATGTACCCTCGTGGAAAAAATGTAAATGTGGTGGTATGGCCAATTATTTGATAGAGGGATCTAGGCCGAGAGGGGATTGACCTACATGGGGGGTCTTTCTAAGGGATCCTAACCCTTACTTGCGTGAATTTTCGGAGAAAACTCCGAACAGTTAGGTCGGCGGATGCGGCCTGGTTTTGAACCAGGCACCTTCCGGTCACGTGTTGAGAGCATAAACGCGTTTAGTCATTGGTCGGGCAAATGTATCCTTGATCTTGAATACCCGGGAGGCTGGAGGCATTCCGGTGTCCCGGTTGAACATTTCAGAAATCTGGAAAGCCTATATATAAATATAATTAGTTCTGGAAATTTTATAAAGATAGTCAGGGGAAAATCAGGGAACTTTTTTCTCAAATTCTGTAGCCACCCTGCTTACGCGCACTTATAAAGCCTATTTCTCTACCGGCTCTGCCTTCACACACGTGTACACTTACGTATTTGATGTACAAGATTTGCAGTTTTGTCTAGAAGCAGTGGTTTTACATTCAGTTCAGTTCTTTCCATGGAATTCGATAAAACGTGCAAATTCTTTTAATTATTTCACCAGTGTATATGTGTCACATAACAAAATATAATCTAAAAAAATTGGATAAAATAGTATTGATATTATTAGTTTGAAACTTAATAAGTACTCTAAATACATATATAGCATTTACATATATTTTAATGACAATTAAAATATGTCAGTCATTTAGTGGACACCCTGTATCTTGTGTTGTATTATTGTCATTATGAGCATGTTGAAACATGTTATTTTGATGAATTTATATTAAGGATGCAACAGATACTGATTTTGCCAGATATCAACAAGATCACAAAAATTGCATGTTTGAGATCAAGTCTGCAGTTTTTGCTGTGATTTTAAGGTAAGAAATCAAGGATAGTCAATTTGTAACAATAACCTCAAGGCATCATTTGCCACAAAAACTGTGATGGAGAGCTATTGGGAGAGTAGAGTCAGAACAAAGACACAAGTGGCCAGATGGCTAAATATCAGTCCGTCTGTGGTTCATAGACTTTACAATTTCTCACTACAGATTTGAGACGAGCAGCAAATTCATTACTTACAATTTCTCACACAGCATACGAGAGGTTCAACCAAGGATGACAAACTGTTATGACTGCTATTTGTCGTTATGCACATGGAAGTATAGAATTGCAACTCTAAATCAACTCAGGTCTTCATTTGCTGCTGTCATCGGATGGTTAGTGTCAATGTCAACTGTACATAGAAGACTGCATAAAGGTGGTCTGTATGCTAAGTGACCAGCCAATCGCATGCTACTCACATCATGTCATAGAAGAGAATATCTGAGGTGAGCACATAAACATGCCCACTAGACATCTGATCAATAGAAGGCAGTTCTCTTTATAGATAAGTCCAGGTTTAGCAAAGTGATAGTAAGCATTGTTTTATTTAGAGAGAACCTTGAGTCCTTTATCATCCATCAAACATCTGTGAAAGAGATTTATGCTCAGGAGGCAGTATCTGTGTTAGGGGTGGGATCTCTTTTGGTGGATGCACAGTAGGGTGGTTCAAAGAAAACAAAATTCTTTTTTTCAACTCATAATACTGCATAAATGTTATGAAGTTGGGTGATAAAAAGATGTCAAAAAAGAAATAAAATCAGTTTATATCTTCTGATTGTGCATTCACTAAAGTTTGCCAAAATTTGGAAAAATTCATATTTTTACAGTAATTTTTGCAGACTTGCCAACTTTTACGCTTTATGCGTAAAATTTACGCATTTCGACTGCTGTTTCGCTTTTACGTATAGAGCGCTTTTTTTTACGCATTTCAGGATATTTTCTTCCTAACTTGTGCATATTTCTTAAGTGAAATTGATATTAAAAAGAAATGTATTAGGTTTTAAATTGAAATGATGTTCTATGTTAGGGCCTTTTTGCCTTTTCAATATGGATCTAAGTGGTAGCATCGGCACCATGATCCACATCGCACATCCATGTTGACACAACGCGCATCAAAATATTTTTCTTTGTTGCCACTGAGGCAAAAAAAAAAAAAAACTTTTCCCACATGCGACGCCGAGTATTTCTTTATTGGTTTACCCAGTCATGACATCATAGAGTAGAGCGAATGGGAGAATCGTTTACTAGGGAGTAGGTCTTTCTCCTGTGACTTGTGCATCTCACGTGGTGTTCTTTGTTATCAGCCATCAGCGCGCGCGCGCTTTGCGGTTAAGTGGTAGATGCAGACGGTAGTATGAGCATACTTTGATTGCTTTTCTGAGGATTATTTTCGATAAATGATCACTGGCACAGCATAACTTATAAACAAAGTTATAGCAAAGAATGGGTATACAGGGGTCGTGCTGCCGATCACCAACGTCGCAAATTGCGAAAATAAAATTAGTTTGGCGAAAGAAAATACATTTGGGCGAAAATATTGACAATTGCTTTTCTTAATGATGTCCGGAAAAATCTAATTTGGCGAAATGTTAAAAAGAGCCAGCGCAACCCCTGGGGTATATATAGTATCAATGTCAAAGGAGCGAAATTTGCTTATTGTGACGTGTGCCGGAGTGATTTCAGCATTTTTCATGGAGAAAAGTATGACATTTCTCGCCACTCGAGTTCGTCAAAACACAGGTAAAATGTGAAACGTGTTAACAGCAGTAAAAGTCTACAAGCATTTTTCAAAGAGGACAGACAGTCCAGTGGCAGATTAATGCAAGTTTCTCGGGGGTGGGAAGTTAGAAGATTGACATATACATCGATTTTATGGAAGCAATTTAGGATCTTTTACATTAATTTCTTTTTTCTCGGGGGCCGGTCGCCCCCTCCGCCCCCCCCCCCTTTAATCCGCCCTTGGGACAGTCGGACGTTATTCATGCAGAACTGTTATTTACATCTTTCTTGATCGAATACAATGTTCCTATTTCAGCAGCTGACTATGCTGAATGTGAGAGGGTTTTCAGTATTATTCGGAAAAACAGAAATGAATTCAGGTGCAACTTGTCTAATAAGATTTTGGAAAGCCTTCTTATTATGAAAGAGTTTTACTTCAGATTTTCTGAATAAAGCAGAAAAAGCTACTGCTGCTTCTTTGAAGTCAGCACAATCAGAGTTTTTTCAAGCCAGTTAAGTGATTATATTGTTAGTCACAAGAAATCTGGAAAATGGTGTATTAATTGATTCGCCTTTTATTCAGCAACTTCATTTTCTTTAATTGTTATTAGCTTTATTTAATACTTCAAACAAATAATTGTGATATAAAATGCATTAAAAATAATACTCGTGCATTCTATGGTGAAAGGTAAAAAATAACGCTCACGCGTTGTATAGCAAAAAGTGTCGAAATTTCTGTTCGTGCGCTGTTTTACACATTTTGATTTTCCCAGGTTGGCAAGTCTGTTTTTGGCACTTTTAAATTTGCCTGTTTCTAAGTGTAATAACTCATATTCCTATTCATATAACTCATATTCCTATTTGAACCACAAAAAATAATACTCAAACGTTATTTAAATCCATCAACATTTTCCAGTTGTGCAAGCTCTATAAATGTGCAATATTTTGATAAAAATTTACATACAATGGTAGATTACAGTGTAAGGATAAAAAGATACTAATTTACATTTCTTTTTCTGTATTGAATTCAAATTTAAAATCTAATTATTTTAGAACGTGAGCAATATTTTAAAAAGTTTTTTTTTTTTATTGATGACACTAAATTTAAGTGAACATTTGTAAAATCCAAGAAAATGATGTTGAACACAATTAAACATCTCTACTTTTATTCATTCGTATCTTAAGGTACTTTGAAATCTGATTTATGGGTGAAGTTAGCCGTGGTTCATTTTGATAGCATAGTCATTCTTATAAAACCATTTTTAGACTCAACTCCACAAACTTTTCTTAAGGGCATTGGAACATTTATCTCGTACTCTGAATCCTAGCTTCCCTTCACTGCAAATAAGTTGAGAAGGCGTGGCAGCTTTGACACTTAGCCGCGCTGACAGCTGTGACAGCTCCCCTCTCTCTCAACAGGAAGTGAAACCCTGGGGGTTTTGTGGTCAATCAGATGACTTCAGAGAACCGTACAGAATGCATATTTGCTTCTCTTGTGTGATTGCAGAAATGCTGCTTGTTGTTGAAACATTTTAATAGAGAATTGATATATTTTCTTTCAGAGCATTATGAATTTTTTCAATAAATATGTACGTCGTTGTTTTCAAAGAGGGCTTTGCTTTATTCAACCCAAATGAAAGTTGTTTTTGCATCTCCTAACTTCAAACTCAGGTAAAAAAGAAAAAATAAATTTGCCCTACGAAAGTCTTAGAAAAATGTCTGCAAAACATGAGTGTCCGGGGGAAAAGGGTGTGTGATATTATGCTGAATACCCAATACCCTTCTTGTGGTTAATCTGTTCACTCTGATTGTTTACAATAACAGGGTGTCCACCGGCGACTTTTGCTACAAATTTAAAGATAAAGTGACTTGGATGACTTTTTTGAATAAAAAACATCATTTTCATGCTGTTTTCGAGTGTTTGGCTGCTTGTACCTTACTCAAGGCGACTAATTTAAGTCAGATTTCATTTTTTCTCAATTCTCCTTCCTTTTCAAAGTTGCACCTGGTCGTTTATCAAACATTTTAATCAGTTTTTTTTTAGTTGTATTGGCAAAAAAATGCTTTGTTATATAAATGTTTTTTAATTTATCATTTCATTCATTCATTCTTAAGTGAAGCTAAATAGCGTATGTTTATTTTTTAACTACAAAATCATGTAAAAAGGCTACTACTTTGGCAACTAAAATTAAAATGGCTACTAAACTGGTGATTTTTTTATGTCAGTGAGATAACTAATGATACTGTTTTTGCCTCCTGGCATTGGTGGACACCCTGCAATAATGGTGAATCTTCCCTTCTGTGCCTAGCGTTGCTTCCCAGCTTGACTTACGCTTTGTGTAGTGGATATTTAATGATAGTTCCTAAGAAACAATCCTGGAAAGAGAAGGGAAACTTTACCATTAAGTTTTTACAATGTTTGAAAATAAATAGGTTTGAAAATTTAAAATGAAAAATCATGGCCCTCCAGTTAAAAAATTCGTGACTTACTGAGATTAGGAAATTACAATACCTATATGTGTATGTATGTATATGTATAATTAGAGTTTTATCTGTACATTACTTGGAATTCAAAAATTTTGCAGTTTCTATCCGTTTCAAGTGCATCTGTTAACGCGAATCCACCTTTTAAAAAAAAAAAAATGTCTGTCTGTCGCTCTGTCCATGACACTTTTTTTTGTTGTTGTTCACATATCACGTAAAAAACGACTATAGCGGATGAAATAAAATTTGATACGGTGATAGGTGGTCATTCCGTCTCACCATGGCACAGTGGTTATGTCACTGAAAATGGTAGACGGCCGAAGTGTGAAGGTCTCGGTTCAGGTCCCATTGCGTTGCTGTTGATCTAACGGTCTGGAGTTTTGGTAGATTTTCTTCAGATGTAATGTGAATACGCGCTAGAAATCCTTAGAAAGGCCTCCTACCAATGCACCCCTCATCCTTGACAGATCGCCCTAGCATAGTGTTGCCATAATCAAACAAACAAACAAGAAAAATAGTCGTTCAACTTAAAATATAACTTTTGAATGTGCAAAAAGTTTGATCAGATTGTGAGATTTTGTTCAAAATATAAGCGAATAAATTTTTGTTGTGCATCACATAGAAACGACTAAAGCGAAAAAAATAAAATTCATATACTGATAAGTAGTACTCAACTTAAAATAAAATTGTCAATTGTTTGAACAATTTTGATTAGATTTTGTGAAAATTCATTCAAAATGTTTAAATTTTTGTTCTCACATTACTTAAAAATAACTGAGCCGAATACTATGAAGATTGATATACTGATAGGTAATTACTCAATTTAAATACAGAGAATGGCAAATTTTTAAAAATTTCTGATCGGATTTTGATATTTTACGAAAATTTATTCAGCATGTTAAAATTTTCTTTCGCAAATCATGTAATAACATTTAAAGCAAATAAAATGAAACTAGGACTAATAACAGATGATCACTCAAACTACCGTGTTTACTCGAGCAATAGTCACACTTTTTTTTTTCCAATTTTTCATGGTGAAAGTCTAGGTGCGACTAATATGCGGGAGAATTCACTGCATAATATTCATAATGCTGCATAATGAAAGTGAAGCTAAAGGAACTATTTTATGGATTTTTCGTAAAAGTGTCAATTGCTATTGTTTATATGAGGCATTAGTTAATGCAATTTGAAGAAGCAATAACAATGTTCACGAAGACATTGTCATTACTTCCTTTGTTTTTGTTTATGGCAAAGCTACATGTAGGCTACTTGCGTATACAGGGAGGTGTCTCAGTCGAAAGACCCTTAAAGATGTTTGAATCTAATGCTTATTCACGTTACATCATGAGAAAACTGCTCTAAACTCGAGATCATTAGATCAATGACTGCGCGAGATTCCAGAACCCTGGATCTCTACTTCAACCAACTATCTCCCAATGTTTGGCGGCTTTACCCACTCTGCCATTTTTGTGATGACCAATTTTCGATTAATTCTTTGATACTTCTAGGCAGTCATCAGAATTCTTTTATTGTTTAATTCTTTTATTTTATGATGCATATTTTCTATCTCGATGGCTCAAACATTGGGGGGGGGGGAGGCATAGATTACAAAAGACATCTATTAATTTCCCCTCTCAGTATAGTCAGTATATATATTTGCATGCATGCTTAAAATAGTGTCAATATTTTAGCAGGGTATTTAGATTAGTAAAAAAAAAATAATAATATGAATTTTAAATGAGTACTCTTTATATTGTGCAACTCTGCCTAATATGTGCAAAATAGTAATGCTAAAAAGTTTTACTTTTTATTTTGCTTCGCAAAATTTATTAATTAGTATATGTGTTGACAAGTTTCGCTGAAGGGGAGGGGTTCGGGATTGTCATATTCTAGGGTCCTTATTCGTCTTAATCTGACTTGGAGCATAAAACAACACAATGTATATAAGAAATTCTTTTAAATTCAGTTTTATAAAAGCTTTTGAACGTAGAATTAAGAAAAATAAATAAATAAGTTAGATTTAAGTCAAATAGAATTACCAAAGAAATAAGATGATTGGACGTTTATTCTGTTGAAAGGTATAGAAATTGAGACTCCAAATCATTTTTTGATGCAACGAAATCTTGTGCTCTCTGCTTAGATATAAAATACAGTATATGTTTACTTTCAAGTACAGAACAGGTTTTTTTTATGAGTGTATGTGTGTGTGGCGTGTCTCTCGACATCTTAAAAACTTCATTTTGCTTAAAAAGTGGAGGGGGATGTGTTTAATTGGAAGTGGCAGATTAACAGTATATTACGGTAATCTGACTAAAATTTATGTTCGAAAATTGACCATGTTTAGATTTGTAATGTATAAAAATATTTGTTTTCGTAGTTTTTTAAATTCAATTTTCATAAATTTACAGGCACTGCTAAAGTAAATAAGCAATAAATGATTTCATTTATTCATAAGAGTAGTTTATTAGTCTGTCTTGAAAAAGAGAAAACCGTTTGTATCCTTTGAAATGATAATTGTATAATTATTTTGGTGTTTAAAGCAATGCTATAATTTTAAAATAAAAATTTGAAGAATACGAACACGTGAAAATAAAATATTCGTTTTCCCAATAATACTTAAACTGTTCAAACGAAGCTGTAAATAATATTGAATTAATAAAAATATTTGCTAGGATAGTGAAAATTAATCATTTCATTTATAAAATATCATGTACTAAATAAAATTATAAAGATCTACCTAAATTTATTTCATACAAAATATCACTGAGGTAATTATTTAAAAGTAATAACACTTTAATCAAATTTAAGAACAATTGTGATTCGACAGAAATTACCAAAATTATGTTTTAGCAGTTTTATAATAAGCATTCTAAAATATCTTTAATTGATTACTATATGGCAGGTAAAAGTACTTCCCAATAAATTGCATTATTAATCCTATAACTTTATATGAATAAATTATATATAAGAGTTAAAATGATATATGTATTCAACTTTTCATAGTCACTGTGTCAGCACTCTAATACTGCTCAGTTGGCTGACAGTAGGGGGGGGGGGGGGCTCAGTGTGTTCAGATCGATTTTGGAGCACAAAAAAATAACCATATGCTGATTTATGGTAATTTTCTCCCTTCCTCCTAGGGTATGGGGGTCTTAAGCCCGCCCTTTCCCCATGCTTGTTTTGTTGCTGCACTGTAATTGCTTTCTTATTTAATGCTTACGTAACAAGTGTCGTCACTCTCCTCCCCCCCCCCCCTGCTTCTGTAAAATTTGACAAGTTTAACCAAAAAATGTTTTTTATGTAGCAGCTTGCAAATCCTTTATTTATTGTATTTATAACAAAACCTCTGATTTATGTGTAAGTGAGATATAGCTGTCAGTTGTGATTGTGAATCAAATATCTGCTATTGAGCTAAGATTTGTTTACTTGTTACAGAAACAAAGAAACTTAATCATTGGAAAGGAGATCATGAGATCCATTTAACTTTTGATAATGAATCCCAATCTGATCTAAACCCCTGTGCTCACATTCAAATGTAAATTTTGTGCATTCTCTTTCTGTGGATCCCACCTATCTTCTGTTTTATTCTCTCATTTCCCTGCCTTCCTGCCTGTGTGCTGGCTGGCATTCTTGCAGCTGATGAAGGATGGACTTTTTGTAAACCCAAAATGTGCTTCTTTCCTGTTTTTAATTTATGTGTGTTTCTAACAAATAATTTCAATTTTTATGTTATTTTCATATTAAATCAATTGTAAATACAGATAAGTTTTAAATTACTGCAAAACTTTCTGCTGCTTTTTTAAAAATAAATTTAATGTACATGGACCAGTAACAAAGTCTTACAGACCAGAAGTAAACATTGAAACCATTGTTCCACTTTTTGTTATTATTTTGATTACACTATCTCATTGTTTATATGCTAGGAATGATAACTTGAGTTTTGTTACTAGGTATGATGTAGTTACTCTCATATGATATGAACTCTACTATAACTATAGTACAACATGTTTTTTAACACTTAATTGCTTCAATGGTCATAAGCTTCTAAATTTTCCTTAACTTTATATCTTCCTTCTAGCACCATTTATGTGGACATATGAAGTATGAAACTTTTGTTTATATATGTAGGTTTCTCAAAATGTATATTGATATAGAGTGTATTACTACTTTTATGACTATATATAAAACAAAAATTTATACTAATAAACTGAAGACACTACTTTCTCTTTTCCAGAAATTTTCACTATGACTAAAACTCACAAAGAAATAGCTGTTTTTATGACAGCTCAAGCAGAAAACAATCAGTTAAATGAAAAGACTTTTATAAAGGTAAAGTTATATGTTTTTAACATAAAAATAAATGTAAAATAGTTTCTGTTAGCAGTTTGTATTCTAAAACTATGCCATGATTTTAAGTAAAGGATGCCCTATCACAGATGACAAATTAGTCATTATCTTAATAATATAGGATAGTTACAGTATGTTTGGTGCACATTCATAAGCATGGTTTTCAAAATCATTGGAGTATCTTGTGACCCAAATCATACATTTATATAGATATAAAGTATGTATAACTTAAAAAGAAATTGGAGAAGTTTAAGATTGATAAATTTTGTAGAAAGGATGTAAGAACCTATGCAATATTTCCTATGCACTAAACTTTAAGCTAAAAGTAAAATAAACATAAAAAAAGAATTACACTCTAAACAAATATTTCCTTTGCTTTTTACTACAAAAATTCGTCATTTTATTGCATTTGTGCCCAGATATTTGCTTGATTTTTTCCAATCTTTGCTGATTATTAATCCGCAAAGATTGGGTATCTTTGCGGTATAATCTGCCTATTAATAGTAGCTGATGCTACCATTAATAGATAAATTTCTAACATCAGCTACATGAACAAGTCATAATTTCTTCAAAAAGAATTATACATAAAAAGTAAAAATTTTATATCTACTTTGTCACATTAGTTTATGTAAAACTAATTGTGTGTTGTAAAGTATTTTTTTGGAATTTAGATTTAATACTCATGAATTAAGGCCTAGGAAAATGAAATAACTTTTTCAAATTTTTGCAACATACATAAAAATGCTAAAATCTAAACATCCTGAAAAAGGAACACTAGACACAAATGGATTAAAGTATGCATGTATCAAAAAAATAAAATAATTTAAAAATTTTTGAAATCAATTGGACAAATATTTTATTTTGAAGTAGTTTCTATAGTTGTGAATAATAATAATAAAATCAGATATTTGGTTTTTAATTTACTTTTAGCCATCAAGTGTGAGCCTGTTCCAAATGGTTTCCTTTATAAAATTTTATTAGTTTTCATAGCATATTACTAAAAATCTACTGCAAAAGTTAGGGTAAATGCATAAAATTACTTTAAAAACAGCTTGCATCTGCAAAACTAAATAGACCCAGAAAGGAAGTGGGTTTATGAGTAAAACTTTTAAGAATTTAAATGTTTCTGAATCTGTAAAGCTTATTCTTTTACTGTCAAGTTATCTAAAATCAAAAGCCCTGTTGTGGAAAGTGTGAGTTAGAAAAATAATCACAGAGATTTGTAAAACTCTCATTATTAGAATAAAAACATTACTGTTAACATTTATTAAACCTATTTTATTATTTTTATAATGTACTATCAATCCAAATGCCCTAATGAGAACTGTAAACAATATCAAAACATAACTAAGTTCATTTAATTAGAACAACTTTGTTCAACTTTAAATGTTTTTTTTTTTTTCTAGAAAATTATACTTTGCATGCTATATTGTACCGCTAAAGTCCAAGTCCCCCTTGCAAGCATTTTACACTCCCCTTGAATTATTTATATAATTAGTAGCTTTTTTATGCAATCCCTTGCATTTGTGATACAAAATTATTAAATATTAATAATTTTAAAGATTCAAATTTAAAAAAATTATAATGAATGCGAAATTTAAATTTATCAAAAATGCACCTCTTACTTAAATATAAAAATGTTAAAGCCTTTTTTTTTTTTTTTTTAACATAAATGAAGCATTTTGTTTATCATTGAGCATAATTTTATTGGAAACTAGCAATTAGCCCATTCTTTGGACAGGGAGAATTACTTTCTTTAATTTATTTAATTTGTTTAAACATGCAATACCCTTCATGAAACTTATAGATAAAACAAAATTTCGCTGAACACTATATCATTAACACATTTGCATCATTATTGTAATATACATGCTCAATTTTCCTGGTCACTGTCGCCAGAGCCATTTGCATATGCTCAACTTTGTAGGTCTGAAACCGGACCAATACTGATGAAGCTTGGTGATAAAGACCTTCTTTTCATACTCCCGTATGGTACATATGGATTAAAAACAAACGAAGCATAACGATCAAGAAGTACATGTCAGATTTGCAACTAGAACAGTACAACACCCTCTTCGTAGATGGTTGCACTGTCCTAGGGAAAAATATTTTCAAGTGTCAGAAAGATGAGATATTTTTTAAGCTTTAATTTAGGCTAGAAAGGATGCTCCATACTTAAAAACTCAACAAATTCAGCAAACAAATTGACATTTTATTGCATGTAAATTGCTTCATTAGTCAGTTTTCATCAAATTGGGCAATATGCACACCAAAAATTACAAACTTCTGCAATCATTTAAAAAAAAAAAAAAAAAGCCTGTCTATGGTGGTTTTAAAACTTCCGTGAGACATTTGTTGTTTCACTTGAAATTTAAAAGTCAATTACAGCTTCTACAGAAAACTACGAGGCTCAATGTTGTTATTCATGGCTCACAAAGGTTCTAAAAAAATTGGAGTATTCCCATGCTAATTGGAGTTTTAGAAATTACAGAGTTATTTCAAGTGTGACAATTTTTTTCATGATAGCCTTTTTAACATAACTTGATTTCTAAGTTATTTTTAAATTCATGACATTAAAATTATGTTGATCTCACTTGCTGTACCTTGCTTCACATAAAAAGAAATCTCATATTAGTCACTTTTTACTCGATAGGGTATGGTATCAGAGAAGCTTTTTAAATGTGATAATTGAGAAAATTCAGTAAAAATCAGAGAACTGGTAGATTTTTTAGAACTATAAAGTTGCCTACTGCCTTTTCCATATTGTTTTACAAATTTGTGCAAAATTTCAAGCTGGTTGATCAAATGATATATACATTTTGGACAGAGGCGTAGCCACGGGGGGGTTAGGGGGGATAACCCTCCCCCCATGAGGAATTTTTTGCCATACAAAATGTATATTCTTCACTCCCTTATCACGCACATGTATGCATATATGTGAGTTGCAGTAGTCGTAAACCCCCCCCCCCCCCCCCCATGAAAAATTTCTGGCTACGCCCCTGATTTTGGATAATACTAATTTATCTGGAGCATATAAATATTTAAAGTATCATATCGGTGATTTATCAAAGAATATGGTATTATGGTTAGGCCGAGGGGGCTATCAGGAGTTCAATGGGAAAAGAAATCAGCGCTAAGGAAATTCACACTAAATTTTTGAATGTCTTCAATCTGTTAGTATATTTTTCTGTCAGTCTCCTTTGTTAGGTGTTACAAAACACAGTTTTTATTGTATGTTTTCTGTTTCCTTAAAGACCTTAACCAGACTTGGAACGAAACATTATAGAGAAATGAAAATCCAGGAAGATAGAACCAGAACTTACCAGACCTGCAGGAATTGTCCTGAATCCCAGGAATTGAACCCTGAACATTTTTTTGCCTGCCTGCCATTCTGGTCAAATTACAAATAATAACCATCAATCCCCATGCTGACCTTTATGAGGATAACTGCTTCGATATCGCGATGGCTGTGTGGACCACCTTTGGTCCACTTTAGGTTCTATTGTGGACACAAAAACAACTGTTGCAATATTTTAAAAACCTAATTATTTAAATCCGATTCTGTTGTTTATTTTATTGCGAAATAAAATGAACATATCTTCCTAAGAATTACTATTTTGAGCACTTTAAAATACTGTTTTGTGAAGAAATGGTGCAGCATTTACGTGCTTAAATGTATGAATTTTTTAACACCTGTGGTACTGACGCAAAATTTTTGTCCTGCAAGACTAAAGCTTGATTCTGCTCTTTCACATTTTCAATTAACAAAATGAACACAATTTCATTCTGGAGCATTTTGTTTAGAGCTGAAATTAGACCAAATTTCAAGTAACCATAGCCAGTAAGTGGTTTAACACTTCCTCTAACCAAAATTTTCAGGCACATAAATTATTATTCATAAAAAGCTTTTGTCACTATATTTTACTCTTTGTGTTTAGAACCATAATTATTACATGAGAGCTCCTACATTCTGCATTAAAATCCATCTGAATAAGATAATGTAGTTATATCTTATATTATAGTTGTTATTTTGCCTAGTTCTAGCCAAATGTTTAAAAACTACATATTTTGACTTCATTCATACTTTACAAAATTGGCTTTATTTCCTTACTAAAAATCATGGGATTAGAAACTTATAAAAGGTTTGTAAATTCCTATCTTCTCAACATACTTCTCTAAGATGATATTATGAAAAGTGAAATTCTACCCTATACTGTAGAATTTTCAGAGGGGCACTACCCTGTCTAAAAATTTGACCATTAGCCATACAGCTCTGATAATGTTTAATAATTTTTTGAAGATTTAAATTGTGTTCTTTATTCAATATGCCTCTTAAATTTTAAATGTAAGCATTAAGGTTTAAAAAATATATATGTATGTACTGTGCTTTAAAAACTATTTACTTGGTAATCATTAATGTTTTGACTTTCAGATTTTAAAATGTATATATCTCAGCTATAATTTATAAAATATACAAGTTTTTTAAATGCAAAAAGAACCTTTGTTTTAGGAAACTTTGCTAAGTTAAGAAAATAGTATAGTCATGTTTTTAGGGGAGGGGGTGTATTTAAATCCTTCCAGGTGTTCCCTTTTTCTTCCCTCTCACCCTCTCCTAAAACTTGCTTTCTATTGCTATTCTCTATAAGTTATTAATATAAGTGAATTCATTGAAAAAACTACTACAATTAAACATAAAACTTGACTCCCCCTCCTTCTAAATTTTAGACATTTATATTAAAACTTTCAAAGTGTTTCTTTTTTAAATTACTGTATGATAAAAACCTATTATGTCATAGGTCTTGGATATACAGGGTGTCCAGCCTTAATGTGACCCAATAGCTAATTCCCGAACTGTTGGGTTTAGATATGCACTTCCAATTTGAAAAATGTTTTTTAAAAGGTAAAGAATTTTTTACATGCTTTTCGAACCAAAACACCGATTTAAAAAAAAAATTACAAAAATTAAATTTTTATATGGTCCCCAGGTTCTATCACTTATATTTAGGAAAAGAAGCAGTACACAAAAACAAAGTAAACACAAAAAGTTTCATTTTCTTACGATAAAAACTGACTGAGTTATGGAACTTTGAAAATCATACCTTTCATCCATGTTTTCGGCCATTTACTAGAAGCTAGTAAGGGACCATCTCCAAAGTGAAATTAATTGGAACTCTGCCAGGAAACTTTCACTCTTGCACGTCACTCTTATGTAAATCGTCTTTAAATTTAAAAGTATATACATTACGTTAATAATACAATAATTGAGTACTTAAGAAATAAAATTTATTTTGTGTATGTGTAAAACATAGACAAAATAAAATAAGAAAGAAAACTTTTCAAAAGCAGTTCCAAAAAAATAGACTTATTTGCTGCGGCTTCAGACTGATTTGTTGTGGTACTGATCATGGCGAACATTAAAAATCTGTTGTGTAGTCGCTTGCAATTGCATACAGTCGTATTCTAATAATACAAATTCTAGTACGGGAGAATGAGAGGTATGCAAATGAGGAATACTGCGAAATGGTACTGTTGTATGAGCAGTGTAATCCAAATAAGAGAGAGGCGGCAAGACTTTGCCATTAAATTTCCCAGTCGAAGACATCAATCTTATTGTACAATTGCCTGTGCTGTTCAATGACTGTATAAAACTGGGAGTTGTCATAGACGTATTCCCTTGTCTCGTGCCACACTTTCAAGCTTGCGGATACCCGCTGAGGATGTTCTAGGATATGCCCTGGCTCATCCTGAAAATAGTGTCCGGGATATTAGCAAGGCTTGTTCCTACTCAAAGTCGACGGTGGAACATATTACATATGTACGGTGCATATCCTTATCGTCCAGTCCTGGTGCAGGAACTAATGCCCGGAGACCAGAAGCGTCGTTTTGATTTTTGCAATTTTGTGTTTGACACACTGGATGAAAATCCAGATTTTTTTAATCAAGTTTTGTGGTTGGATGAATGCCAGTTCTCGAGGCAAGGCACTATTAATACACAGAATATGCATTATTGGTCCCGCGAAAACCCACATCTAATACGATCGAATCACCACCAAGTGCATTAGCCGGTGAATGTGTGGTGCGGAATATGGAAGAGCATCTTAATTGGCCCAATTTTTTTCGATGGACCTTTAACATCAGAATCATACATGGAAATTTTATCTGGACCGTTAGCCGATTTTTTAGAAGATGAAGTTTCCTTACGGGATTTGTCATGCATTTGGTACCAGCATGATGGTGCACTCGAATAATCCGCTACGGAGGTCAACAGGAGTGGCCCCGCGATCATCCGACCTAAGTCCTCTGGATTTCTTTCTCTGGGGCTTCCTGAAATGCAAAGTGTACGAACGTGAATTCACGAGTAAATCCGATTTACTCAATCAAATAAGCATGGCATGCTGGTCTGTGACACCAACTATGTTGCAGAAGCTGCAGATGGCATTTCTGATGTGGGTTCGGTACTGCATTTCTGTTGAAGGCAGTCATTTTGAACATTATTTAAGTTAATTTGGTCATTCTGATATAATAAAGCCTCTGATTCATGATTGGCATATCATTCCACATTATGCTATAATTTGAACGGCAAATCTTGTATTCCTTTGCTGCTATTATTTAAAACAAGCTGTTTTAATCTTTTCGGTACAAGTTGTATTTCTTTAATTTAACTTTTATTGTTTGCTATACAGCAATACAAAATTGTCAATCTATGATGTTTATTACGATGTTTTAATATTACTATGGTGTATTTCTTTTGCTCTTTCTGTAGCTAGTGAATTACTGTTCTCTTAGCTCAATTTACATACGACCCCCTTTTCTGAGCAATTCAGATGCTTCAACTTTATGTAGGCATAACTCGGTCAGTTTTTATCGTAATAAAATGAAACTTTTTGTGTTTACTTTGTTTTTGTGTACTGCTTCTTTTCCTAAATATAAGTGATAGAACCTGGGGACCGCATAAAAATTTAATTTTTGTAATTTTTTTCTAAATGGGTTTTTTGGTTCGAAAAGCACGTAAAAACATTCTTTACCTTTTTAAAAACATTTTTCAAATTGGAAGTGCATATCTAAAACAAATGGTTCGGGAATTAGCTATTGGGTCACATTAAGACTGGACACCCTGTATAATATTTCACACTCACAGTATAATCCAACTGCAGCAAAAACTTAGTCCCTTAAATACTATGCGTGTTCAAATTTATTTGATTTTTATTTAACAGTTACTGCTCTAGACTTACATGTGAATTCCTTTTGTTTTTAACAGGAGATTTCTAAGAAAACAACTGAACTACTCAAGAATTTAAGAACTTTAGTATCTGTGAATGAAAATGGGCAGGAAGTCATTAAATTATCACTTTTACAAGAAAAAAAGTGTGCCCCTGCTTTACAAAATTTTTTATGTAATCTAGCTTCAGCAGAAGGTTATGTAGTTGAATAAATTTATCATATTAAAATAAAATTCTTACCATCAGGTTAGTTAGTGTTACTCAGCATATGTGTTTTTTTGAGACTGCCAATTATAAACAATGGGAGTTGCCATCGTGTTGCAGAGTTTAGAACTGCATGATTGCTTAGTAATACACAACTGCATAACACACACTTTTAAGGATGGACATTGAAATCATTTTGAGCTCTCTCCTTTCTCCCAATGAAAGTGAAATATTATATTACTTAATAAATATCTTTAATTTTTCTTTTAAGAAACTGTTATAAATGTACATAAATTGTGCCAATTTTCTGTATAAACTATGATCTCATAATTGCATAGATGTGATTGTACCAACCATGATATACGGCAAAATTCCCCCAACTTTTGCTCTCTGGAGTTTATTTAATAAAATTGCACGGTCAGTCTTCAAAGAGAGACATCAGAAAATTCATTATTAATCTATGCTCAACAGAAATAAGAACACTTAAAAGCTGCTAGATGGTAAAACAGCAAAGAACATTGTAAGTAGAAGCAGAAAATGAGAGTAAGTTATCTCACTTTTAGTTTGGAAGGAAGAACTTTTGCTGAAGATGATAAATCCTTTTTTCCACCTAAATGGTCTATAGTTTACTTTTATACGTTTGTATATATGTTAGTTTAAAGTTCTTTATTGTTTTAACAGTGTTAACAACCCCTTTTTTTCTGCTCTGACTAAAAAGCTTTTAAACCTTTTTTTTCTTTATTAAAGGATTGCGATTGAAAATAGTTATTGTAATTCATTCTAATTTTCAACTGGAAAATCATTTTGAACAAAAATATCTGCCTAAAAGCACATTTAATCAAATTTTTATAAATTTTTACTACTTTTTAAAAATTTTGTCCTCTTTTTTTTTTTTAAATCACAATCAGGGATCAAGCTGTAGTCACATTTTTTACAAAATGCGAAGAATTGCGCGAAAATGCGAAAAAAAAAAATATATTGTCCGTCGCGAAAATGCGACAGCCATTTTTAACTTCCCTGTTCTCTGAAAACAGAATTTTCTGATTCCCAGAATTGCCTTTACGCACTTTAGCGATCTTTTCTTTTCTTTTTTTTTTTCCTTCTCAAAATTCTTTAAAGCACCTGTTGGAACTCCCAATCAATCACCTTGAAGGTGGGCTTACCCCCTTCTCGTGATAATCTGTTCTTAAAATTTGCAAAGGCGAGGTTATAATGCCTACGATTGCAGTTTGAAGCAGACATCTTCAATTCTTTGTTCTTATTTTTACTAAGTTTCCTCCATCTGCAATGATCCCTTCCAGGGGGACAAAAATTGGACAAATGGATAGCATTCTTTATTAATTCTTTTTATGTGTTGTTTTAATACCAAAAAATTAAACAAACGTAAAGCTGATGACAGCTGTCATTCTTGGAAAATTACTACTTCCGTCATGAATGAAGACCAATGAGAAAGAGAGAGAGACATATGTAAAAAGATCAGTGAGAGGGATTTAAAATTTTAAAAATGTGTTTTATTTTCCAAAAAGGCACTTTTGTGTACCATGTGAAAAACATTCAGAACTGTTTTGACGTTAATGATTAAAGATTATTCCTAAATCTTCAATTCATAAAGGCTGTGACATAAATTCAAACAAATGCATAACTCGAAATCGCGCGCAAACTTTCTAACTCGCAATAAATCGTTCTGCATCTGTAAATGAATCCGTAATTCACTAATGCTTAGTGAACTTCTGTAATATTGTAAATAAACTGAAGTATGAAGGCCAGATAATGATTACACTAAGCAATCATTTGGAACAAAAACGAATAAGAGTGTAAAACAGCCAATTATAAACAATGGGAGTTGCCATCGTGTTGCAGAGTTTAGAACTGCATGATTGCTTAGTAATACACAACTGCATAACACACACTTTTAAGGATGGACATTGAAATCATTTTGAGCTCTCTCCTTTCTCCCAATGAAAGTGAAATATGCCAGATGGCCCTTTTATGATGCTCAAAACAAACATCACAGGAGCACCTCTCAGGTCACGCGGACGAAAGAAAATAAGATGAAATAAAGAAACAACTTATATCGGAAAAACATTCCGATTATGAAAAAAATAATTGTTTGTAAAAACACATTTTATCTGGCTGTACTTATGAAAAAGGTGTAATTGCCATTGCTTGAAATTTTCTGAAGGGGCAGTTACACAACGCTCGTAAAGGTTATTTTTAATTGATGAAATTTCTGTTACAGGATAGTTTTAACAGATAGCACTTTGTAAATGAATCGTAAAATGATCCTTAATTTTAACTGCATTGATCCTTATCAGGGGGAATGGGAAGTTTTGACAAATAAGAATGAGTACAAGGAGGACATGCCAGGAATTAGGGGGAGAAAAAGGACTGCCAGGCAAAACGCGTGCAATAAACAAAGGGAGGATTTTTTTTACTGAATTCAAGTTCTTCTTTCTATATCGCTTCACTATTTCTATTGGAAATCTGAAAAAGTAATTTTCAGATTTCCAATAGAAATAGTTTCCTAATCCCTAATTTTTTATTTATGTAAATTGAATTTAAAAATAGTACAGTGTAAGTAGAAGAAAATTTAATATTAATTGGTGTTACATTAATTTATAAGCAGCTAATTTTCTTTAGCATTTTGCTACAGGTTTTTTCTACATTTTAGCACTTTTGCTACAGCATTTTCTGACCCAGCTTAAACCCTGATCACAATATATTTACAAAAGACTGTGCATTAAAATGTCCCTTATTTTTATATGCATACCCTCTCACTTTTTTTCTTTATATGTTAAATAACTGTTTTAATTAGTGTTTGGGGGTGTAAACTTATACATATATATATATATAATTTGCCCAAAATATTATTTACTGTTGTTTACCTTCTTGAACAAATTTTAGCAAGTTTCATCACGTTTTACCCACCTTTTGCAAAGTATAATGTATACTCAATAACAGCATACTTTTGCTTCCAGTAACTGTCTAGATTGTAGGTTTAAAATGATTTAAAACTCATTTCTTAAAATGTAAAAGTCTTAAAATGTTATTCTAATTAATGGTTCATTAGTTTTAATATAATAGTTTTAATAATCGTATTTATACTATTATTGATATTGCAAAGATTATTGTCCCTCACCAACTGTGATTGAAACATATCTGTAAACCTTTAATAAGAAAATCTGAAACTTTCTACATCATGTCATTAATATATGGGGTATATTTTACTTATTGGGAATTTTTGTAAGAGGGCTGTATAAAAAATAAAAGTTTGTATTTATTTACATTTAATTTCCTGAAAATTTTATTCAATATCTATAATAACTATATAATTCATTCTATATGTCTTAGATCAACATTTAAAGAAGGAAACCATTGGCCAGTGTTTTTAGGACACTCTCGATTATACGGATTGGAAGTGATTATGATTTTTATTTAATATTAAAAATATTTTAACTTTTTACTTTCACTGTAAATTATCATAAAAGTTATTTAGGTTTTGTGGCTAAGGCAGATCTACACAAGGGTTGTCTGCTTAATTAAGGCATGCCTTGGGCGGTGGACTTTGTGAGGGGTTCTAACCCGAATTCACATTACAGCTGGAAAAAACGGCCGTGCGGTAGGCCAGAACCCTAGACCTATGCAATTCAGCCGTTTACTAATTGTCATGAAATTAGTAAAAATTATTTGTACTACAATGTAAAAGGTACTTGATTATTATTTTAATTTTTTTATTAGATAAATTTATATCTTATAAAGCTCTCTTCTTTATAAAACTTATGGCTTATTAAACTTTTAAGATAAACTGAAAAAAGCTTGCTGAAATGCGCAAGAATGATGAATTATAAATATTAAGAAGGATAACTTATCAAATATTGAACTTCAAATATGAATAAAATACAGCAAGATTAAAAAAGGATGTAAAAAATCTATTATAATGATTAATATAACTTGATATAAAACTTTGAGAGTATTATTAAGAAAAGGGAAAATCCTGTTCACTTTCGCTCAGCAAATAAAACATTTTTGCATAAAATACTTTGTATTGCATTAAAAAATAAATAAATATTTCAAAGAAACACTAATGTTTAGAAAGCATTTAAAACCACAATCTATTAGGAATGAGAAAAATTATTTAAACGAAGTGCTTAAAAAATAACCTTGTTTAAATTAAGCTAATCTGACAGTGAATAGTTTCTTTTAAATAATATTTTCTCAAGACGAAAGCTGGAGTTTTTTTTTTTTTTTTTTTTAATAGAACAGTTAAAAGGACCTGTCAAATAAATGTTTAAAATAAAAGTTTTGGGGACAGAGAGGGGACACGTGTCCCCCGATTGCTACTCTTAATATACTTAGGAAAAGTTTAGTTTTCTAAAGAAGAATTATCACCGCTCCCATACCAAATGAAAATTTGGAGGGGCACATGAAAGATTTGAGGGGATCACATATTGAAATAACACTAGAAAAGGTTAATTTCTTTTGAATTTTAAAACAAATGTTCATTTAAAAATAAGATAACGTGTTCTTCTAATAATTCCCAAACAAAGTCATCCGTATTCAAATTCCTGTATTTGTATTCAAGAAAGAAGTGATCCGTTTCATTTTTGTATTCTTGTATATGAGAAAGAAATGATGCGTTTCATCCCGTATCCACGGATATAAAAACAAACTATTTGTTTTCATATCCGTATCCGATGTTTACCTTTTATGACAACTCAGCACACTGCTGTTCACACAATTTAGCACTTTTAATGACATTTAAAGGTGTTTCAAAAGCTTCTTCATCAAATATGGACACTCTTTCCTTCCTAACAAAATAGCTGGGTCAACAGGTGTCAGAAAACTTTTTTCCCCCCCACTCTGTGTCCCTGACCAACGCAGCGAATCTTGCAGAAACCTAATTCTTAACTGATCCCCCAGCTCCCGTCGAGGAGGAAAAGGGGAACTTCCTTCAAGATGGAGGTAGACACTTTTTAGATGAAATGGCGTATACACCGTTTCCAAGGGGTACCAATATTCAGAAGTTCCCCACCTAATGATATTCCCAATTGTAGCGGGGTCCCCTGTATACATGCGGTGTACGTAAAACTATACACTTGTCTAGTTCTAGAGCAAATAACATTGCAGTGGAAAAGTAATCATTATGGATTTGCTTGTCAGGATGTAATTTTCTTCTACCTATTTAAACGCATGTTTCTGTCTGGAGAATATACTGCTCTTCTCATCACGACAAAAATTCACCATTTGTAAGACACGACTAATGCTGTTAATTTTATGTCTCCTGAAATGAACTTTTACATAATCATATTAAAATCCTATCTAAGCAGCACAAAATTTACAATGTACGTACATACAATTGAGCAAACCACTACAACACAAATTTCAAGGATTAGTCAGAGACATTAAGCATATAATTCTATTTTATTTACTTAAGCAATCAATACAACTTCATGCAAAAAAGAATAAGTTCTAGATTTCAAATATTTTTTCTTTTACTCTACAATTTTCAATTACGGTGAAAAAAAATATACACCTATTTTCACAATATTTTGCATTTAAGAATGTCTTTTTCTCTATGATGTTCTTTCACTCCTTGCACTACCTTGACTTCCTTGGGATCACTTGTTTCCAGCACCGCCTTCGTCACAATGAGACTCTCCATTTCCAGCACCACCTTGAGTTCCATGAGCCGATCCACTGTTCGCGTTCTGGGTTTCAGAATTCCTTCTCAGTCTGTGATCCGTCTTGACCACCAGCACTACCTTGGCTTCCATGGGATCCACTGCTTCTAGCACCACCTTGCCCTGCAGGAGAACCTCCATTTCCAGCACCGCCTTTAGTACCAGGAGACTGTCCACTGTTAGCATTCTGGGTTTGGGAATTCCTTCTCAGTCTCTGTAATCCACCTTGATCGCCTGAACTACTTTCACTTCCATGGGATCCACTGCTGCCAGCACTACCTTGGCCGTCAGGAGACCCTCCATTTCCAGCACCGCCTTGAGTTCCAGGACCAGGTCCATTCTTAGCATTCTGGGTTTTAGAATTCCTTTGCAGTCTCTGTGATCCCGCCTGACTGCCTGCACTACCTTGACTTCCATGGGATCCACTGTTTCCAGCACTGCATGGCCGCCAGGAGACCCTCTATTTCCCGCACCGCCTTGAGTTCCATGAGCCGATGCACTGTTTGTGTTCTGGCTTTGAGAATTCCTTCTCAGTCTCTGTAATCCTCCTTGACCACCTGAACTACCTTGACTTTCATGGGATCCACTGCTCCCAGCACTGCCTTGGCTGCCAGGAGACCCTCCATTTCCAGCACCGCCTTGAGTTCCATGAGCCGAATCACGCTCTGGGTTTGAGAACTCCTTCGCAGTCTCTGTGATCCCGCCTGACTGCCTGCACTATCTCGACTTCCTTGGGATCCACTGCTTCCAGCACTGCCTTGACCAGCAGGTGCCCTCCATTTCCAGCACCACCTTAAGTTCCAGGAGCAGGTCCATTGTTAGCATTCTGGGTTCGAGAATTCCTTCTCTGTGATCCACTTTGACCGCTTGCACTACTGTGACTTCCATGGGATACACTGCTTCCAGCATATCCTTGGCCGCCAGAAGACCCACCATTTCCAGCACCACCTTCACTTCCAGGACCAGTTCCACTGTTGGCGTTCTGGGTTTTAGAATTCCTCTGCAGTCTATGTGATCCTGCTTGACTGCCTGCACTACCTTGACTTCCTAGGGATCCACTGCTTCCAGCGCCGCCTTGGCCTGCAAGAGACCCTCCATTTCCAGCACTGTCTTGAGTTCCAGCAGACGGTCCACTGTTAGCTTTCTGGATTTCAAAATTCCTTCTGAGTCTCTGTGATCCACCTTGACCACTTGCACTACTGTGACTTCCATGGGATCCACTGCTTCGAGCATGATGCTTGGCTGCCAGAAGACCCTCCATTTCCAGCACCGCCTAGAGTTCCAGGACCAGTTCCACTGCTGGCGTTCTGGGTTTTAGAATTCCACTGCAGTCTATGTGATCATGCTTGACTGCCTGTACTACCTTGACTTCCTAGGGATCCACTGCTTCCAGTGCTGCCTTGACCACCCGGAGACCCTCCATTTCCAGCACCGTCTTGAGTTCCAGAAGCCGATCCACTGTTAGTGTTCTGGGTTTCAGGATTCCTTCTTAGTCTTTCTAATCTGCCTTGACCGCCTGCACTACCTTGACTTAAATGGGATCCACTGCTTCCAGCACTGCCTTGACCACCAGGAGACCCTCCATTTCCAGCACCGGAGTTCCAGAAGCTGATCCACTGTTAATGTTCTGGGTTTGAGAATTACTTCTTAGTCTTTCTAATTTGCCTTGACCACCTGCACTACCTTGAATTAAATGGGATCCACTGCTTCCAGCACTGCCTTGGCCGGCATGTGAGCCTCCATTTCTAGCACTACCTTGAGTTCCAGGAGCAGGTCCATTGTTAGCGTTCTGGGTTTCGGAATTCCTTCGCAGTCTCTGTGATCCTGCTTGCCTTCCATGGGATCCACTGCTTCCAGTGCTGCCTTGACCGCCAGGAGACCCTCCATTTCCAGCACCACCTTGAGTTCCAGGAGCAAGTTCATTGTAAGCTTTCTGGGTTTGAAAATCCCTTCGCCGTCTCTGTGAGCCTGTTTGACTGTCTGCACTACCTTGACTTCCTTGGGATCCGTACTTCCAGCGCAGCCAGGAGACCCTCCACTTCCAACACCGCCTTGAGTTCCATGAGCCAATCCACTGTTAGTGTTATGGGTTTGAGAATTCCTTCTTGTCTCTGTAATCCGCCTTGACCACCTGCACTACCTTGACTTCCATGGGATCCACTGCTTCCAGCACTGCCTTGGCCTGCAGGAGACCCTCCATTTCCAGCACATCCATTCCTCCATTTCCTTGAGTTCCAGCAGACGGTCTACTGTTAGCAATCTGAGTATCAAAACTCCTTCTCTGTGATCCGCCTTGACTGCTTGCACTACTGTGACTCCCATGGGGACTATTGCTTCCGGCACCGCCTCGGCCTGCAGGAGACCCTCCATTTCCAGCACCGCCTTGAGTTCCAGCAGACGGTCCACTGTTAGCGTTCTGGGTTTCTAAACTCCTTCTCTGTGATCTGCCTTGGCCACTTGCACTACTGTGACTTCCATGGGATCCACTGCTTCCAGCATATGTTTGTCCACCAGAAGACCCTCCATTTCCACCACCACCTTGAGTTCCAGGACCAGTTTCACTTTTTGCGTTCTGGGTTTTAGAATTCCTCTGCAATCTATGTAATCCCGCTTCGCTGCCTGCACTACCTTGACTTCCTAGGGATCCACTGCTTCCAGTGCCACCTTGACTGCCAGGAGACCCTCCATTTCCAGCACCGCCTTGAGTTCCAGGAGCCGATCCACTGTTAGCGTTCTGGGTTTCAGAATTTCTTTGCAGTTTCTGTGATTCTGCTTGACTGACTGCACTACCTTGACTTCCATGGGATCCACTGCTTCCAGCGCTGCCTTGACCACCAGTAAACCCTTCATTTCCAGCACCGACCTTGAGTTCCAGGAGCAAGTTCATTGTATGCTTTCTGGGTTTGAGAATTCCTTCGCCGTTTCTGTGATCCCGCCTGACTGCCTGCACTACCTTGACTTCCATGGGATCCACTGCTTCCAGCGCTGCCTTGACCACCAGTAAACCCTTCATTTCCAGCACCGCCTTGAGTTCCAGGAGCAAGTTCATTGTATGCTTTCTGGGTTTGAGAATTCCTTCGCCGTCTCTGTGATCCCGCCTGACTGCCTGCACTACCTTGACTTCCATGGGATCCACTGCTTCCAGCACTGCCTTTGCCACCAGGAGACCCTCCATTTCCAGCACTGCCTTGAGTTCTAGGAGCAGGTCCATTGTTTGCTGTTCTGGGTTTGAGAATTCCTTCTCAGTCTCATTGATCCGCCTTGACCGCCTGCACTACCTTGACTTTCCATGGGATCCACTGCTTCCAGCGCTACCTTGACCACCAGGAAACCCTTCATTTCCAGCACCGCCTTGAGTTCCAGGAGCAAGTTCATTGTATGCTTTCTGGGTTTGAGAATTCCTTCGCCGTCTCTGTGATCCCGTCTGACTGCCTGCACTACCTTGACTTCCATGGGATCCACTGCTTCCAGCACTGCCTTGGCCTGCAGGAGACCCTCCATTTCCAGAACCACCTTGATTTCCAGCAGATGGTCCACTGTTAGAGTTCTGGGTTTCAAAATTCCTTCTGAGTCTCTATGATCTGCCTTGACCGCTTGCACTACTATGACTTCCATAGGATCCACTGCTTCCAGCATATCCTTGGCTGCCAGAAGACCCTCCATTTCCAGCACCGCCTTGAGTTCCAGGACCAGTTCCACTGTTGGGGTTCTGGGCTTTAGAATTCCTGCGCAGTCTATGTGATCCCACTTGACTGCCTGCACTACCTTGACTTCCTTGGGATCCACTGCTTCCTGTGCTACCTTGACTGCCAGGAGACCCTCCATTACGAGCACCACCTTGAGTTCCACGAGCAAGTTCATTGTGAGCTTTCTGGGTTTGAGAATTCCTTCGCCGTCTCTGTGATCCCGTTTGACTGTCTGCACTACCTTGACTTCCTTGGGATCCTTTGCTTCCAGCGCCGCCTTGACCGGCAGGTGACCCTCCATTTCCAGCACTGCCTTGAATTCTAGGAGCAGGTCCATTGTTAGTGTTCTGGGTTTGAGAATTTCTTCTCAGTCTCATTGATCCGCCTTGACCGCCTGCACTACCTTGGCTTTCACGGGATCCACTGATTCTAGCACTGCCTTGGCTGGCATGAGACCCTCCATTTCCAGCACCGCTTTGAGTTCCAGGAGACGGGCCACTGTTAGCATTCTGGATTTGAGAATTCCTTCTCACTCTCTGTGTTCCTACTGTACTACTTGCACTTCCTTGGGATCCACTGCTTCCAGCAGCGTCTTGGCCACCAGGAGACCCTACATTTCCAGTACCACCTTTAGTTTGAGGAGCCGGTCCAGAGTTAGTGTTCTGGGTTTGCGAGTTCCTTCTCAGTCTCTGTAATCTGCCTTGACGTCCTTGGAATCCACTGCTTCCAGCAACGCCTTGGCCGCCAGTAGAGCCTCTGTTTCCAGCACTGAGTTGAGTTTCAGGAGCTGGGCCATTATCAGTTTTTTCAGCTTCCCTTTTCAAATTGAATAAAGATGTCAATGACCCTTGCATAAGAGAGCCTGTTTCTTCACCTTCAAGGAGTTGTTCTAAGTTTGACATTAATCCACGCAGATGACCATGAGATCCGCTGCTTGTAATGCCCAGAAGTAAAATGCATATCTGAAATAAAATCAGAAAAAGAAGAAGAAATTTTAATGTCCCAAAAAAGATGAATGATAAACATATTGCACTTGGACACTATTCATCTAATTTTGGTTTTTATATCTATCCGTGTTTTATGTGTCTTAAATAGGCATTTAGTGTAAGAGTCCACGTAAATGGAACATGCATACCTGTGACCTAAGTGGTGTGGCCATCTTAGTATGAGATAGCCAAAATAAAGTGGTCACACTCTCTGGGTCACATGATTCTTCGGGTGCAAATGGGTTTGACTAAAAGGACATCTGCTTATCCTTTATATCTCGTGAACCATGCCTTCACATATGTGACGTCATCTTCACATAGCCGTGTCTGACGAGATATACCGGATACGGTTCTGACATTTTCATCACGCCTCTTTAAACTCACAAATTCATGTGCCAAAGTGGGTGTGACAATCCTAGTTGGAGATTGTCATTTTAAACTCGTCACACCACCTAGCCCCATGACTCTTAGATTGCAAAAGGTTGTGACCAAAATGTCAGTGCCGCAGCTTTTATATGTTGTCAGCTACCCACAAAGCCCATTATTTTCAGTATCGATGGCAAAATATCCCAACACTGGAGCTGCTAATGTGCACTCGCATTAGACTCATGCATTAATCACAGTCCTCAAGTGTGAGAGTATTTTAGCCCATTTTCCAATATTCCATCCATAAGCACTGATCCATGATTTTTAAGAACCGCAGATGAATGATGTAGGTTCAGGTTGACGGTCTTATTCTACGGATGCTCAGTTTTAAAGTGCAAATGTATAGCTGCCAACTCTCCCGATTTTTGCAGGAGATGTCCTACCACAATGTTTAAACAGTTTTATTTTGCACAGATACAAGTTTGGGCTTATTTTAAGCACCCAAGCCCAACAAGTTTGGGCTTATTTTAAGCATAAATTGCTAAGTATAAATTGGTGGCAAGAAATCTTCCGAAAAAAGCGGAAGATTTGTCATCTATGCAAGTGATTAGAATTACCTCATTGTCAAACCACAACCATGTTTCTAAACATAAACAAAGCTCTTGATTTTTTGAAATTTTGCAGTAGGTAAAAATGTATGTAAACATTTCTGATAGAGACTCGCATCGCCAAACAAATTAACAGCCACAGCAACTATGTTTCTGACATATATAACCACAGACTAATAAATAGGCATGTGACTTTCCCCGCGATTAAGAGTACGTGTTCCACATTACTTTTTGTATCAAGGAGATCTTATTGGGGTTTAAACCCTTAAAAACACCTTTTACACTTTTCAAAAACTCATTCAATGTTGGTGGTCTATTGCATATCATGTACAAACCTCTGATTATGTCAAATACAAACAGGGTCCACGTTGAAGAGTAAATTTCATTACTAGTTTGACGTTTCCCATTGTTGCTAACGGAAGGCACCCATTGGTATTCATATATTTCTCTATGAGTGAACATTGCTTTTCACTATAGACGTGCACATCAGCCTCTACCCAATCCGCCACTCATTCAAAAAATTACAATAAAACTCTCGTTTTCGGGGAGAAGGTCTTTTCAAAATTCGACTAAATATAGGAGCAAATCCTCCACTTCAGAGGATTTTCTATGAAATTCTTTCTGGGTAGGGGACCATGTAAAGGCTTCTATTGCATAATTCACGAAATGGTAAAAACTGTTGTTGACTACGTTATATTGCGAAGAAGCTCAGATCCTCTCTTCTCGCCAAGAGACTCGATCTTCCGCAAATAATTACTATAATTCTGCCTAATTGTCAAATGTTCCCAAGTTGTTAGAACAAATTAAGATTCATTCAGTACAACCATGCATGTGTGTGTGCGTGTGCACAGTGAAAGCCGTTTTGATAAATTTTAGTAACAATTTAATAAAAAACCCAATTTCTCAAAATCTGTAAAATTATATATTTTTTTCTATTCTTCAATCGACCGAAAATAATAAAAGAGATCTGCATTGTAACACCCCCCCCCCCGTAAAAGCTAATAAAAATGTCTTAAATGAAAGCGGATACCTTAACTCATAGCTGCCAACTACTATGGAATATAACCTACTATCTTTTTCAAAACATAATTTTTCGGCTTAAAATATTGCCAAATTTTTTTAATACGCACGTGAGCTGGTTACTAGTTTGAAAAAATACTTTCAAAAAATATCGTTTATAAAAAGTGGTTAGTTATATTTCGTAGTAGTTGGCAGTTACGCCTTAACTTATATTCACTTTACTGTTTTTGGACCGGAAATGGTTTAACAAATAATGCTGCATTTTATATTATGAAACTGAATAGAGTGAACGATGCCGTAGTATACCACGGTAGTATCGGAACGCTTCTGGTAGCGGATAAATCGAGCCTTCTCTTCTCATAACGTCACAATCCGAGAAATATCCGATGTGTGCCAGCACCAAGGTGTCGGAAACGTTCCCATTTCGTATTCACTATCGGAAATAATGCGGTTTTTCCTTATACGTCAGATTCCCCGGCATGGCCAACAGTCAAAAAGCGCACTCCTACCTTCATGAATGTATTCCGACCCCACAAAAATTCTGAAGACAATGCCTTCGTTTAAGAAAAAGGGGAGAAACCCGTGTGTTTGGATTGGTTGATCGATTCCAGTTTCGAGATTGGCCTAACATGCACAAAAATACTCATGTCTTTTATTCGACACTGATCGTGCTAGCACCGAAAGGAGAGTCGCTGCTATTTATCCTAAGTATTTGACTATCCGTCACTGATATTCTCCGATACCATCGTGGTAGAGCCCCATCTCTCAGAAAACGGCTCAGGCAACACCTCCTACATAAAGAAAGCCTAACAACTCCTACATCACCAAGCTTTGACGTCATCATTAGGCCTGCATTTAAAAGTTTTATTTTCACAAAGTAATAAAAATTTCTGGTTAATTTACTCGTGAATAACAATATTTTAATAATTTGAGATAAAAAAATATAATTTTACGACAAATGGCAGTTTTTAACCAGATAATATGATTAAGGAAATAGATCAGAATGAATAATTTTGTATGAGGTATATATTTTAATTTTAACGTTTAATTTAAGATATTTTCTAATATTTGTAGCATTCACCAGGAATTTTTGATAGTTTTACTTTGTGAAAATAAAAATACGATGACGTCAAAGCTTGAGTTACGAGGCTTTCTATATGCTAAATGTGATGATTCAAGCGACTTCTAGATATAGGAGACCTTACAACTCAAGTTTTGACGTCATACACGAAGATCTAGTGATGACGTCATCACACTTTTATCTTCAAAAAGTAAAACTATTTAAAATTTCTGGTGGATTTTCTCACTCATAAAACTTATAAAATTTTTAATGATTTACTATGATAGAAAACTTAATTTTATGACAAATGTCAATTTTTGACGATTACAAATTGTATAATATGATACAAAAGTAAATGACAGTGAATCATTTTGTCATCTGAAAGTTAGTTTAATTTTTATCCTTAATTATGGATATTTTTTAATATTTCTAGCATTCATCAGAAATTTTAAACAGTTTTACTTTTTGAAGATAAAGCTGCTATGACGTCATTTAAGAAGATCTAGTGATGATGTCAAAGTTTCAGTTGTAAGGCCTTCTGTATCTAGAGGGTGTTGGTTCAGGAGGGCATTTTTTCGCGTGTACGATTGAGGAAAGATTGCACTGATGTTTGTGTTGTAGTAACCTACAATACAGTGCGTTAGCTATGATAAGCGTATTTAATAATAGTGGGGGGGGCGAAAAACTCACGTTTAAAATTCACAAAAATTTAGAAGGGTTCTTAATTTTTTTTTATTAATTTGTTAAAGTGGTAATTTTGTATTTTTTTCCTTTGGGGGTTCATGTGCTCACACGGTAAAAAAAAAATTGGAAATGTTACCCCAATATATGGGGCAGCTCTTGTAGTTTAAAATTGCAGAAACGTTTCCGAACCATGCGGGTAAAGTATTTAGAAACGTTTCTGCATATTTCGGAAAAATATTTATGTATTTTCCTATTTTTTAGGTAAGGTTTCTGGAAAAGATGGGTAATGTTTCTGTATATTTTGGTAAAATATTGAGTAACCTTTCCGTGTATTTCACAAAGGTTTCCGAATTAACGAGTAACCTTTCTGAGTTTTTCAGAAAAAGTAACATGCACTAGATGGCAGCACCAAACTCTAATGGAAGGAGCGTTCAGGACCCGCGATCAAAGGTAAACCCTGGACGTACGCGTCCGTAGGAGAGCACGTTACCTCGACGCTGTGATTGTCTTGCTGGAATTTGCTTTAAAAGTAAACTGACTGCTGCAAAAGTTAGTTGTGGTATGGCTTGTTTTGGAAACTTAAACTTTTTTTGGAGTGTTTTATAAATGGAGGGGAAATACCATAATTAATAAATATAAATTAAAAATCTTAAATCTTTTTTTTTCCACATAAATCATTTTCAGGAGATAATGTGCTGTTTTATTTAAGTATTCATCCGGCGACGTCAACTGGTGACTGGTCACAAATAAACTTCGCAGTGACCACACAGTGGAGTTATATCACTCACAAGTTACCAGACCCTTATTATCGCATGGGCAAATCGGGACTTTTCCCAGGGCTCCCAGTTTCAAATGTCGTTCTGAAATATTCTTTTATATGTCAAAATTTTATGAAAAAGAAAACAAATTTTATAGATGGGGACCCCCAAATTCATCAATGCCCGGGGCCCCTGTTGGTCATAATCGGGCCCTGCAAGTTACAATGTGACAGTCCTGTGACAATTGTGACCCTCTGTGACGTCACAGCGACTCTTGTGACCATCTGTGACGCGCCCAAGACGCGTTCACTCTTATCTCTCTGTCTCTTGGCGCATGCACGCGAAGTCCCAAATAAAGATTTCCTTTTCCCGTAAATATTTTTCACCGAAATGTGGGTTACGTTTCCGAAATCGTGAGTTCGAGTAGAGCATCGGTAGGTTACGCTATATTTTCGGGAACCTTTCTGCTATAAGTATGTAACGTTTCTGAATATTTTTACTGTGTAGAGGAGCTGCTACTGGTGTGAAGACATCTTCAAACATAGTCAAGAACTATCCAGATTTTGCTGGCTTTCAAACACAATACACATCATTAAAATCAGCTCATCCGTTTGGCAGGAACAACACCACAGACAGAGGCTGCAAATTTTTTTCCTCGTGGTTTTAATCTTGTATTAAGCAAAAAGCTGAACAGATTTTCATCAAACATATCTTTGAAGCATTCTTATTAAACTGAACTTCTAATATAATAGACGTATAGAAATGGGTTCTTCAACGTTTTTACTAAAATGGCGCACACAAGCACAAAATCCTACGTAGAAACAAGCCTCAAAATTATAGGCGTCGGAGATTTTAAAAAAATGAGATGATAAAAGTAGGGAATGCAATCCCGCTTTTGCGGGATTACAAAATCATGGCTATAATTTTCATATTTATGTAAGGTATTGTTTTAATTGTGAATTAAAATAAAGTATTAAACCTGATAGTGCTTATAAACTTACTTTTTCCCACTTTTCTCTATTAAAATTAATTTTTATTTCAATGAAATGTCAATCCCGCGGGATCCCGCAATCTCGTGCGGGATTGACATTTCATTCAAATAAAACTTAATTTTAATAGAGGAAAGTACGAAAAAGTAAGTTTATAAGCACTACCAGGTCTAATACTTTATCTTAATTCATAATTAAAACAATACCTTACATAAATATGAAAATTATAGCCATGATATTGTAATCCCGCAAAAGCGGGATTGCATTCCCTAGATAAAAGAAGTAAAAGTAATGATAGAAATAAAGTAACGTTTTAAATGTTGCTAAGAGCTTCATGCATGTAACTATCTAAGGAAAACCACAAAACAGACACAGATTCACACACACAGAGAAAAACTTCAAAAGAAAGGAACTCTTACCAAAATCTTCATGTTTCTAAAAAAGCTTTATCCAAAGGTCTTGAAAGAACAAGAGGACCATAATTATGAACGCATCGGTATTTATAGCTCTCAAAACAACAGGTTTTTCTCTTTACGTAACTTTCAGTATCTCCTTCAAAATTCGATTACTTTATCCTATGAATTGTCAAAACTGGGGGAAAAAAAACAGACCTTCATTTCCTTTAAAATAAATTAAATTTTGTAAAATAATCGTAATTGAATACATCCGGTGTAATATCATTTACATTCATATTAAAAAAAAAAATTTGATTGATTGCTCTGAACGATTGTTTAATAGGGGATTGCAATCTCATCTTGGAATTTATGCAATTCAATTTCCATTAAGAATTGAACAATGATAATAATGAAACATTTGGTAATACATACAAGATAATATTTATTTATATACAAATAAACGCTACTTGCATTTGGGAATAATAATAATGAAATATTCTTTTTAATGATATATGTGGACAAACATATAAATTATGTAACCCAAGTACGTCATACCTAACTTGACCATTTATTTTTTCCTTCAAAACGGGACATCTACTACTCTTTTGGCAATAGTGTATTTATTTTCTTCCTCAAAACGAGACATCTACTGTTTTAAAGGTAATAGTGTAGAGAGACTGAATGGACAGGTCTGGTGTATCTTTTAGTTGTTAAGAAAACGCGCAAAAAAGCTTGTGTTAATATTAAAAATAAAATGAAAAAAAAAACTTTTCTAACACACACATATACTATAAAAAATAGTGCAAGACGTACGTTTCGGGTGGTGCAAGAGGTAGGCCCTTCTTCGACTTCAAACACGCCATCCGACACAAGGCAGGAAGGTAGGAAAGTGAGAAATGTAAACAAAAGGATGCACAGAAAAAAGGAAGTTGTCGTTCGGAAGGAAAAAAATTCTTAAAAAACCAGAGTGAAAAGGGAAAATAAAGTGGAGTTCGGGGGGGGGGGGAGGAATAAGCAAAAGACGAACATGACTTTAAAAAAGAAATAAAATTAAATAAATTGAAATAGTTGACAAAAAAAGAATATTAAATCGAAATTGGAGGGAGGGAGGTCAGGATTTTTTTTTTTTTTTTTTTTAAACAGACACTGCCATTGGATGATTTTAGATTTTTAGCGGCCTTTATTGAAATCGTTACTGTGTAAAAACACTTAAACTACTGGTGTTAAACAATAAAGTAAATAAAAAACTTTGTAAAAACACACATAAGATGTAACAGGTAAGTAGATACGTACGTAACGAAGGGCTTTGACTGAGGAATACTAAAACAATTTTTAGTCGAAACGTACGTATCTACTTACCTGTTACATCTTATGCGTGTTTTTTACAAAGTTTTTTATTTACTTTATCGTTACCGTGGGTTACTCTCTTTCTGCAAACGGGACATTTTCTAAAAACGGGACATTACGGTGTCCCTAAGCTGTGCTTAGGGACAAGCCACCTAAAAACGGGACTGTCCCGTTCAAAACGGGACGTATGGTCACCTTAGTCATACCCATATGCGTTTTTAATTTCCAACAGAAAAAACCATTTCTTGTGTATAAAATGTTATAGGGATCCAAAGGTGACATTTGGTAATACACGCACTGAAATAATCTTTTAAGTTAGTCCTATAAACAGTGGTGGATCCAAGAGGAAGGGGGGCTCGATTCCCCCCCCCCAGAGCTAGATATACTATGGATTAGGGGATTTAAATTTTTTTTTTTTTGTTTTTGTAAATTTTCACATGTACTAAAATTAAAAAAGTAGCAGTGTATATACATTTGACCCTTTGTTTAACGGCTATCTCTTGACGATATTTCAAAGTCCCGGCCCCTCCGACGTAAAGAATTTCTATTCAAAAACGGCGTGTTTGCTGTTTAATGACATTTTTTTTTTAATGATAAACTTTTTTTCCCCAACTTATTTGCAGCATGGGTTTAAGTTTGGTTTCAGTAACAGACCAGAACTTTCCAGGGTCTTTTGGTTATATGTTCATTTTAGAGAATTTATGGCTGTGTCTAGTAGGCTCATACCAATACGAAAACGAGGTCAGCAGAGCAAAATGACATCAAAGCGAAAGCATCTTACGCTACACGACGAGGGAAAAAATTTTAAGAGTAGGAAAAAGTGTTGGGGAATGTCAAAAGCGCTATTCGCAAGACAATTTCAACTACCTAAGTCTACTCTCAAAGGTATTTTAGAAGCAAAGAGAAAATTCTTGAAGCAGCAAAAAATTTAGTTCGGGATCCAAAACAAAGGGCCGAAAAGTCAATGGGGCCGATTAGAAGAGTTTGATAAGGCACTTCTGCATTCAAATTGTTTCATGAAGCAAGAGCACCCAACATTCCAATTTGTGGGCCCCAGCATGGCCGAGTGGATAAGACACTTAATTTGATAGACGGCTGAAGTGTGAAAGTCCCACGTTTGGGCCTACCGCGCGTCTGCTGATCTAACGGTCTGGAGTTTTGGTCGGTTTTCTCCAGATTTAACGTGAATACACGTTAGGACCTCTGAAAAAGTCCCTGACGAAGGCAGCCACCCCAGAATGCAGATGCCTCTCGTGTAAACTTGCCATAACATCACATAACACATAACTCCAACTTCTGGAGGCCCGACCAGTGGCCGAGCGCATAGCACTCTCAACTAGGAGTAGGAATGTGCCCGGTTCATACGCAGGTCGCGTCCGTCGACCTAGTCGTTCGGAGTCTTAAGCGGTTTTCTCCGAAACTTCGCGTGAATACGGATTAAGACCCCTTAGAAAGATACCCACGGAGGGCACCCCGTGCTCGACCTAGTTCCCTCGTGCAGATGATGACCGTACAATGATCTCTCCCTTACAAGCGTTTTAAGAGACCGATTTAAAATTGCGTATAATTGAGAGCCGCGTATAACTGAAAGGGTCTTATTTTCTGACTCTCCATCTAAAGTTATGAAAGATAAAGCATTTGAAAAAATTTGCTTAATAATATTTTTTCAGTTAAAAACAGTAATATTACATTTTAAAATATTTAACTATACAATTTATTTTAACTTTTAATTAAAAAATTGAATGACCGTACAATTTCATTTCACGTGAGAAACTTTAATTGTACTAACAAACTAACATTCTTTTATCAAAATGGCATCAACACTGCAATTTATTTTTGTTTAGGCCACGTTTGTAATACAATCTCATTAAAACATGTTATTGTGTTTGAAGTTAAATCATAATTTTATAGATAACGTCTCAATTTTTCTTCAAAGTGGCGTTTGTAAGTGAGAGACCTATAACATTATTTTCCTATTCCTAGTGACGGGACCTTCCAACATTCGCCTATAAAAGAGGGAGACACATGTAATTGAGAAGCTCATAAGTGAGAGGTCGCTTGTATTTCGAAAATAAAATAAAATGAAGTCATTTCTGGGGTGTTATTCAACGAAAATCTATTGTTCTGGCAGAAAAATTTGGAATGCAAAATTCTCAGGCTTCGGCTGGCTCGCTAGAAAAAATTCTAAATATGGAAACTGACATTTCACATTTTAGAAAATCTGGAAGAAAGAATAACGGGAAGGCGAAAAATGAAACAATTGACTCTTTTTGATGTTCTTAAAACCTAATTTTATTGTATTGCTTTTTTTAACTACCTTTTTTTAAGATAAAATAAGTTAATTTTATATTCATATTTGTTGAACGAATGGACCATTTCTAGTTTTTTAAGGACAGTTCTTGAACAGTAGCGTAGTGAGGGGGTGATTTTAGGGGTCAGAACCCCCTCCCCTAAATTTTTCAAAAAGGGCCTTATTCTTGCAATGAGAACCAGACATATAAAATAGAAAGCGTACTATATTTTTCATCTTCTAATTTTTAGTTAGAAACTTCAAAGACATTTTATCCATAACTTTCTTTTACTATTGTAAATTTCAAACGAAATAAGAGTTCTTTATGTGAAGTTGAAATATCCGATGACAAAAACAGATTCCTAACAATAGATTAGGGGACTCTGTGGCAACAAACGATAATGGAACCTCATCTTCACTATTTTTTTCAAACCTAACCACTGTTAATCGAATTATGGTCGACTTTTCTCTCATGTGTGCCATCTCCAAAGCTCAAGGCCCAAGCGCACTGACCGGGGCGCCCAGTTGTAAATATGACCCTGAAAGGGCCTCGGTGTACAATAGAAAAGGCTTTTATGAAGCTTACAATTTTCGGACCTCAAGATTTTTCGTAACTGCATTGCCTAAAACACTCCCTAAAATTTTTTTCTGGCTACGCACTGTTCTTGAAACAGGACAAATTCCTTCTGTTTAACTTTTTCATCTGGGCGTACTGAGATTGAAAATTTATTCAGGCAAAGATCATTGCAGAAACAAGTTTTTTTTTTAACCTCCATTCGCTGAAAAATGCACTGCTGTGCACGGTATTGTTTTCAGACTTCCCACTTCTTTCGAGCAATAGGATAGCCTCGAATTGCTCTGGACCGTCCAAAATATATTGATCCCTGATTCTCCTTGGAGTGCGAATTAGTTCCAGATGTTTTAACCACGTTTTCAGGAAGGATCATTCGATGATGAAAATGCTGGACTATTCTATGCATTCAAACACGTCCCCCCCCCCCTTCGGCTAGGAGAAATCATGACCCCTGATTCTAGTCTGATTCATTGAGAAAGACGTGGGATTCTAGGTTGTTCTTTTTTCAGTGTAGCCGACGTTGGTTAAGATCAGTATCAATAGTTATAAAGGCCAATGCTGACTTCAAGCGTTTTTGGCCAGCTGAAACCAGTAAGGGGTCAGTAGAGGAACACTTTAATGGCCAGTTCTCACTTGTAAGCAATAAATTTTACCCACCGCAGAGAAAGAGAGAGATACTCCGGTATTAAACCGACAAAAGGTAATTGGGGACCGTGAATAATATTGCGATTTCACACCTCCCCAGAGCCCAGTTAAGGGGGGGCTGCAGCTCCGGGCCCAGTGAACAAGGAGGCCCTAGATAGGGCCAAAAAAAACCCAGTAAATGGGAAAAATATATAAATTTTATGTGAAGCTAAAAATGGAGCGGGTTAATTATTTTAATGGAAGGTTAAAGTAAAGTTAGTGCGTGAAGGTTAAAGTAAAGTTAGTATTGTAAATTTTACAATCAAATGATGACTTTGTACGATTGAAGTTATTGAGTATCTTTGTTAAGCATATTCTCTGGGAAAAATTCAAAATCTATTGAGACAAAATTTTTGCCAGAATAAACAGACGATACACAAAGAAAAAAGACATTGATTCTCATGAACAATTAGACATCCTAGAAACTGGAGTAATAAACACCAGCTTCAAACAGTATCAATCTTCTTTCACCTTCTATTGTATTGACAAACAATGTGCAACAGAGAAGCGTACCGTTCTTAGTGAAGAGTTTGTTTAGGCTCATTAGGCTGGATGTCAGGAGTATGCGGAGAAATCAACCCGTACAGTTCAGCATAGATGGGGTTACACTACTCCCCTCCCCTTCCTTCTCCTACACACCCAAATGTCAAGCTATTTCGTTACCAATTGGATTCGATCAATGTAACTCAATGTTACAAACTCAAATTCGTAAAAAGAGCTGCTTAGCACTTATTTTGTCTGTGTAGTGCACATTCTTCAAATTTGGTAGGAGTACATGGCCGTTGAATGCTGTTCCGATGCAATGAGTCTCTTCAACCTAATTCAACGACTCTACGCTTTTTTTGTAGCTTCAACACACCGATGGAACTTATTACTTTCGAATCTTCTTCCTACTTGAAAAAAAAAAAAATAATAATAATATTGTTTTGAAAAGTTTAAGCATAACAAGATGATCTCGTCATGCTGAATCTTGCAAGTCCGTGATAATGAATTATGAGCAAATTTTAAACATTTTGCTTCAAATTTCAGATGACAGCAATGAAAAGGCAGATACACGTAATGAGGCATTATCTTTGCGCAGCAAAATGGTAACTTTCGAAACAGCCTTTATGCTGTTTTTGTGGCATGACATTTTAAATGCTATGAATAAAGTTAGCATTTATCTTCAAAAACCAGGTATTGATTTATTTACAGCTGTTAACTTGAATTACAGCTGTTAATTGAAAGGGTTGAATGCAAATATTGCATCCTCAGACAGACACGTATCCAGAAAAACAATTTGGGGGGGGGGGGATCCAAACGGTAAAAAAGGCTGAATTTTTCACAAAAAGACTATATCATTATCATTTTAGTAACAAAAATGAAAATTTCGGGAGGGGGTCCGCCCCCCCCCCATTAAATACGTCCTTGCCTTCAGAGCAGAGGCGCCGACTTTACAAAACTTCTGTGGGGGCCCAAATGTCCGTGGTGAGGGAGAGGTGAGCGGTTTGATTAGGACTTGGGAATCTATGCGAGACGGGTCGAGACAGATATTTGTAATTTGTATGCGAGGGCATCCTGCATCAGATCACACCCAATTCCTCCCCTTTGATATGTCTGCAGCAGTGGCGTAGAAAGGTTGAACACAAGGGGTGGTCCGTCTCCGTCGGCAAACTAAAAACGATAGAGCCACCTCTATCGCCCATTAGCAAACCCATTTTTGCCTTTGTATATTTGCTTGAAAACCTGCCTCACGTGCGGACTATGGATCGAAGGGATGGCCAATGAGGAGGCTTCCCTTGAGAGCATTAAACCTAAGATTATATCAAGTTGCCAGGGGGTTTAACAAACTTTTGAACCCATGTTTAACATGTTCGCTATCATCATTGAAAAAAACGCAACGGAGATGACTCCCTTTTTTTATCCGTGTTGCTTCGTGGGCATAGAATGAGAATATCTACCGTGGCGTCTTAGCAACAACAGCAAACCAGTTAAAATCAAGATTCTTTTCAAAGTAGCGAAGTGTTTTTGATGAAATTCCCCTCGTTTAGAAAGATCAGCTTATGCTACAGCCACCTTAAATCTGCTTGTCTTACGCAGATTATCTGTCGAAATTCGAGGATTCCTAGGCACATACCCCTTTTGTGCTTATAATAATCATACCTGTAAGAGATGTATTACTCTAATTTCACTTAACTTTTCCACTTTTTTAAGTTTTTCTTTTAGCGACCTAGTTTTGATTGGTTTTAACTAATCATTAATTTTCAAAGCGCAAGAAAAATAATTATATTACAACGTTTATTTAAAAACGAACAAACAAACCAAAACAAAAAAAAACCTAATACTATACAACAATATCACAATCAGTCTAATTTCTTGTTATGTAAATAAAAAGTTTGAAAAAAAAAGTGTTTTTTTCTTTTTCAAATGTAACATGCCAGGGTCAATTTACTCTTGTTTAATCTAGTATCTCATCCCTGTCTGAAATCATTAAAGGTTTCAAAAAACCCTATTCATTGTGCTGTTTCTAAGCTTTCCCGTTTTTTTAACAATTTTGTACCTCTTTAAACAGCTCTAAACCTTGCCTATTTTCTTTTTCTTTGTTCACAAGTTACAAAATTTACACTCGTAAAATAAAACTAGATAGTTCAATCAGAATGAATAAATGCAAGCAATGTTTCCTATGCTTAAATGTTTAGGACCATATAAAAAAGATTGGTAAAACCTTTACAAGTATGTAAACGCAAACAGAAAAAAAAAGCGGAGGGAAGAAAAACGTTGTTTATTTTAGAGTTAATAATTATTTAAAAAATACTTTGAATTGCTGGCCAAATTTGCGGCCACGATTTCGTATCCAATAAATCAAGCTAAAATAAAAACTAAATATTTAAGGAGAAATTTTAAGGGTTATTTATCATATTTTATATTAGTCATAACCTTGGAGCGTGATTTTGTGCATCCTGAAGTATTTTACCCTCTACCCTTAAGTTTAAGAGTAACCTTCAAATTTGCAAAATTGGGAGCCACGTACATTTCAGTCATGGGTGTTCATGTGCCGACTCGAGTTCCGAAGCTTTTAAGGGTGCATGTCGAAGAAACAAAATCTGCCTCACGGTCATGGTATACAAATTAAAATAAACTAGTCTCAAATTAAAATACCAAGGATTCAAAAAAATTTAGGATGATTCTTTATAAGCTGCCCTACATATACTGAAATAAATTCGAAAACAGAACCTTTTATGAAATTTTCAGAAAAATCCTTAAACATAAAAATTGCACAATAAGTGACGCACTCTGCAAAATTTTAGATTTTTAAGAATTTTTTTCTAAAAGTTTCGCAAATGATACAGGCTTTTCGTTCATTTCAGTTTATAGTGCAGCTTGTAAGCACATATCCTAAAAATTTTGAAGTGCTTGACATAATTAGTTTTTTTTTTTTTTTTTTTTTTTTTTGCTTGCATTTATGTACCAAAGTCTCACGTTTTTTTTTTTTCGAACTACAGCAATAAGTAGAAAGTTACCCTGTTTAAAGATAACTGAATTAGTCATTCAGTTACCTTTAAACAGGGTTTAATTTCTATAAAAAAAAAAGCAGAAGCCCTAATTTCTTTTATTGTAATTTACAGCGTTAATTATATACCTAATTTACTCTACGGTTCAGTGAATTTCTGCTTATCTCCCTGCAACAGTATACAATGTAATAAAATTAATATCAACAGAAACAATTATGAAGACTATTAAAATGTTTAATTTAGTGTAAAAATTCACTGAGAAAAAAGGTAGCGGAGCTGAGCTCACATGCAAATTAAGTCCTGCCTTTAAATATATGCAAGTGTTCAGCACCCACGAAAACTTTTCTGTGGATGCTTGAGATCTGACATACTAAATAAAAATCCAACTGTCACTCAGTAAGAATTTTTTTTCGAATTATGCAGTTGCAAAGCATACACTATCATCAGTGGCGGCGTAACTATATTGTTGAGGCCCATGGAAAATTCATTAAATGGGGTCTTTCTTCAATGTAAAGAATCTCAACCAACACGTTGTAGTTCCCTTTTTTGGACTTTCTATTCGGGAAGGCTCCCCCTCCAGCCGAGGGACCGTGGCTTTACCCTGCCTATTCTGCCACCCTTCTATTCGACACTGATTGTAATTGTCATTGTTCCCGATCCTTCATTCCATAGGCGTAACTTACTAAGAGCAAGTGCGCAATTGGCCCCTCAAAACTTTCTAGAAAATTCAGAGTTTCACCTATTTGAAAATATTTTCTACAATAGGAAACATTTCACCCTCGCTATGTTACATGCCAAAACATTTTGCCCCCTCCCCAATGTTACATGCCAATTTACACCAATATCATGTGCATTTGAATTCCAAAGGACATGTGGGCTTAGATAGGGAAATAGGTGGATTATCGGGCCCCTCTTTCTAACCGTCAGTATAGTGAACATTTTTATAGCATATTGATTATTATTATTATTATTTCAGTACTAAATTGTTTGAAAGGGCGACTTGAGCTCGTTCCCTTACATATGCAAGAAATCCTACCCCCCCCCCCCCGCTTCTAAGCCTTAAAGTACTCGTATGTGCGTCCATGCCGAAGCACCCACGTAGATTTGGACTTGATGAAGGTGAAATTGAAAGCTTACTTTGGGTCAAACACTGGGGGTTTCGGGTCAGGCTGGCCACCTGGCCGAGGCATATGCATCCGCACCCCAAAGCCCATGGTCGCCAAGGCGCGGCTTGGCAGCACAAGCCTTGGCCCCGCAGTCGACTGTTGCGCCAATGTTTGACTTGAATAAACAAATCAAACATTTTAGTATCGAAATAAGGCAAAAAGTTCACTATGCTATAAAAATGTTCATATTACGTACTGGCTTATTTGGAGAGAGGAGGGACACGTTTAACCCCTCCTTGCGTGCGTCACTGCACTGTGTTGCGGTTATCCTTACACTATTGCTGGTTCTCAGCACTTAACGTAATTTTGTGTAAGCTCTTGAGTTTCGAAGCACCCACATAAATGTATTTTTTTAGTCTTATCTTCGAATTTCAAAACAGACTTGTCACTAAAATTTTTGTGGGTGCATGAGCCGCGGAGCAACCACGTAGTCGCTGCCACTGATCTAAACAACTGCCCAGCCGCAAGATCCACTCATAACCTCAATATCCTTTAATTGTTTTGAGAAGTATATTTAAATTTAAATTTTAGATTTACCAGAATTATTACAGAAACTTCACATGGCTTTAACCTCCTTCACTGCACAATGCAGCTAAAGGAAGATTTAATCAGAGAGAGCATCGAAACTGGGTCGACTGAGTAAAGAGGAAAAAAGAATTAACACAAATATTTTTAAAAAGTGATGGATTTTTGTCCTAGCTCTTTGATACAGTTCTCAATCTTATTGTTCAATAGAAACTATCAAAATTAAACAATCACACTGCAAGGCCGCAATCATTTTGGCAAGCTGAAAACCGGGACAGCCATTTATTTTAAATGTTACGACACATTAATCTATCGATTTTAATGGAATTGAAAAACGAAAAATTATTGCGATCCAAACATCAAAGAATAAAGCGCGAAAACAAAATTACTTTTGCAATTTCCATCATGGTAAATTTTAAACGGGGAAAAAAAAAAAAGTAGAAATAAGAGGAAATCCCCAAGATTAGCTTGTGTTCAATTACACAGCTGAAAACCAGATGTAGCTTTCCTAATCTTTCACGTGCCGAATTGAGATCAAGGTATATTTTAAATTACTTTTATACAGACCCATTTCCAATGATTTAGTTCACACATATTAGTTTAAAATAGTAAAAACAATCTTTTCGTATTTTTAAGCAAAGGTATAAATTATTACGGAAAATGAATTTTCCTTTCTCAAAAGAAAAATGTTTTTATGATTTCCTGTTCATTTTTCCTTTACTGACTGAAACTTGTTTTTGTTCAGTTTTCAAAAAAAAAAAAAAAAAAAAAAAAAAAATCATCTTGTCACAACAGACTTTTTCTTCTTCTTCTTCTTCTTCTTCTTTTTTTTTGGGGGGGGGGGAGGCAAAGTAATGAAATTTAACTTTAGAATATATAATAGTTTAATCGCTTGAACTGCACTTTCATTGCGTTATTATACAGGATGTCCCCCAAAAGACGGTAACGGGCTTTAATTCTATACCTATTAGAGGCAAGTGGTCAGTGTAAATTGAAAAAAAGCTCAAAATAAGGTGAGAAATAAGACTCCATTAAGAAAAAATTCCTCTCGTTCATTTACAAAAAAAAAAAAAAAAAGTTACACTTCTTCAATTTGTACACGACCCCGTACAAAAAAAAATTCACTATTAGCAAAATGTGCCCCATAAATTTCAGTCTTTCATAATACAACGTCTCAGAGATATCTTTAAAGAAAGGTGATCGGGGCTATACATGACTTGAATGTAAACGTTTATTTATAGAGTGGAAAAAAGATTTTCTTTCGTAATTTCTGTACGACCCCTGAAATGCTGCGATCATTCGGCGAAATCGTTTTCCCTTCGAGAGCCATTGAAAAGTGGTTTAAGTCCGCATTATAATGATCTTCATATCTCTGACACTTTTAAGGATACAATTCTCAAATTTTGTTTGTCACCTCATTAGAAGTCCAGATAATGCTTTTTTAAATGAGCTATTATGGAACATCATAATTAAATTAGTTTTTTAACGAACTTTTAAAAATCGCAAAAAATAGCCTTTTTCAGCTTATTTTGACGTTGTAAGTCCGCAGAGAAATTATTTATGAAAATGTCCTTTTAAAAACTTCATAATAATTCAGAGTCAACAATTTTCTCGCAATTAAAAAAAATTGAAAAAGAACAACTTTTTCAATTTAGGTACTTATAATTTTATAAAGAATATCTCCTGAAATAGCTAATGGACTTTTCCCCATTCGATCATTTTTTTTTTTTAAGTAAACTTAAGGGAGGTTTACCATCCCCAAGCCATGCTTTCGTACAAATGTTATTGGCTAATGTTATGCTTATGACCTACCCTAGGGTGCGTTTCAAATAAGATGCTCATAATTTTGTACGTTTGAAAGAGTTTCTCTAGAACTGTTATAAGGATATTATACTGGGAGTTCTATAAGAATACTGCAACCTAGAATACTAATCTGTGAGTTGTAGTTTATGCTTCATTTACTGTAAAAGCACTTTTTTCCCCGAGGCTTTAATTTTTGCGATTTTCACGAGCCTGTCGTAATCACAAAAATTAAATCCTCGCGAAATACTTTTTCTTTCGCTTCAAATAATAATAAAAAATCAGAAATTTTTCACTTATTAAAATTTTATGATTTATTGCACAGTTACAAACTTTTTCTTGACAACTTTCTTTCTTACAACTATTTCTTGAATACTATACTGCTATTTCTTTAATATAAAACAGTAATACTGTTACGAATTTTCGGGGCAACCCGCTGTTCTGGGATTTAAAATAGTTCAAAATTCGTATTCTACGCTTCAAATAGTTAAATTATGCTCTTTGTTGCATCAAAATCGGTCAACTAGAACCGGAGATACGGAGGTTTCGGTTTCCCTATTCATTAGTGTGGGGTTTCTAGAAATCTCGAGAAATATTGGTCGTAGGCTCACTTTTGGGGGACTTATTTTTGGCGCCAAATTTGGCGATATTTCGCCAAGCTTGGCGACATTTTGGTCATTTGGCGCGATTTTCCTAATGGGGCTTGTAAAGATACTTTTTCTGCATTACCATGCATAATAGTCCAATATTTCTCTTCTATAACGTAATCAAAATTCCCGCTTTATGTAGAATCTTCGTGAAATACATTCTTGTGGAAGCTTCTTGTAGCTTCTGCGTCACCTATAAATACAAGCATTCAGAGGCCCCAGTTCAGTGAGCTCCCGTCAAGTGTGAATCGAGCTGCCGATGTGTACGGCACTTTGCTCTGTGATAGAAGCGGTGTTTTCGCGCTTGTTTACGAAGCTGATTTTTAAGTGCTGTGTGTAAATTTTTCATTGCTGTGTCTTAAGGGATTGCGTACGATATCCCTTGCATATTTTGTTATGTATTAATCGTAATCGTTTGTATTGTGCTATTTTGTTGTATGTTTGTGGCAACAGTAAAGAAAGAACAAGACAGTATACGGCTCTCGGCCGATGTCCCGCGTCTCAGTTAATAAATGTTCTATGTTGTGTTTCTCCACTTACAAGCCTTGGTATCCTTAATAATAATAATTAATACGTTACACCTCAATATTACTCGGCACCTAAACGACAATTTGGCGACTTAGATGTGGATTGATTACGACTCCAGTAAAAAAGAACTCACTTTCGTTTTCGCGATCTGCTCAGCATCGCATCTTTAACCAAGATCAATTGTAAGTGGAACATTTATTTCGTAATGCTGAAATCGTAAAAAATGTGTAGCGATGGCTACGATTGGAACTTCAGAAGCTTTTGATGTCTTCAAACCTTCGTCGTGGGATTCATATTATGAAAGATTAGAATGTTTCTTAGAAGCGAATAAAGTAACAGACGATAATCAAAAGCGAGCTGTATTTTTAAGTGTATGTGGTCCAGATACGTATTCCATTATTCGTTCTTTAGTGTCACCAGATATTCCGACGAGTAAACCATTCAAGGATTTAATTAAAGTGATTAAAGCTCATTTTTCTCCTAAGCCGTCGGAGATATTTCAGCGATATTTGTTCTACCGCAGGAAACAGTGTAATGGTGAAACGATTTCGGCTTTTATTTCTGAACTACGAAAACTAGCGGAACACTGTAATTTTGCAGATTCTTTGGATACCATGCTACGAGACAGACTGGTCTGTGGAATAAGAGATGAAAATTTACAGCGAAGATTGTCATCAGAAACTTCCTTAACATTATCAGAGGCTCTTGAAAAGGCCATTGCATTCGAAACTGCTGGACTAAACGTTAAGGAAATTCCGAACTCTGACTCTTGCTGTACGACCGGTAAACATCAAGCCAGGCACTTCACATCAAAAAGTGAGTCAACAAAATAATTTTAACAAAAGTAACACGAAATATAAAAACTGTTCTGGTTGTGGCGGTAATCACCCAAGAATTCAATGCAAATTTAAAGACGCGGAATGCTATTTGTGTAAAAAAAGAGGACACATTTCCAAGGTATGTAGAAGTAAGCTTAATTCTATTCATAAGCCTAATGTTAAGAAGAATTTATCAACTAACTCTGCTCATTTAATTGATACGATTCCAGATGTTGAATCTTTACAGTTAAAGGCGTTGGATTTAAAAAATCACAATTATTCAAAAATTAAAGTAACTGTAATTATTAATGATCATCCTGTTGAAATGGAAGTTGATTCGGGAGCTAAGGTTTCCATTATAGATAAATGAACATTTGATGAAATATTTTCTACTAATATTCCTAAGTTAGATGAATTTCCATTTGAAGTAAGAGATTACAACAAGAACGCTGTTCATATTTTGGGCCAATGTAATGTAGATGTTAAATATTCAATATTCGAAGGCAAACTTCCCATTTTAGTAACAAAAGAGCCCAGAGAGAGTCTTCTAGGCACAAACTGGTTTGCCCCTTTAGGAATAGGCGTCACTGGCATACATTTGATGAATGACAATGATAATCTTGAGCAGGTTATGAGCGAATTCCCTGACGTATTTAAAGAAGAGTTGGGAACATTTAAGGGTCCTCCTATTTCCTTCAAGCTTGATCCTTCAGTTAAGCCAATTAAACTTAAGGCCAGAACAGTGCCCTATGCACTAAAACATAAAATCGAAAAAGAATTACAGCGTTTATAAGATCAAGGTGCCATTGAACCTGTGAATGATTCTGACTGGACAACTCCAGTAGTTCCTATCCTTAAATCTAACGGTGAAATTAGACTATGCGGTGATTATAAATGTACTTTAAACAAAGCATTGGGTCAGTATCCGTATCCAGTTCCTGCTGTTAATCAAGTGCTAGCTAAACTTGCTGGAAGCCGTTTTTTTATCAAGCTTGATCTCTCACAAGCTTATTTACAATTAACTGTAGATGAAGACAGTGCTTTGGCTCAGACAATTATAACACACAAGGAAGCATTTAAATACAAACGTTTACAGTTTGGTATTTCATCAGCTCCGGGTATTTTTCAGCAATTCATCGATAAGTTGTTGTCAGGTATACCAGGTGTGCTGCCTTATTTCGATGAAGTGTTAATTAAAGGATCTTCACAAAGAGAACTCACTGACAGATTTAGACAAGTATTGAAAAGATTTTCGGATTCAGGCTTGAGGCTAAATAAAGAAAAGTGCATCATCGGAGCTTCCAGTATTCAATATCTAGGATTTCATATAGATGAACATGGAATTAAGCCAGCCAAGGATAAAGTAGAAGCTATTCATAACGCTCCAATTCCTAAATCTAAAGAAGAACTTCAAGCATTTCTAAGACTTTTGAACTTTTACCATTCATTTATCAAGAATAAAGCAAATGTGGCTGAACCTCTCCATCGTCTTTTAGACAAGGGTGCTTCATGGACTTGGAAGCAAGAACATAATGATGCCTTTGAAAGTGTCAAAAAGCTCTTATCAGCACAAACTTTACTTACTCATTTTGATGAGAAGAAGCCTATCATACTAACGTGTGATGCATCCCAGTTTGGAATCGGAGCCGTGTTAAGTCATCAACTCGAGGATGGAGTTGAAGCTCCAATCGCATACTACTCGAGAACAATGAATCCAACGGAGCGTCGTTATGCTCAGATCGACAAAGAAGCATTAGCCATTATTTATAGTATTAAAAAATTTCACAACTACTTGTATGGTCATAAATTTGAAATTCGAACTGACCATAAACCATTGCTAGGACTGTTAGCTCCAAATAAACCAATACCTTCAATGTTGTCACCAAGAATGCAAAGGTGGTCAATCATGCTGAGCTCCATGATTATAATCTGGTTTACAAACCAGGGAAAGAGATTTCTAATGCTGATGGTCTTAGTCGCCTACCCCAACCCACTTTAACTAACAAAGAAGTTGGTCCCATGGAAATTCTTTTGTTAGAAGCTCTTAAGAAGCCATTGTTAAAATCTGCAGATTTAGCTCGTTTTACTTCCCATGATCCTGTTTTATCACGAGTTATCAACTGGGTATGGAGGGGATGGCCTACAGAGAAACTGTCAGAAGAATTTAAACCGTTCGTTCAAAGGAAGCTTGAATTGTCCGTTCATAAGGGTTGTCTGCTGTGGGGATCCAGAGTTGTGATACCTAAAAAGGTTCAACCTGAGATTCTGGAACTGTTGCATAGTTCTCACCAAGGAATCGTAAAAACTAAAGCTCTCGCCCGCAGTTATGCGTGGTGGCCTGGATTGGACAAGGATATAGAAAGACTTGTGAATTCCTGTGAAATATGTCAACAGACTAGAAATGTACCTGCAAAAACCATAATTCCTTGGGAAAATACCAAAACTCCTTGGTCCAGACTTCACATAGATCATGCAGGTCCATTCCAAAACGCATTTTTTCTAATTGTAGTTGATGCTTTCTCTAAATGGTTAGAGGTAGTTAAGGTGCCTTCTACAGATGCATCATCGTCAATTAATGCATTGAGGAAATTGTTCGGTACACATGGTATACCTGATACCATTGACAAGCAGAACGTGGACAAGCAGAACGCATGGTACAGACCAAGGCCGTAGCCAGGAAAATTTTTCGGGGGGGGTTTCAAGTTTTATGTTTTAATATGGTACTTTTTTCAGCACACTGAAATTAAAATTAAACAAAGTATGATCTCCAGCTTTGTGTTTTTTCACTTTTATTTAAAACGCGAAAATAATGCATCCAAATTGAAACAGTGCTATGTAAGCAATATCTTATCGGCGTAGCGAACCTCTGTGTCAGTGCAGCCTTTAAAGAATGACAAGCACTGTGTGACAGAGCAGGGCCGGCTGGACCATATAGGAAAACTAGGCGACTGCCTAGGGCGCTGACTCGAGAGGGGCGACACTAGCCAGGCAGCGGATTTTTTTTTTTTTTTTTTTTTTTTTACTCCTGCTGTCCGCAGTGTCACTCTCTTTTTATTCTAAGGAGTAGCGGACTGGTTACGTGAATAATGCAACGTAGGATCTCCCTCCCGGTCCACATGGGTCGAGACTGGAGCCTACATGTCCCAAACTCCAAAAATCACAAACTTATCACTCTGACTTTTTTATTTATAGAGGTCATAAACACGATACTGTGAAACTGTTTCGTGTTTCAATCTCCGATGGAATCGAGAGATGACTCACTATTTTTTGTGGAAAGAGAAATTTTTTTAGTTACGATATTTCTTTTTTGTCTCTATCTACGTGTAAGGGGGGGGTGAAAGAAGAAGAGAGAGAACCAATGTGGAGAAGCATTGAGACGAATGTGAGCTTTTGCTCCGATCATTCTGCATTCTAATTATGGGAAATGTAAATACTGTGTAAAATTGTGTAAATAAAGCAGCCGTACATAGTGTACTTAGGGCACATTTTTGCTACCACCTTCACAAATTCCGACTACTATGATAAATTAAACACTGTTTATTTAAAGAATTATTTGATGAGAATGAGAAATTCTGCTTGCAAGTGCCACGGAAATTGCATTTCCTTTAGGCCATACTCAGAAGACAGGTATGCATATAACGTACAGAGAAAAGGGTAGCATATTTAAGTGAAATTTATCACTTTGCAATACTCAGAGAAACACAAGTAAAAAATTACATGCGGTTTGAATGAACTGAAGTGCAATAATTGTAGTTGGCGACACAAGGGATAATTTTTTTTCTACGAACAGTAAGTTATGTGACTGAAAATTTCGGGGGGGGTTGAACCCCCAAAACCCCCCCTTGGCTACGGCCTTGGTACAGACGACCAAACTTGCTTTGAGAAGAATTATCACAGGCAATTGGGAATATAGACTTTCTTCATTCTTATTAGCACCAGTGGCGGCTCGTGGGATACAGCAAGTACAGCCGGGCTGCACTTGAAATTATCAGCACATCCTTTAAAATAATTTATTCTACTAATTTTCCTAAATTCAGATTAGAATTGTGGAATTCCTACGGTAAATTAAAAAAATCTCCGAAAAAAACCAAACACAAAAAAACGTATTGTGTCCGGATCGCTCATTCAGAGAAAAAGCACTTTAATCTTCCCGCAATTCAATTGGGAAAATCTTTGGTTCAGCCCAGACCGCTGAAAAGAAAATTGGCAGCACCGTTGCCATGACAACGACTACGTAAGCAGCCTCTCCGGCATAGGGAGTATGCAGCTGATACAGCCGATGAAAGATTTTTTAACGGCGGCTGAACTTGAGAACCCGACTGATTGGCTCGAGTTCTCAAGTTGAACGAGAAGTGAGGGAGGGGGTAAGGAGAATATACGTTTGGAAAACTCTCGACTACCGAGAACTATTTTGACTTTATATTGCTAAATTTATCAAGAAGGTAAGCCTGAATAGACGCTTATGAATGGACAATTACCCATCAAAGTAGTATTGTTTTTAAGTAAGCAAGAACTGGCATTTAGAGGACATGGCGAGCGAGAAAATTCTTTAAACATGGGAAATTTTAAAGAACTTTTAAAATTATTGATATCTGAATTAAAACAACGCCTTTTTATGGGGACATCACTGACCGATTCGCATCTTTAAAAGAAAGGAGGATTGATTTGACTTATAAAAAATAAGTAAGTTTTTTTTTTTTCTTTTCTTCTCAAGTTATCGTTCCAAAAGAAAATTCTAAGAAAACTTCGAATCAGACACGGATTAATGCAATTTTGAGGATAAGAGCGGCTGGTTGAAATTTATGTCCATTTTATGGAAGTAAAATAGGATCTCTTACATTTTTTATGTAATTTTTTTTCCCCCTTGGTGAGGGCTTAATCCGCCAGCTTTCGAATTCAGTAACAAAGATTTTCCAATCCTGTCCGGAGGAAAGGGGGAGGGGGGCTCATATGCTTCCGGCTGCACTAACAGTTTTGACCACGGGCCGCCACTGATTAGCACAATACACTGTTCCAAATTCTACGACAGGTTTTTCACCCTGCGAGTTACTCATGAATCGACGACTGAAAACATGTCTAGATAAACTTCATCCTGATTTAGCTGAGTCTATTAATAAGGAAGGTGAATGTGACCGTAGCTGTAAGAACGTGAGAATGTTTGCCCCATTAGATACAGTTTATGCTTTAGGATTTCCTCCTCATGAAAAATGGGTTCCCGCAATTATCATACAGGTAATTAGTTTGACCAATTACCTCGTACAAACAAGTGATGGACTGATTTGGAAAAGGCACAGCGATCAACTTAGACGTCGTATTACTCCTGATCTGCCTGCGGAACCATCGGCAGAAACCGACGACGACGTTAGTGATATGTATCCTGTACCAGCAGAAGCAAGAATACCGGCTAACTCGAGTCCTGTACCATCTGTTAGTGATGCTACTACTTCGAGTCCTGCACCGTCTGTTTGTGATGAAACGCGCTCAGTGCAACCTGCTGCTACCTCAGTTACTCCAAGTTCTAGTACGGATGTGTCAGTGCAGCCGGAACCTTCTTCACGTCCTGTTAGAAACAGGCGTCCTCCAGTTTGGCTAAATTCAGAAGTGATCATATATGTGGGTGACCATATAACGAGGATTGACTAAATATATATACACAATTCATATTACAAATTGCTGGCAGCAGAATACTGAATGAAACGGATGCTTGAGGTTATTTTCTGCATGAAGACTAACATAAATTGAGGTTAAGAAAATTCTTCTTTTACTTACCCACAGGCACGGATCCAAGGGTAGGGCGGTGGGGGCGATCGCCCCCTCCTGGACGAAGTCCAAAACTCTGTTATAATCTGTTAAAATATATAATGAAAGTATAATGAAAATTAAGTAGCCTTTTTCTAAGGGGTGTATGGCGGATACTACTCCCTGTCCTTTTTAATCATGGCTCATATATAGATTTTATCAATAATATAATTAATTACATTAATTGGTATAATTAATTATATTTATTAATTATAAAATGATTTTGCGCATTCTACCCCCCTGTTTCAGGTACAAAATCGTCCCCTCCTTGAGTAATTTCTGGATCCGCCTCTGCTTACCCATGCACAAAATAAACTTTGTTTCACAGCACCTGATTATTTTATGTTAAAGGATATCATCATTTGCTTCCTGAAACAAAAATCATATCTACATTTTATTTTATTTAATGTCACTACTGAAGACACATAAGATACAATTAAAAATGACCTGAAAAATCTTGATTTCAAGTATTACTTATAGTTTCAAAGATCAATTTGATAAGTTAAAAGAAAGTTCTCAATTCCTATCTCCAAATGTAGCAACTTCACCTAAGAATCAGGGAAAGACTGAGAAGAAAAAAATTTACCGATGGCTCGAATCCAAACAACCAGCCATGTAACTCTTCAAGAATTTGAAAAACTTAAAGTTGAAACTTTATTTGTGATGGTCGATAGATTAAATTCAGAAATGATAAAACGAATGGATGCTTATAACTCAGTATGCACCATTTTCAATTTCATTACTAAATTATGCCTCAAACAAATAAATGAAGAATCAGTTAATAATTTTCTTGAAGTTTATGAAGGAGAAGAAGATTTTGAAGCCACAAAATCTGAAGTCATTCAATTTTCACAATATTTGTTAAGCTGTAGCTTAGAAAAAAATAACTATACCGATAGCAAATTGCGAAGCCAACATTGAACAAAAATGCAGCAGAACAAGCTGCTATGTTTGGCTTTGCTGTGTTCAGAGCACGATTTAACAAGCAACCTGGATTTTAAAGTTGTAATTGAAACTTTCAGAGCGGCAAAGGCTAGGAAGAAGCCAATCTAATTTTTTTTACATTGTAAAATATATTCATTACAGTTTTTTATGCACCAACTTTTCCTTTGGTTGGTGAGTGATTTTTTTGTTGTTAATACTTTTTTTTGTTTTAATTTTTTTCAAACATGTAAAATTTTATCTAATGACGAACATTCATATGAAAGAAAAATGTGTGTGTGTGTGTGTGTGTGTGCTGGGGGGGGGGGCTCTGCCACCACCCGCCATCTCCCGTGGGTGGTGGCTCTGCACCCAGAGGCGTAGCGAGAAGAGTATCATGATTGGGAGGGGAGAGCTGTAAAATATGCCAACTCAAAATTTGAAAGTTTTTGAAAAGTAACCAAGAGTCAGTTCATTTCTTTCCATCATTTTTTTTTAAATAATCCTTTCAGTGTCTTTTGATAAAGCGCTAAAATAAATCTTTAAATAACCGAAATAAAATATATTAAACTGTGCACTGAACCATGTTTAATGGTTGCCAATACATGTTTCTGTCCAAACTTTCTGTCCTGAAAATAACAATATCGTAGCCAGGCGGATTAAAAAAAAAAAATCGTCATTTTAATAAATCAGAAAGTCTATATTATATCAATTCAAACACATTTTATAGAATAAAAATTCAATAAATGTTACAGAAAATGCAAGTAATAATAATTAAATTAGCAAAATAGCTCCATAATTTGCTTAAATTAGGTGTAACATAAATTTTTAAAAAATTACAATTTACATCTACATAATTATCGATCTGTCTCAATGATCTGGTTATTTAAATATATAGATAAACTTTTAAGCCTTTTATACAGAATTATACATAACTATATTAAAAAGTAATTTTCTCAGTAATCTTTTATATAGTACATGAAATGAAAACATCCTTTTAATGCAAAATTAAATTTTCACAAGTAAACTACAGTCAAATTAAATATGTACATTAAAATAATTAATTCAATAAAAAAATGTATGTAAATACAAAATTTATAAAAACGTGAAATTTTATAAATGTTTTAGGACAGCAGTAAATGTGTCTCTATTTTGAAATCATTTTTCAGGATTTTAACACCGAACTCTCACTTCCTTTTTCTAACCGATTTTTTAACACTGATTTTAGTTCTTAGAGTCTACCAAATTTTAAGTTTTTGCATTTTACACAGGATCATACATAAATATTTTAAGTATATAGATTTAAAATACTAATTAAACAAAAAGTATTTAAACACAAAATTTATAAAAGAAATGAAGTTTTAAAAATGTCTAGAACGGCAGTAAATGTGTGTTTTAAAATCTTTTTTTTTATTTTTTTTTTTATTAAACTTAATATTGAACTCAAAACTTACTAACGCAATCCTATTCTTACCGATTTTTCAACAATGATTTTAGATTTTACAGTCTATCAAATTTTATTTATTTATTTATTTGGATTTTTTACAGAATTACTCATAAATATTTTTAAACATAACTTTCACAGTAATCTTTCATATAGTACATGAAATGAAAACATTCTTGGGATGCAAAATTAAATTTTCACAAGTAAACTACAATCAAATTAAAGATGTAGAGTTAAGCAAAAAACTAATTCAATAAAAATGTATATAAATACAAAACTTTTAAAAGAAATGAAGATTTTAATAAGTTTGTCGAAGATTTTAATAAGTTTGTCAATGAAATCCATTTCACATTTCATTATCATTAAATTGTTCATTTTGCCATCAGTCATTGTTTTCCTACTAGTGCATCCATTGATGACGCATTCTTATCTTTGCAAAGATCAAATAAAATCTCTAATTCACTTTTCAGTGCATGCATATTGGGTTTTGAATTCATGGGATACATCTCAATTATGTTTTCAATTGCAGTATCTGTTAAAACATCTTTACTTCAAGGAAACTGGAAGATAAAATGAACGGGCAAAATTTTTGTCTTCATAGTAGAAACATTTTCTTGAAGGCCACTAGCTGTGTCTAGAACAGCTTTGAACACTTTTCTGAAAAACTGTTTAAATTGCAAATTTGCTTCAGGTTTCTCTAGCATTGTCAGATCTTTTTGGGAGCACCCTTCTTCTGTGATGCAGTCGGAAATCACGTTTTACATCAATGCTAAATTTTTCAGAAAATGCTACAGCACTTTCGATCAAATTATCCATTCCATCAGTATCTGCATTAATTTCCGTAAGTCTTCTTGTTGTACTTTCTGTTATTGAAATGCAATCAATAACATTCAAATTAGGTGTTTCCAAAATTTCTGACAATACTTTTACCTTGTAAATTATGTTTTTCATAAAAAATATGCTTACAATAGAATCAAATGTTTTCATCTTTTTGTAAAGACCATAAGCTTTTGTTTTTGCAGCAGAATCGACACCAGTTTGAGATGACATCTCTTCTAATAAATCTAAAATAAGTTCAAATGATTAATAAACAGCTCTAATCGTTTCTGCTTTAGCCGTCCACCTTGTTCTAGAAAGATTTTTTAAGATTAATGCATTTTCAACTTCGGAAATTTTATTTTGCAACTGTCTAAATCTTTTTGCACTCGAAGTAAAAAATACATATAATGCTTCAAGAGTACCAAACATATCTCTTATTATTATGCTAATATTGCAACTATGTTCCAGAGCCGTATTGATTCGATGATCCTGGCAAGGGATGTACAAAGCAGGATGACCGACAATTTCTGACACTTTTTGTTGCACTCCTTTAAATTTTCCAGACATTGAACTGCCAAAGTCATATGACTGGAAAATCATGCCAGATGTATTAATTCCCTTTTTTTGCAGAATGTCACAAATTTGCTTGGCCATTCCTTCACCTGTCTTATTTGTGAATTCTGCAAATTCAATCAAAGGCTATGAAGTTAGTTAAGATTTTTGGGAATTAATGGGGATAAATCAAGACTTTTGGGAGGGCCCAGTATGCTCAATGCATTCAATGTGATTTATCTTTCTAGATTTTATTTGTTGATATTAATATTTTTTAATCGATGACCTTTGTTACCAAAAATAATTTTGATTCAGTATTCTTGTCTTAAACTACGTTAATAATACCCCTTTTCCTGCTCACCAAGTGGTCCCTATGACTTCGTAGACACAAGCGCCGCCCGTGCTGTGGACATCACTTGAAAGGGGTGTAAATTAAAGGAATTTTTTATCATATTATTTATATAGCAGCAGTATTTTTTAACTCAACTAGTTTAGCTCTGTGGTAAACTAGTGATTTGGACGTTTTACTGGTAACCCGTAAATTCAAAATTTTTGTTAAACCGGGCAGTCAAAATCAGATACATTTTCTATTTTCGTTAAGATGATGAAAAAATTCAAGAAATCGATTTTCTGTGGCTTGTGAAAAATTAGTTATAGTTTGTCCTTTTTGAGGTATATTTTCTGCGGCATTTCTTTTAAAGTATATGAGAAAGGAAAAAAAAATTGAACTCATTTCCTTAAACATCTGGATAAAATATGCAGAAAGGTGGCAGTGACAGTTCAAAATAATTATCGGAGGAACTGTCGACTGTGTGCGGGATAATTTAGCAGCCTGAAAGCCTGGGCACCCAGGGACATGTAGACGTTTTTTGGGAATGACAAACGAAGCAATGCAAAGAACCCGGGACTGGTACAAAAACACCTGCATTCATTAACAGCCAAGTATGGAGGAGGACTTCTATGGGGGTAGTTTTTTGATGGTACAGTGCCAAGGCTTGGAAAGAGGATGGGAGGAAGAGCGTCGGAGTGTTAAATAAAGGAGAAACACGTTTGAATCTTCCCTTCGGTCAATTCCAAGTCTGGTATTCATCATCATCACTGCCCCCCCTCCCAAAGTTTACTAAGCTGTTCTTTTAATACTCCTAAGATCGAAACATGACCACTGCATGTTTCGATCCAAAAGAGAAAATAATAATTAAAAAATATAGTAATAAAAATAAAAAGATTCTGAAATTAATGTACCCTAAATACATTTTTTCCCACTTGAAATACAATTTTCCCCAAGTGACGAACGAGATTTTGCCAACTCGTATAAATTTTGGGAGGGGATACTCCCCCCCCTTTAGCGACGCCTCTGACTGCACCTCCTCCATCTATTGTTCAGTGAAGGACAGTCCACTGTCGGCCGACGTTTTACGCCGGCCGAAAATCCCCATTCACATACATTGAGCGACCGAAAAACGCTTGAAGTGGAATGTGGCCTTAGGAATTGCTGAACAGTCGCATTGCTGTATCTGTTAAAGCTATGTGAAGTTAATTTTTGTATTGCCAACTTTTGGTTGTATGTATAGCAGTAATAATTGTAGTCCGTTCGTAATTATTTGAAAAATGAAAAAAGAAATTACAACTCTGAAAAACTTTTTTGTTGTAAGTTCATCTAAAACAGAACAAAATGAAAACAGAGCGAATACTGAGAACACTGCCTCTACATCTGAAGAATTAGTAAGTCCGATTAGAGATTCATCAGTGTTTGTGACACTGCCTGTCTGTTCGACATTGAAAGACAATGAAAGTGAAGGCAAGTCTCATGTTGAAACAGCGGCATTTGTAGTGCCCGACCCGCACACAACAAAAATGGTTTGAAATTTTGAGTCTCCATCATGATGCTCTAGCTACGACCCTGGTCCAGGGTTCTGACCTGCCGCGTGGCTTTCGATCTAATGGTTTGAAGTTTTGGGTGGTTTTCTCCAGATGTAACGTGAATACGCGTTAGAATCCTTTAAAAAGTCTTATCCCCACAGCATCCCCTCTTCAGGCAGATCGCCCTCGTGTAGCATTGCCTTGACCACAAAATCAAATCAGAAGAGGTTTCACCTGATTATTGCAAGATTAAAAATTTGTTGGTGTGAAAATAATCATCGTACTGCAGAAAAATTATCAAAATTAAAAATCACATTATAATATTGCACTCTTTCTATCTTAAAATCTTCTTGGTTTGTGTGAAGTGTGATAAGTAAGTATAAAATAAGCGAGCTCTTATTTCAAACTCCGTCATAAATAAAATATTACGCAAATAGTCTCTTACACTCTCTGATCGCGATCCTTGCTTCATCCCCGATAGTTATTCTGATACTGGCATTATGTCAGTTGTGCAAGTAATTTCACTTTCTAATATTTTGCCAAGAGTCCTAAGTATAATGCTGTGTGTAATCTTAGACTTAACAATGTTTTCGTTTATGGTAGAACAATGCGAGTATGTTTTCTGTTCTATAAAACATTTACTTTATGACGGCTCTGCACGAATATACTCCTACACCTCGCCCCCCCCCCCGAAAAAAAATCTTGCGTACGCCACTGACAGATGCGGTGTTAAATATAAAAACTGTCAAAAATCGCTAACTTTAGTTGATAAAAATAAATTACCTTTTTTTTTTTTGTAAATTATTTTAAGAAAAAAGTAACTTATACAAAAATTGTGAAAATTCACAAAAATAGACTTTGAAATTCCTAAAAATAGAATTGAAATTCACAGAAATAAACAATTTTCACAAAAATGGAACACTGCAAATAATTCCTGAATCGAACTCTGCGTTGTGGTCGATATTATTTTAAACATGATTATATATTTTTTTTAAAATCAATTATATGGCCTCGAAATCATTCTAAAAATGTGTACACACCCTCTGTTTTTACGGCAGTTAGAACACGAATGGACAGACAAACTGATACCATAAACACTTTTCAGCCTTGTTGGAAAGTACTGAAAGTAAATTAGAATCGCTTACAATATTTAAGAAATTACGATAATTCCATAATGAAGAATCCAGTCAACCATAAAAAATCGGCAAAAAAATGAGTGTGTTCGGGACTTTTTGCTACCACCATACATTTTAGTTAAATTTCGTTTTTCATTTAATTAATATTTAATTTTATAACTATTCAGTTTTGTTCACAAAATAAAACTCTTAGTTACTGCTGCGGTAAAAGTAATAGAATATGCAATATAATGCCGCACGTCCTCAATCTTTTTTCTTTTAAGTATGCTCCTGAAAATATTTCCATTGTTCTAAAACCTAAATTTGATATTTTACAAGGGAAAATGCATTAAACACGCACTTTATAGCAATTCTGTATTTATTTAATGCTAGATAGACAAATATGATATACCGAAGTAACAATGTACACCATTCGATTGCCCATGTTGACAAACCGGTCAATAAAATCATATAGTCTGAGATTTTTAACAATATCTTGGTTAAATGCAAGTAAGACAAATCTTTTGGTCATGTAATATCAATAGTCATTGGGGTTTAAAAACTTGGTTTAGTGTTGAAAATACACACCTGTCATGTATATTTTACTGGTTGTAAAGCAGGATTTAAGAACTCTAAAGAAATGTTTAAACTTTTGAAATTGATTTAACTTGAACCTTTTTTTTTTCAGCTTTGGCACATGTTAGTCAAATCCAATTTGGAGCATTCCATACATATGATAAATGGAGAATTATTTATAGATCTGAACTTCGATAATTCTCCAGATTTTTGGCTAAAATTTACAGTATTCACTGTTTACTTTGCAAATTTCGGAGTAGGGTAAAATTTTTCCAAAGGGGAGAATCCAAAGACGTTTTGGGAAGGGGGCACTTCCCCCCCTCCCCCAAAATGCACCCCCTTGGGTACGGGCTTGCTACTGTGGGATGTACAATAAACTAATTCTAATTAATATACTAATGCTAACTTACATGTAATATTCTACCTCGAAGATAAAGAGGGCTGCAGCCCACCCAAGAAAATCAGGCTAGTTACGCCAATTACTAAGTCTCATCCATGGTTCAGACTCTTTTCGGAGCAAAAAAAATAAGCACTTTTTAAGGACCCCCAAAATTTTCTTAAGTAGGGTCTATCCACAAATGATGTCATGCTTGGAGGAAAGGAGGGCTGTGAAATTGTGACGAGGGAGGAGGGGGGGGGGACAAGATGTGTGACATTATACATTTACATTAAAATAAAAACGTTTAAAATCAGAAAATTAAATTTGATTTCTAGTATTGTGCTTTGTTTTTAAACTGTAAGTATATGTAAATGTAATACAGCATGACATGTGCCAAGGGTGGTATGATGAAGTGTGAGCAGGAGGCAAAGAATATTTTTTAAAAAGCGTGACATCATTTATGGACAGCCCCTTATTACTTTCGTTATTACCAAACTTTAGATTTTCTTATTGTAAAGTTGGCAGGTTGTTGCTTTAAGTGCAAATGTGCCAATTTTCCAAAATTGAAAAGCCCACAATTTCTTGCACATGTATGTACAAGCAATTAATACAGACAAAATAATTCCTTTTTTTTCTCTCAAGTAACATGTATGTCCATATACCGTAATTTATGGCAGAAACGCTGCACCCACGAAAATGAGCTTAATTAACTAGAAAATTATCAGAAATGCCGCACCCGCGATCCCCTCCCTTTGAAAAAAAAAAAAAAGAAACATCGCACTGGGATGTATTTCGGGGGGGGGGGGGGAATAAGTGGTAAAAATATCTCCTTTCCATACCCTCCAACATTGGCCTTCACCTCATCAGTAGCACTTAAGTGATATCGCCGGGGGGGGGGGGGGTTAGGGGAGTCATAACACCCCATGAGGAATTTTTTGCCATACAAAATGTATATTCATCACTCCCTTATCACAAACACATATACATATATATGAGTTGAGGTAGTCGTAACCTCCCTCTTTTTAGAGGTTTTCTCAACACAGGGTGTCTACCAAATTTCTGAAAGTCAATTTCCTGACTTTTGGGAGGTCCCGGGAAAAAAATTCCTGACCAATGCATTTTACTTAGGGAAATTGCACAATGCTTGTCTTTATATTTGCATATTTTGTACAACTTCTTTAAATCAATTTTGACTAAAGTATACAGGATTAAGCTTTCATCCATTGAGAAACAGAAGTAGTTGCACTTTCTGATAGAATTAACTCTACTGTTCTTGGAAACACAGTCCTAAGATATAAGTAACCAAGTAAGCTAATTTGTCTTTTACCCTCACGTCACGATGGATGAGTCCCCCATTTTCCCCTCCTTATACGAACACATCGCTTGATGCTTTCGCCGTCCGAAAAATGCGTCGCAGCTGCTTTCGGTTTACAGTCTGACAATTAGAGAGAAAGTGTAGAAAAAACAAAGACACGGGGGGAAAAAAATTGATTCTTTTGGTGAATTTTCCGGACCCATTATCCAATTTACCGGTTTTTTCCAGACTTTCCGGACCCATTTTCCAATTTCCCGGCTTTTACCAGACTTTCAAGAGCGGTAGACACCCTGCACCTGCAACATCATTATTAGAGGTTTTTTTCAATATCAGTAGTACTATCACGTTTTAAAAAACCATCCATGTGAACAAAGAAAGAAAACAACGTGCGCTGCACTTTCCTTCCACAAAAAAGCTAAGCTTACATCCAAACACAGGACGGAGCAAGATAGGGTGGCGGGAAATGCGAGAGGAGACGTGACGTAACAAGCGAAGGAGCAGCTAACGGCACCCCCCCCCCCTCCCACGCATACCACACTTTCGCGGACACAAGTTCGCTCACGGCTGCCGGCGCCGAGGGAGAATGTTGAATTCCCTTCTTTCACGATCGGCGCCGACACACAGGAGTGTTGACTCACAACAAAGCAGCTAGGGTTGCAAACCGCACCTCCGTGCAGGCACAATGCCCTAAAAAAAGTAAACATTTGCTCAATTCCGTAGTTTTTTCGTACCATCCGTAGCTCCGTAGTTCATACTACTTATCCGTATAAACTACGGATAATCCGTAGCAGTTGGAGGGTATGCCTTTCCCATATGTTTTAAAGTATTTACCGCTATTTTACGTAGCTTACATTTCCATTTTTAAATAATTAGTGTCCGATTTTATATAAAACATCGGTTTTTATATTCACAAAGGCGAATTTATAGAAATAAATAAATAACTTGTAAAAACTTCTTGCGTTCGCAAAAAGTTCGGACAGTATAGCACATGCTGATAAAGTGAAACAGCGATCCGATGAGCAGGCTCCAGTCAAAAGTAAACATTTTTTTTTTTCTCCGCGGACGGCCAGCTGTTGATTACGTAATGAGTGTGCTTCAGCGAATTGTTTGTTTTAAGCTTTGAATGTTGTGTGTTGTTGATATTTCTATTCATTTATTACTTTTGATAATTATAACATTGGGGTTTATTTTAAAAGCACTCAGCGTTTCCTGAGCTTGCCAATTACTTGTAGTGTAGTCGAGTTTTTACTTTAATAATAGAGTAAGGCAGTGTTTATTCGGTACAGTGCTCCTTCACAGGGCGCAAAGCCGCACGGCGAAAAAACAGAAATAAATTATAGATAAACTTTTAGATGAACTTTTTTTTTGGGGGGGGGGGGGTAGAATGGTTAAACTCGCACCGGGCGCAACAGACTAGTTTTGGTTGAGATTCAGTATTTTAAGAACAATCAGGCCCGGACTGGCTCCTAAGAGGGCCCTTGGCTATTGAAAAGGGGCTCCAACGTATGACGTCATTGCGTTACGATACGATCAATATGAACGCAGCTTGAGGCTGGAAAAGGGGAACGAAAAGTTTCGATGCCAGATGATTTTACGGTCGATTACCACTAGAAATTAAGCACTTTTTAAGCACCTTGCGGCTATACTGAGAAACTTTAAGGATATAGGTAAAAAATTAAGTACTTTTTAAAGGCCTTAAAAATGAAAAAAAGTAAGTACTTTTTAAGGTATTTTAAGCACCGTCCAAACCATGTCATCCAGAAGAAGGAAACGGCAAACTATCCGCTCCAAACTACCCATTAACATACAAAAAACCTTTCAATCTATGGCTGTAGTTCCCTTGATAGTGCACTGGGATTAAAAAAAATACTACTGCAAAATATATCTGGAAAAGCAAAGGAAGATCACCTAACAGAAATAGTATCAAGACCAAACAGTGATGATCAACTGTTGGGGGTATTCCTAAATTACCGTCAGTAACAGGAATTGCTATGGCAAATGTCATTGCAGAATTGTTAAATAAATAAGCACTTACTGAGCTTATACTGGGTATATGCATTGAAACAACATCCAGTAATACTGATATTAAAACTTGGACATGTTGACATTGGAACAAAAGCTAAGAAAGCAACTTTTGTATTTTGCTTGTCGGAACCACATTCTAGAAATTGTGCTTTCTGCCATTTTCACACAATGCATGGGACCATCCCCATCCAATGGACCTACTGTACTGCTTTTTAAACGGCAGACCACTCAAATTTCAGATCTGGAGTGAGAAACTCTGGGGTGCTGGCAGCCATTCTGAGCGATATGCAATCAATAATGGAATTTGCGCAAAGCTAACTTCTGAGGGGTACAGGGAGATGATGGAGCTTGTTATAATTTTTCTGGGAGGAATATCTTGTGGTGTGGCTTTTATGCTGCAGAAGTGATGCAGATGCCAGATGGATATCAAAGATTCTTCATAGTTTGAAGTTGTGGATGTTTCGTAACCAGTTCAAACTTGCAGCACGAGAAAGCAAAGGTATTCATGATATCTGTATCTTTATTGTGAAAGAATATCAAAGAGCCTGGTTTACAGCACCCCTTCCTGTCCAAGCACCGAGAAATGATTTGAAGCTTCTTCAGTGTCTTCTAGCATACAAGAGGAAAACCCTGAAATATCAGCTAAGGATGATGACAAACTGTTACATCTTTAATATCTCAGCAAGCATCTAGTAGCTCTAGCTTTCTTTGATTCAGGTGTTTCAGTGAAGGAAAAGCAAAAAATGGTAAAAACCTGTCATGAACAAGATGGTGAGGATGGACCATTGGCTTTGGAATAGCAAACAAACTGAGAGTTGTGAACAACAATCAGAGTGTGGTGTGGCCCTTATCGAAGCATTTACTGAGACTATCACTAAGAACATACATCAGAAACGGTGTCTTCTCAAAGTGTTTCAAGAACATTTGACAAAAGTATCGAGATTGCAAGAAAAGTAACTTAAAAATTAATTTCTTCCTAGGGATCATTAAAATATCAGTCATTCACTGCAATGTTTATATTCAAGCATTTTGAAACTGAGTTAAACCAAGGGCAAAAGTTTTCCCAAGGCACTACTAAACACTCAAGTAAAAACAAAATGACTGGAATGGTCACTTGACAAGTGTGAAATTTATCTGACAGTGAGAGATGTAGGTGAAATTTAACACTGCCCAAGTTGTTTTGAAATGCTATCCTAATACTGAACTTAATATATACTTACTTGTAATAATTTGTCTTGTGGACCCTTATTTTTTTGCATTATTGGCATGGCGAATTTGGAGTGGAACCCTGGGAATTACTCATTTAGAGCAAGGAGCTTTCTCTAAAAAAAGTTGTTTAGAAGAAGTTTTACAGGATAAAAATGTCAGTAAATTTGTTGACATTCAAAGCAGATTCTATGCATGACAGTACAGCACATACAAGCAGTTGCTATTAAATTTTTAAAACAGAATTACTTGATTTTTTTAGAGCTTTTTTGGTCAAATTCCAGACTATATGATGTATATATGATTTACAACTGTCAAATCGATCCAGATCATCAACCTTTTGCACACACAAATCAAATCCAATTGAAGGATCCACGGGGAGAACGATGAGAGTCCAATACAGCTGATTTTCCAAAAAATCGAAAGGCGCACGGGACTTTCCATGTTCTCCCCCAGTAAACTGTATCTTTGGGCTATTTTTTCAGTTTATTCTCATCGTTCTTTCCCCTTATGGGTTTGGATATTAATAGTGCCACTAATGAACAACAGAATGCAGTAGAAATCTCAACATTGACGAAAAATGGACTCTCATTGTTCTTCCCGTGGACCCTTCAATTTGGAGCATTCCATATATATGATAAATGGAGAATTATTTATAGATCTGAACTTTGATAATTCTCCAGATTTTTGGCTAAAATTTACAGTATTCACTGATTTTTCATGTCAAAATAAAATTCTATGACTATTTCAGGTTTTTTACTGACCAGCATCAGAATCCTATATAAAATCTCTTTAACATTTTACATTGGATTTTGTTTAGTAGTTTATCATTTATTGCAGCATGTATGCCACTATGACTTATCTGCAAGATATCACAATTAATGATTGGATAGATTAACCAGTGATTAACTGTGATTTACTAGGTTTGTACAGCATATAAATTGCTTACTCACTTCATTTTAAAATGTATTTGCTAAGAAAAAAATTAGCTACCTGAAAAGTTTTAGAACTTTTACATCTTAGAAAGTACTTCGTCTTTCATAAAATGTCACAGCTACTTCTCATGAAGAATTGAAAAACATAAATTAAGTCATAATCTTGTAGGATACTCATTGTTGTGTTTTTACATCAAAATAAAAATATTGCTTATTAAATTTTTATATTTTTAATGAGGAAAATAATACTAGTAAAACTACAGTTGAAAAAGACAGTAGTTTATTCAAGTAATTTAAAGATCATCTAAGAAAACACAACTAGAACCAATAAGTTACAAACAACAGTAATTTTAAATATATATAAGTACTGTTTCTAAACTAAACAACAGAAAAATACAACTCCTCCAATGTTCAAAATAAAACTATATATATATATATATATCAAAGTAAAATTATAATTTTCATAATTCTCCTTTGATGGTCATTTTTAAGCAACAATTAAACATCAAGTCTGCTATGGCATTTCTTCCATGTATATTGATTTGCTACAATTTTTGGAGGAAATAATTAAGGTTCCCCCCCCCATATATGTAGCAGGAAATTAAAAGCATCATAATGAATGCTTTCTTCAGAAATGCAGGTAATAATTTGGGAAAACAAATTATAACCAAAAGGTAACCAAAATTAAAAATGCAAGAAAAAATGTGATTAATGTTACAATATATAACTAACAAACAGAAAAATAAAACTGTACATGTATATTAAAATAAAAGTACAATTTATATTAGTTTCATTCCTTGTTGTACTTTGATGATCATTCTTAAGACATTAATTAAATATTTAACATTATTTTATATTTCTTCCAGCATGTACTGATTTGTTACATAATTTGAAAATACTAAGGTTCTCCTATATGTAACCGAAAACTAAAAGCAAATAAAGCAGGTGCTTTATTCAGGTATTTTAGTGATCCTTTGAGAAAAATTAAAATGAACTGGTTATCTACCAACAACAGCAATTTAAATACATATATACAGGATGTCCAAAAAAGGTGATAACATTCTTTAATTCTTTACCTATTAGAGATAAGAGGGCAACGCAAGTTGGGAAAATGTTCAAATTAAGATAGGAAAGAAGACTACATTCATAAAAAGTTCCTGCGTTTTCATTTTCAATAAGTTACACTTTTTAAATTTGTATATGACCCCTCATACAAAAAAAACTTTCAATCAGTAAAATGTGCCTCATAGACTAATCAGGTGATATACAAAATTTGATAATTATATCCAAAAATGTGTCAGAAGTATGAAGATAAATATAGGCTGACTTAAACCACTTTTTAATGGCTCTCGAAGGGAAAAAAAAAATCAGCTACCTGATGAATCCTGATTAGCTACCTACTATCTTTTTAAAAGATATCTCTGAGATGTTGTATGATGAAAGGCTGAAATTTTGTGCAGTGCCTCGTTAGTGAATAAGTAGGCTTACCAGACGTCCCGAATTAGCTCGGACAAGCCTAGTTTTTTAGTGCTGTCTGGGGTTACTTTAATTTGAGCTATATGGTGTCATCTGTTTTTAAATCCAGGATGACATCACTAAGAACAGTGCAGAGCACAGATATTCCATGCAAACATCGCTGTACTATACTTAGTGACATCAATCTCATTACAATGAACTAAGCTTTTAAGAATATTTCAAATTAACGAACAAAATACTTTTATTAAAGAAAATCATTCAAACTAATTAAAATCAATGAAATTTCTAACGAATTTTCAAGAGTTACAATCTTTCGTTGAAATTTGCTATAACGAGAATTTACTGAAGTCCTGGGATAGACCCCCCAAAAATATGATTTTGCCCTGGGTTAGACTTAAAATATGGTAAGCCTATGTATAAGGACATTTTACTAATAGGAACTTTTTTTTTTTTTTACAGGAGTTGTGTACAAGTTTCAAATGTGTAACTTTTTGAATATTAATGAGAGGAATTTCTTCTTAATGTAGCCTGTTCCTACCTTATTTGGAACATTTTTTTTAAATTGACACTGTCCACTTATCTCAAATATATGAAGAATTAAAGCATGTTACCAAATTTTTGGGACACCCTGTATATGTAAGTAATGGTTATATACATAAATAACAAACAGAAAAATTAAATTCTTTCAACACTCAAAATAAAACACTACATATACATTAAAATAAAATTGTAATTTATACCATGTCTATTTGTTGTTCTATTTTGATGGTCAGTTTAAAAGCAATAATTATCATTTAACATCCATTGACAATTTTGTTTAGCACATATTGATTTGTTGCAGCTTTCTTTAGGAAAATAATTAAGGTTCCCCTATACATAGGATGAAAATAAGAGCACCCAAATGAAGTGCTTTATTCAAATATTTTGTCAAGTTTTTGAGAGAACACAAATTATTACAAATTGGTGATTGGCTACCTACAGCAACAATTAAAAATAAATGATATAAAAGTAATGCTGGAATATATGAGACACAAGTAGAAAAGTATAATTCATTTAACATTCAACAAGAAACTCTAAATAATAGATAGGATTATAACAAATGAAAGAATGTTTTATACACTGACTGCTAATAATGTGCATTATCATTATTTACAGTATTTTCAATTGTCTGTCTCATTGTTCTGGTAAAGATATTAAATCAGCAATACTTCTCATCAATAATTACAAAATTCTGAAATTATGAGCAACATTAAAAGATTGATTCATTATTTTCTTGCAATTATCATCTCACTTCAATGTAAAATTCAACATGACAAAAAAAAAAATTTGTCTTTGTCACACAATGAAATTTGTATACCTTATAATTTTTTAATGAAATAAAAATGTTAATGAAATATATAAAAATTTCTTTGTTTATGTTTTACCTTGAAATTTACAATAAAAACAAGCAATAGAATTGGGTAAAGAAAAGCCTGTTCAATGTGGATGTAACATAACCTTTAAAAGAAACATTCAAGATTTAAAAATATACATATATATATTCTTACAGTATTAAAAATTAATAATTTAAAACAGGATAAATTCAGTTTACAGTATGATTATATTAATTCCATTTTAAATATCTAGAATATGCAATTATTGCAATCAAAATTGTTACTCAACTCACCATTATCTTCTATGAAACATTCAGTAATAATTACAAAACTAAAAAATTACGAAACATAATATCTTGATTTTACATTTCTTCCAACATAAGCAGTTACAACTTACTTTGAGAAAATAATTAAGATTCCTTTCTATATAGCAGGAAATCAAAAGCACCTAAACCACTAATAAAACATCTAACACACTTAAGTAATTCAAGAGTTCACAAAAATATGATGATAAATAAAAATCAAGTAGCTATAAAAACTTTGATTGCTTATTAAGTTAAGCAGGTTTGTAAGGATTGAATATTAAAATATTTTTAGAGTTCCAATATATGTCAGAAGAATGAAAGACAACTGACCATAAATAGGGTATAAAGAATTCTTCAGGTTGGCCTTCTTCAATATATTTAAATTTTAGTTCAGGAAGTTTTTTCATTTTGTCACTAGACCATTGTAAAGATACAGATCTGATAAATTCGGAAACTTCTAAAACAGAGAGGTTTTGTTCAAGAGTTTCAAGATGTTCTGAGAAAAACATCAACACAGTGTCAATGTTTTGCATGACATCTTGAAAGCTTGGATTTGATCGAAACATACAAAATATTTCTTTTTTATAAAGAATAGTATACAATAAATTAATATTATTTTGTAACTGCAGAGTTAAACTAGAATTTAAGATTTCTAATAACATTCTAATTACTTCTTCCAATACAGATAAGTCTTGCATTAAATCAGCTGGTAGAAAGTCATCCTCATTAACTTCAGAGGTGGCACTTTTGGATTGGCAAGTGATGCGTAAAAATCTTTTACCCATATTTTCCATTAAAGATACAAACTTTTGACATACATATGGATGCAAATTTTGTACATAAGCAGACATATTTGCCAAAGCTGCTAAACAGTTTGTATGCAAGTACTTATCATGCATCCTAGTCATGTTGTATTGAATAGTCCTGATCAAAACTAAAACTATTAAGCCACCTAAGGTAATTTCAGTTAACATTCTTTCTGCATACCATGTTATATTCTTCAGTTTCACAGAGTGAACATTTTTCCCAAAAAACTCTTCTTCACTAAGGATTAGTAAAATAATTAAAGCCATGTAAATAAGATGAGAATTCTTTTCAGGAGCATTGTATAGAAGCTTCAAAAGAGGTATAACCAATTTGTGTATTTCTGATGAAAATATTACATACTGTCTGAAATAAGAATTTTGGTGTAGCAGAATATACATTAGTAATGCAGTCTGATCATCTGTTAAAGTATCACATAAAGTATTCAGTAAAACATCATAGTCAAATTTAAATGAAACAACATTGTCAGTACTTTCATCAGAAGGAGCATTAGAATTCTTGAAATGAAATAAGGCAGATCTATATGGATTAGTTATTTCACTTTCATTAGTACAATGATTAACTAAAACAAGTAACAATAGTAAACTTTGATTAGCTAACACTGTTACATGTGAAGCTTCCTTGGTTTCTTTTCGTGAATAACTAAGTGATAATACATTCCATAAACTAGATGCAAGACCTGTTATTAAACTATTACCATCTCCAAGACTCACACAATGAGGGCATTTATCTTGATTACTATAATGCTTTAAAAGTATTTCAACAAGCAATTCTGACTGAGAAATTTTTTTTTTCATCACAATGTAATAAACTACAGACAAATGAGCAGGCCGAGAGGAAAACATCTGAACAGAGAGCAAAACTAAAAGTGTGTGTACAGCTTCCAGAGTAATAGCATATGTTTTATTATCTAGGGGTATATCAATAATTATTTCAAATAATGCATCGATAATTGACTCTAATAATGCCTCTGGCTCTGAGAAAATACCAGACTTTGTTTTACCAATCTGGGAATCTTCAAGTTGCTTTAGCATGCCTTCTTCACCCAAGGTTTCAATAAAGTACTTCAAAATACAACGTAAAATGAATAGTGAATTATATGCTTGCCAAATAAAAACACTGTTTTCACATTGTACAGCAGATTTAAGTTCTGATGCATGCAGTAGAAAGTTTTTAATCAAAGCAATGACATTTCCAGTTATAGGATTGTTGCTCAGGAGACTATCTAACATCGGAGAAATACTGTCTTCTAACAGATGGCAATCAGCACAAGAATGAGGTGGTACAAAAGTAAATGATAACAGCTGGTTCCAAAATGGATCATTAGAAGAAATTGACTCTTTGCCTGAAAATCTCTGCAAATATTTATTGTCACGAAGTTCATGCAGACTACTGCTAGACGTTCCCATGATGACTAAAAGAAAAAGAATAAAAGTTTAATAAACAATATCTAAAACTCGTACATAATTTTAAAACATAAAAAAAGTAACATATTTAAAAAAGGGAAAGTCAGATTAATTTCGAAATTAGTGTCCATACTTTTATTCTAAAAGAATTACTGCTTAAAATTCTCATTTTTGATGTCTGGTAGCTATCAGCCACTATCAGTGTACTAGACAGACTTTGTACACTAGAAAGTTCTTTTAAGCAAGCAGTCAAGGATGGAGGTCAACTCCAACCTCTTAGACAGACGTAATACTATCAGTCAGTTACTTATTTACAAAGACATGATGCAATCAATTATTTATTTGCAGATACATTATGCAGTCAGCTACTTATTTATAGATTTGTTTTGCAGTTTATATTTCTTTTAACATTGATGGATCTCACTTACAAATAAAAATCTGGAAATACAGTAAGGCACCGTTTATATGTTTCTCATTTATACGACTTTTACATTTATATGTTGTTTTCGTGATGTCCCAATTTATTCCTATTCATTTTAATGAAAAAATTCTTCATTTATAAGACACACAATATCGGTTTTACTTCGTTTTTCAATTTCCTTAAAGTCAAGAATTTTTTGTCTCAGCATTTAGTATCTTATTTCAGGGGATATCGCTTAATTATCTGTTGCTAACTTAAGTTATGGTGAAGCAGAATGCTAAGAAGTTACTCCGCCTTCATTAGAGATGCAGTCAACCAAACTGAAAAGCTTAAAAAAATTATTTTGTTTGTCAGAACGCAAGTGAAAGAAAATTTCATTAGCTTCATTCAAACTGTAATACTCAAAGACAATCAGCACAACAGAGGATTATGAAAGATTTTTTGAATTCAATGTCTGCATGAGCATGAATCATAGCACATAACTGCATTAATACTTCAATATAGTACAATAAATGTATGATTTCTTTCATTTTTATAACTGCTTTATTTTAAAATTCAGTTATTTTTTTTAGTGTAAAAACTATCATAAAGTATATTAGGCAAGTTGGAGTGTTTAGACTGATTAATTTTTACCAACTATGCGAAAAATTCCAGAGCTGGGAGTCGAACCCAGGACTACCGCTTAACGTGCGGGTGCTCTACCACTGAGCTACTCTGGGACGATTCCCAGATGGAATTTCTCGCTTTAGAACCTTTGGCATTTATCATCTTCCTCTGCAAACCACAGAGAGGGACTTCTAAAGCGAGAAATTCCATCTGGGAATCGTCCCAGAGTAGCTCAGTGGTAGAGCACCCGCACGTTAGTCCTGGGTTCGACTCCCAGCTCTGGAATTTTTTCGCATAGTTGGTAAAAATTAATCAGCCTAAACACTCCAATTTGCCTAATATACTTGAAAGGTTGATACAATCAATTTCTAAAAATATCATAAAGTAATTTACTGGAGTCTTCAAAAACTTAAAAGTATTATACATAAAGTTGCATGAATACCATTAAACCTATAGTAATCAAAGTAGTTTATGAATGTTTCACTTATGCGTATTTTCATTTATACACCGGTCCCTTAAAAGATGTGCAAACAGCATTTTACTCTACCTAGAAAAACCAGTATTGTTAATGCTACACCTATTTTGACTGAATTCTAAGCCATCCCAGGAAAAATATCACTCCAATTTTAATCTTCAAGATTTAGTCTCCTTCCAATAGAGTAGGGTTTCCCAACCTGTTTACCCCTTAGACCCCTCTTGAAAGTTTTTTTTTTTCAATAGACACCCCCCTAATCTTTTTAATACCTAAAAGAACCACCATGCATGAGTTGAAGGATAGTTCAATAAAAAGAAACTATATTTTACTTCTTTTACAGAATTAAATGTAATTGTAACATATACAGTGTGCCCATTAAAAGTCCGTTTTCACCCCAATCATATGTATAGTAAAGTTGCCATGTACTATCGCAGAAAAAACCGCTTACAGTGCCACCTGTTTAGCTAAATTTGGAGTTAGCGTTCTTATCTTAAAAATTGGTTCAAGATGCGGAAAAAAATTAAATACAAAGGTTTTCAGAATCACTGATTAATTAATAAAAGATATCTTAATCACATTAATGTTAAAATTGAAGCCGTAAACTGCAATGTGTAAAATCATTTTACTGATATTTTTTCCAGCGTGTCACTAGTCATATTGTAAAACTTCTGGCAAAAATTGCAGACCATCCTCGGATCTAGATACATGAATTACACAGCAAATGCAAATCCGTATTCTACTTATAAATAGTAAAACAGATATTATCTATCAATTCCTTAAAAATTAAATAAAAAATTTTAAAACAGAAAAATTTATCATCGACCCCAATAGACCCCCTAGAACACTATAAAGCCTTTTAAAAGCTTCATAGAGCCCCAAGGGATCCAACTGGACCCCATTGGGAATCACCGCTATAGTCTTTCCACCATAATTCTATAGCTGCAGTAAGATCAAAATTTTCTAATTTTATTTTAGAGCATTTTATCAGTAGTCCATTCTCGCAAATGCTGTTTTTTTATTCACATGCTCTTGTCATCTAAAATGTTGACAACACTACTCCTTATTCTTTCAACTTTTGATTTGCTGGGAGAATTAGTAAGAATTATTTTGCTGTAGCAAGAATTATTTTGATGATAACTTGCATTGCATGGAAACTCAGTCTGTAATTTCTCAAACAATGTTAAAAGTCAAATGCTGGGTATCGGCAAAGTATTTACAGAAAAATACAGAATGTGGGTGCGGTATGTGCAATTTGTTGACAGATTTTTCTAGCTCCACCACAGAGTTTGGCTGGTAGTCAGGATTTCGTTAATCGACAGTTTTTCAAGTTCATTCGCCAAACGACAACTGGTGACTACGAATTTTAAGCTTTATAGTCACTGCCATATCAAATCATTTAACACACCATTAAATAACACCAAGAAAAAAGATATTGAACTTGTATCAATTATTGGTAAAATCATACAAGACGGTGTGCACCCCATGTAAACACAGCAACAGTTGCTGGAGCTTGGCGGTTGCCAAGCCCCAGCGACTGTCGCCAACCATTTTGCACAATCGGCAAAGTATTTTAACACATTAAAATTGCACATATATTCCACTAACAAAAACATTAAAACAAAAGACACCACTCCATACCGTTGCTCCCAGCAAATCTATATTTAACCTAAAAAACATCTGCAAATCCAGTAACAGGCAATTTAAAATGAGCAAACAGTAAACTGTTTTTAACTAAAAAACTACAGGGGATTAAGCAACCTAGTTGTATAGCTAATGTAAACTGGGCAAACACTGGCCCGTTTTCAATTAAAAAAAACACTGGTGGATTAAACAACGTAGTTGTACACCTCATATAAAATCAGTATAGCACTTATGAAAACATAACAACATCAAATATCAATTTAAAATTCACATTGAAAACCTTAAACATTGCAAAGATTCATTTAAAAAAAGCACTTACCTTCATTTTTTTTTTAATTAACCGCTCAGAAATGTCCCTAACACCCATCAGCTTATAACGTAAAACCAGCATGCTTTCTCTTATTTAGTTTTATATTGACACTACATTTCTAACAAACACACACATCGGCTGATAACGTAAAACCAACATGCTTTCTTTTATTTAGCTTTATATTCACACCATATTTCTAACAAACACAAGCTTTCTTTTCATACAATAACATTTCATTCCCTTCCATCCATAACATGAAACAACTTCAAATTCTCAAACCGACGATACACATTTTTTAATGGTTGCCACGCCCACGATGGCACCAAAACCAGCACCAAATCAAACATATAAACAAACATCAAAATGTTAACAGCACCACATATGGAATATAGTCCCAATTATTCTGCAAAACCTGAATGTTACACATAAAGCAAAAATTCATTCTAAGAGCAATTTTGAGGTAAAAAATGATATTCATAATCAGATAAACAATTTAGAAATTTAAAGCAATTACTTCTGTACATTCCACAGCTTATTGTACATAGATTTAAAAATTTAGCAATCAGTCATCTGTTTTTACCTAAAAATCTATAGTGGATTAAGCAACTTGTGGTGTAGATATTTAAAAATCCTCAGCCAGTCTTTTCACAAATCAAAACCAGTGAAATAAACAAAAGCATTTACATCAACTTTAATAGTTAGGCCTAACACTGGTAGGTGACTTTATCCTTCTTTAAACCATAAAAAACTTCCACTTTTCCAGCAATAATTCACAGAAAATAACAGAATTTATGTTCTAGCTTAATTAAATACAGGTCTGTAAACAATATCTAATACATAGAGCAAATTGACAGCAGCAAACAGCACCTCCAAACAAGTTCACTGGACTTCTGATTTCCAGAAACAGTGTGTTTCAAACTATTGCATACAACATCATACAAGCCAAAGTAGGGCTGCTATGGTCATTTGCCAATTTTCTGCTACACCATGAAAAATTCTTTATCGCTGCCGATGCTGATTGTCCCACTAATCCCATGATTTCTGAGAAAACAGAGTACCTTATCCCCTCTTCACACAAAGTATTTAAAAAATTTTTAAACAACAAATGATTATCAAGATATCTTACAACTTTTGCCTAATGCAAGACAACTATATACCCTATTCATGTTAATATTTAAAATGTCCGTTGTATCACTAAGCAAACTGACATTTTTCCTTATTCTAATTTTCTTTAGTATTTATATTAATTATAGCTGCTTGTTCATAATTTTTAATTGTTCTCTTACATTTAACCCTAAAATGCATGATTTTTTAAAATGGGCTCAAAATTAAATTGTAACTTTATTAAGGCTTACTTATGCTAGGGAAAAAAAAAAAAAAAAAAATGTAATTTTCAACATGAATTTTCCAAAAAAAAAAAAATGAAATTCGAAAAATTAGAATGTCCACTCTAACTCGAAAAACAAAAGAAAATAATATAGCTTAATTAAAGGGATGCAGAATATGTTCGAACACACAAACTAGATTCGGGAGAAATTTTGAAGTGCTGGGGAATTTTTCTCTCAAGTGTATTTAAATAACAAAAAAAAAAATTGTACACACCCAGTTGTCATTAAAATAAGCTATAACCCATTTCTCTTATTCCATAAAAAGGTAGTGATATGACTAGTTTGTCTTTTCATTACCCAAAAAAATTATGATTTTTAAAAGTAGTTCTAATAGTACAATCTAAGTGTAGTAATAATAGTTGCTTAAAGTAAAATAAAAATAATCTACAGTTTGGAGTATAGCTGTAGATTCCCATTTTTACATAGTGGCCACTGGCTCCTAAAACAATTTCATCAAGGAGCCAGAACTTGCCGCAATCTTTAGCACGTTGGCTATAAGTATGCACATAGTTGATATCTATTTTATTTGCTTGCACTGAATCAGCAGGCCCATCACAATTTTATTTTATACTCTTTAGGTTCAGCTTTAGAGCATATACTGTATATATAGAGATAGCGAGACGAAGCGAGTGGTAATAATAAATAACAGAAATAATTAAATCCATTTTAAAAAGAAAATCTATTTTTAAGTGACTAATGCAAGGTGCAAGTTGATGATAACTAAGAAATATAAATGGTTGGGAATTTTAAGCTTATGGCATCATTTATATAGCAATAGCATATATATTTATCTCCAAACACTAAAACTGAAAACAGACAAAATATTATTCGTAGCATTTATTAACTAAATTGCAGAAGAATGTGTCATTTTTTCCCACCAAATTTGGTCGTCTTGGTAAGATGGTGCCATTCGATCACAATTTTATACTTTTTCCTGGTTCAAAAGTTTGTAATGCAAGACCTGAACACTATGTAAAGCCTATTTTCAATAGTTTTTTGTTCCATTGATAGGGATTTCTCTCCTAAAGTATTCTTTAATGCAGAAAAGACACATTCTTTAAGAACATTTGATGGAGAAACTGTTAACAAAATGGTCACAACATCCCTAAGAACATTGAAGCAGGTTAAGTTTGGCGACAACAAACTTCATAAGCAATTCGGTTTAAGTCTGAGATCTTGACTGGTTCTTAAGGATATGTTTAGCAAGTGTCCATTCCTCAAATGCACATGTGGGTTCTAAACCAAATATGGCAATAATAAAATACATCTTAAAGGGAGAACAGAAATTTCCTGAAAATTATTTTAGCATGGCACCTGGGCGTGAATTAATTGGTGGCCAAACAAAATAATTTAGTGGCTAGCTGGCGACTGGGAATCTTCAGCTCTAGTTTGGGGGGGATTTTGGAGAGAAAAAGTACCATTCTGGGGAAATATACATCATATTGCACTGATCTGTGGTTACTTTCTTCCTTCTTCCTGGGGTATTGGGAGGACTCAAGCTCCCTCAGCCCCCCTCTTTCCTACACCACTGGGTAGCTCAGATCAATAGCAAAAGTAACTGTGCAGGGTAAGACATTGCCGGGATCGAATATTGCCCGACAAGCCAATATTCGAAAACCTATATGAGAAATTTCAAATCAAGTTTCCCTCCTTCGAGGTTGTGATCATAGAGTCAGCTACACCGGGTCTCATCCATTTTTAAAAAAAAGTTAGGAAGGCACATCAAAAATAAAAGGGTAGTGGGTAACCCAGTGCAAGTGCTGCCGGGTTAAAGAGAGGAAAAAACATAATTATTATCATTTTTTTAAGGGATTTTTATTGGATAGTATTAAAATTGCGTAAAATGCGTATATTAAGTAAAAGAAAATTATTAAAATAACTATGCCACATAATAGGAAGAGCCTTTGAACTAATGGGTGGGGCCAGGTCCCTCTAGCCCCTTATGACACCACTGATTAGAATTCTAACATAATTCACCAGCACTGGTTTTGTGAATATCGTAGTCCTGAAGAAGGGAAGAGACAAGTTTTGTGTCTTTTAAACGTGTGTACAGTTTATTTTACAATTATTGAAACAATTCTTAAACCAGTTGATTTTTTTCCATAAAAGGTTGTGGTTTTACGAATTACGCAATAAATTACGTTTGTATTGCAACTACTAAAATAAAATAGTATTAGTTCAAAATATTAAAGAGAAAATAAGTATGAAACTACAAACAAAATAAATAACGTCGGAACATTTGTAAAATTAAATACACAGTGATCACTTACAAAATTATGATTTTCTCCCAAATCAAAGCGATGTTTCAATTGATATTATCATTTAACATTAAGTTTTAGCTTCCTCAAATAAAAGTCAAATAACTTTTAATATTCTAATAAGCGGCAGACCCAAATCTGACCAAAGTTCACCGTCCACAAGCAAGTAAATAAACAATGACGAGAAATTTATATCGTCATGACTGAGTGAATGGTTGGTTCGTTGAGTGTAAAAGGCAGAGATCCATGTTCAGAAAGGCTGCGTTCGTAAACGACAAACTCGTTGCACGAGTTTTCGTAAGAAAACTGGAATGCTTGTATTTAGGCCGCGTTCAGACTGCCACTTTTGAGTAACTCGAGTTACTCGGGAAAAACCCAAGCCGTTCACGATGCCCGATTTGAGCTTTTCGGGGAGATAAACAAAGCGTTCAGACTGCCAAGTTGAGTAGCTCGAGTTTTTCCCAACTCCCCAAGGATTTTCCTTGGGAAGTTGGGGAGATAGATCACGTGAGCTTTGTTTATTGTTATTGTTCGCTCCCATTGGCTCCACAGGGTAGTAAATACGTACCACCCCTTTTTTTCCTATTAAATACCCAAAATCGTTCACGATGTCAATCTCCCCGAGTAAAACTCGAGCAGTTCGTGTTTTACTCGAGTTTTACCCGAAAGTGGCAGTCTGAACACGCCCTTAGTGTAAGGTAAGGTGACCAAACATCCCCATTTTCAGGACGTTTTTCAAATTGTTCCCAGAATGTAAAAATGGAACTGGGGACAATTTTTAATTATTGCATTGTTTTTCAATTAAATTACTGTTAATTATTGCATTAATTATAAATGTCCCCAGTTTTGTTGTCAGAATCGGGGACATGTCACCGATTCTGACTACAAAAATCTGGTCACCTTAGTGTCAGCGGGGCCATCGCTAAGCAACGGGCCTGCTTATGAGTTGCCATCCCTAAAAATGAGTTTATCATTGAGGCCTGTTTTTCCCAGTCACAGTATTCTATTTTATTATTCTAAGTATTATAAATGTTATATTATTTTATTATTTTAAAACAATTTTTTTATACTTTTGTCGTACTAAAGAACTTTAGATGTAGGTAATCGTTTCCGTGAATCTTGCGCCATTTTCTTTCATGAAAATTTATCCTAAAATTCGAACATTTTTCTCTGAATGTAAAGGTAAGTGAACGCTTATAATGTATTTAGAAATTTTAAAAATATGTATGTAAATCATGTTTAGTGAATAATTACTCATGTGTTATTTATAAATAAATTATTTTAATCAGAAATCGTATTACTTGAGTACTTTTTATTCTTGTAAATAAGCATGACGTTGTGATACTATTTAGACAATTTAATTTTGCCAGTTGAAAATGTTATTTATCAGTTATATATGCCTTGATTATGTGGTTAAGACTTACATCTGGTACAGTGCAGAAATACAGTAAATTATAAATTATTGATTTTTGCCCGTTTATACAGAAACTTCAAATATAGTTAATATTTTGTACAAGCGTTTATTATGCTTGCTCAATTCCTAAGTTCGATTGAGAAAGCGACAAAAGAATAATATATACTCCATGAAATGTCTTTATTAAAGAATAATTAATTAAGGGATCGCACTGTAGAGCGTATTTTATCAATTTTCTCCAATATACAGGATATCTCGAAAACACTGAAATGCGCTTTCATACATCATTTGTTAAAGATTAATGTTAAATTGTTTAAAATAACGTAGGAAATACGACTATGTTCATGAAATATTCATTATAAAAATGTCTTTCTCATTTGTGTATATTTAGTTATTTTAAAGTATATTAAATATCCACTTGTGAAACTAAAATAAGCAATCGTGAATCATGAGAGTAATCACTACTTTGTTTTTCCTTCAAATTATATGCATCTATTTTCTTTATGTAAATATGTATCATATTATTAATTCTTTATGTAAATATGTATCAAACAAATTAATCATGAGTTCGTACTTGAATTAGTAACACAAAACTACATTAAATAACGTTTGAAAGCACTGGGAAGCTTAACAAATGCCTGATGTATACGTGAAGACTCGAGCATCCGTAGGCCTCTTTGGATGGCTCATCAAAATACACGCGCAGGCCCGTTACTAATTGCGAAGGCCCCGGTGTAAGGTGACCAAACGTCCCCATTTTCGGGAGACAGTCCCCATTTTCAGGACGTTTTTCAAATTGTCCCCAGAATCTAAAAATGGAACTGGGGACAATTTTTAATTATTGCATTATTGTTTTTCCATTAAATTACTGTTAATTATTGCATTAATTACAAATGTCCCCAGTTTTGTTGTCAGAATCGGGGATATGTCCCCGATTCTGACAACAAAAATCTGGTCACCTTAGTTTAGTGCTGTCAGTGGTTATCAGTTTCTTTTGCCTTTACGAACAACTCCAGTTTATTTAGTTTCGTCGCCTAGGAGACGTGTTTGTTTACAATTCGCGAATGCGTTAACTTTCTTGAGGAGAGTTTTTAGCACATACTCAATATAAAATCAACAGGATTTTTAAAAGAAAAGAGTGACCATAATTGAAGTGCACATAGCAAAATTTAGAAATTTTAACTTAAACTTCATTCTTTCAAAAGTATTTAGCAAGAGAAATTCAAATTTCGCAAATAACGGTTTAAATCAACTTCAATCTCGACACTAAAACATGAATTTTTGAATTTACTTAAATGAAAAATACAAGAAAATGATTACCTTTGAAAAAGTATGTTCCTTCGTAGCAGTTTCTAACGTATGCCTCAATTTCCTCCTCGAAAAACTAATATTTGCAGCTTCAGCAAACGTAAAATACTTTTCATAACATTACTATTCCATAACAACGGACGCCATTTCTAAACAAAAACAACGCGCAGAAAGTAAAACTGTACGAACCTAATTCATTCTCAGTTTACTTCGTTTGAAAATAATTGCACTCAGTTTTGTATACGAACGCTCTAGTTTTTAAACTGAAAGCACTCAGTTTCCTTTACGAACACCTAAGATAGAAACTCGTTGCACGAGTGCTTCTCGTTTTTCGTTTACGAATGCGGCCAATGTTTCCGCCGCCGAACTATTTTCTTTGAAACAAAACTGGGGACATTTATAATTAATGAAATAATTAACAGTAATTTATTTAAAAAACAATTCAATAATTAAAAATTGTCCCCAATTCCTGTTTTACATTTTGGAGACAGTATGAAAAACATCCTGAAATTGGGAACTGTCCCCGGAAAATGGGGACCTTTGGTTTGGTCCCTCACATTAATCTAATGTGACCATACGTCCCCAATTTCAGTGGGTTTTTTTTTTTTTTTGCGACTTGTCCTCAAAATGTAAAGAAGCAATTGGGACAATTTTTAATTATTACATTGTTTTTTAATTAAATTACGTTTAATTATTTTATTAATTCTAAAATGTCCCCAATTTTGTTTCATAATTAGGGACCTACGTTCGGAAATATGGTCACCGTCTGTATACGGGGCCATCGTGATTCTACCGGGCCTGCTTGTGCACTCCGTTGAGTCATTCAAAGAGGCCGACGATTGCTCACTTATTGGTTCCAGCACTTGGATACGTCATCTAACTACCGAATCTAACCAATGAGGAAACATCCGTCGGCCTCTTTCGGGGTGCACAAGCAGGCCCGCTAGAATCACGATGGCCCCGCTGTATATCGGATTCTTGTGCTTCGCTCGAAATCCATTTATATATCCTCGTCAGAAGAACAACACAAGGGGGGTGCCTTCCGTGAGGGTCTTTGCAAGTGGTCCTAACCCGTATTTACGCTACGTTTCGGAGAAAACCAAGGAAAACTCCGAATGGTTAAGTCGACTATAAATTAACTATATTTAAAGAGCAAATGAAGGGCATTTTTTTACACAACAAACATTTTGCTTCGTGATACACTGATTTTGAAACGGTAACCTTTGGGTTTTTATTTTGTGACTCATTGTCACAAAACAATTCTAGAGAAGTGCATTTATTATTAATAAATGCAATGAATTCTTCGAATGTGGGGAAATCGTTGTTAACTGTATGCCGTGCCCATTCTTCATGAGTTTTTGGGTCAACTTTCTATAATAATATATGAATGAGCCAAATGTCTCTAGAATTAGCTTGTGTGTCTAATGATTTAAGCCCTTGAATTACCTCATCGGAAATATCGGCAAGGCTTCGTAAATTAATAGCATTTGTCTGATTCAAAACTGGTTGGTCAAAAAATGTTTTAACTGGAGAAGAAATTATTTGCTTTCTCTGATTGTATCTATTCAAAAGCTTGTCCCAGGCTTCTTTGTAACTAGCCTCGGAAATTGGAATGTGTTTGATTATAGCGGCGGGTCCGTCAAGTAATAGGCCTCTTAAATATGAAAATTTCTGAATGGTTGACAAACTATCATTATTATGAACTAATGATGTATATAAATGTTTAAATGAAGGCCAGTCTTTGTAATTGCCATTAAATGGCTGAATATTCACTCTAGGTAGCTTAAAATTATTGATTTAGATGTTGGTATTAGAATTATTAGATGAGAAATTTGTAGTACTGATGCATAATTTTTCAACAGAGTCTTGACTTTCGGCTTTGGTTTCGTAATATTTTTCTTCAAATTCTCCATTTCTGACTGTTCTAAGAAAGATTTGCGTCTGCTTAGTCAAAATCATTATATATTGATTCAAGTTTTTGATCTTGCTGTTAAGATAATTTTTTTAAATGTCTGATTTTCGTTCTTGATATAGTTGTAAATGCGGGTCAGAGCTACTTTTGCTCTGCCACGGAGAATAATTGCGTTTTTTTTTTTTGAGCATATTCCACCGAATTGGTTGTTTTGTTTTTGACATCCATTACGCGTGTAATGGAAAAAATGCGAAATTACTTGAGATCAAAAACAAACTTTTTCGAAAGGAAAAAGTGCTTATCTTTTTTCCAGTCCGTTCATCTCGCCGCTGCCTCCAAAAACTGGTGCGTCGTTGCTTAGGGACATTGTTTATTACAATGAAGATGCGACATTTTTTATATAAATAAAAAATCTATATTACTGAATTTCTTACAATATTGGTTACAACATAAGTAAATACTTACAGAAAATGAAACGCGAAAAGAATAATTTCGGAAGTGCGAAATGTATTATATGGCTTAGGAGCCAAGAGGTGTCGGCCGTCTGGTCGTGCGGTTGTAGTGCTAAGTGTCTATATGTTTTTAACTTCAGATTGTCTGTGAGTCCTAGATGGCTGGAGCGTCACAGGGTGCGTACGTGCGGGAACAATCGCAATTAAACAAAATACACGGATCAAAACAATACAAACAGAAATTGAAAACAAAATTAAGCAAATCGCACTGTAGAAATTTGATAGGCCGCTTTCATTTTTCAACGTTTACAATACATTAAGTATGAATATTAACCCATTTATGCCTAGCGTCCCTTTTTTGGGACGGCATTATCGCTATCAGTCGAAAACGTTATTTATTTTTCCTAGCCTTTATCCACGAGTATTGAAACTCAACTCCACAAAATATTTTAACATGACCTACTAGGATGTTGACACTTCAATTTTTATACATAAAGATTTTAAAAGAAATCATCCCTTGTTCAAGAAGTTGACATCAGAAATTTATCTATTACTGCTCATATTAGCGAAAATCGAAGAAAGTCGCAAAAATATCTAGGCACAAATGGGTTAAAGAATTTTACAACTGTTTATGCAATCGAAATATTAAAATTTTTGGCATACCAGATACATGAACATTACATTTGACATACAGGTTTCACTGTAGTGTGTAAAAAATTTGCTAATCCTGATGAAGTACATTAAAAATAATTATTTAACCTATGAAAAGTGACACCAGGTTTCTTTACATCTGGTCTGTTCGTGCAGTCAATAGCACAACAGGCTACATTTCTATTTTAAAACAAAGATTTCGTAAAACAAAGCTCTATCACGCGCTTCCCGCTAATCTTCTGGGCTCCAATCAAAAGAAATTACTTCCGAGGCGGAAACTTTCTGAGCATGGTATGTGCGCCGTCTACGCACATGGTATGTGCGCCGTCTACGCACATGGTATGTGCGCCGACGCACATGGTATGTGCGTCCACTTTCCTCTATGTATGCCACAGAGCGATTTAAAGGGCCAGTCCATACAATTAAATAGGCATCAAAACTGTCAAAAATGCTTGATTTTTTTAAATTTTAGAATTTTTTTTTGTTTAATCAGAATGCATATTTATCTATAAATATTTTGAAACACTTTTTCATCCATGCACTTATTGAAAAAAATTCAAGAAATTTTTTGTTTGTTAATGGTTTTTTCAGTGCTTCTTCTACATGTAATAAATTAATAATAAATATATATCTTAATTTATTTTTTATATGAATTTTCAAACGATTGTAATACTTCTTTAGACTTGCTTTTCGTAAGAGCACTCTCCCTATATTTCCCTATACACATATGTTCGTATTAATATGTTTTAGTTAAGTATAGCCATGGCAATTCTTAATTTTAATCTTTTTGTGTTTTCACGGATTATTAAATTAATCGAAGTAGGCGCCAGCTGGGGGTCCAGGGGGCACGTGCCCCCCTGTCGGGGGACTTCTGATTTATTCGTCGGGAATTTTTAAGATAAAAAACAATCAAATTTTTACGCCAATTTTAATTTTGAAATATTAAAAGAAAACTACTTTTGTAGAACTTTCGCTTTTTAAAGATTCTTGAAATGATACATTTACATTTCAATGCTGCCCAGGTGGTGTAGTGGCTAGCACGCTCTACTACCATCCTTTGGGTCTGGGTTCGAATCCTGGCACGGGCATGGATGTTTATATTTGTCCCATTAATGTCCTTTAAAAATATATTATGTACTTTGAAATAAATAAAGAACTTGTAATTTGGAACAACTGAGATAAAGGCTTTGAAAAAGAGCCATTTCTCGATGAACTCTCTGCAAACATTTCAAGCAGAAACAAAATGGTGGGAAGTGGGGTATGTTCGCTGTGGTGTAGCGTAGGGTAGCAGAGGGGCGCTCGCCCCAAGCAGAAAATTTCTAGAGGCGTCAAAACCCCTACCGTTGAATTATTTTAAAGAGATTAATATGTCCTGGAGTTTTAGCGGTTTTCTCCAGACGTAACATGAATATGCCCTAGTACACCTTAAAATGTCCTCCGACCAACCCTCCCCCCACTTCTTAGCTACATTATTAAAGAAAAAAGAGAAAATTCTCTATTCAAATCATTCAGGAGCTATGTTAAACTGTTTAAAGTTACTCTAACAGATTAAAGAATAAATAAATAATAATAATAAAACATGAAATGCTTCTGGACGATGGGCTCGGTTATCTAAAGAAATTATACTACAAAAAAAAAACTAAATAAATAAGTATATAAGACACTGATCATGGTAGACGGCTGAAGTGTTAAGGTCCATCGTTCGGGCCTACCGCGCAGCTGTCGATCTGACAGTCTGTAGTTTTGCTCGGTTTCCTACAGATAGAACGTGAATACGCTTTCGAACTCCTTAAAAATCTATCGACCAAGGAAACCAACCGTAGGCAGATGCCCCTCGGGTAGGCTTGTCGTAACATAAACTATAAACTTATACGAATATGAACTTTAAAAAAAACATAAACTTAAAATACAAAGAATACTTTAAACAGTCATATGATGCCTCACAATTCGGCATATTTTAACTTTTTGAATTAAGCTTAAAAGAAAAGGGCTGTTATTGGCAAAATAATATAATATTCAAAAAAGCGCAGGGTGTTTTTTTTTTATCTAAATTTTTATGATTAAAACAACTAATATCAAGCACTCAGCGCTTTTTTAAATATTAAATGTTTATTTTATATATTTTTGTCAATAACTTTCTTATTTTAATATAAGTAGAACGTAGAACATTTAGTGATGAAGCAGTGTCATTTTTTCAAGTATTTAGCAGTATTAGTTTGTTTTTAAAGCTGTTCAAAACTCCTGTGACGCCTCTAGCTTTAAAAAAAAACTTTAATAATTTAAATACTAAATTTGTAATTTGTATCATACTTATTTAATAATTTATAACTGAAATGTTTTTAATTACAATAATTGATTAGTAATTTGAAATGGTTTTAAACATTTAATTGTAAATTTGATTCCGATGGTGTGCATTTACTCTTAATTGCATTTCTGTCTTATGTATATCATATTTTTGTTGAGAATTCATGTGGACTCTCCCAAATCAGTTTAGAACTAGACCGTAGAGATCCAGCAGAGGTCTGTGCCGCAAAAACATTCGCGGCGGCGGCGTATAACAACCGCAGAAACTCGGCGCAACGCCTCGCGGAAAAATTTTTTCTAGCGAGTATACTGAAAATGGGTGTAATGTATAAATATTTATACATACTATATAAAAAAATTAAATTAAAAGAGATTTTTTTAAGACAGTGAAAACATCTTGAGAACGAACTTGCCGTAGTGGTATACCGTTAAAATATCTTGACTGCAAAACAGAAAGAATAAATTTTCTCTAAATGGATAGGTTTATGTTGCTTATACGGCGCATTCACTATACATTTAGTTATCAGTATACAAGCTGTACATTATTTGCGTTTCAGAGATTCCCCCCCCCCTCTATAACATGGACATGAACCATTACAAACCGATAAGAAACTAACATTCATTTAAAGCGTAATGCAAAGTTTAAACAGCAGTTAAATTACGTCATTGAATGCAAAATTAAAATTGCATCTTTACAAGTCACTCTTATAAATGGCGAAACTACTAGCATTATTACGTATTAAGGAAAAAATAAACATATTGTATTTGCCTTATTTTATTTTTTTAATAGAAAGTGCCTCAGCCAGTTTTTCAATAAAATAACTCTATTTCACTTTTTTCCCCATGCCCTTGCTTTTCATGCCTATAAAAGTGCATTAGAGATATATATTTATTATTTATAAGAGTGTTACAAATTCGTGTAAAAACAATGCAAACAAAATATGAATGTGGAAGAAAAAATTTATTTATTTACAGTTGTTAAAAAAAATTATCTAGCTTAAAAATACAGATTACCATCTTTAAATGTTGGTGTAATACACATATGTACAATTCTAAGCTTCACATATCTACAATTCTTCTAATATTTTATATATGGAAAAAGGAAGATTAAACGGAATGCTTCCGATAAAAGAAACGGCCTTAGTTAACATTGGCTTGTCACAGCCCAGACAGCACATAAACTTAAATCAAGCTTGACATTGACGTATTAATAAAAGCTTGACATTTCAATCCATTAGCTTGATTATTACACGGATGGCGCCATCTGTCGCTGTAGGCGAGAAGGAGAATGGACATTGAAAAGTCTAAGGGGAAGGAATGAATGGGATAAGCCCTTCTGAAGTGTAACACGGGGGGAGTTTTAGTTTTATTTACATCTAATTAACATTAGTAATTCCATTAACTAATTCATTAGCCCTAAAAATAAATTTTAATATAATTAACACAATTTAGTTAGTTAATATACTTCACTTTATGGGTGGTAGAATGAGGCGGTTTCCAGCAGTTACAAAATAATTTATCATCAGTCATAAATGTCTATATTTCCAAATATGGAAATTCTTCAAAATAAAATACACTTATACTATGAAATTGATTTCAAAATCAGCCGTTTGTCTCGATTTTGAAAGTTTTAAAAGTGTGCTGCTGTTAAGTTTATATTATGTTTATTTCCCTATTAGTAGAGTCTCTAAATCACACATAACATTATTTTAATTTTAATGCACCCAATGGAAAAATGAAAGAAACAGATCAACATATCGGAAAATAGATCTCGCCAGAAAACGGCGTGAACAGTCACTTCAAACTTTAGTCATATCAGCTCAACTCAGGTTGGCTGAGTGGTTATGACGCTCGCCTCCCAACCCAAAGGTCCCGGGTTCTATTCTAGCCGCGAACACTTGATGGAAACAGATCAAGTTAAAATAAAATTTCAGCGTAGAGGGGAAAATGCGTGGCAAAATAAAATGTGTGGGGCGAGTTCGCCGACCGGCGCCCCGTGTATTTGGGAAATTTTTTTAGGAAAATTTTTTAAGCTTGAAATTAAGCTTGCTATGTCAAGCTTGATTCAAGCTGGAAATGTTAAGCTTAATGCAAGCTGGGCAAGTGTAAACTAGAACACTTGATTCAAGCTTGCATTAAGCGTACACGCTTGAAATTTTCAAGCTTAATTCAAGTTTACTGACTTGATAAATCAAGCTTGCTGCAAGTTTGATGTGCTGTCTGGGAGTAACTCTCTAGAATGGAATTTTTCTGCATTTGTATAACCTCAGCAACAAACATTTATGTGGATTACGAACATCCAGTGGCGTAGCGTAAGCTTCTGCCGCCCGGGGCCGATGCTAAATATGCCACCGCCCCCTCAATTTGCACACAAATATGACTTATCATAAAGATACTTGGCGCCATTCCTACAAACGAAAAAGAGGCGCTCCTTTATACTATCTCCTAAAGAAAACGTTTTCGAAATAGCGCCCCTTCGAAGACGGCGCCAGATGCGATGCGATGCTTATCGTATTAGGCCGCCCCTGTTTAGAGAAAAACTAAACGATAATCCATCTAATGTATATCCAGCGTGGATTTAAAAAGAAAATTAAAAGACATATCTAATAGGCGAAGATAATTTTAGAATAGATACGCAGCTACAAGATTTATATATATATACAGTAGGCGCCGCTTAATATTATCGCGGATATTGTTATCATTCGTTTAATATTATCAGAATTATGAAGTCCCGAACAGACATGCTAAAAATATCGGTTTTTGTAATCAAAGCCTTCGTTTATTGTTATCAGTTTTGCCTACCATTTTCGATTTTTTTTCCATTTTTTTGACTACCATTTTCGATTTTTTTTTCCTGTAACCAAAAGTGGATGCATTTTGTTGGCCGATGAAGGAATTTCGAGTTTGGGCATGTGGCAGGTGGCGATTTCCTTACATTTTCCTCCCTTCCTTACATTCAGTTTCCACAACTGATGCATCCAAAACCACGTGAACTTTCGTAGACTGGAAAAGCAGGTTCCGCTGTGTCTCCTTATTCGCTCCTATCGCTGTTCTTGTTCTTATCGTGAGCAAGTCGTTCAGCCTATTGTAAGGTCTAGAAATTTTTCTCTTTGTCCAGTTAAAACGTACTGCACTTTCAAGCATTTTAGCAATGGAGAAAAAACGTGATGATTTAACAATTAAGGACAAAATTGACATTTTGAAGCGCTTTGATAATTTACCTAAGATGAGTCAAAGAAATGCTGCTGCTAATCTAAACATTTCACAGCCACTACTTTGTAAAATTCTAAACAATCCAGACGAGATTGAAAGCAAAGCGAAGTTAAAAGGAAATTTGAACTGTAAGCGAAAACTTACAAGAAAAAATGAAGAAGTGGAATCTGCTTTGAAACTGTGGTTTTCCAATGTTAGGGAAAAGAATGCGCGCATAAACGGTCCTTTAATGCAACGCAAAGCTGAGGATCTCGCATCCAAGAAGGGCAAAAAAAATTTCATCGGAACGGACGGGTGGTTTAATCGCTGGGAAAAAAGAGAGAACATTGTGTTTAAACGCACACACGGAGAAGAAAAGGATGCTGATTTTCCAGCTGCAAATAAATGGATTTCTGAAGAATGGCCAAAGATAATTGCCGATTATGCCCCCAGAATATCTACAACGCGGATGAAACCGGACTCTATTTTCGTGCCTTGCCGGAACATACGTTTCTCTTCAAAAACGAGAACTCTAAGGGGTGCAAAGTTTCAAAAGAACGTATAACTGTTCTTTGTTATGCGAGCATGACTGAACAGAAGAAAAAAGTTTTTGTTATTGGAAAAAACAAAAAGCCAAGATGCTTCAAGGATGTTAAGAAATTGACTGTGGATTATGCTGCAAATAAAATAGCATGGATGACAGCTGATCTATTCAGCGAATGGTAATTGACGGAAATTGACTTTGCAGAATGGATGCCTATATAGATTAAGTGGGAGAAAGAATTAGATCACAGTATCGTTCTACTCATCGATAACTGTCGTGCCCACGATGTAAATGTCATATTGAAGCATATTAAAATTATTTTCTTACCTGCCAATACTATAGCAACTATCCTACCATGTGACCAAGGAATGATTTGTGCGATGAAAGCCTATTACCGTGGAGAAATGCGCGTTAGAGTTTTTGAAAGTATGGCAGGTACAGAACAGCTCAATGCAAACGCATTAGCAAAGAAGTCGAATCTCCTTCAGGCCCTCCATCTTTTGACAAGGTCGTGGGATCGAATATCCGAGAAAATAATTAAAAACTGTTTCTCACTAGGTGGATTTGTTCCAGCGGACGAAGGTATGGATGATGTATCGTTCAGTGAAGCCGAACTGGTACCATCCGACATGACGGATAAGAACGTTCAAATGACTGTGACAATGACTGATGAAGATGTATGCCGAATTGCATCTTATTCCCATGCAGGCAAAATGAAACCGATGTGGAAAACATCCAGAATCCTCCAAGTGCTACTGAAATGAGAGAGGCGCTCCATGTCTTGAGACTTGGGGTGCAACACAGAGGCACTGCTGAGGACTTTCGAGAACAGTACACGTATGGAAGTTTTATTAATAATTTGTTGAGACAAAAAACGAGGCAGAAAACTTTAGAAGACTTTCTAATTGTTCCTGGACACTCCTGTTAAATAGTAATTAGTTTACCTATGCATGCTATCACTGCTTTTTTGTAGAACTTTTCTTTAAAAAGTGGTTCTGGTAGCTTGAACATTATTGAATTTAACGATTTGTTTAACATATCGTCTGAATTAACCTTTACTTAAATTTGTACCTGCACAAATGTATGTTACTTAGTACATAATAAAATTAAAGTTTTGTGTTTCCTTATACTTTTCGTTTATTGTTATCAGCCGGTTATTGTTATCAAATACAATCTGTCCCAAAGTGATTACATTAAGCGGCGCCTACTGTATATATATATATATATATATATATATATATATATATATATATATATATAAAGATAAAAAATGTTATTTTAATCTCTTTAAAATAAACCATTGATAAGGGTTTTGCCACCTCTAGAAATTTTCTCACTGGGGCGGGCACCCCTCCTCTGCTATCCCCCCTACGCTACGCCACTGCAAACATCCCCCACTTCCCACTCCCATACCATTTTGCTTCTGACTGAAAGTTAAAGTATCATTTCACGAATCTTTAAAAAGTGAAAGTACTATAAAAGTAGTTTTTTTTAACACTTAAAAATTAAAATTGGAGTAAAATTTGAATATTTCTTATCTTAAAAATTCCCGACGAATGAATCAGAAATCTCCGAAGGGGGATCACCGGCTCCCAGACAGGGGGCACGTGCATCCCTGCTGGCGCCTACTTCGATTATTTGAATAATCCGTGAAAACACAAGAAGTTTAAAATTTACAATTGCCATGGTTATAGTACTTAACCAAAACATAGAGGAAGTGCCTGTAAAAGCATTAACCACCCAACAATTTTTTTTTTTTTTAGTATGTGCATGGATGAAAAAGCGTTTCAAAATATTTGTGGATAAAGGTACATTCTGTTTAAAAAAAATTAATTAAAAAATCAAGCATTTTTGACAGTTTTAATGCCTGTTCAATTGTATGGACTGGCTCTTTAAATCACACGGACCGCTCATGATACTAGCGGCTCAGCGGAGAAAACGTTAACTACTGCGTTTTGGCGTTTTTCGTCCCTGTCGTAAGATCGCAGGGAATCATGCACATACCATGATTGACTGGGATCTTCCCTTCCCCGGCTATCCAGACGAAACCGAGAACAATCGGGGCCTTCGCAATAGAGCATTTCGACGAGAGGCTCCTCTCTGCGATCGGTCGCCGTCTTGCGTGACAGCTTGGGGTTCTCGTAATGTATTTCAATGGGAAAAACCCGATTTTCAACATTCAAAAAAAGTATTGAATTTAATTTTTTGGATGATTGTAATGGATGGAATTTGTTAATCAGACCTTCGACTTTTGTGTCCCAGGTTGCGTTTAATATTTTAAAAAGCTTAACATATAAAATTTTAATGATATTTCAAGCGACTTTTTCCGCTGGTACTGCGTTCGGAAAAACAACATTATGTACGGGAATGAACACAACGTTTGTTTTAAGATTCGGCAGGTTATACGGATTACTGTTTGTTTACAAATATCATTGTTTTGCATGCGAAATTTTCTTACGTTGTGAGATTTATGCAAGAATAAAGTTTTGTTTTTGAATTATAATTCATCGGATATTCTGTATGCCCTAAAAAACATCAAATTCCATTAATATTAAAGAATTGTTTATTTAAATTCCTATTACGATATATTCAGATTGTTTTCTTTCTTTTATAAAAAATAAAATGTACTCCTTGTTATTATTTATCATAGTGTTCTATTAAATATGTAAAGGCCTGTAAAATAAGACCAGTTATCCCAATAATAAAAAAAGTGTAACATAACATATTTGTACATGTAATTATTCTAATACGCATGAATATGAATTTAAAAAATAATCCAATAAATCAACTAAATTAAAGACGTAGACCAATTAATGTAATCTTTACTTAGTTGCATAATTATTTAAATTGACACTAAACATGAGTGCAAAATGTAAATTTATAATTCCATTATGTTACATAAAGCTTCTGCCTTTTTATTATCAGATGGAAAACATTTCTGTTTCGCAGTGTTAGCTCATAAAACTGTACTAAACAATTCTACAATTACATTTTTGAATTTTGTTTCAAGTTAGAACAGAAATGAAAAGCTGGAACTCTGGCCCTGTATTTCTTTTTTCTGAGTGAATTTTTACATATTAGGCAAAACCCAGCAAAGCTCATGAATACTTTCCTCCGAAGCCCAACACTAGTACATTAATTCATAAATTTTCCCCTTTTCAAGCACAAACTGATTTTAGCAGACAAGACAAATCATATTCGCTTCACCTCGACCAATTTTGAGAGTCCTGAGACCACCAGAATTTGGGTGTTTTCTGTATAATGTTTATATTTCTTCCTGCTAATTTCCGACTATTTAATTTTATATCACTGTTCTGTGAAATAATTATTATATGGGAAAATCTTTAAATTATTGTTATTTTAATTAAATGTGCTACCAACCCCATATTACAGGGGTTTGCAGTTCGCTACTGAGTATTAACATAAGAATATTAAGGCTCCGGCACCTTTTTTTGCCAGAAATTGCTGCTAGCCCTGGAGCAATTAAATGTTTTCTCATTGAAAAATTTCTTTCATTAATTTCCAAAAAGATACACTTTTTGTATATAACCCGCATACAAAAATATCTCCAATCGGTAAAATGTGCTCCATATTCTGATGAGGTGATGGACAAAATTTGATAATTATATCCTGAAAAGTGTCAAAGGTATGAAGATAATAAGTACTGACTTAAACTAATTTTCAGTAGCTCTTGAAAGGAAAAAAATCACAATCACATTTTAAGGGTCATACAGATATTATGAAAGAATATTTTACATTCAAATTCAAGTATAGACCCCAGTCACCTTTGTTTATAGATATCCCTTAAGACGTTATATGATGAAAGGCTGAAATTTTGTACATCACCTCATTTGTGCATGGGGTACATTTTATTTTCTAGGAATTTTTTTGTAAGGTAGTTCTAAGAAATTTTAAAAAGTGTAACTCTGTGAAAATTAACAAGAGGCATTTTCTCTTAACATAGTCTTTTTTTTTAACCTTATTTTAAACATTTATTCAATTCACACTGCCTAATTATCTTTAATAGATAAAGAATTAAAGCATGTTATCACTTTCTAGGGGCACTGTACGTGTGTGTGTGTGTCTATACAATTTATAAACACTAATATTTTTACTTCCTTGTATGACGTACAAAGAAATAATGTGATCGCAAAAAGAATTCGGTATCCACATTTTGACTACCTCTAAATTTACTGAGTTTTTGCTTGACATCTCATTGTACACATGTATGTATGTTCATATAAATTCATGTACAAGCATTCTGACTGACAGCTAGACCATTTTGATCAGTGTTTCCTGGCGCCTGTACGCAGTAGCGGATTCAGGGGAGGGACTTGGGGGCTTCACCCCCCCCCCCCAAAAGAGATTGCTAGAGAGTAACATTCTGCTTCATTATGCACTTTGAATATGTAAAGTGATCTTTTTTAATCACTTAGCCCCTCCCAAACAAATGTAAAAATCCTTTTTACATTTGTTTAGACTAAAATTTTGCTTTATTGTATATTTTCTTTGGGTGAAATAAGCTTTTATCAAAATTTAGCCCCTCCCAAAAGAGAATTTCTGGATCCGCCACTGCCTGTACGTACGTGTGTATGTAGGTAACTCACATATCTTAAAAAGTACGAGTCGTACAATGTTGAAATTTTATATTTAGGATTGTTGTAACATCTACATCCATACATTATATTTTATGGGCAGAAATTCATTAAAGTGTAATTTAGAGATATTAAGTTATTTCAAATAAATCAAAAATGATATATGTTGTTAAGGATTACAAAATGAATCTTGCCATCAAAAATGGTATCTTTATCATTTACAGTTCTACAGGAGCACTCAGAAAAATTCCAACAAATTACAGCCAATGGCAATTTTAGAAACATTCATTCATTTCAAGCAGAATAACATCTTACCATATGGTTGGATAATGGTCCGGTGACGTTCAGCCACCTCCCTCAAAAACTGCGTTAAAAGTCACCAAACTTGGCAACTTTTGGTATATATATGTATATATTTAATTTGCATATCTCAAAAACTATTAGTCGTAGATTGCTGAGATTTTATATATAAGATCGTTGTAACATCTAGTTGTACACCTAGATTTTTTATTCCAATCTACTGGAGAGTTTATTTACAGGACCACCCAAAAGAATTTTGGTACTTGCATGTATCCTTGCAGTCTGCCAAGATGAGCGATTTTTCGCTTTGATAAATCCAGGTTGCAGGAAATCATGATGGTTCCGAATACAATTGGCCAGGGGCGTAGCCAAGGGGGGGGGGTTATGCGGGTCATAACCCCCCATGGGGAATTTTTTGCCATACAAAATGTATATTCTTCACTACATTATCACACACGCGTATACATATATATGAGTTTTAGTAGTCGTAACTCCCCCCCCCCCCCCCAATCAAAAATTTCTGGCTATGCCCCTGCAATTGGCTACAGTTTGCCAGCACATTTTCCGAAAAAATAATTTTGGCACGATAATCGATCTATCAGGATAATATGCAACTACCAGAATTCCAATACATTAATGTCTATAGACATCTTCAAATAGTGACGTAGCCAGAAATTTTTCATGGGAGGGGTTACTATTGTAACTCACATATATGTATACATGTGTGTGGTGAGGGAGTGAAGAATATACATTTTGTATTGCAAAAATTTCAGGGTGTGTGTGTTGTGATCCCTTATTACCCCCCCCCTCCCCTGGCTACGCCACTGTCTTCAATATATTATGTCTGTAGTCGTTCATTGTTTGGTCCATGCACAGAATCTCGTTATTTGTCATCCACCGTGTTGAGTTTTGCCAAAATATCGCTAATTTAACACCAAAAAAAACTATGCATTTTGCATGACTCTAAAACTTTTAGCCGTAGAATGTTGAAATTTTGTATTTAGAACTATTGTAACATCTAACTGTGCTTTTGATTGCTGTGGACTGAGTAATTTATTTACAGGGTCACCCAAAAGACTTAAAATATATTAAGGGTCTATAGATACCTTCATTTCATTAAAAATCTGTGATGAATAACTGTTACAGCTGTGACTGAAATCTCGCTATCGCAAGCTTATTGGCTTTTGTCAAAATATTGCCCAATTAAGTGAAACAAATCTTTAAAATTGAACTCAGCTTGGCGGTAAACTTTAGAATTGCAGTATTTTGTCTCTTTCAAATGAAATAAGTTTAGATGAAGTGCCCCGAAAATATTTCAGGTTTAATAGAGATACAAGGAAGTCATGTGGTGTCCATATCAGATTTATTAGTTCAATGATTTGATTAAAAAAAACAATCATAATAAAAGGAGTAGTATATAGAGTTTTACAGTTATATTCTTCCATGATGATTGTATGTAAGAGATTTTTTTTTCAACATCGTAAATTACAGTGTTACTTGAAAATATGTTTTCACATAATTTACACAGGAACCAGACTACATGCAAGCGATAGATATTAAAAAAATCAGATGTCAGTCAGCCAATTTAAATTACTTTAGAAGTTATTTACAAAAAAATTGAAAGAAAAAAAAAAACATCATATTTGACTGCATAAAATGATTTAGGTTCTTGAATCTAAACAGCAGGTAAGAACAGTATTCATAGAAAAATTGCTACTGGTGTATTATCCCGGCACTCAAACAAGACAGGCGATTTCGATTTCTCGCCAAGATAAATGCCAATCACATGAAATTATTAATGGTTTCAAATACGATTGGCAACAGTTTCCAGCACATTTGATGAAAAAATACTTTGTTGGAAATGACCACTGCAATAATACGTAAGTATCAAAAAATCTAAAAATCTTCATAATAATTTCTAATCCTAATATCAGCTCCACGCAGAACAGAGTGGAAATAGTTTTAGGTAAAAGAATAAGGATTTATTTTAACGAAGTACAGTTTAACCATTTAATCATCTGTCCATGGACACGAGAACAACAACAGTATAACCTTGATTTCACGAAGTCAAAGAAACAACAGAAAGAATTGAGATAAGAAGGTGAAATGAAAGAGGGTGTCAGTTTAATAGAAAAAACACATTTATTCAAGATATTTAAGTTCCACTCCATACCTAATTTAGAATACTGCAAAAGAATAAAAAGGCTGGTAGCCAAGTTTAGTGATTTTAAAAAAGTAGATTCTATAGTTTTTTAGCATAAGCAACAATAAGTAATCATACATTAACACATCACAAACTTCCTGTTTTATTTATTTATTATTATTATTTTAATAAACCGACCACTCGTACAAAACTAGTTCTGTAAACAATGTATAAATTGACTTTTTAATCAAAATATGTTTTTAAAAAATAATTAACAAACCAATTCTTTCATGTTTTCTATTGATTTATTCTTATGCATTTTATATGCACATTTAATAACAGAATCCACACCAGAAAGTGCTATCCATAGAAAGCATGCACTAAAATTCATGTCAATCTAAGGATAAACCTATCTAGTCATAGCTTCAAACTACATTGGAGACAAATTATCCATATAGTTAAAAATCATGAAAAAATATCACAATCCTAAACTAGAAACAATATCTAATTTTGCAATTAGAGTTTAATTATTTGAGGACAGCTTTAAAATTTCTTCCATATTTCTAAATAAATAATTTACATTCTTTCGTGCACAGTCGTGGATTGCTGTCTAAACTGAAACGCCTGTTGCTTGCAATTCTGCAGTTTGTTTACATTCTTCACAGTGGGGCTGCGTTCGTAATCCAAAAACCCAATGAACCTCCTCAGATTACACGTAGTTTATACGGATTACTGAGATTGCTAAATTATACATTTAGGTAAAGAAATAGCATGCGCAGAACGATGCGCGAAGCTGTCACTCAGCTGACGTCAGAGATACGTCACGTCGAAATGCTCTATACGCCGGCGAAGTGATGACGTCAGAGCAATGGCGGCGGCACAAACAAACCTCCATCCATGTTAATTTCCCATAGGATTGAGAAATTTTAATTGTATATTTTTATTTTGTCCGATTTAAGGTTTTTGATACTCATATTCGGTAACGGGACGGTAATTATTCTTTGATTCATTAGCTAGAATTGTGAATTGTTTTTTGTAGGATTTGTAAATGACTAAAAAAACTTGAATTTGCTTAAGCCTACCGTGCTTCAGATGTAAATAAACAAACGACATGGCGGCTGTTATGGCTGACTAACACACGCGGCTTCATTCAAAATATTGCTTATTTTCTTTTCTCCTTTCATAAAGTCAATTTTTGGTGTTTGCTGGCTACAGCGTATGTCACATAAGATTATTATTATTTTTTTAATCGGGGTGTTACTTTACATTTGGGAGTAATTTATCGGACATTTTTTCTGTTTACTTTTTATGGTTAGTTTGTAGTTTTTAAATTTCCTGGTGTGTTTATTCATAGGGTCTTATTTGCTATTGTTGATTAAATCGTTTGTGTTTTAAAAGTTAGCGTTATTTTCAACTGCTATTCTGAGAGCCGTATTTTTGTAATTATATTTGCATTATCTTATCCAGAAAAGGTTGCAACTTGAACCTGCCCCCCCCCCCGTAACAAATCAAGTTTATAGTTTGAAAAATTGACTTATTTTGTAAATTGAAATGCATTAATGAAAGAATTGACCAAAAAATATTTTTCTTCCCCACTTTACAGGTATTTTTCTTTTCCTTCCCTGCATATGCTACTATTTATTAAAGCTAAGTGTTGAAAATTTGGTGGTTTTTGTTATTAACATGTGTAAATGTAATACTTGCTTCATAGCTTTTTTTTTAATAATTATTGTGATACAAACCTGATAGTAAAATTTCACTATTTATTTTTGCATCATGTTTTATTAAAATACAGACTACTGTACTTGGACATTGACATAAATGGGTAGGGGCTAATGTGGGCTAAGTCTATCCTAATACAATTGTAACCGACACTAGAGAAACCTAATTTTCAATTGCAAAAATATAAGATAGATTAAAGTAATACTAATGTGCTTAGGAAATTTGTTTCTTCAAGTGTTCTCTTGTACAAAATTAGATAGAAGTGTTACAAATCTGCTGTAATTTTTACGTGTGTATTAACTTTTCTCTTTCATTAAGTACGATTTTCTTTTCGCATTGTTTCCACGGTTATGTTCAGGGCTTGAAAAAACGTAGGTTCAAACAACAAATGTTTTCTTGATTTTACCACAAAATTCAACTTTTCTTGCATTTCCCTGACTTTTTCTGACCAAAACTCATTTCCATGACTTTCCAGGTCTGTAGAAATCCTGCTTAAAATTATATTAATGGAAAAAGGATAGTCGTCAAGGTGTTTTTTTTTTTCCGTCGTCTGAGAGACTGGGTTTTTTTGAACCCGGTATATACCCATGGAAACACGAAAAGAAAACAGTACTTATGAAAGAGAAATGTTAATACATATGTAAAAATTACAGCAGGTAACACTTCTATCTACTTCTGTACAAGAGTACACTTGATGAAAATGTGATTCTGGACCGTCTTGTTATAAACTACCTTGTCCCTCTAATTATGAATCACCCTGTGTACAAGAATGCTGAATAGTTCATTGAATTACATGTTTTAACATATATCAGGTTGTAACGAAAGTTTTCCACCAAATCTGCCTGAAAAACTCACTTCTAACTCCTTAGATAACTGTTTATGAACTTTCGGTATCAAACCTGCACAGTGTCACATGATACAACAATAGTACTTAAAGCTGTACTCATAATTCGTTGATATTCTGTAGCTGACTTTTTGCAACACAACTGGAAGTAAATGATGGTTCTAATCCTCTAGAGTGATAGTGTCATTTGAGACACCTTGTACTTAATGATAACTATATTTTTTACAGATTTCACACCATAGTGTTATAAAGTAAGTCTCTTTCTTCCAAATGCCAAAAATCGTTTGACAAAATATGAGCAAATACGCCAACGCGAACTGTGTGCTGACGATGTTTGAGGTGGCGGGAAACTTTCATTACAACCTAATATTTATTACATGTAACACATGTATGTGCAATTCCCAATTTTAAGAATTTACTGGATATGTTTTAACAATGGATCTCAAGATTTTATATTTTTTGTAAACACCTTCTATAATTTAAAAAATGTTGGTAAGCACCTTATGTAGTCGACTACTAGTGTATTATTTTTTTAATCATATTCCCAAGATTCTTTTTATGAACTCCTTCTCAGATTAAAAAAATAAAATAAATCCCTATGTACTAGTGCATTTTTTTTTTTTTTTTTTTTTTTTTGCATGTGTGTGAACTTTTTTTTTTCCACATCTCATGAGTGGTTAGATACAAATATATTATAATATATAGTTTATCTATTTATTTGCTCCTGTTCACGTTGCTTTATCAAAAATAAATTTTTAAATATTTCGAATGAAAATAATTACAGGATTGAATCTGTGCTTTTATGGATTTCAGCCGTATAGTTTTAAGAGTAATATGCTAACTGATTTTTTGGGAATGACAGAAATATTCATATCTCTGCCTTCTCAAATAAATCTGTTGGATACTCTAAAAACAAATCTCTAATTGCTAGTGAAGTGTGCTACCTCACCAAGTGGAGATAACTTGCCAAAGTGTACAATGTTCAAGTTAATTACAAAGGGTAAGCAATATCTTTTAGTTTTATACAAGTTACTAGCCCCCTCCGGCGACCAGTTAGTTCGCCATCTTAATACATCTTGTTCGAAGAGAATACTGTTCCTCACCGGCTTCCTTGGTGCGGAAATCTCTCACATTATGAATGGAATTTAAATTAAGATGGTTACAAATAGGCGCAGCCCTACGGTAAGTGTCTCCCCCTGCTAATATAAAAATGACACCCCCCCTTTTATGCTCTACTTAGTTTTTGAGTTCCAAATGACGCCCCTTCGAAGCTCGTGCCCAGGTGCGATGCTTACTGTGTTGGGCCACCCCTCGTTACAAAAATAAGAAGGTTAAATGACAAAAACCTACAAACAGGAACAAATTATTTTCGTTGTATACTAATTCTGAAGGGCTTCTGGATATATTGGCCTTTATCAAAAAATGGAAAGGAAAAAAAAGTAAGAAAATCTGAAACACTTTCAGATTTTAAATACACACTAAAGTGCTATATATTAAAAGCGTGCTGTAATCCGTGGGTCTTACCTATTTTGGTTCTTATTTCATTAAGTTGGAAAGTATATCATTATTCATGAGTGTGATTACACAAAATTAAAATTGATATTTCTAACATTCTTTTTCTGGATGTATTACATTAAAAATAGATGGAGAAAAGCTGTGCAGAAAAATGCACAATTCCAACAGAATGAAAATTTCAAAAACTTATTCTGAGGTGTATTCATAATCCAAGGAGCAGACGATAAATTACGCCAAGCGTTAGAATCATCTCCCCAAAATCGCACATCAACCATTTTATTTTTTGCCAAATTAAAAAGTTGCACATTTTAGTTTTGGAAAATTTTCAAATCCTATTTTTCTTTTGAGTATAAAACATTTCATTCCTGTTCTGATTTCACATGCACACTATATTTTAATTAAAAAACAACCTTACAAATACACACTTCAATATAAGTACAAATTTACTGTCTGTTTTACTATGTAAGTTTCCTTAATACACATATATTATTGTATTAAAATGGACACTGATAATGCATTTTAAAGGAACATAAAGAGTAGAAGTTTTGATTTTTCAAATTAGTGAAAGAGCTTGGGAAAGCCAAGAGTTAGAAATAGATATTTTATGTATGAGTTCACATGGAATTATGTTTAAATATGATGTTATTGGCAACGGTGTTGTGTTTAGAAACAAGATGCCAGTGGCGGCTCGTGGGATACAGCAAGTACAGCCGGGCTGCACTTAAAATTATCAACAAATACTTTAAAATAATTTATTCTGCTAACTTTCTTCAATTCAGATTAGAATTATGGAATTTCTATGATAAATTTTTAAGCAATCTAAAACAAAAACAAAAAACAGCGTGTTGTAGTAACTGCCGGATCGCTCATTCAGAAAAAAGCCCTTTAATCTTCCCACAATTCAACTGTGAGTCTTGGTACAGCCCTCATAGCCGATCAAGAAATTGGCAGCACCGTTGCCATGGCAACGAGTTTGTAAGCAGTCTCTCCGGCATAGGGAGTTAGTAGCTAAGTACAGCTGATGAAAGATTTTCAAACGACTGCTGCAGTGAATTCGACTGACTGATTGGCTCGAGAAGTGAGGGAGGGAGGGGTACGGAGAATATATGTTCGGAAAACTCTCGACTTTATATTGCTGAATTTATCAAGAAGGTAAGCCTGGATAGACGCTTATGAATAGACAATTACCCATCAAAGCAGTATTGTTTTTAAGTAAGCAAGAACTGGCATTTAGAGGACATGGCGAGCGAGAAAATTCTTTAAACATGGGAAATTTTAAAGAGCTTTTAAAATTATTGATATCTGAATTAAAACAACGCCTTTTTATGAGGACATCACTGACCGATTCGTAAGTTTAAAAGAAAGGAGGATTGATTTGACTTATAAAAAATAAGTAAGTTTTCTTTTTTTTTTTTTCCTATCCTTCTGAAGTTATCGTTACAAAAGAAAATTCTAAGGAAACTTCGAATCAGACACGGATTAATGCAATTTTGAGGATAAGAGCGGCTGGTTGAAATTTATGTAAATTTTATGGAAGTAAAATAGGATCTCTTGGATTTTTTATGAAATTTCTTTTTCCTCGGTGAGGGCTTAATCTGTTTTCGAATTCAGTAACAAAGATTTTCCATTCCTGTCGGGAGGAAGAGGGGGGGGGCAGCTCATATGCTTCCGGCTGCACTAACAGTTTTGACCATGGGCCGCCACTGCAAGATGCCCACCATTTTGTAATCGGGACTTGCACTGAAAAGTTAAACTTTTTTGATTTAGGCATTTTAAGTTTGAGTTTTCAAGTTTTGGGGAAAGTGCGGAGTTACAAATAGATATGTCATGTATGAGTATACGAGGAATTATGTTTAAATGTTACTGTCAACGATTTTGTGATTAGAAACAAGATGGCTGCCATTTTCAAGCCCGGAGTTGCATTGAGAATTTAAGTGGTAAAGTTTTTTGAATACACCTTTTACGATAGGAAAATTTATTTGTGCAATGACTATGGAGATAATAAGCGATATCAATTGGGAAAATTTTAATTATAAGGCTTAGGGAGTTTTATGCTCACTTTTCTGAAGTTTTCTGTTCTGCTTATATTTTTTGTTTGTATTGTTATTATAAAAAGGTTTCTGTAGGGGAAAAAAAGTGATAATTTTAAAATTGGCAAAATGTTAAAAAAAAAAGAAGCTATGGTAAATAACATGCATATACTTTTACATGCTCTTGGATAATAATATCGTAGTAACTGTGGATAAAAGTGCGATATGTTTTTATGTCTAGAAAAAAGATAGCCACTATTCTGGAACTCGAGAGTTTCATCAAGAGTTTGAAAGGTAAACCTTTTACAAAACACGGTACTTGGCACCAGTTTGGCAAAAAACAAGTGGTGCCAAAAATGGCAGGTGGGCAATACTAAAGCTGTTCCATTACTTCAACGAAAATACAAGTGTGTATCAATTTGGCTATGAACAGAATTGTATATCTGTTTTAATGAATAGTAGGTTGGTTCTATAAAAAGGAGGGATGAGGTGGTTTGCTCTGTTTGACAAAATGAATAGGTCTTCATGCCAGGTTTACATTTTTTTGTCGCAGAGATCATTCTAGGATGAAAAAGGGGCAAGGTGCTAGTCCTAAAAAAAGTGCAATTTAAGCTTTCAAGGGCATGTCAGAATATAAAGAGGCACTATATGAATATAAGAATCTGTAAGGTGCTGACTAATGTCAACAAAAAAGAAAGGGATGCTGCAATGCAATAAATGTAAACAGAGAGGAGAGGATGGCACTATGAATGAAATTGATGAAGAAGAGCAGCAGGTAGGGTGCTGTTTTTGAGTGGCTAAACAGTGGCGATTTTTTTTTTCAAAGTGCAAGTAGGGCAGGGATTTTGCTGTAAAGGGAGGGCAGTCCACAGTGCCCTTTGAAAAACACCTAGGATGAACAGAACCTGATTACCGAATAGGCCCATGAGGCCCGTGCATATAGTAAAAAAAGTCTAGGGGCCTCTGAACTACAATATTTATTATTTATACTTGTGGAATAGGATAGGAATAGGTTGGAGGGGGGGAACGCGAAATAACAGCAGGCCTATAGTATCAGAAAGTGTTAATCAGGCCCTGAGGATAAACACTGATTGTCGACTATGCATGTATGTCATTAAACATACATGCATAGTCGGCAATCAGTAATTGGACAATAGTGATCATTGTTTTTGGAATTTCTCTAAGGGACATTTAAGAAATTAAAACTTGTTGGAATGTTTTCATTTTTTTAATTACAAATACATAAAATACATTAATAAATTTGTTTTAATTAATCATGATACTCACACAAAGGGATCACATTGCCGTCTGTCTTCACCACTTATCTGCAGATTTCTTTTACTCTTGCAGCATGTAAAACTGGGCAGATAACTTCATCCTATTTTACAAGCCGAAAAAGTACAAGTACAATGCTGCTGCTTCAAATGTACAGCAAAATTGTACAAGCACTCATTAGGCATAAGAAAATAATCAATCACATTCCTAAAAAAAACAGACTACAATAGTAAAGGAAACTAAAAATGTAAACAAACTGTCACTTAAAGAGCACAACCAGGAAAAATTTTCGGAGGGCAGGGGGGATATGAAATAAATGGTGAATAAATAAACCTTGTATCTGCATGACATACAGCTTATGTTAACTAATCTGATAATTTCAGACAGAGAAGGGAATACAATTTATAAATTCACAGTGCAAAATAATAGCAACACACTGCATGCAGAACGCAAAAGAAGTCACATATGACATGTCACCCAAGCAGTGGCATAACTATGTGTGTGTGTGGGGGGGAGGGGGGTTAGGGGTACCTGGAACCTTACAAATGTAAAAATGTTTGCAAATGTCCACGATCTCCAAAGTACACAGCCTCTTCTTCACTGTAAACAATCAAATATTGATGATTACTACGGATAATGAGTGGTCTGAACCAGTCGTTATAAATTCAGCAGTTTTTCCGGGTATGTTAAAGAAAATTATTTTCATTCTGTGAGCTTGCATACCATTAAATGATCATGATGGAATATAATGATAATCATTAGGAATAGTGATCATTATAAAGAGCTTGCATATGGGGGTTAGCCCACATTAGCCCTTACCCATTTATGTCAATGTCCAAGCACAGTAGTCGGTATTTTAATAAAACATGATGCAAAAATAAATAGTGAAATTTTACTATCAGGTTTGTATCACAATAATTATTAAAAAAAAAGCTATGAAGCAAGTATTACATTTACACATGTTAATAACAAAAACCACCAAATTTTCAACACTTAGCTTTAATAAACAGTAGCATATGCAGCGAAAGAAAAGAAAAATACCTGTAAAGTGGGGAAGAAAAAATTTTTTTGGTCAATTCTTTCATTAATGCATTTCAATTTACAAAATAAGTCAATTTTTCAAACTATAAACTTGATTTGTTACGGGGGGGGGATGTTCAAGTTGCAACCTTTTCTGGATAAGATAATACAAATAATTACAAAAACACGGCTCCCAGAATAGCAGTAGAAAATAACGCTAACTGTTGAATAAAAACGATTTAATCAACAATAGCAAATAAGACCTTATGAATTAACACACCGAAAGAAATAAACACACCAGGAAATTTAAAAACTATAAACTAACCATAAGAAGTAAACAGAAAAAATGTCCGATAAATTACTCCCAAATGTAAAGTAACACCCCGATTAAAAAAATAATAATAATCTTATGTGACATACGCTGTAGCCAGCAAACACCAAAAATTGACTTTATGAAAGGAGAAAAGAAAATAAGCAATATTTTGAATGAAGCCGCGTGTGTTAGTCAGCCATAACAGCCGCCATGTCGTTTGTTTATTTACATCTGAAGCACGGTAGGCTTAAGCAAATTCAAGTTTTTTTAGTCATTTACAAATCCTACAAGAAACAATTCACAATTCTAGCTAATGAATCAAAGAATAATTACCGTCCCGTTACCGAATATGAGTATCAAAAACCTTAAATCGGACAAAATAAAAATATACAATTAAAATTTCTCAATCCTATGGGAAATTAACATGGATGGAGGTTTGTTTGTGCCGCCGCCATTGCTCTGACGTCACACTTCGCCGGCGTATTAGTAACGGGCCTGCGCGTGTATTTTGATGAGCCATCCAAAGAGGCCTGCGGATGCTCCAGTCTTCACGTATACATCAGGCATTTCTTAAGCTTCCCAGTGCTTTCAAACGTTATTTAATATAGTTTTAAGTAGTAATTGTGTTACTAATTCTAGTACGAACTCATGATTAATTTGTTTGCTATGATACATATTTACATAAAGAAAATAGATGCATATAATTTGAAGGAAAAACAAAGTAGCGCTTACTCTCATGATACACGATTGCTTATTTTAGTTTCACAAGTGGATATTTAGTATACTTTAAAATAACTAAATACACAAGACATTTTTATAATGAATATTTCATGAACGTAGTCGTATTTCCTACGTTATTTTAAACAATTCAACATTAATCTTTAACAAATGATGTATTAAAACGCATTTCAGTGTTTTCGGGATATCCTGTATATTGGAGAAAATTGATAAAATACGCTCTATAGCGCGATCCCTGAATAAATTATTCTTTAATAATGACATTTCATGTAGTATATATTATTCTTTTGTCGCTTTCTCAATCGAACTTAGGAATTGAGCAAGCATAATGAACGCTTGTACAAAATATTAACTACATTTGAAGTTTCTGTATAAACGGGCAAAAATCAATAATTTATAATTTACTGTATTTCTGCACTGTACCAGATGTAAGTCTTAATCACATAATCAAGGCATATATAACTGATAAATAACATTTTCAACTGGCAAAATTAAATTGTCTAAATAGTATCGCAACGTCATGCTTATTTACAAGAATAAAAACTACTCAAGTAATACGATTTCTGATTAAAATAATTTATTTATAAATAACATATGAGTAATTATTCACTAAACATGATTTACATACATATTTTTAGAGTTTCTAAATATATTATAAGCGTTCACTTACCTTTACATTCAGAGCAAAATGTTCGAATTTTAGGATAAATTTTCATGAAAGAAAATGGCGCAAGATTCACAAAACGATTACCTACATCTAAAGTTCTTTAGTACGACAAAAGTATAAAAAAATTGTTTTAAAATAATAAAATAATATAACATTTATAATACTTAGAATAATAAAATAGAATACTGTGACTGGGGAAAGCAGGCCTCAATGATAAACTCATTTTTAGGGATGGCAACTCATAAGCAGGCCCGTTGCTTAGCGATGGCCCCGGAACAATAGGCCCGTTTACATGTGAAAATGGAAAATCCCGGGTTAAAGCGGAGTACAGGGAAAAACTCGCAATGCATCATGGGAAAGCGGGGTTGACTCTGCATTAACCCTCCTTTCGACGAGGAATCTTTCTACCCCGCATTTTCCCCCCTAAGTAGGGGAAGCGGGGTAGAAAGCAGTGTAAGTCCCGGGAATTACTCCGCATTTTTGCACATGTAAACGGCCCCAATAGGAAACCCCGTATAAGCGGTAGTTCGCATTCCTTCCGCCGTGGCGTAGTTATATGTCCTGAACAGAGCGATTTAAAGGGCCGGTCCATATGATTAAAAGGGCATTAAAACTGCCAAAAATGCTTGATTAATTTTTTTTTTTGTTTAAACAGAATGTATCTTTATCTATAAATATTTTGAAACGTTTCTTCATCCATGCACATATTGAAAAAAAATTTAAGAAATTGTTAGTTGGTTAATGCTTTTAGGAGCTTCTTCGACATGTAATAAATTAATAATAAATAAATATATTAATTTATGTTTTATTTAAATCTTCAGAAGACTGTAATACTTTTTAAAGACTTGTTTTTCGGAACTCCTACATATTTTAATATATTAATACAGCATTCTCCCTATACGTAAAAAACACTCAAAATACTGGGGTTAAACGATAAAATAAATAAAAACTTAGTGAAAAAAACAAACATAAAATGTAACTTATAATAGTTACGATCGTTTCGACCAAAAAATTTTTTCGGTCTGCATCAGAAAAAGTCCGAGACGCAGGGGCGTAGCCAGACGGGGCTGCTGCCCCCCGCCCCGAAACGGGACAATTTACTTAGCTTACAATTTGATATTTAGCTTACAATGAACTTTAGCTTTTTAGCTTTAAATTTAATACCCAGCCCACCCCGAAATAAAATCCTCGCTACTCCACTGCGCGAGACGAACGTCTTTGTCTGATGAAGACCGAAAGAATTTTTTGGTCGAAACGATGGTAACGTATTATAAGTTACATTTTATGTGTGTTTTTTTTCACAAAGTTTTTATTTATTTTATTCTGCCTATACTTCCGTGTATACGTATGTTCGTGTCAGTGGCGTAGCCAAGGGGGCATAGGGGGTCACCAACCCCCCTCCGATGAGGAATTTTTCGCCATATTAATGCATATTCTTCGCTCCCTTATCACGTACACTTATACACAAATGTGAGTTGCAGTAGTCGTACCCCCTCCCCCCCCCCTCCATGAAAAAATTCTGGCTATGCCACTGGTTCGTATTAATAGGTTTTGGTTTATTTATTGAGGTTGGGACGCCCGACCAGGGTAGAAAATTTCTAGAGGCGGTATAACGCCTTTGGTTAACTTATTTTAAAAAGATTAAAATATCATGGAGTTTTGGGCGGTTTTCTCCAGATGAAACATGAATATGCCTTAGAACCCCCTTAAAAAGTCCTCCGACCAAGCCCTCCACCCTTCTGCTTAGGTGTATTATTAAAAAAAAAAAGAGGAAAATTCTCTATGCAAATTATTCAGGAGTTAAGTTAAATTGTTTAAAATTACTCCAACAGATTAAAATAATAATAAATAAAAATATGAAATTTTTCTGGAGGATGGGTTCAGTTATCTAAACAAATTATACTGCAACAAATAAGTAAGTAAGTAAATAAGACACTGAACATGGTAGATGGTGGAAGCGTTACGGTTCCCCGTTCGGGCCTACCGCGCGGCTGTCGATCTAACGGTCTGTAGTTTTGTTCGGTTTCCTATAGATAGAATTTGAATACTCGTTATTCATAAGGGATGTTCGCAGTGGCGTAGCGTAGGTGGGGCGGTTGGGGCGCTAGTCCCGTGCAGAAAAATTTTGCGGGCGGCAAAACACCTATCGTTGACTTATTTATTTTAAAAAGATTAAAATGACTTTTTTTAATATTTCTACACACACACACACACACACATATATATATATATATAAGTAAATAAGACACTAAACATGGTAGATGGTGGAAGCGTTACGGTCCCACGTTCGCCCCACCTACGCTACGCCACTGCGAACATCCCGTAGGAATAACGTGTATTCAAATTCTATCTGTAGGAAACCGAACAAAACTGCAGACCGTTAGATCGACAGCCGCGCGGTAGGCCCGAACGTGGGACCGTAACGCTTCCACCATCTACCATGTTCAGTGTCTTATTTACTTACGTATTTAATTATTTATTTATTGCAGTATAATTTGTTTAGATAACTGAGCCCATCCTCCAGAAAAATTTCATATTTTTATTTATTATTTTTGTTAATCTGTTTAAAGTAATTTTAAACAATTTAACTTAGCTCCTGAATAATTTGCACAGAGAATTTTCTTCTTTTCTTTTTAATAATACACCTAAGCAGAAGGGTGGAGGGCTTGGTCGGAGGACATTTTATGGGGTTCTAAGGCATATTCATGTTTCACCTGGAGAAAACCGCCCAAAACTCCATGACATTTTAATCTTCTTAAAATAATTTAAGCATAGGCGTTATACCGCCTCTAGAAATTTTCTGCCTGGGTCGGGCGCCCCCCTCTTTACGCCACGCCACTGCGAACATCCCCCACTAATCTGAAATTTTGTTTCTGATTGAAATGTAAACGCATCCTTTCACAAATCTTTGAAAAGCGAAAGTACTACAAAATTAGTTTTTCTTTTAAATATTTCAAAATGAAAATTGGCCTAAAAATTGGATTATTTCTTATCTTAAAAATTCTCCGACGAATGAATAAGGAGTCCCCGAAAGGGGAGGGTCACTGGCTCCCTGACAGGGGGCACGTGCACCCCTCCCCCTGGATCCCCTGCTGGCGCCTATTTTGATTATTAGAATAATTCGTTAAAGCACAAAAATATTAAAATTTATCCTTGCCATGGGTATACTAAACCAAAACCTAATAATACGAACCAGTGGCGTAGCGAGAATTTTTTCTTGGGGGGGGGGGTTATGACTACTGCAACTCACATTTGTGTATAAGTGTGTGTGATAAGGGAGCGAAGCATATGCATTTCGTATGGCAAAAAATTTCTCATCGGAGGGGGGGTGCCCCCTTTTCTTCGCCACTGACATGAACATACGTATACGTATTGCAAAAAAAAAACTTTGTGAAAAAAGCACACATAAAATGTAACTTCGTTACGATTGTTTCGACCAAAAATTCTTTCAGTCTTCATCAGAGAAAGACCTTCGTCTCGCGCAGTGGCGTAGCCAGGATTTCATTTCGGGGTGGGCTGGGTATCAAATTTAAAGCTAAAGTTCAATTGTAAGCTAAATATCAAATTGTAAGCTAAGTAAATTGTTCCATTTCGGGGCGGGGGGCAGCAGCCCCCGTCTGGCTACTTCCCTGCGTCTCGGACTTTTTCTGATGCAGACCGAAAAAATTTTTTGGTCGAAACGATCGTAACTATTATAAGTTACATTTTATGTTTGTTTTTTTCACAAAGTTTTTATTTATTTTATCGTTTAACCCCAGTATTTTGAGTGTTTTTTACGTATAGGGAGAATGCGGTATTAATATATTAAAATATGTAGGAGTTCCGAAAAACAAGTCTTTAAAAAGTATTACAGTCTTCTGAAGATTTAAATAAAACATAAATTAATATATTTATTTATTATTAATTTATTACATGTCGAAGAAGCTCCTAAAAGCATTAACCAACTAACAATTTCTTAAATTTTTTTTCAATATGTGCATGGATGAAGAAACGTTTCAAAATATTTATAGATAAAGATACATTCTGTTTAAACAAAAAAAAATTTAATCAAGCATTTTTGGCAGTTTTAATGCCTTTTTAATCATATGGACCGGCCCTTTAAATCGCTCTGTTCAGGACATATAACTACGCCACGGCGGAAGGAATGCGAACTACCGCTTATACGGGCTTTTAGACCAGTTTGGAAAGCCGGGGAAGGGAGGATCCCAGTCAGCCATGCACATACATCCTTTCTTAAAATACATGCTTGGCTGGCTCTTAAATTCTTTTTGATAGAGAACCGATATTTCGACAATATAGACAATCCCTATTGCGTCAACATCAACTAGTAGTGTTGATTATGTGTGTGCCGCTATCTCGTTATGGTGGACAGTTTCTGTTGTTGATGTATTTCATGTTACTGGAATGCTTGATTGATGTTCGTATCTAGTAATCAATATTTTGTTTAGGTAGTCTTCAGATTCATTAGATAATTTTTTACTCAAGATCTATTTAATTTTATCGTAAGTTCAATTCACCTGTAGATTACGTTTTAAATTTAGTTTTTTTAGTATTCAATTTGAATTTCTAGTGACACATCGCTTATTTATTAAATCGTATTTGAGCTTATCCGAATATAAATTTTCATTTTTATTCAGTCATTTTTATCATCCTTATTCCTGTAACTTTGCGTTAATCTCCACAAATTTATATTTAGAAATCTGTAAGTCGTGGGAAAATCTTTTCTTTTTTCCGTGCTGTTTAACATATTTATCTTTCTTCGGTAATTTTTAACTTCAATTTCATGATAAAAACTGCAGTTGTCAAAAGTTAAATTAGTAATTTAGAAATATTGTTGCATTATGAGCTACTATTTTTCACAAATACGGCACTATTTAAAATCATTCCTACCAATAAAATGTCACGACATTTCGCTTGTTTTTAACTAGTACTTTGTATCTGAATATCAAAATTAAGGAGATATTAAACCTGAAGGGAGTGCTCGTATGTTCAAAGAAATTTAATTCTGAAATTTAGTACAAATCTTGTAGTCCTGTTGAGAATTACACCGTTAAGTACCCTAGCTCTTTGTTATTTATATGTAACTGCCACTCTGTGCAGATTTATAAGCATTTCAAAAATCTGGCCTACGAAATCTTAGTAAAAGCTTAACTGCTTTTCCGGGAATAATACTGTAAGCGGGAACAGGTTTAGTTGGCGACTTCTTCTTGTTGCCAATGTCTAACCTTGGCGACTTTGTTTTCTCGCCAAACATAACATACGTAGTTATATAAGAAAAAATAAACCCAAAACTACAATACACTTATCTAAACACCTTATTAAAACATTTGTAGACATATTAAATGCAATTACAAACAAAACGAACATAAATAAAGCACTAGCTCTAGGCTATGGATACATTAAAAAATAAATTAAATAAAACCTTCAAAAGAGGCAAAATACTAAAATATGTTTCCGCAGAAAAATATACAACAAAATTTCCCTTAAAATGTTAAAATCACAGTTTAAAATTAATAGAAAAACACTCAAATAAACAGACTACCTCCCTCCCCTCCTGAGATTCATTCAATTTTAATATCTTCAAAACACACAAAATTTACACTACTAGAAAAAGAATAAAATCAAAACTCACCACAAACAACCCAAAAATCCTTATACATTGATTCATATTAAACCTAAGTATTGTACCTGATTTCTGAAAATCCATGTAGTAAACCCATATATCAAATGAAATTATCCATCTTTCTTAAAACACTAAAAATCTCCATTTTTCATCACAAATCACTATTCAGCAATTCACATTTAATAAAATTAAAATAACACAACAAATGATAACCTTTATATAAATATGCTACAATAGAAAACAATAATATTAAATCTCAACCATAAACAAATACAGTAAATCATAGTTAATAAATATTTAAATAAACAAAAGCACATATCTCAAATCTTCTATTTAATTCCTTATTTAATGGTCTTGATGCATCAAAAAGCATCCAAATTAAGCAGAATTGGGAATAATACCCTAAGTGGGTGTCGGTTGAGTTGGCGACTTTTTTTGAGCGCCAAACAAAACAAACATACGTTGACACATAACTAACAAAATGAACCCCAAACTATAACACACTAAACACATAAAAACATTTTTAGACATATTTCAAATGCAATTATGAACAAAAATCACATAAACAAAGCACTACCTCTGGGCTATGGGTATGCCAAAAAATAAACCATAACCTTAATCATATACAAAATGCCAAAATAAGTTTCTGCACATAATTATACAGCAAAATTTCCCTTAAAACGTTAAAATAACAATTTTAAATTAATAGAAAAACATCAAATAAACCAACTACCCCCCCCCCCCACACACACACACACACAACTCCCCACAAACAACTCAAAAATACATATATTGAATCATATTTAACGTGAATAGTGCACGTGATTTCAAGAAAAATATACTGCAAATATTTTCATAAAAAGTTAAAAACACTCTTTATAAATAACATAAAACTACTATAATAAACGGACTACTTCCTCCCTCACGTGCTTTTTGCAATTTAATACCTTCAAAATACACAACATTTACACTATTAATCACACTAGAATCAAATCTGATCTCAAACAACTCAAAAGCCTTACATATTAAACCTAGAAATTGTACGGGAATTCTGTAAATCAGGAGCAAATGCATATCACAAATAAAATTAACCATCCCTCTTAAAACCTTAAAAATTTTTACTTTTTCGGCCCAATTCACAAAAAAATAACATAACATACTGAAAACCTTACATAATTATGAAAACATAAGACCATAAATATTCTCAACTATACACTGGTGTACCGTAAAGCAAGGAATAAACATTTAAATAAATAAAAGCACCACATACCTTAAATTTTATTCATGAACAACGTGCGTTCATCTCAAAATAAATCCATCAGAAGCATTCAAATAAGCATAACAACTGTACCTCAACACAGTCGCAACATTTTCAAATGTTTGTCGAAATTGACTTGATAAAGAAATAAGAAACAACTCAGCGTATAAATTCCGAACCGATATCATTACAGCTCTACACTAATTACCTACATTTATTATAAAACCAAGCAAAAATTACACTTTTCAAAAATAACCATTATAAAATACAAAACTTCAGCAGACGACACGACACGACTTCCTTCCCGGCGAATTCAAGTTCAGTTATTTTGCCAGTTAAACTCCTTGAAATTCGTTCAACCAATCACATAATCCTTCCAACAGTATAGTTTCTCATGACATCATAAAACAACACAACTCCGCCGGACGGGTTGCCGAATAGCTAATCTCGATTGGCAACGCTGCCAGGACTGTTTACTACAAATAGTAAGCTTTGGCGATGGACACCCGCTTACGGTATTATCCCCGCAGAATTTAAGCCTACCCAGGATACGTTAAATATTCTGCCCAACAAACATTTTCAAATTTTCACCTCAATTCATATACAACACATCTTAACATAAAGCATATTCATTACAGTTCTAGACAACTTATCCTCGGAAAAAAAAAAAAAAAAAAATGAAATTTCACTTCTTAAATACCACCATTATATAACTGCACACTTTTAACTTCACCGAGGAATCACAACAAACAAGCATGTTCAATGTCTAACGATGTTCATTTCAGGTTCGGTTACAGATAAATTCTTTCAACCAATCAGATAATTCCTTCAAACTTAACTGCATTCCCAGTTAATTTCTTTGACCAATCACATAATTTCTAATGACATCATGAAACAACAATACAAATCAGCAAAAGGGTTGCTAAATACTAGAGCTGAAGATTCCCGGTCGCCAGTCGCCAGCTAGCGACTAAATTCTTTTGTTTGGCCACCAATTAATTCACACCCAGGCGCCATGCTAAAATAATTTTCAGGAAATTTCCGTTTCCCCCTTTAAGATGTATTTTATTATTATTATTGCCATATTTGGTTTAGAACCCGCATGTGCATTTGAGGAATGGACACTTGCTAAACATATCCTTAAGAACCAGTCAAGATCTCAGATTAAACCGAATTGCTTATGAAGTTTGTTATCTCCAAACTTAACCTGTTTCAATGTTCTTAGGGATGTTGTGACCATTTTGTTAACAGTTTCTCCATCAAATGCTCTTAAAGAATGTGTCTTTTCTGCATTAAAGAATACTTTAGGAGAGAAATCCCTATCAATGGAACAAAAAACTATTGAAAATAGGCTTTACATAGTGTTCAGGTCTTACATTACAAACTTTTGAACCAGGAAAAAGTATAAAATTGTGATGGAATGGCACCATCTTACCAAGACGACCAAATTTGATGGGAAAAAATGACACATTTTTCTGCAATTTAGTTAATAAATGCTATGAATAATATTTTGTCTGTTTTAGTTTTAGTGTTTGGAGATAAATATATATGCTATTGCTATATAAATGATGCCATAAGCTTAAAATTCCTAACCATTTATATTTCTTAGTTATCATCAACTTGCACCTTGCATTAGTCACTTAAAAATAGATTTTCTTTTTAAAATGGATTTAATTATTTGTTATCTATTATTACCACTCACTTCGTCTCGCTATCTCTATATATACAGTATATATGCTCTAAAGCTGAACCTAAAGAGTATAAAATAAAATTGTGATGGGCCTGCTGATTCAGTACAAGCAAATAAAATAGATATCAACTATGTGCATACTTATAGCCAATGTGCTAAAGATTGCGGTGAGTTCTGGCTCCTAGATGAAATTGTTTAAGGAGCCAGTGTCCACTATGTAAAAATTTGAAACTTCAGCTATACTAAATACCTCATCTCGATTGGCAACGCTGATAAGTGTGTTACTTATCATAAGCTTTGGCGACGTATCTGACTTGGCGACCTGCCCCCGCTTAAGTATTATTCCTGCTTTTCCCAAAATGAAGCCTTTGTCTCACTCAAAATCTAGCTTCATTGACATACCTAAAGCTATCTACTGCATTAGTTCATATGCAATGAGTACAGTATGCTGTTTTATGCTAGTTAAGAAAAATTAATTAAATTGGTTGTATGACTATATGCTAATTAAAGTGATGTTATCAAGTAATATGAATTATTTCTTTGCATTACAATCCTTTGAGCTCCGATACTGATAGCTTAGGATAAATATAAGCTAGATAACTTTTATATTCCCTTGTGTAGCAGGCAATGCCTAAGATACTAGCACCTCTGTGAGTGTAAAATTACATTCTTCATTATATATTTTTTATAAATATGCTTTAATATAGTGAATATGCTCTGAATAGTGAACTAAATATGCTCTAAAAGCAGAGTGCGAATTGATGGGGGCAATGATGTCGCTAGACTTTAGAAGGAATGGGTCCTTGGAACTCAGGACTTTAAGGACCCAGGAGTTTCTGGGTCCTTTTTCTGCAAAAGTGGGTTCTTATCGATATAAAAGCTTTTGGCTAATTTCACGACTGATATTATCATGTCTCACCAATTTTGGTGTGCCGATGCGTATGAATATCTTATTAATAAATAACCTGAAACTTCTATTTAAAAAACAAAAAAATATATATTTTATAAAGAAAAATTTGCTGTGACATGCATGACATTTTATGCACTTTGCCATGAAATTAATCATTTATGAGTATGAAATAACTGAATATTGAAATTTAAGCAAGCAGTTAAATAAAAAGAAATGGATGAAAAATATGACTAAAATCATGAGTGCAGAAAAATAAATAAAACCAGGACACTATGAAAATATGGAATTTTTTTTTTTTTATTACTTTGACAAGCCTCGTCTGCGTGTTTTAGTGAATAAAAAATATCAGTAGCTCTTTTAATAATAGGCTGTGACTAAGAGAGTTCAGGTCCCTGAACTGAAATCATTATTAGTTTTTTTAAACTTTTCTTCAGCCATTCTACTTCTTGCATTAGTTTTTATTCATTTCATTGCTGAAAATCCTCTTTTGGCATCAGCTGAAAAAATTGGCAGACCTGTTACAATTTTAGCTAACTTAACAAATTCTGGAAGTTCATCTTCATATTGAGAGATAAGTTTTGACATAAAATGACTCATATTTAAAGCTCGATGTTTAAAATGCTGAAAATCTTTTCTTAAAATATCTTCAGAAATCATACATCCATAATGAGATATTAAATGTTCTTTTTCTTCATAGCTTTACAAACCATTGCTACTTGTTGGATAGTTGAGGGGATTAAAGATTGCATCCAATGATTGTAAAAAATCTAATGCTTCCTCTTCCCTCCTCCCCTAATGCCTCCTCCTCTAAAACAATATTTTAAATTTATGAAAAAAAAATTTTTTTGTTTCTCTCTCTCTCTCTTTTTTTTTTTTCTTCTTCAAAATTTTGTGCAATGGAAATTACGTGGGATGTGTCATAACTTTTTCTTTGACCCCCCCCCCCCCCCAATGATCGATTTTTTGAGTATTTGGCATGCTATATTGCATAAGCGGCATCACTGGATGGGGGGGGGATGCCGGGGATCATCCCTGACTGAATGTAATATCCCTGGCTAGAGAAAGCCTCACCATGGCATAGTGGTTATGCAACTGAAAATGGTAGATGGCCGAAGCGTGAAGGTCCCGGGTTTGGGTCCCATCGCGCGGCTGTCGATCTAACGGTCTGGAGTTTTGGTAGGTTTTCTCCAGATGTAACGTGAATACACATTAGAACCCCTTAGAAAGTCCTCCTACCAAGGCACCCTCCTTGGCAGATCGTCCTAGTGTAGCGTTGCCGTAATCACACACAACCAACCAACCAACTGGCTAGAGAAATATTAATTGATCCCTGCCATGCCAGGGATACTATTTATCCCCTGCTAGGGAAATGTTAAATTTATCTCTGTCCTTACAAGTTGAACAGTACCTAACGATTTTAAGTAGTGAGAATAGAAATTCTTCTTTTGTTTATTAGACAAAGGAGCAAGTTACAAACATCCCTTTGAAATAGATATACACACATGCCTTATGCCATTTCTCATTCTGTAACTGGGGTCAGGTTTCAAAGGAATTCTGTGAAATGAAGGAACAAGCACTGCTCTGCCGCAAGCCGAATTTGCAGGTCGAAGTAGAATCGACATAGGCAGGAATATATGTGCTTAGAAAATAAGGGGTCGACTTTTGTTTCAGTTACTTCCCAGACATGTTGGTAACTGCATTTGTCATGTAATACCTAATATGCTATGTCAGTGGAGCATTTACACACCTTTCCTTTCTTTCTTTTCAAATGTGGAAGAATGAAAAAGAAAAGAGCTCCATAAATTTGTAGGTCCCAGATACTCATGAGATTAACTATCTGGGGTCTCTTGCTGAAATTTCTGGTTCTATTTTCAGTAACCTAAGTAACCACTGAAAAGACTTCAAGAGTGTGTAGGTACCTGGTGATTTAAAAGAAAGTAGGCCCTTTTTGAAAATGATATTTTATGTGAAAATGGTATTGTGTTCCCCATGTGCAGTCTGTTAAAACCTGTACTTTTTTGCTATGTTACCCTATTCAAAAGTATTTTTTTACTTTTTAGTGTTTATTACAATTTTCATCATTTAGTATTTTGATATCCAGCTAAGAAAGAATATTTAAAAAGAAGTCAAAAGTCCTTTTACTGTCATTAATATAATAATTCAAACATATATATTTTTTTTATGGGTGCCTATGTAGGAGAGGGGTAAGTACAGGCTCACCCCCCCCCCCCCCCAAGCCATTGAAATAGTGATTAGCATGCTATAAAAATACAGCATTTGAACACTTTCATAGTTTAGTACTCAAATGTTGTTGTCAAAATGTACTTAAAAGCCTGATGTTGTCTTTTACCAATGTAAGAGCTTTTCCCTGAAAGTATTCATGAATGTCTCTAATTTCTACTGTTATTATCATCTTTAAATATTTATCTTTGTATCTTTTGTTTTTATCTTTTGTTTTTAGCATTTTACATCGAGATCAAAGAAGATAATGAAAAGTAAATAAATTTATACTGTCTACGGAAAACCCTTCCTTAGGTATGCAAAAATCCTCTTTAAGAGTAAATTTTGGTGAAAATGGCTGTAAATTCCTACAATTAAATAGTAATTTCCTTAAAGGTGAACATTTCTAATATTGTTAACCGTCTCATAATAGTAGTAACAAGTCAAAATAACAATGAATTTAATCAGAATCAGAAAATTCCTGATATTTTAAGTTTTTTTGAAAACGCTACCTAAAGTGTCTGCATTTTTTACTGTTGAAATAATGAAACCTAATGTTAACAGCAGATTCTTTCAGTATGGAAACAGTAACCTTTATGTTACCATGGCTTGAATATTAATTTCTCATAAAATGCTCATAATTTTTTTTGAAAATTCCCTTAAAATATTCATGTATTAACAGTAAATTTTATTTATTTTTTAAATTGACTATTATCTTATTTTTTTAGTTATGTCACTGAATGAAAAGAAAAGGCATAAACAACTTCCAGACATATACTTAACTGAAGGAATATGTAGGAGCAAATCTTTTGCTGGATTATCCCACAGACGTGCAAGCTCTATTGATGTTACTTTTTCGTCTTCTGATATTAATTTCGATGCATTTTCTTCTGGTACATTGCATAATGGTTTAGGTAAGTAAAAATTGTTTTATAGTAGGATTTTAAATACAGGGTTGTGTACTAACCGATCGCATCAGCCTGGGAAGTATTAAATAAATAGTGATACATTTTATTCTGAATATACATATGAGCACACATTTATGAATGGATGCAAAGGACTTTTAAAAATAGGATTAGTTTTAATAGTTAATAGTGGATTTAGTTAGTTTTCATTGCCAGTACAGTATGGAACCTCTTATCCAAAAACCAGTTATCCAGAATCATTTTTCAATCGATTAAATTCCTATTTTTTCCAAAAGAAAAACAAAAAATGAGTTTTTTAAAAATATTTCTTATGTTTTTGTTTTTTTATTTGGAGTACTAAAGTTAGAATTTATAAAGTAAGCAATCTGGTAAGGTATTTTATTTATTTTTTTAGTGTGTGACTTAAGTTTTCAAGAAGTTATCATACATTTACTACTTCTTCTCTAAATGAATATTATTTATCTTGGTCATATAAGTTTTTTTTATATTATTTTTATAGTATATTGACAATTAATGTTTAATTCTAATCAAAAATAGAGAGTAACATTTATGCTACCAATCAAATCAGTAGATGTCATGTTAATCCCCAACCAGTTATCCAGAATACAAACGGTCCCAACCATTTCAGATAATAGGTTCCATACTGTAATAGGAAGCCTAAATAAAAAGTGGCATTTAATAAACCATCTGTCAGCATAAGCGGGGCCTTCACTATTTGTAACGGGTCTGCGCATGTATTTCAATGAGTCATACAAAGAGACCCACGGACTCGAGTCTTCATGTATACATCTAGTGATTTTTAATCTTTCTGATGCTTTGAAACGTTATTTAATGTAGTTTTAAGTCATGATTGTGTTACTAATTCAAGTGCGAACTCATTGACAGTTTCTTTACTATGATACATGTGGACATTAAAGTAAATAGATACATGTAATTTGAAGGAAAAACAAAGTAGTGCTTACTCTCATGATTCATTATTTTAGCTCGATTTTTAATATACATGAACAAAATAAGCTGATATTTAGTATACATTGAAGTAAACAAATACACAAATGATACAGATATTTTTATGAATTTCTTTATACTGGATGTTTAAGTTTCACATTTTTAAAGCAGTTACAACTATTATTACTTTTTAAATACATTTAACTAATAGTTATTAAATTTTCATTTATTAAATATTATTCAGTTAGTATATTCACAGAATATATGACGAGGAGCCAAAATAGAAATGAAAATGTTTGATATTTACAATTCACATATACAAAATTAAAGTACTGCTGCATTATTTAATTTTTAATCTTTTGTAAGATGTGGTTATCAGAAGAATGTTTGCTATAATTATAAGTACAACTTGGTGCACTGCATTTCCTTGGCATTTAAATTAAAAATAATGTAAATTAATTTAACAAGAAACATTTAGAATAAATTACACAATAAAGGGTGTCCCATAAATAGTAGTACAAGCTTTTAGGGGAAATAATAGATATCAAAAGGATTAAGAATCATGTAACAGTGTATGAGCAAAAACGTTTTTTTCATACTCTGATTAATAATCTCAAGAGAAAAAGTTTAAAGGTTTTTAAGTATTTGTTAATTGTTTTTATTTTGGTTAGTTCAAATGAGTTTATTTATTGAAAATTTTACCATTTGAAATGAAAATATGATTTATAATTTTCATTTTTAGTTCCATATACAGTAGCGAGCCAGAAATCCGCACAGCTTGGGACCATGGCTTATGCAGATTTCGGGATTTTGTGGATTTCAGGCCATAAAGGATAAATCATTACTTTTTTTTTATTTTAGAAAAGCAGAATACAACTACAATGAAATAAAAATGCAGTCTGAAGAAAACAATTACACGAAGACTAGCAAAACACATGGTTTCAAAATTTACTTCTTTTTTGAAAGCATGTTCATGGTGGTTTGTTTCAAGAGATTGTTTTTTTCTACTTTCAGTTTATTTATTTTCTCAAAATTGTATATTATCATTAATTATTGTTTTGTTACAGAATTTTACTGTTCTAAAAATTTAAGGTATTCTTCTCTTAACCTGAAACTTTCATCAAACTGATTTTTTAAAAATTATTATTATCATCAAAGTTTTCATCATCGTCATCAAAATCACATTTATCTGGATTTAAAACACTTTTCAACAATTTTATCATTAGTGGCTGACTGCAAATTTTATTATTTACATCAGAGAAGGTGTGCAGATTTGGTACATTTGCGGATTTTTGGCTCTCCTCTATTTTTTTTCCAAAGAAAAATAATAATTTTAGAAAACCATACCAGGAAATACCACTAATATTCCAACACCTCTTTTTTAAAGTGATTATTAACTGGTGCTTGAAAACAATATTTTTGTCCCTCCATTGCTGTATATTAAGATTGTAGCTCAAAAAAAAAAAAAAAAAAAAAAAAAAAGAAAACCTGCTCCACGGTTTTTGAATACAAATTAAGATAAACTAACAGCTCAAGGACTCGAAAAATTTCAGGATCCCTTTTCACAAGTTGCACTAAACACTGTAGTAAACTAAAAATGAACAAACCCTGAATTAATTACTCTTTGTTACAGCCATTATCTGAATGGAACTTTGAAATTGAGCATAATGGACACTTATACAACATATTAACGACAATTAAAGTTTCTACATAAATATATGCAAAAATTAATAACTTATATTTTACAGTACTTCTGCACTGAAACCACCCACATAGCACACTATGCCCAAATCAGGTCCAATAGATATCCAAACTGATCTATAACATCTAGGACATTTAAAGGATATTTATATGCGGAGAAAAATATATATCTATAGGCCATCTAAATCGCTACCGCTATAAGATATCCTTAGAGGGCTTATAGCAGGGTTGGCAAGTTTTTGACAATTGATGGTTTTATCCGGTTTTAACCATGGTTTTAACTGTCATGTCAAAAAAATCCTTTTGACATAGTTTTTGACAATAAGTGTCAAAAACCTGAAATTCTGTCCTAAAATAGTGTAAAACTATTTTTCGCAATAAAATTGCATATTACAAATTTCCTCATTTTTTACTTAAGCGCATGCATAAACTTTTGGACAATTTTAGGCTGTACAAACTACATATTTTGTTCAAAATTTCCAAGCATAATTTTGGTTCAACAAGCTACTTAAAATACAAAATAATAATAAATTACTACTGTAATAATGCAAATATATATATACATATACATATATGAATAAAGATATATCAAAAAACTAAGTGTCATAAATTTACTGTGCTTGTTCTGAATAAATGCACGCCCTGATTATCGCACAGGCATTTGGGCCCTTGCCCTGGGCACACATGCAGAAGCAGGCCAAATAATTGAGTTTAGAGCTATGTATAGGGGCATAAAAAACTGAGGCAGCTATATGTAGGGCACAAAGTTTTAAAAGTGCCCTGTGCACAAAAATGTTATTGTCTGGCCCTGAATAAATGAATTTAACAAATTAAAATGAAAAGTCTTAGAAAATGTTGAGTGTATTGATAATAACCAATCATTATTTTGATTTCAAATTATAATTAATTTACTTACCAGAGAATATTTATGTTGTATTATGATTCAGAATAGTATTAGTAATGGATTATATTTATTTAGACTCATCAAAAATGTTTAGGCAACTTATGATTAAGTAATTGAATACTGACTTAGCTTTAGCAAAGCTCCCTTTTAAAAGAAAAAGAAAGAAAGAAAAATATCATGGCGCAAAGGTATTCAACTAATTACTTATATTCATAAACTTCAAACAAGCTGATCTAAGGAAGAAAAAATATACAAAAAGTACTTTCAAAACATATTTATTCATAAATTTCAAACAAGCTGATCTAAGGAAGAGAATATATGTAAAAGTACTTTCAAAAACATATTTATATACCATTTTCAATTTTAATCTTAGCATGACAAATAATTTGAATGGTGGTATGCAATTTTAATTTAATTACATTAATTATAAAATAAAATATTTTAAGTTTAATTTAATTAATTTTGCAATTTGATATTTGAAATAAAATGTGACTAATGACTAATAAAAATAATATGCATAGGTTTTTGACAGTTTTAGACATGTTTTTGACACTTTTAGACATGTCATGTCAATAACCAGTTTTTGACGTCAAAAACCCAACCCTGGTTTATAGATATCTAATAGTCATCAAAGAAAGGATATCTATTGGAAATGTATTTATAACATCTATAAGAAATCCACCAGAAGACATCTTATGTAGCTAATGAAATAGATGCCCCATAGACATTTAATTGCCATCCAAAGCTACAAATCAATTGGATGTGCATGTACAACATCCATAAGAGATGCATTTGTAGACATCTTATTTACTTACATTACATGGTATGTAATGTATTGAAGTATACATTACATGGCTACTGAAACAAAAATTTACTCAGTTTGAAAGGATTTTCAGAAAAATCGCAAAATGTAGTAAGAAATTTTTTTAAGTCCGATGCCTATAGATTGAGTTCAGTGATCATCTATCATGTCACCAAATTTCATTTAGTCGTTTTTACGTGATGTGCAAAAAAAATTTGCGCAGTTTGAACAAATTTTCAGAAAATCTCAAAATCTAATGAATTTTTTAAAAATTCGATGCCTATAGTTTAAGTTGAGTAACCACCTATCATGTCACCAAATTTTATTTCATTCGCTTCAGTCAGTTTTACGTGATGTGCAGAAAAACATTTTTTTTTTTTTTTTTACGATTGTACTGGGGTCCCAAATGCTTAAAACTGATAAAAAATGCAAAATTTTGTGATACCAAGTAGTATACGGAAAATTCTAATTTTATTTATTTAGATACATAAAAGTGTTTTCATTCCGAAATTGAAGCAACAATCACTTCAAACTTTAGTCTTCTCACCGTGAGTCGAGTCTGCCTGGTGATTAGAAAGCTCGCCTTTCACACCTTGGATCCATGGTTCAAAAGTAGCCGAAGAAAATAGGTTTCAGTTTAAAAGTAACTTGAAGTTCTTATGTATGATAATTGACAATAGATGGCAGCACTAAAATTCAGAGAACAGAGGAAGAATTCTCAGTGAATAAAAAAAGTCGTATGACGTCACAATTCACTTTTCCCCCTGAGAAATCTTGGATATTTTGGCCGTCCGATTGATATCCATGCTATAGATCTCTTATAGACATCCTGGATATTATAGATGTTGCCTAGTCCTTAGAGAGATCATGCCCCAAATCTCTTATGGAGGTCCATTTTATGTTATCTGGAGGATCTTATACCCATTATCCAATTCTGATTCCTCTTATACCATCGAATTTATCGTTTCAATTTAAGCGCCTGTAGTTTCTGGTAAAGCTATCTTTTGCAGTGACCATTAATAAGTGACAGGGTCAAACATTCAACATTGCAGGCTTAGATTTGAGAGCTGAGTGTTTCTCACATGGGCAGTTATATGTCGCGCTCTCGAGAATAAACTCTAAAGAAAACATGTTTGTACTGTTGCATGAAAAATCAGCTGTAAATATTATATACAAAGATATCCTGTAGTATACACTAATCATATTATTAATCACTCCACACTGCCCCATAGTATCTATATTGCACCCGTGCGAAGCCAAGGTGGGTCGCTAGTATATAATAAACAATAAATGACTTTTTCAACTGAAAAAGTTAAACAGGTAAGAATGTCTAACTAGTATTACAATGCACGGTTATTTACTAGAATAATAAACTAATCAAGTTAAGCGATTTCAGAGTAAAATAATTTATAAATAACACATGAATATTAATTCACAAAACATGCTTTATATCCAACAAATTTGTAGAATTTCTAAATAAGTTATACAACTATACACTTACCTTTACATTCAGAACTGAAAGTTTGAATTCTTTGTTTATTTCCATCAAAGAAAAAGGTGCAATCTTCAAAAAATCATTGCCCCTCCTCCATATGAAGCTTAAGTCTGTCAACTGCCACTTTTAGCAAACACTAAAAATTATATTCTTATGTTATATTAGCTGTTTTTATTTGTGATGTTAAACATTTTTAGTTATAAATTACTTCTATGAATCCCCTGAAATTTATAAAATATTCTTCTGTTCAAGAATTTTAACTGAAAGAATAGCTCTCTTAAAATATCTCAGTTTTGCCCTTTATTAATTAACATAAAAGTATTATGAAATTCTGATTTTTAATGCTTGCTTTTATATGCTATACTTGTTTTTCTTGTACTAATTATTGACTACTTATGTTTAGGAAATGTTTATGGTCAAGCATCTAGTCTAAGTTCGGCGAGAAGCCTCATTAATGCTTTTTCTTCTTCCAAATCAAGTAAAATCCATAAGGCTCCTCATCCTCAATGTACTCAAATAATTTTTGATAGCATAAGTAAAGGATTGAGGTAGTTATCTTCATTGTTTATTTAAAACTGTCTACAGTGTATTTCATGTTTAATTTATTATTATGTTTTTAACTTGCAGAGATAGCATTCATCTAGCTCAAAATGATATATCTACATCACGTGTGGCTTTTGACAATGTGTCTGTATCATCTGTCATGGTATGTTTCATTTAACAGTTACTTTTTTATGGCATATTTTTTACTTTATTTATAATTAAAAAATAATAATAGTTAAGTTACATTAAAAGGAAAATGCTAATTTTCAAAATAACTATTGTTTTATTACTATACCATTTTTGTTTTGGGTTTTCAGCTGAATATTTCATTTTGTTTTTCTAGATGTAACTACTTTCTTTAGTGTTTGAAGTATTTTAATTGTCCTTGTACCTTTTAGCAGGGTTGCCAACTGCTCTGCATTTCACACAGTTTCTCCGCAAAATTGGTGAAACTCTGCCATTCTACAAAGAACATGTTTAGCTCTGCATTTTCAGTTACTATTCCCCAAACAAGCTCTGTCAATTCTTTTTTTCTAAATTTTGCCCCACAATTCATCAAAACTTTGAGAGAGCAAGCATTTCATGTGTGTTTTTGCCTCCAGTCTTTTTTATTTTTCTACAAATGTTCTTCAGTATATTATGAAGTTAAAATCATTCTTTATCGCAAGCAAAAAGAGATAATTTCAGTTTTATATGTTTGTATTAACACTAAACAATCTTCCCACCTGCGCTCTGACCTTGAACACTCTGTAAAAGGAAGAACATCTGGGATTAGTATATGTTAGTGGAGAATTTCAGATTCATTAGTAGGTGTTTTTGCAAGTGCCAGTTGTCAGACTATCAGCAATAGCTGCTCTTTACTATCCCTTTTTAGTAAACATACTAATATGCAGATGGTTATTCATTCAGGATCTGACAAAGGTGCAGAAAAACCGACAGCAAAACAACAAACTGTTCACTCTTTGTTGTTGTTTTTAGAAAAAAATTCCAAAAAATTTTCTAACTCCTTCCCGTTATTACCATATAGGTAATAATAAATCACTGTTTCACTGTCAAATGGAGGAAAATGTCAAACAATTGTGATCTTTAGTGGTGCCAAAAATGGAGATACTGGTGATTTTAAAGTGCATACGACTGTGTGCACGACTATGTTCTTTTCTAGCACTGAATATTCTGGGAATGACAATGTTTTATTGCACTAAATAGAGAAGGATCATGATTATTTGTGGTTCCAATAAAGGAACTATTATGGTCTTTTGCAATGCTGAAATAGAAAAGGGTTTTGAATTTGAAATTCAGCTGTGTAACAAGGTCTATCAGTGCCTGGTGGAGTCCTTCGATTTGTCCCTGTATTCTTTCCAAGTTTTAGATTCTGCCACCTGGCCCCATTCGTGCTTCTTCAGTTTGCTGCTATTTGACATTCTGCTGGCCATCTGTCTTTGTTTTTAGATTGTTGGCCATGGTGGATCGTCTCTGCAGCCCCCCCCCTCTTCACTGCACCACTGCTGAAAATGCAAAGTATTAAAATTCTTTCAGTTCTGAAAATTGCCAGTCTTTTACCAATGCTAAATTCTCAAAGAATTTGATCAAGTTAAATTAGAATTTTTAAATTTTGGATTAATTAAAAAATAATTCAATTGTCTTTTGTGCTTATTAGTTGTATTGTTTGTTTCGTGCTTTATTCGATAATTTATTAAATATCTGGAGAAAACTTTAGTTTGAAAAAAAAGTGTGAAAAATGAAGTAAAATCATATTGAATAAAGATTTCTATGAATATAATTGAAGTGCTATGCAACATGCTCCTCACTCCTAGGTTGGCATCCCTGCATTTCAGTTACACTCTCTTAATATTGTGTTAAAATAATTTTTTTTTTCTTTTTGGTAGTATTTTAGCTATATGTGTGTTAAGCAAATATTTTCAAAAAATGCAGAAACTGTTTTTTTATTTGCTTTATCTCTTACATTGATCTTTCTCCTATGTTAAACTCATTGATTTAGTATTAATCAATTTTTTCATTATATAGTACATCAATCCAGACCTGTATCCAGGAAAAAATTTCAGCTTGGGTGTGTGTGGGGGGGGGGTGTTAAAGTTTTATGTTTCAATGTGGTAGTCAGTGGTGTCCATGGCAGGCTACAAAACTGCACTGTCTCTTTAGTTAGAATGACACAAATCACTTCATTTATGTGTGCATTCTTAAAATTTCTTTACAATGAACATTTACATTAGATTCTGCCATGACGGTTCATTATGCAAATGAAAAAAACTCTTAGTATTATGCTCTAAGGACAGTGACTCAAATATTTTAGTATCTTATTGACTTTAACCTGTTTGCTTCCATTGTTGCAAGGAGATGATGGCATCAGCACTTGCCCCAACAGGAGTTTTCATAGACCCATGTCAAGTAACTATCATGGGTACAGAAAGGAGAGTCACTGTTGTTGTGTCTTTGCAGCAATTTAAGGAAAGAGGTGTTTCTTTTTTTTATATCAGTTGGCAATCCTTTTCAAGTGATGCCCATGGCACATGCCCTTATCTGCCGTGCTCTAGCTATGCCACTGGTGGTACTTTTTTTCTCACATTTCTACAAATAGTAATTTATGTTCCAGAAAGTTTTGCGGGAGGGGGTTTGAACTGCAAAATCTGCTCTTGGCTGTGGCCTTGCACTAATCTTATTCAAGCACTAGTTAAGTATATTTACTGCTATTTTAAAATAAAGGGAGTAAATTTTGTCTGTTTAAATATTTAAAGAATGAAACATTTTATGATTTTTAACACTTTCAGGCTGAGAGGTTTCTACTTCTTTTCACGATTTTTTTAAACATACTTCGAAGATATATCTATCTTAATAATTTTTTAAACTGTTAACTTCAAATTGTTCTTATTCATAAAGAGAAACTGTTTAAATATAGTAAAAAATTAATATAAGAAATTATTGATAAAAGCATATTTCAAAGTTAAAAAAAGAAGTTCTACATAAGAAAATACCATCTTTAACATAAAATTATACAGTCTTGCCAGTAAAAACTTGCTCAAGTAATGTACAAATACCTGAAAATAAGTTTTATTTCTAAATTAAAAATTATTTAGTAAAATTTGTTGAAACACAACAAACATGGGTATCAAATTCTAAAAAAAAAAACCCAAACCTCTAACTGTAGATAATTTCATGTACTTCATTCTGCTAGGAGGTGCAATTTATGTAATTTTTTAAAATTAAATCTTTTCAGATAGTATTTGAAAAGACGACAAACTTGTATAGTTTGTACTTTTATAACTCAGAGTGTTAAAATTTGACCCCGAGTGGCACTAAGGTTAGACCTCAAAGTGTTAAACATTCTAAATGTTTGTGATTATGGAAAACATGAATAAAATAAATGATATGACTTTAAATTTTTTATTTGTGAAATTGCTTGAAATATTTCTTTAAAAGAATAAAAATTATTATTATAGAGAAAACATATTTTAGCAAGATAATCTGAGTTACAATGAATTCCTTAATTTTTCTTGTATATCTGCTTTAGAAGATATCAGGATTAAAGTATAATTTTGGATATAATTATTAAAAACATAAAAAATCTACTGAGATTGAAGTTTTCAAGGTGAAGATTTAGAATATCAGGCTTATATAAAAATAAAATAGTATTTAACATTCATCAAATTGAATTAGTTTTAAGATTTTAGGCATATTTCAGGACGTAAAAGGTTAAAAGCACAAAATAAATTAATGACAGGTAAAGTGAAGCTAATTCATCTTAATTTGAATTTGGAGCCACAGAAGCTGACCTTAAAGCCTTTTATGGCAGCTGCGGAGTTTATTTAAAACAAACTGATAGAAAAAAAAAAAAAAAAAATTATGGGAGCAAGCCGGACAGACATATCTCATGCAGGAGTGCAGGCTGAAATTCAGGCCCAACCATGGCCAAGTAGATAAGCCACTGAACATGGCAGGCGGCTGATGTGTGAAGGTCTTACATTTGGGCCTACATTTGGGGAAGGTCTTACATACCTGGCTGCACGGCATTTGATCTAACAGTCTGGAGTTTTGGTTGGTTTTCTTCAGATGTTATGTGAATATTCATTGCTGACCGAGGCACCCCCTCCCGACTAGGCAGATGCCCATGCTTAGTTTTGCCATAACAACACAAACAAACGAAATCATGGCTGAGTGAATAAGACACTAAACATGGTAGATGGCTGAAGTGTGACGATCCAGGATTCTGGCTTACTACATGGCTGTTGATCTAACAGTCTAGGACAGTCTAGGAGTTTTGGACATTTTTCTCTGGATAAAACATGAATATGCATTAGAACTCCTTAAAAAGTACTCTGTCCCAGACATCCCCCTAGGCAAATATCCCTAGTGTAGATTTGCCTTAACACAGCACAAAAACGTCATTGGGATTCAGTAGCAAATAAATATATCTTTGCTATAATGTTTATTGACAACAAGCTGTATGAACAAAAGCTATAATGTTTATTGACATCATAATTACTCAAAGCTTATAATTGGCATTTTGCCTATAATTCTATAGGAATATGAAGTTCATAATAGTCCAAATCTCTTTAGGGACTTTATTTCAGCTTCACTCTATTTCTTATACATGAAACTAAGCCAAATTATTACTTTGTCCATTTTATAAGAATTTGTACAATCTTAATCTGGATCTTTAATTTGCTGTTCCCATCTTTTATATTGTTCTGCATTACAAGATGCTTATAACTTTAATTATTTTCTCAAAAATCTCTTTTAGTCTGTCACTTTTTATCACAGGGCACAGTGGGGTAATTTTCACTTGCTTTGTGATATTTTTCCCCCTTTTAATTAAAACTAAAAAATTAAATACAGAGCAATATTTTGATACCTTTTAGCTTCCATTGTAATTGTTTTTCAGAATTTGACCTTATTTTATTCTATGAAAAAAGTTAATTTTTAACGTACTCAAGTTGTCCCACAAAGAGGCATGCTGGGAGAGGAATTGGGGTACAGCGAATGAGTAAGATACATACAAAATCAGCTATATTATGACAACACACTATTATTATAATTAAATAAAGATTGAGATATTCAACACAGAAGATATAAAAGCAGTTTTCAAATGAAAGGCTTATAAATAGTTACAATGATGAAACACATTTAAGAGTTGGAAAATTCTTTGCTGATTAATGTTTGGTAAACTGAAAATAATGTAGTAACACCAAGTTTAACATTAAACAATTACAAAATGTTAAGAATGCTACTGTTTTTTAAAAGTTATTACTAAAATTGGGTGTTGAGTTGGCTAATTGTCGTAGTATTAAGTGGTGATTTTTTTTTTTTTTTTGTTGCATTTAAAATATTCTTATTGTGAAATTAAAATTTTTGTTGCACATGGTCTATGTGATTTGCTTAAAATTGAACTCAGATTATCATGATGTATTATATCATTACAAAAAAAAATATAATTAAGTTATATCTTTATTAATGTCCTAGTCACAAGGCAGACTGTATGAACTAGAAAAGGTAAGTTTTTGCAGTTGACCTATATACTGCATGGATATATAGCATCACAATGTACATTTATATTTAGTTTATGAGTCTTCTTTTTTTAATAACCAGTTCAAATTTGGGTTATTTTGCATTGCATGCTTAAAATTTAAATTTATTTGGATTGAATTTTTACTTATTTATTCATTGCACTTATATATGTTAAAGTATTTTTGTATGACTATCATTTATAAAAATATTGTTAAGTTTTATCAATTCTTTTAAATGTGTATGGTTTAGGAAGCAGAAAAAAAATATTGAGAAATTTCTTATTAAAAAATTAGAAGATAAACCCTGTTGTGGAGGCTGTTACAACGGGCACTAGGGAAAGCATTTGACAAAAATATGTTCACACTCAATATACTTAATCATTGTCCTCTTGAAATAAACAACTTCATACCCAATTTTTATTATATACCGAAATCAGAATTGAATTTTGTCTAAAAATGTGTGAAACTTTTCACATTCGAAAGATTTAGTTTCACTGGGAACATCTCCTCTTATGTCAGTGTTTCATGCAGTGGAAATCATTTTATTTGTGAAAAAAAATTAAACTGGATAATCTAGGAAAACTATTTCAAGTGAATTAGAATCGCAATTTTTCCTTCAAAGCCTGATAAACATGACTTCAATATGATGTCATTATCACTTGCGACACCTAATTTTGTCATACATGCAATTAAATTTTTTTACTCTCCGAAATAAAATAGATCTGAAAACAGTGAAAAATTGTTTGAAAATTGGGAAACGAGTAGATTTTCAGATTTTTTAAGTAGCATAGATTATTTTCTTTGTATTTATGCATAATTATGAAAAATTTCAAGCAGATCATACAAACAGTGTAGATTTCATTACCCTTTTTGTGCTTAACTTTTTAATCTCTTTGGAGTAATGGGAGTAATCTTGGAGTGGTTGAACCGGAATTCTTCCAGAGTCAGGGATCAGTGTAACTATATAGTAAGATGTATGCATTATTTAGCATTAATTTTTCATTGTAGAACAGTGATTTGTCAAAAAAAGTCACAACTGAAATTAAATCAAAATTTTAGAACTTACATCTGTAACATACCTTTCAAAGTACTAAAATTTTATATTAGTATAATAAGTTGACAAGGAAAAAAAATTGTAATCCAATAATATAAATAATTTAACTTCCGCCTGGGGGCCCAACCACAGCCAAATGGATAAGGTGCTGAACACGGTAGGTGGCTGAAGTGGGAAGGTCCAGAGTTCTAGCCTACCCTGCAGCTGTTGATCTAATTGTCTAGAGTTTTGCGTGGTTTTTCTCCAGATGTCATGTGATTACACATTAGAACCCCTTAAAAAAAGTCCTCCATCTAAGGCACTTCCCTTAGGCAGATTACACCCTCCCCCTTATGGTTTGCCTTAACCCTTTATGAACTGATGGGACTTTCCTGATAAACTCCTATGAGTAAAATCTTTCAGTTGGACATAAATTAGCAATATGAATCTAGTGGGATCTTACGTCCCTAAAGTTCAATATTTGATTTCATAAGAGATTTTCTCTATGCATAAAAACATTATTTAATATGAGATATTTCTAATACATAAAAACAAATAGCAAAGAAAGTTTCAAGTTTCTTTTCATAAAATAAAATAATTCCTTACGTAAAAAGTTAAATACAATACCATACAATTATAAGACTTTGTATCAAAACTGATGTAAGTTTGTAAGTTTTATACAAACCCCCTTGGCAGGTACATTTCATGTAGTTTTGTCTTAAATACGCACACACATCCTCTTGCAAGAAAGTAATATTTCTCTGCATGCAAAAGTTCTTTCTTAATGATGCATGAAAATAAGACGGTTGTTATTGTAAATGATTAATGCTGTTCTTTCTGCATTTTTATTGCATTGCTTGCAAATTAAAAAATTGCCAACCGAAGATAATACTTTACTGTTTAGAGTACTGATGATGAATCAAGTAGTAAAGACAAAAATGAGTATAAATGAAAATGAGATACCACTGTCTCCCTATTAGAAAAGTTCTAAAATTTTACTGTAGAGATTAGAACTGTTAAGAGAAATCACTGTAAAAAACTCTTTTGTTGGTACAATAATGTCAAAAGTATTTAGTTATGTCTTAATTTAAGACAATGTAATAAATATTAAAATTTTGCTAAATTATCTCTTTTCAATGTATAAAAAAATGCTCTAAAGTGAAAACAATATATTTATTTAGAAAATATCATTTTGTATTCATTGACATTCTGTAGTGCCTAGATATTAAACAAAGTTCTTGGGTCTAATTTATTAAAGCTGGCTGGATCATTTTTGAAGATTTTTCTATTGAAAGCCAGGTATTTCATTTAAAACCCCTGTTTTTTTTTTTTTTTTCCACAAGTTTTTCCAAATTTTTAAAGTGAGCTGAATACAGAATTCAATACACACACAAGTTATTAACTTCATTATGAAGTTAAATGTCTGTAGAAAAAATTTTATGGATAAGAGATTCTATTGAAATCCAGAAGATTAACATTTTTTGTAGGATATTTTATAGGACAATCCTTTTAAAGTTTTTTCTCTGTTAGTTAAAACAGACATAGATAGGAGACTGTGTAGTAGGTTGTTTATATAGGCAAAATGAAAGGGGGGAAAGAAAAAGTGTTGTTTCAAATTAGGATTATACTAAAGAGTGTATTTAAAGGTACTTGCCAATTTTTTTGAGATTTTTATTTATCTCATTTGTACATCATTGAAGGTTATCATTAAACAAAACAATATACACATAAAATGCAAACATCTATTTAATAAAAAAAATTAAAATTTTAAAAATGAAGGATTTTTAAAAATTTATTCACCTCTTCTTTCTTTTTTTTTTGTTACAAAAGTATGCTTTAGGGTGGGTTTAACTATAAATGAATTTATTCTTGAGAAAAAAAATTTAAGTTTACATTCACGATAAAAGAAGGAGAGAAAAAAAAAGAAAGAAACATGATTTCTGTTACTTTTTCATCCCTCCCCCCCCTCAAGATATAGTAAAACCCATCACCAGTTCTACTAAATAAATCACGCTGATCACACAAAACAAGTTTTAGGTTCTTTATGACTATATCTTGAGGTACATAAATACTACGATTTTGTGACAAAATTAAAACTCAGAAAGCACATTTAAAAGCATAGCCCTTAGAGGATAGTCAGTGCAGTTAAAATTTAAAAACCTTTTTACTACATTTATCGATCAGATCATTTAAAATATTTTATTAAGTTGTACTAGATGTGTCAAACTACATTTTAAACAAAAAAAAAAAGGGGGGGGGTGGTAGGGAAATCAATGTTTTTATAGATTTTTGTCATTTTGAAATTTTGCATTGATCAATATTTAATTTTAAAGTTTAGGCATGACTGATAAAACCTAGAAAACTTGGGGAATTCAGAAATCGCAAAAGCAAAATGAGGAAAACTCAGGAGAAATAAAGAATTTTCATGAAAACCAGAAAAATGCAGGAGAAAATATATTTGCCATGAAATTCATATGTATATTATATCTGTTAGAAAAAATTATGCCACCTGTGTTTTTCAATGAAAAGTGAAAAACGTTTGGGAAAATGCAGAAATCTGCTTTTTTTCTGTTAAAATTGTATTTTGCACAGAAAAGTATGCTTGAGCATTCCAATTCCCTCCACCCCCCGATCCTTCTTGCGACTGACAATTTTTTCTTCCGCTTTTTTTTTATTTAAATCTCTAGTGCTGTAGGATATTAATAGATTCAACTTTTTTACAATTTGCAATATTAAAATACACTTATGGTTTTAAAAAGTTACAGCTGATTAAGTGTGAAAGATTTATTGACAATAGATTACTATAACATGCTGTTTCTTTTATTTAAAAAATAGATATGCTATATATAGCTATACATGATATAGTAGACTTGGTTTTAGTAATTTTGATATTATTGATTAAAATTAACCCATATTAACGTAGTGTTGCACTAGTGTAACATCATTAGTTCTGTTGTAATATATTTATTTTTTATCATCAAATATAAAGTTTATGTCAATGCCTTAGCATTGCATTTATGCAACATCATGTATTTGTAAAATATGTATAAATATGTTTCAAAATTATTTGAAGTATGTGATATTACTCGATTAAAACATGCTTAACGATTTTTCAAACAAAAAATTGAGGCAAATATGTGTTAATGAGTATGTGGTATAGATGGCATTTACAAACTTTTTCATGACAGATAAACTATGCAAGTTCTTCCTCCTCCTTACAAAAAAATACACAGTTATTTAGTTTTCAATGATTTGCATAAGTAGTTCATTATTTTTTTTGGGGGGGTGGGGGATCAATCAGGGATTGATGTAGATGGAATTGGGTCCATTTTACGACCCCTTCATAAAAATACAATCAATTAAAATGGCCCCTTCACAAAAATACGAGTGATTAAAATGGCCCTTTCACAAAAATACAGTTGATTAAAACAGCCCTTCACATTGGCATTTTACCTTATATTTTAATTTGTTTTCTAAATTACTTTAAGGAAAAAAGTGACTTTCGCAATAGTTGTTATGAAAATTCGCAAAAATAGACGTAGAAATTCACCAAAATAGATTTGGAAATTCAGAAAAATAAACAGTTTTCACAAAAATGAAAACTGGAAAAAATTTCTGGATCCACCTCTGTCAGTTGAATGATGTATGTACCCAATAAATAATCTTTTATCTAACTAATCTTGATAATTCATATGAGACATTAGTTAGTATGTATAACTATTTTAGAATATGGGGAGGAGATGCCATTATTGCACTACCCTGTGATTTCTCCCCTTTTGATCATAGAAAAGACAAAGAATGTAATTTTAGAATTTTAGTAGCAATCCTGTGAAATATATTGATTAAAACTTCAAAGCTGTTTTATTTACATATTGATCATTAAGTAACGCTTGTTAAAGGAAGATTTAATAAAATATTTAAAGTTATAACATTTGTTTTCTTCTTCATAATTAAATGTATCAAGAATGTTTATTGCATGATATTAAATGTTATTGCATGATATTTGTATTTCTATCATTTTTTTTATTTATTTATTATGCTAAAGTATATGTGGGAATTGATTGCTGTAACTTCTGTTCCCATCAAAAGATTATGAAATAATGAGATGACTGTGCATGATTTTTATGTTTTTTATATTTTAATTACTTTTTAATTTTTGTTTCTTAAAAAATGCATTTTTTGTACTTGTTTTGTACAACTGATATAATTATAACACCATATATGCAAATATAATTAACAATAATTACTTTAAACCTGAAAAATGACTTTCTCAAAGGTTTTCCTATAACTTACATCAAAGTTGAAAAAGTTGAATTCCAATGAATCAGTAATAGTGTTAGTTTAATTGCATTCAAAAAAAAAAAAAAACCCTATAGCATATTTTCATGGAAATGTGGGTATGAATAATAATTGTGCTATTAGTTCAGAATGCTAGGAGTTTTCTTTTCCCGTATTCAGGGTTAAAAAAAAAAAAAAAATGCTCTAAATGTGACTTGATGAGGTGCACAAAACTGTTGTGGCGGGTACAGATTTTAGTTCTTTTAGAGGGCCTTGTTTAAAAGAAATATAAAATATTACTTTAGGGTGACATTTTACCTTATTTCATATTCTGTTTAAGTGAAATAAGCTCTCCCCCCTTTTTTTAAAGTAGGCTCTCTTCCAAAACGCTACCATATCTGCCATTTTTGCACAATCCATGTCAAGTCATTTAAATTTTTTTCCAGACATACAACAAGTGTAAAATTAATTTATAAATTCAGATTTTAGTTAATTTTTCACGTAGCACTTCAAGATTTTCCAGATTTATATCAAAATTTGCAGTTTTCTAAAAATTCTTTACTTAAAATTTCCTTACTATTCCAGTTTTTTAAGGTTTTCTTGATTGCTGGCAACATGGTATTCACCAGAAAACATTCTGGCATTCCAAGCTAATAGCATGATCATTATGCACACCCTCATTTCAATGTCTACATATAATAGGTTTTTTGGTGCACAATTTAACTGTCAACATTATTACTGACCAAATTAAAATGTCAACTATTTTTTTTTTTTTTTTTTTTTTTAAACACACTGTATATTTCATTTATCTGACAATACAATTTATCACTGCCTGTAAAATGGTTGTGGTTGTATTACACAAGTAATACACTGTAGAAATTACCAAAATCTAGTTTTAATTTCTAGGTTAAATATTTTATGTGTAGGACTGAGTGATGATGAATACAGATATAAGTATTAATTTGAACAAAAAAAGAAGCATTTCACTGAGCAAAGATAATGACTTCAAAACCTTGATAAGACTACAAAGATTGAAATATGTTTCAAGAGAGCAATCATTGATTTTCAGCATTATTTCCAAGATCGGGTTAAGGTAATAAATGTTAAAATTGGTATTAGCTTTTGGTGTTGGGTATAACTATTTAACCATTTCTTCTTTATTTTTTAACATTAAGATTTATTTTCGAGTTACTAACAAGTAATTTTTCATTATGAAACGATTGATGACATTGCAACAATTAAACAGTAACAATTTGAAACCTGTCATCATAAAACAATAGCTAGTGTATATTTAGGTAAGTGAAAACATTACAGTTACAGTATTTGCTTTTTGACAGTCTCATTTTTTATATTTCAATACCTACTTTATTTTGTATGTCTACTTGTTCAGACCTTTAGCTAATAGTTCAAATTCTGCTTTAATTTTAGTAGTCTGTCTTAGTTGCTCCAAGTTAGCTAAAAATTGTTTGTTCCAGACTTAAGATAAATAGAGGCCACCCCCAAAAATTAATACTGTCAGAATTTGGTAAAAGTCAGAGAAAGAAAAAAAAGTTGAATCATGCAACAAACAAAACAAAATCCAATTTTTTCCAGAAAATTTTTTAAACTAAAATTGAAGTTTGTTTTTAAATGTATTATAATCCATCTCAAAGAGATACCTATTTCTGAAAGACACCCTATGATTGCCATCATAGTCAGATAATGCAGATGTACTCGCGTACGCCGTGTACGGATACATTCAAAGGTCTTACAGATAGTTTTCCTATAATTCCAAGGTGTTTTTTCCCCCCCAAGATGGATAGTTACCTAATGATAAGTAAGGATGGATAGTTTACCTTTTTTTTTTTTTTTTTTTTTTTTTTAAAGCCACTATAGTGCAAGCCCATTGCACAGATGTTTGCGCATATGCATATACACATGTTCATATACACACTATTCAGTTATCAGGAGCTATTATGAGTTTGCAGATAGTTTTTTTCTTTTATCTGCCTATGATTGCCATACCTTTTTATCACAGTAATAAATTGGCAACATGCTATGCTAATTGTGTATTTCTGTTTAATTTCATGTATTATTGTTTCTTTTCTCCCTGCAGCAAATGAAAGCAAATGAGAGACTTCTTAAAAAGTTAGAATTCCAGCTTTCAAAGGTAAATTTAAGTGTTAGCTTTTCAAAGTTTAAGTTTTATGAAATTATTAGTATTTGTTAGCTATATGTGTATAACTTCATATTAAATGACAATATATTTCAGGGTGTCCCATACAGTAGCGCAGCCAGAATTTTTTTTTAGGGGGGGTCCAAATTACTCGGACTTGGGGGGGGATATCAGACCCCCCCTACTAAATGCTGTTCACAGGGCCCCCGTAAATGACACCCATATAAGTTTTTGTAGGGGGGGGACTGGTCGTCTCAGACAGGCACTCGGCACTCATCCCTTCCCCGGAAAAAATGTTTCACGAATATTACCTTTACAGAAACCATTTGAAATTTTACCCTCAGGTTCCCAGAAAGCGCAGAATCAGTGGGAATACCTATATTCTCTCCCCAGTGGCGGATTTTGTTCTTGAGAGGTCCAAGGCGCAACTCAATTTTAAGGCCCCCCTCCTCAAAAAAAAAAAAAAAAAAATCACTAACTCTAACTCCTTTACATTATAGCTAATTATATTAAAATGTTTTAATTCCTTTTATATCTAGTTTATGTCTAAAAACCAGGGCCTGACTTTCTCTATAACACTTTTGTGCCCAGGGCACTTTTCAGATTTTGTGTCCTTTAGCTGGCTCAATTTTTCTGCCCCTGTATATCGTGTTAAACTCAATTTTTTGGCTTATTTCTCCATGTGTGCCCAGGGCACGTGCACCAAGTGTCTGTCCGATACTCAGGGGCTGCTACTTAAAAGAGTATTAAAATTTTTAAATTATTTTTATGTTTATAGATTTGTTCATCTTAAAAAACATTTTTTATCTCAATAATTTTTGTCCTACGTTTCACTTTTCATGATTAACACTAAATAAACATCAGCATACCTCTAAGTATAACCCAGCAACTGCAGTTTTATATTGATTATTTTTCACTGTTACTTAATTACGTCGAATTACTTTTTGTGGACCACTGGCATATGTCTTGCTTCAGTCATGAAAATTTTGACTACTTAACAGGTACTTTTGAAGGTCAGAACAAGGGAAACTTAATTAGAAACATGACTTTGACATCACAAAGTTCAGATGAATTCTTTACTTGGATAAAATGAACCAAAAATTTAACATTCCTTCAAGAACATATATTTATAAATATTTAAATATATTCATAAATTTCACGTTTGGAACTGCAAAACTAAGCAGTTTAATAGTAAAATTAAACTTTCGGTTTAGTCTACTTTTTGTGTTTATTCAAAAACTGTCAATAAGTTTAGGACTATTAATAATGAGTAATTAGGTATGAATAATATATATATACACACACACACACATTATTCTATATTTTAAATAGAATGAAAAAAAAAACTACAAGAGAAATTGAAAAAAAAAAACAATACTTTAAGTAGTTAAAGTATAAAAATAAATTCCACTTTATAATGGGTAAATGGGTATGCTCTAAGCTTCGGTCCTAGGTTTATTATTAATGTTTAGCATTTTCATCTGCGACTATAAAATACATGCCGTATTTATAGTTATCATAAATATTTTTAGTTGAAAACAAAAAATTAAATTAATTATCATTTGTTTTTTTAAGTTTTTAATTAACTGTGTATGACATTCCAGTTCAAAATTTGTCTATGAATTTTAACCCACTATCATCCGATCGAGCTGAAACTTTGCACGCATGTGAAATTTCGGTGACGCTAAGTATTGCTCTCTTTAATTTTTCAATTCTTTTTTTTAACTATGAAATATCTTCCCCCAATCCACCCAAAAAAGTGCTATCGCACATGTATAAGCTCATATCTTTTTAATTATTGGTCGGCAATTTTATCATTGCATACTCGGAAAGTTTCGATTCCAAAAAAAGATAAAATCGGTTATCCCGAGCTTAAATTTTTAATTTTTAGTGATTTTTCGAAAGAAGATAAATTATTGTTTCCAATTTCTTTTACATCGTGACAACCAACAGTAATTATATATTCTAGGTATATTTGAAAATTTCACTGAATACAGAGTGTCCTTTCCTAAATCATTTAAATGAAGAATGGCTGAAAAATATAAAATATTTAATTTTTGACGATTTTTTCAATCTCAAGCTGTAGAATAAAGCGGTTCAGGCTTTTCTCTTTTAAAATGAGAAATATTCTTATCAGACTGTACACTTTTTGATTTGGGGGGGGGGTGGCAATCTATAAAGCAGGTGTATTTGAATGTCCTACTGCAATACCAGCTACTGAGCCACAATCTGATTCAGTGCGGCCCAACCAGTGGCTGAGCGCATAGCACTCTGAACTGGGAGACGGAAGGTGCCTGGTTCAAAACCAGGTCGCGTCTGCCAACCTAACCGTTAGGAATTTTCCGTAGTTTCCTCCAAAACTTAGCATAAATAGGGGTTAGAATCCCTTAGAAAGACCCCCAAGGGGAGCACCCACACCCATCGGCATAGATCCCACTTGCAGATAATAGGCCGTAACCCCCCAACACAACTAATTGATTCCGGATAGGAAAAAGGCATAGGGACCCTCTGCACCTGTATTTTTTGAGATAAAATATAGTGAGAAAATTAAAACAATGCAAAAAAATCTAGGAATTTTTCTTGGAAATAATGGACAGTTGAGGGCCCTAAAATTCCAAGGAATGTTGCATGAAAATACCAGGAACTTAATTGAACAGCTCAGGAAAGATCCACTGAATTGCATATTGTTCAGTAAAGTTCTTGGTATTTTCGTGCAACTTTCCTTGGAATTTAGGGCACCTCAGATACCTTTTACAATTCTAGTCATTTTTAAGTGAACTGCCTGTTTTTTAAGGCCGTGAGACCACTATTCGGTTAAGTGACGGGTTGAACGAAACAGTAAAGTTTTCAAAGGGAAATGTATACTTTCTGTATAATATTTTTAAGTCTAACTTATCCTTATTTCCAAGGAACGTTTCTGGATATTTTTACAGTGAAATACGGAATTAAAGCATCAATTACTTACAAACTAAAAGTATTCGTATTAAAGTATTAGTTTAGATTATGGTCCAATGCTGTGAAGAGGAAAGTTAGTCACCAAAGATTGTTCAAAAGCGCTTTCATACTCTAGAGGCAATCCTGAAACTATGAACAATGTCTCTTGAACAGATATTTACATAGAGTTTTTTTTCTTTCTGAAACCCGAATTTGGAGGCCCCTTAGAAATATGAGGCCCGAGGCGCGCGCCTCATATTGGGAATCCGCCACTGTCTCCCCCTTTTGGCAAGCCAGCGTATAGCCAGGGGGATACAGGGATTGATATCCCCCCCAAAACTTTTGCATAAATTTAACGTTAGCTGTTAGACTTTTGTCTTGCAGAAATTTCAATTGTTCGGTGTAATGCAAATCAATCAAATAACATTTGCCATTATAAAAATGTATTATTGTAATAAAATTGCTAGTTATAAGCTTTTATACAATCTTATAAGAAAAACGAAAGAACTAACGGAAAACTGTAAGCCTCTAATCGTTAACGACAGCTTTTCGAGATGGTGGAGTCCTTTGTTTCTTAACACTAAATAAAATACATTCAGGTGTTCTAATTCTAGTCCTATGTTCATATTTGTTCTATTCATTAAAAAATATCTCTCCTCTTTTAAAAACCTTTTTAATACAGCATAGCTCTAATAAATACACACAAACTCCACATATCGTGTACTCTTATACAAAATGTAGCCAAAGAATAATACTGAAAAGAAAAATTAATAAATCCCGTTCAAATTTTAATTAAATAGAAATTTTAAAATATTATTTATATACAATTATCATCAAACATGAAACATGTCAATTGAAGAAATTCATTATTGAAGAAATTAATTCAAAAAATTATACATCAGCTCACATACATAGATTGTAGGTCTATTCAGACGTAGAAAGTAGGGGAGCTGGGGGAGCTGTGGCTGAAATATTTCCCTGAAATATTTTATACGGTCTCAGTAACACCCGTGAGAAATTCTCTCATGAATGGTACATTGTTTACTTTAAACCTGATTTTAGAAATGTAGTCTACTTTTTCTAGGAAATTCACACAATATGCCGCAAAGCCAAGAGCCAAAAGAGCAGGAGCAGCTCTCCATATGTATTCGATACTTGGCAAATATTTTTTTTTCGCATAGTTGGTAAAAAATAAAAAATTACTCATCCTGGACACTCCGACTTGCCTAACTATACAGTCATATTTTGAAAGATTTATTACACCGAAAGTTTAAATTCGTGTACAAAATAAAGCTCTTTATTTTTTTGGGGGGGGGTGGGGGAGATAAAGGCAATTTAAAACGGGGACTGTTTTGAAGAGAACTCTTCCTCAGTGGTTCCTAATAAACAAGTAGTCTTATGTTTTTCAACTAGTTTATTCTAGCTATCGCACTTTAAAATAGAACTAATAAAAGAATAACTGTAAATTTAAAAATTATTCTCCATGACAACAATTAAAGATATTATTTAAATAATGGTATCTCTTATAAAAGTAATATTTTATCATACTATTTACGCAATTTTAATTTTCCTATTAAAATTCTTTAAAACTTTAATGTTTAAAATTTTTTTACTCAAACTGAAATTAATTAAAAAAACTTTTACTTATTAATATATCTGCTGCAGTTACAAAACATGCGTTCACTATTTCAAGTTTTGTAAAAAAAATAAATGCAATAGTTGATTCTTCAATTGACAGGAAGAAAATTTTCAATAGGCTAATTATGAACTTATTGATTCATCATGTATGATTTATTTAAAAAACAATGAAAGAAAAGGAAATTAAAAAAATTGTGTGAATCTCGACTTGTGAGTCGATTGTGTAAAGTCTCAAAATCCTTATTTATTATATTACCTCGATCCTCCATTACCTAAGAAATTAATAAAATAAATAAACAGCTCTTCATATATTTTAGCATAATATGTGTTTAAAAAGTAACAATATTTGACACAAACTGGAATTTAAAAAAAAAAAGTAATTTAATGTATTTGTTATCATTGACTACATTGTAGTTGCCAGTAATAATAAGCTTATGATATAGTTTTAAATAATCTTTATAAGTTGGATCATTAGATCTTGTATACATGCAAGTACGATTGTCTATGTTTAGAAAATTCTTGGCTAATTATAAATAAAAACATTTCAACCATCTGCTAGATTATACTTGAAAGATCTTTTTATATTAAGATTTTTACTGATAATAAATTATAAACCACGTCTGTGTGATTCCACCTCCTCTGTTGTGTAAAGTTATTTTGAAATTTAATCAAGTAAAGTTTACCTCTTTGTTAATGTAGAGCCGAATATTAAGAGGATGAGTTTGAGATTCAACACCCTCTAAGGTTTCTTTCGGTGCAACAGATTTTTCACCGGGTCCGGGCCCGTCCATACTATCAGCAGTCTTTGATGCTGCACGATCACCATCATCGGCTTTAATTTTTCTTCTCGAAGAAAGATAAAAACATTTCACTTTGGGTTTTTTTTCTTTTTAAATTGGACGAATTCATGATCGTAAGAAACAAAGAACCCAAAACTTAAACTTCTGCTTACAAATTAAAGGCATCCAACTAAGTGAATTCACTGAACCATTCGAAATTTCGTTATACCACATCTAAGCTCCCAGCAGACCCTCTTTTTTATTGTTTGTTTTGTGTGTGTGTGTGGTGTATATTCACTATTTGAATACTGCGGCTTTTTTATCTCAAGAAAAGAAGAGTGGTGTGCTTGAAGACTACAATATAGGCAATATATTTCCTCTTTCCTTCATGACAATTTTGTTATCAGCTAATTGTAGCATGAATAGATTCTTTCTGAGGATATTCCGTTCCTTTGAGCTACAAGGGTGCTAATTACTCCCTTTTACATTGTCTGATTCGTCCATCCTAGCCCCACAAATTCCCTATCAGAGACAGGACTGGAGATTTATTGCCTAAGGAGTCTCTATGACGGTGCTTGCTGGAAGCCTTTGATGATTTTATCTTGCGTCCTCGTTTTCAAGCCAACTACGGATACAAAGTTTAAAAAGATTTTTTTTAAAGAAAAGACACTTTTTAGAGAATAAATTTGGAAAAGAAAGAAGAGAAAGAGAAAAAAATGGGCCCCTTAAATTGGTGGCCCATGAGCCCCACTCGCCCTGTAGATAAGCGGACCGTGCTCATAGCGGCCCCTTAGCTCATAGGGGGGGTCCGGACCCCCTGGACCCCCCCCTTCTCTGCGCCACTGGTCCCATAAACACTGACTAAGGCTGTTATTCCTTAAATATTGATCGCAGTTATATAGAATAAATTACAAAGTTATGTATAGAATGGTATAGAATTTTATAATTTCAATTAAAATTTTCGGGAGATTAAATCTTAAATAAGTACAAATTTTAATTTTTATGCAGCCGACTTACAAAATAATTCCTAGTTAGTAAAATGTACCTTTTACATTAATTAAGTAGGGCATGAAATGTCAGCTTTTCATCATAAAACGGCTGAAAGATATATTTAAACAAAGTTGGTAAGGAGCTTATACAATATCAATAATATAAAAGTGTTATGTACTTATGCAGTCATTGTTTTCTTTGGTAATTTGTTTACAGCCCTTGAAATATGATCTCCCTTTATGATTTTTCCTATTTGAGAGCATTGAAAAGTTTTTTAAATCAATATATATTTATTTTCATATCCCTGAGCCCTTTTTATGATGAAAGGCTGATATTTTGCACATCATCTAATCAATGCAAGAAGCCCATTTTATTAATTGACTTTTTTTTTGTACGGTGGCCATATGAAAATTTAAAGTTTGTATTTATTTGGATTCAATATCCATAAAAACTTTTAATTGATTTGATAGAATTCTATGCCATTTTTTTTTTTTGCTTGACTTTGTAATTTATTGCATACATTTACAATCAATATCTATAGAATAAAAGCCTAGGTCAGTGTTTTTAGGGCATTGTATTTATCTTTATTATTTTAAACTGTGTTTATCAATAATGCTCCTGCCTAATAGTTCTATATTAATCTTGTATATAATTGCTGCATGTGAATCTTTAAAGAGAAATTTATTATGAAATTCATTTCTACCAGTGAATTAGAGGTCAAAATTCAGAAAATTCGCAGGTGGCCAGTGGCCACTGACCTAGAAATTTTGAGTGGCCACTCACGTGTTTTTGAATTGCATAACTTACACAAGTTTAATAAACATGAGCAGCTTGCTTATATAAATAATAACAGAAGATTTCTTAAAATGTACATATAAATCTTCTGCCAATAAATTTTTAAAAAATGACTTGCCAGTATATACAGGGTGTCCCAAAACACTGACCGAGGCTTTTATTTCTTAAATATTGATCATAGACATGTACAATAAATCACAGATATATAAGGGACAGAATTTAACATTTTTGGAACATTAAATCTAAATAAATTAAAAATTTTATATGAACCCCTAACAAAAATATTCCCAATTAGTAAAATGTGCCCCTTACATTAATCAGGCGATGTGCAAAATTTCAGCCTTTCATCCTTTTTTCCTGGCTACTGCCTTGCTTCTGCCGGAAAGCATTCCTCTGTAGTGCCTCCCCCCCCTACTACTACTGCTCTTTAAAACTCATTAAAGCCCAATAAAACAGCCCCATGTTTTCTAGTTCACTCTCAAGAATGGAAAAAACAAACAAACATAAGACAGCTTTCTTATTTGGAATATTTGATGCAGTTTTACTTTTGAGTTAAAGCAGAATTGCTGTTTTTTTAATCCACCATCCCCCCCCCCCTCTCTCTTCCCTCGCCTTTGAGCAATGACTGACCTTTTTTATACCCTTTTACATTCCCACTCAGTTTTGCCTCTAGACTAGGTATGGATAACATTTAGAAAGTCGCAGGCAAAATTTTAGGATGTTAGCGAAGCCGCGAGCTGTATAATTGGGATTCATATGGGATTCTGGATGGTTTATATTAGGTTTTGATATGTTCCATGGGCCGGATCAGAAGTAGGGAATGCAATCCCGCACTGTTTTTCGCCTTGCGGGATTTCGGGATTGAGATTTATTGATCCCGCGGGATCCCGCAATCCCGCAGGATTGACATTTCCTTTAACTTGGACTTCATTTCAATAGAGAAAAGAAGAAAAAAGTGAGATTTCAAGCACTATGGAGTTTCAATTTAATAATAATAATTAATCTTATGAGATAATTAATACAATCACTTATAGAAATATGAAAATTATAATCATGATATTCAGAATAATTTACAAGTTATGTCATGTTAGTTGCTAAAAATGAGGAATTTCCAGGAATGTACAATTTATAGATACATTCACAACATTTTATGATTAATTTGTAATTGTTCGCTAAGAGATAAATTAGTATGAAACATTTCAATTCATATGGAGATTGGGAAGTTTGCGAAAAATTTAGATTACGATGGTTAGATTTAGTTGTTCGATCCAAACTCCCATTGGAAGCTAATTAAAAAAAATAAAACTTTAAATTAAAATTTGTAATTATTGATTCTTTTATTATTAGATAAGACATAAATATGCAAAAATTTTCGGTCTATTGATTGGGAAAGCAGTGTGAAATTGTAATAAAAAATAATTTATTTCTGTGTCAATCCTGCGGGATTAGGATCCTAATCCTGCAAAAATTTGTGCGGGATCCCGCAAGATCCCGTTCCCACGGGATCGGGATTGCATTCCCTAATCAGAAGCCAGGGCGTGCCACATCCGGCCGAGGGCCGGAGATTGCCCACAAGTGCTCGACTAATTAGCACTGCGCGGTACCCGGCAATCTTTAATGATTGGCAGTCCTTCCCCCTACTTCCTTTTGTCTTGGTACATAGATATATCACACAGTGTATAATTCTGTCTTGGTATGTCTGTGTTTTCACTCTGCAACTTGCCAACTGGTCCGCCTCTTCCGTTACAGGGATCATCGCAGTTAAAGTAGTTGATCGTTTTACGGCCCTTTTTCAAAACACTATCTATTAAAATGATACAGTAACAAATTTAACACGATATGTAACTGCTCCTTCACAAAATTCCAACCAACACAATCTGACATTTCTCATAAAAGCAACCGGATAAAATGCACTTTCAAAGTTATTTCTTCCTAATTCTGATGCTTTTTAAATAATCATCTTGTTTTTATTTTTTATTTCATCTGTTTTCTTTCCTTCGTGTAACCCGAAAAAAGGGGCACCTCTGGGATGTTTCTTTTCTGCTAATGCAGCAATAGAAAACTGAGATATGGCACATAATACTTTCAGCTGACGGTAAGGAAGGGGTTAGGAGTTCAAAATGATTTTGCCATCCGTGGGCATTATATTTGATAATTACAATTTGATAATTACAATAAACAATCAATTCTAGACTGCAGCTTCAGTGAAAGCTGTTTGTTTAAATGATGGCAGCTTCTATTGTTTATAATTGGCACTATCAGTTTTTGTTCTAAATGATTGCTTAGTGTAATCATTATCCAGTTTTTGTTCTAAATGATTGCTTAGTGTAATCATTATCTGGCCTTCTTACTTCAGATTATCTTCTATCCTATCATATCTGCAATAGCAATGCTATTGCAGATATTTACTAAGCATTAAAGAATTATGGATCCATTTAAAAATGAAAAACGACTTTTTGCGAGTTAAAATATTCCCGGGATTACGCGATATGCATTGTTTTAAATTTAAGTTACAGTCTTTACGAAATGAAGGTTTAGCAGAATAATCTTAAATCATTTCGAGATTGCACCAAATCAGTTCTAAATATTTTCTACATGGTACACAAAAGTTCCTTTTTCGAGAACAAAATACTTCTTTTTTTAAATCCCCGTGGCTTTCCTTTTTGCATACTCCACTGGTGTTTATTAATGAAGAACTTTAATTTTCAGCGACTGACAGCTGTCATACATTGCAAAAAATGGAATTCAACAATATGAAAGCATATTGGCATATAATTGTTAAATTTTCCTTTGCCTTGGTTTTTTTTAATATCAATATTCCATTTGTGTACCATGAATTTTCATTGACCTTTGGTTCCATTTAACAGCATGTAGTTTTAGTTAAACTGTATTTTATAAAATTTTGAGAGATTATGAATATGTAATGTATGCATACATATATGGTTTTTAATTTTTATTCATTAGCTTGAAGAACTGAAAGATCGGTATGATGTGCAGCACAGAATGAGAGATGGTTTGTAGTTTATTTTGAACTTCTTTTTGCACCATTTTTAATCTTTAGTCTAAATTTTCTTAGTGATCTTTAAACTTTTAATTTTATACTGATATCAGGATTATCATGGGTGTTTGTGTTCTGGGGAAGCCTCATAATTTCAGGGTTTTCTTGTGAAGCAACTCTAGAAGGAAATCAACCCTGGGGTTCTGGGAATTTCGAAGAAAAGTAATTTTCAAAAAGATGTTTAAAACTATTTCCAGGGGTTGGAGCTGTTTACTAAAAAGTAACTGTTTTGACAAATCCACTAAGGTGTGTATTTTTACTAAAAAGTCACTATTTTGATTAAAAAGTGTTATCATTTGAATGATAATTCTGAAACAGATTTATGCAGAGTGCAAAGAGAAAAAGCAGATGGAAAACTCAAAAAAAAAAAAAAAAAAAAAAAAAAAAAGCTGCTTGAAAGGTAAAGTTGTTGCATTGAGAAGAAAGATGACACCAATTCTGATTAATTCTTGTTTTTGAGCATACCGTATCCATTTATAATCTAAGTTAAAAACTTAATTTATCAGAGCAGTTTAAACTGTTAAATTAAAACTACTACAATAGACAGGATAGCACCATAATTGCTTAGATTTTCCCTTACTAATGACCATTATGTTTATGTACTATCATAACCCAGTGGCAGATTAATGCAAGTTTGTCGGTAGGGTTGGTTAGTTAGAGGATTGACATATACGTCCATTTTATGGAAGTAAAATAGGATCTTTTACATTAATATCTTTTGTCTCGAGGGGGGGGGGTCGCCCCCTCTGCCACCCCCGTAATCCGCCCTTGTCATAACCTGCCTCATTGCAAAACTAAAGTAGCTCAACTAGCTTTGCAATGAACTTCCTAACGGATCTGTATTTATATAGAAAACACTGGAAGACTGAAGAGCATCATCTTACAGTGAAAACTTGCAGTCTCATTTTGCTTGGTTCACAAGGGTGCAATAGATTATATAAAATCTATAACAATTTAATGTAAACAAAAGAATTACAGTTTACATTAAAGAAAAAAATATGTAAGTAACTAGGCCAGTAGCCAGACGATTTGACTAGGGGCGGGGGAGTGCTCCCATGATGATTATGCATTTTCAGTTATTTTCTCCTCCTCCTCCCCCACCCAAAAAAGCATATTTTTGGCTATTTTATTGTTTTTACTAATTTAATTATGTTTGTTAATAAAATTACAGTGGTGGGAAAAAGTTCTGAGCACACTCCAGTTTTTACCTAATTTTTGTGGTTGACCTAATTTTTCGTTATGAAATTATCGTAATATCTTAACTCAGAGTGGCCATGTGTCCTTGAAAACCTGAAATGTCATTGAATTTACAAAAAACTTATTCAAGTCCTGGAATGTCCTTAAATTTTACAATTTTTCTGCTGAAAACTTTAATCAGACCAAAAAGTTTCAAAATTTAATTTTGTTATGTTTTAATCTAGTACATCTATGGATATTTATATAAGGATAGGTATTGCCATAGAAAAAAAAGTCTGAGACATTGTTTAATGCAGGGGGGTAACATAAGTACGCACATTTGGTTGTGTTTTGCGATCTGCAATTGTGAAAAGCAATTTTCTGGATGCAAAATAATTTTTATTTGTATCAGTGAAAATTTATCTCAGCACGTTTAAGTTTTGTCTGCTGAAAATAAACAATTTCACATTCCATTTTTAACAATTCTATATTATCTGTAGTGAAAGAATCAATTGTTGCCACTTCAATTTTAAATTCATCAATCAAATGAAACTGAACTCATTTCTACAGTTATTAAACTCAGAAAATAGAAATGCATAACTATAAAAAGAATAGAATATATAGACAAAACAAATGGGAGCTGCTATTCTGGAATTGAAACAACTATTTTTTTTTTTTTTTGGTTACCTAAACGCATAAGTGTTTCCTATTTTACTGCACTTAACTAAACTCTGCTGCAAAAGCCCAAGTAGGGTCAAAATAGTGTTGCCCATCCATGCCTTCGCGACCACGGGCTCTGGAGTGCAGGAGTATTTGCCCCAGTCAGTTTGTCAGCATGATGCAGAGCCTCTGCTGTTTTGTCTGCAAATAGGCTTGGTCCTCATTTTATTGACTCACTCAAAGGTGAAAGGCTGAGCCAATCTCGTACAGCCCGATAATCAAATCCCAGCACAATGTGCACAGTGTGCCCAAATTACCATGCCCAATGTGCACAATGTAGCAGCACAATGTGCTAGCCACTATACCAGTTGGCTTCTTTTTTACTCTACTAATATATTTACATAAGTATGAGATAATGTGTTAATTCTCTTTCACTTATTTATGCTCTTTAAAAGTTTATACTAAATTAATTTAAAAGTAATTGAAATGTCTGTATCAAAATATAGTGTTAGCTGAAAATATTTACTTAAAACAATATTTACTAATTTATATAGCCTGCCCCAAATTATAAAATAGATATTAAATATTTTTGAACATTTTTCAGTATATATATATATAATAAAAACGACCTTGTAGTGGTTGGAGTGGTTTTCCGTAGTCAGGCCCCGATTGGGATGATGTTGGGCAGGAGCGGCAAAGCATAATATCACCAGCTGTGTTTGAACAGGAGGAGACAGCATGACTCGGTAAGGACTCTGACGTAGAGCACCCACCAGCCGGCCGCAGCTGGAACTTGTAGTCAGGCTAAGAAAGGTAGCCTTGCGGGTTTACATCCTTTTAGTTTGTTACAGCTTATCCAGGCAAGAGAGGCCACACAATCATTCTGTCTCCCAGATGCATCAAGCTTTTTACACTCTAGAGGTCTTGTTGCATGACCTTGTAACCTGCAATGATTGGGCAAACCCATATCAGAAAGGCATCCGGGCAGCAAGCGGTTTTGGTTAAAAAATGAAAATGCGACTAAAGAGCGAGGACTGACCACAAATTTCGAATGAAACTGCTAGGGACTGTGTAGTCATTGCAGTTTTCGAAAGCTAATTTCCTTTGTTCTCAACCACGCAGTTTAACAGTTTGGGATTTTAGCGGGTTTTTTGATTTAGTATGATATATATATATATACACACACAAAACAATGAGATTAATTGAGGTTATAAGAAAATAAAAATAAGAGAAAATTTCTTGAAAGTAAATATGCTCATTGTATTTTTATGGATAAATTTGTCCTTACATTTTTTCTCTGAAGAAGAGTTGCCACCCTGTTAACTATTGTAAGTGATTCTAATGTGCTTTAACACTTTCCATCATTGCTGAAAAGTGTTTATATTTTCGGCTAATCTGTCTGTCAATCTGTGGCCTAACTGCTGTAAATATGCATCAATTATTACAAAATCTCTATGTACTGTACCATTTACCTTATTAAAAATAGCGTATGTAGGATTTATAGCTCTTTTACAGGAGCACCCAAAAGTATTCAATACATTATGTTCTATAGGCAGTCATTCTTTAAAGCGTATTTTAGAGATATTCAGCTATTTCGCATAAAACAAAATTGGTAGATGTTAAGGATTACAAAATAAAACTCTTCATTAAAAATAGTGTGTCTATCATTTATAGTTCTTTTACAGGAGTTCCCAAATTTACTGTGACTCTGGAAAATTGTGAAAGAAGAATGGAAATCATTACCCCTGTAAATTTTTAAAAAGCCCTTATTGTCCAGAAAAAACTGTATCTGACTGAGCATTAAAAAATAGTTCTTATATTTTAAACATCAATATGACCTCAAAATCATTCTAAAAATCTGTACGCAACCTTTATATTTACAGTAGTTAGAGCATGTTAGTAGTTAGCAGACGAACTGAAATCTTTAACACTTTTCAGCCATGTTGGAAAGTTGGTGTTCAAAACACATTATAATTACTGACAATAGTTAAGATATTGTGAAGATTTCATAATGAAAAATTCAATCAAGCACAAAAATTAGGCAAAAAAATTGAGTGTATTCAAGACTTTTTACCATCCCTGTAGACTTTTAACTTAATTTCGGTTTTTATTTAATTTTATAACTATTTACAAGTTGTTGCAAGTATGTTACAAGTTTATTAGTTGATCCAGAAATTTTTTCCGGTGTCCCATTTTTGTGAAAATGGGTTAATTTGGTGAATTTCAACACTTATTTTTGTGAATTTTTAAACCAATTTTTAGTAAAATTCACTTAAAAAAAAAATTGATACATCATTAAAATGTAGGGTAAAATGCCAATGAAGGTATCTTTAAATCGATTGTATTTTTGAGAAGGGGCCATCTCAATCGATTGTAATTTTGTGAAAAGGCCGCAAAACAAACTCAATTTTCATCTGCTGAACCCTGATTTAATTTTGTTAACAAAATAAAACTACCTTTAGTTACCACTGCATTAAAAGTAATGTGTGCTAATGTCACACAATATTTTTTCTCATTCTTAATTTTTTATTGATAATGTTTTTTCCTAAGAAAAGTATGTTCCTGAAAATACTCCCACTGTTCTGAAAACTAAATTTGATATTTCACAAGTGAAAATGTATTAAATCATTAATACTTAATTTAAAGTAATTCTATATTCTTTTAACAGTAGAAATAATACAAATATGATTTACTGTAGCAACAATCTATACCATTCACTTGCATATGTTGGCAAACCAGTGAACAAAATCCTGTAGGTTGAGATTTTAACAATATCTCAGATGCAACTAAGACAGTATCTTAAAATAAATGAAAACTTTGTGAAAAAACACACGTAAAATGATACTTATAACAAGATGCGATCGTTTCGACTAAAAATTTGTTCAGTCTTCATCAGTCAAAGCCCTTTGTCATGCACAGCAGTGGGAACTGAAAAAGATAAAACTTGACTGATGGAGACTGAATAAATTTTCAGTTGAAAGATCGTATCTTGTTATAAGTATCATTTTATGTATGTTTTTTCACAAAGTTTTTATTTATTTTAACTCTTAACATCAGTATTTTGAGTGTTTTTTTCACTTCAACTTTTTTATTTTTGAAATCACTTTTCTGTCAATTTTGCAAATTTGGGAGTAGGGTAAAATTTCTTCCTCTACAGCCACTTATGAAGATTTATTACTTATTAAGATAGGGTCTTTAATGTCAATATGCTTCATACAATGATTTTCTATTGGCGATTTTACAAAATCTATAGTAATCTTGTCATCTACATATAGCTAAGATTTAAGTTTATTATCATTAAAAATTTATTTTCATAACATTCATTTTATATCTGGTCAAACCAAAAAGTTCCTGACAGTTCTGTCATTGCTATGCTTTCTGATTCCATATTGATGGACTAACATTATTTTGTTTAATTTCCTTCCACATGATATACTCGAGGTTATAGGGATATTAGTAGATGAAGGGAGACAACTCTGAAAATATGAGTTGTTCCCCCCCTTCCCAGTGGCATACGCAAGAGGTGGTGCGAGCCAACCACCTTTCTTGCCAAAAAATTTTAACATAAAGTCAAAAATTTTTTCATTTTTATATAAAGATTGTGCCTTTTAATATAAACATTATGTGTATACCCACCCCCTCTTGAAAGAAGTCTGTGCGTGCTAATGCCCCTCCCCCATCAATATTCTGTCGTCATGATTTGCGGCAAAATTGGTCTCAGTGTCTAAATATTTTTTGACAAGAGGGACAAATTCTCATTTTCAATTCCCGGTGTTGGGAGTTTTGTTTAATAATTAGGTACTTGCAAACTATTACATAAAAATATTGAGACTTTTTGTCTCTATAGCAAAAGTTGTTTTGGGCACATATAATGTTGTTTTAATCCTGATATATATTTGATTTGCTATTTCGCACACTTTCAGATTTTTGTTTTCAGACATGTATCAGCTTAACCAGCCTTCCTGTTACTGATTATTTCTGAGTATTATCCATATAAATTGAGAAAATTGATGATGATGGGGGGGGGGATGTAAATCAAAAGCAAAGTGTTTGTCGTCGTTTCAGGTTCTGAAAATGTGTTTGATTGTGAAAAAATTTGTTGGAGAGATTCACAAATTTTGCTTGTACAAAACTTGAATTTTTTATGCTTTTCATTGATTTCATTGATATAAAATATATTGAAGATTTTACACAACTTTACATACTATAAAAAGGTCCATTAACTTAATCTTGATTACTTGTTAGAAATGTTTAAAACTTTAGAAAAAACTTGTGATTCATATTTATAGTTTTGTGGATTTCAGGGAAGAAAAATAAAGCTTTTAGTGACACAGTTTGCAGTTTAACATTGTAGGAAGAAAGTGATTATACTTTATTGTGCTACAGATTTCAGGGGATTTGAAAAAAGTTCTAAAGAATGTTATGTGTTAGAATTATTTCCAGTGCTCTTATAAAGAGACTTAATGCTATATACACCATTTTCAATAGGGTACTTAGTACAGTACTTAGAAATAGCATAAAAATGTTGGAGATATTGACTCATATTTACAACAGTTACAGTATAGATGGACGGACAAACTGAAATTATTAAAACTTTTCTACCTTGTAGGAAAGTGAGAGAAACTGTGAAATGCTTGGATAATAAATATTGTTATCAGAGATGTTTTTTAATTGTTGATTTAATGCTGTTATTTTTTAGTTGTATCATTTTATCGATAAATACCTGTTTAATTATTCTCATATGAAACCTTTCTTTATTCAGGTGTTCGAAACATGGCTTATGCATACATTTTATCACCTGGGAAAGAGAAAGATGTTGCTTTACAGAATGTTAAGCAACAGTTTAAAGAGTGCACTGAATCTTTATGTTATTTAGAAAACTCCTTGCAAGCTTTAATGGGAACATTTCTTTTTGAAATGAAAGGTTAAGTAATCAAAGAGTTTTAATTGTTTGTGTATGAACCATATTTTTTGTTGTATTTATGTAATTTTTTCAAGAAGCTATTTATAATTTTTGCAGCTGTTTCTGTGTTATTGAGAGTAAATTTTATGGGCAAATTATTAAAAAATGCTCAAATATCACGAGTTTTGAGTACAAGAAAGCTGGTTAAGAAGATAATTTAGAAACTCATATTTAGTGATGTTATATCTGAATAACATTACTAAGATATACATAATGAGAGTTATATTCTAGTTTGGCACTTCTAAGCCAATCTATTAAAGATGCTAAGCACAAAAGACAAATATTTTCGGCAGTGTTTGTTGATATTAAGTCAGCTTATGACCTTGCATGGAAGGTATATCTTCTTTTGAAGCTCTCAAACATCGGCATCCACTCGAATATGTTTAAATGGTATTTCGGCCTTTTGAATAACTGACTCTGTAGAGTTAGGTATAACAATAGCCATTCAAAATATAGAGGCCTCAAGACAGGCCTACTTCATGGAGCGGTTTCTAGCTGCTCTCTTTTCAACAATCAATGACCTGATTAGTGAACTGAAATCAATTAAAAGTGTTTGATGCCTTCATTATGCTCATGATCTAGTCATCTGGACAGTGCCCCTAAAAGGCACTGCTGCGCATAATATTAACTCCACTCTAAATAATTCTTTAATAATTTTGGAAAATTGGACTTGACAAAACATCATGAAGGTAAATCTTGATAAGACTTACGTCGAATCTTTCTTCCTCACTCACCAACCTTTTTTACCACGACTTTTTTACGAAGAGCATCTGATTCCATCGACTGAAAATTTTAAATATTTGGGTGTAATCCTTGATAGAAAACTTTCATGGAAGTCGCACGTGGAGGATGTGGTTCATCGGGCTTCAAGAAGACTCTCACTCTTTGGGCTTTGCCAATGCCCAAAGACCCTAGCGGGTTCAAAGTGGTGTTTAAAGTAAACACCACTTATAACACCTATATTTTACCCATATTAACTTACTGTTGTGAACCATTAACCACCTCTTTTAAGCAGACTCTCGATAAACTGGAGGTCTTTTAGAATCAGGCCCTACGCCTAATTACCGGTGCAATGAAAACTACTAATATTGAATGCATGCAGCTTTGTACAAACAACAGACCTATTAATGTAATTATTCATGAAAGCGCTGTACTTCTCTGGGAGAAAATTATTAGAACACCGGGTTGCTTGTCCCTCTGGGATCGGGTTTCTTTTAAGCCTAAGCCAAATCTGAAGATGCAATGTGGTTTTGTGCAGGGTGTATCTGAAGTGATTTCAAGTTTGAGCCTTAATTTGAAGGTTGAGCAGTTTTTACCACCACATAATACTATTGAAAATAAAAGCTTTTCTATTCACCTTGGACTTCTGCAAGAGGTCTGTAAAACTGATTCAAGTGTAATTGTGCTCAAAGTCCTTGCATACAAAACTATAAATGCTTGCAACCCGGTGGAGGAGTGGTTGTGGGTGTATATTGATGGCTCCAGATTGGATGATTCCACTAATGCCGGTGCTGGTGTCCACTGTGAGCTGTTCTCTTTGTACACTCCTATTGGCCCATTTGCAACTGCTTTTGACGATGAGTAGCTGCTATCCACCGAGCCCTACTGAAACTGCAGTTTCGTCACGAGTTTTTCTCAAAGGTGGTTTTCTTATCAGACTTGAAGGCTGCCCTTCAAGCTATTGAATCGCAGAGTGATTACCACTCTTCAACTGTCAATTGCTGTTATGATCTCCTTAACTTCCTTTCAAGTAATGGCAAAGAGGTCGTGCTCCAATGGATTCCTGCCCATTGTGGAGTTCAGGGTAACGAAGCTGCTGATTTCTTGGCTAAGAAGGGAGCCTCTGTACTGCAAACAACACAACCTAGTCTCCCTTACAATTCTATGAAGTTAGTCCTCATTTTTCCAAGATCTTATATCTAGAAATAGTAATAAACCATGGATCAAACAGATTTGTAAAATACCCGAATGGCCCAGAATGAAATCTGTTGCAATTTTCTGTCTCATATCTGGCCAGGATTTTCTCCACAAACTTCTCCATCGCATAAATGTCACTTTGGATTCTCTTTGCAATCTATGTGATCTTGGAGAGGACATAGACTTGCTTCATCTCCGCGTATGCCCTGCTCTTCCTCATGTTTCTATTTGGGAGTGTTATTGGGTGGCAAGAGCTGCCCTGTGTTTATAGATGTACTGATGTCACTTTTGTCTTTTTGTTATCTTTTTGTGATGTTCAGTTGTCTTGTAACTAGCCATTGGGAAAAAAAAAAAATCTAGTTTAGATTGGCTTGCAGTAATCATTTATCCTTTTTGATCAGCAAATTTTAATAACTGCAATCTGCTACTGAGTTGGCAAGGAAAGTAATTTCTACTTGAAAAATAGATTCACACATACACACACACACACACACACACAAAGATATTTCCTATAAGCTGTAAAGGTCTATTATATATACAGGACAATCCTTCTAATCAGCACAGGTTGGGACTAAGGGCTGTGCGGATTATAGAATTTTGCAGATATAGGTCATTTGGTTAACATGGGAAAAAACATGTATTTTTCTAAAAAATATTGGCAACAGTACACATATAATTAGACAGAACTGAAAGCCGAACTGGTTGTGATAGTTATTTTTTAATAATATATGAAAAATAATATAATTATTTTTTTTTCAATTTAAAAGGCTATATGTTTTAACATTTAATAGCATTTGAAATTGCACTTGGCAATTTTGTCTTGCAGTTTTATGCTAGGTATTCTTTTGTGCTTGGAGACACTAGTTTATTAATTTATGTGTGTTATTAAAAGCATTTAATTGTATTTACTAATTTGTTTCTGCCCATAACAGATATTTCTCCAGAGTAATGCAAAATTATATTGAAGGAAAATCTAATCCCATGTATCAGTACAAATAGTGAATTTCCACAAATGATTTAGTTTTTAGTATAAATAGGCTAATATTTCAGTGGACCTCTTTTTTTTTTTTCCCACGAAAGTGATAGTTTTATCAGTCTTTCAGAGTCTGTGTAGAAAAACTGAAATGTGAAATTATTTGTTTACATGTAAAATGTATGGTGGATTATAGGCATTTGCAGATTAGAGAGAGTGGGCTGTACTTATTTTTCTTAAATCGGATTAATGATGACACTAATCTGCCATAAACCATTATTTATTGGAATTCTTTTATATGCTTTTATAAAAGGATTAATAATGCTTCATATACCCTTTTTGATAGAGAGCATTATTTCATAAACCAGAAAAACATGTACATTAATATTGCCTTATTTAAAATATATTTATGTCTTCAAAATACACTTTAAACAATGACTGCCCATAGACCTAAATTATTGGAATTCTTTTGAGTACTCCTGTAGAAAGGCTATTCATGCTATAAATACCATTTTATTACCAATATTCTGAAAATTTTTGAATCTCCCTACAGAGTATTTTTAAAACTGTTATGACAAAATGAAAAGAGTTATGGAAAATAACATAGCAGATAATTCTCTTCAGGGTGTCAACAATTTAAGTCAGTGATTTTAATCAATTGATTTTTAAAAAAGTCATTGATTTAAATCAAGGATGCACAATAGGGTGAAATGAAAAAAAAACAAACTTTTGATTTTTAATTTGTAATAGCCCGGAAAAGTTGCCTTTAGTGTATCTACAATAAAAGGGATAAGATAAATTAAAAATATGAAAAGTTTTGGAGTATGTCTTGCACAGACATTAAAATTTCATGAAATTGAACTTACAGCTACATTTTAAGGATTTTTTTAGTGTGTCTCGATTATGAAATAAAAAGTTTCAAATGGACGTTTTAATATGAGTAGAAAAATAAAAACCGATTTACCATAGCATTAGCATTAAGGAGCATAATTCAGTGCCGGATCGAATGTTGTGTGTGGGGGGAAGGCAGCAGGAGGCACAATTTTGTCTGCATTTAGCATCAAGTTAAGAGCTGGTGTTAGGTCAGTAGCTTTGCCATTGTGTAGTAGATTTATGTATTTTGCTAGTTTGTGTACTACTTTAATGGTGTGAGTAAAATTGGTTCAGTCTAAATTAGTGAGAACTAAACAAATGTCTGAATGACCCATTTTTGGGAAATTTAGTGATTTGCATTAAGTTGAACTGCCTACCTACTGATATTTTATGAAGTGCTATTGTTATATTTGATATAATCTCCTTCACTAATAAAGGAACGAAACTCAATACTTTTAAGCCATGTAACACCTAAACATGTCACTAGAAAAGACATAGCAGACAGTACTCTGGAGTTTCTTGAAGATAAGGAATGCCACAAGGAACTTTTGATCTTCACTGCTACTGGGTGTTAGCACTAAACATAATAATGATGTGATTGTTAGAAGGAAGACCTTTAGATAGAATAGAAGAAATAGGAAGACCTTTATAATGGTTTTTTTCCATGGTAATGAGCTACTGTTGCGATCCCTTTTCTTGTCATTTAGATGGTAAACCGGAGGGATCAAATGAGTTTAAAGGCGATAGGTCAGAAGCTAGAAAACTATGCTAATCTTCCCGTGATGCCTTCTTGCTAATTGAAAATAACTTTCTTCCTTTGAAGGACAAACTGATTTAAATTCAGATCAGAATTTGCATATGCTGTATCAAGTGGAAATTACTCACTAGATTTATCTTAAAGAAACCCTGAAAACTCTCACTACAGGTGGTTGACATTAGCTATTTTCTTTTGCTTAGATTGCATATGGCAACTGAAAATCATGACTCTGGCTGAGTATATTGTAAAAGTGTATGCGCCTGTGGGATTTAATACTAAGTTAAAACCTTCATGCAGTTATGGTTCCAAACATCTGTTTAACCTTATCTCATACTCACGCTATCTCTCTGATGATCTCAAGAACTTACATAAACGATTATTGAAAGAAATGGGTACTTTGCTTCTCAAGAAATTCTTTTTTCCATGCTATGTGATGAATGCAAAATTCAAAGTGAATTTGATTCACGGCACGTTTTAAAGTCAGGATCAGAAAGTACAGGCTAAATCTAGAAATTTAATGTTCCAAAGTAAAAATTCGATGCAAAGGGCCTGAAAAAGACTAAATTGAACCCAACCTCACTTGTTAAAACATGTTTCCAGTGATTATCTCAAAGACCATACAGAAGGCATCTGAAGCTGAACCAAATACTAAAGTAGACCCAGCTATTGACTTTCTCCAGCTTTCTTGTCTTCCTTGCCAGCAGTGGAAAGAGCTGTAAGACTGGTGACTAAATCGGCTCAAAATGTCTGTGGTTCAGTTGCAAGAAAGGATACATAAGAGCAAAAATTGACTCACTTCAGAATGTGTCAAAATTTAAATAAATTTTTTTTTTAATGTGTTATTGAAGTAGAAACAAACATTTTGCAGTTGTAGCCTTTGTATTCATTGAAGATACAGAAGTAACAAGTAGAAAATTTAACATTAGAAAATAATTTTTTTTGTATTAGTATATTTTGTAATTAATACTCTTCTCCGATTGTAATGCTTATGTATGTATTTTAAACAATCTTTTGTAACATTATATGTAGGAGAAATTCATAAAAAATATTTTATCAAAATCTATAATTTTTCAATTTTTTTTCATTTTTTTTTTTTTTTTACAAACTTCAAATTCTTTGGCACCTCAAGGTATTGCAGTATTGCAACCAAATTTTTTAAAGTTCTTTTTGAACTTAAAAGACAACTTTTACCCACTATTACGAAACTAAAATCTTAAAAGACTAATTTTAGAATTTTTTAATTTTTTTACTATAAGCTGTTTGCGACACCTCAAGATGTTGTAGTATTGCAACCAAATTTTTCAACATTCTTTTTGAACCTAAAAGGCAACTTTTCCCCACTATTACGAAACTAAAATCTAAAAAACATTTTTTAAGGCCATTTTCATTCCACCCTAATGTACAATCTCTGGCTCATGAGTCATTATTCTCTCATGACACCTGTTCCATTCACCAGCAAACCCAGTTGTATGTTGAAAAACATAAATCAGAATCCACAAATTCAATTTTTAACAAAAGGAGTTATGAAAATTAAATTATTTCAGATTTGTTTTTAATTGCTATAAACATGGCACCAGAAATTTTTTTTGTTATAAATATTAATATATAATGTATTAATAATTGACTTGTATCAATATGTACCATTATATTTTCAAGAACTTTTATTTGATAATTGGGTGATTCTACAGTATTGTAATCGTTTATGTCTCATGTCCACAATAAGTTTGATTGGTCATAACAGCACAAAATATTGAATTAGGTGAAATTTAATATTATTATTATTATTATTATAAACAATATAACATATTATTTTAAAAAAAAAGTAAAACTATTCATTTAACTCAATTTTTGTTTAGTTATGATTAATCAAACGTGTTTTCGTCATGACATAAACAATTGTGGACATACTATGGAATCACCCAATTGTCATTCCTATGTGTGCCGTCATATTTTTAAGAACTTCATTATGCAAAAAAACATATAACTACATGTTTAGAATTGCATCATTGCATCCATCAATTAGTCTTTAATGTATTATTTTTAAGACTACATTACTTAAAAGAATGCACTTCTTGATTATCGCTTGATATCGTATATTTAAATTTCTGTGGCCCACAAGCTGAAAGAGGTTGTGCACAATATTATTACTGTTATTGCATGTAATTAACATTTTTGTAAACTTTTATTTTTGAAGTCTGCTTTTAAAATCATCCACTTGGGACAAAATTATTTTATTTACATACCAAAGAAATATTTTATTTATAGATTTATACTATCAATTACTAGATATTTACTAGTATACTCTTAATATAAAGTAGTTAAACTTATTTAATTATTAATCTAATTGTTTTTAAAAATCTGACTACTTAAAATTTTTTTTTTTTTAATGTTTTTAAAAAAACCATGATTTTTTTACACCCTGATTATCTTTATAGAAAATTGCAAACATAGTTTTTATGCAGTAATTAATGACTATTGAAACAGAAATTAACAAAGTAGTGAATGCAATAGAACATGTATGTTCCGTTATTTTATTGCAAGAAACACTGAGCAACGATTAATGTTATGAATCGTAGTAAAGGGCTGAAAGAGTTACTATAGGTGCAAAATTAGTATAATAAATAGCTAGGAAATTTCATGAATATTTGAAGACTTTTTACAGTGCTATCATACTTTCTGTTGGAAGTATATATTCTGTTGTTTATAACAGCCCCTCATATTTTGTTCAATCAGTTTACAAACACTTTCTATTACCCTTGTTATTTGTGCTATGAAAGATTAGTTTTCATTGAGAAAAGAAAGTAGTAAGCTATATTTAGATGCTGATTATCTATTTTCATTTTTCTTTTTGTTTAGGCATTCAAGGATTTGCTCGTATATGTGCAGGTGATGTTTTTGAAGTTAGTGTAAAGCATGGTGATCAAAAGTGGAAAAGTCGAGGAAGAGTTATGAAAAATGGAGAACAGATGTGGGAAAACAAATTTGTGTTATTTAAAGCTCTGTTTTGTGAAGCACTATGCATTAAGGTTTGTTTAATTAGTTACACATTTAAAAACTATTAAAATCTTAAAACTTATGTATTGTCATAAGATTATAATTCTACACAACTGAAAGATTATTTATATTATATTTCTGCATAATATATACTATGTGAATAGTTTTGAAACTTTTCTGAATCACTCTACAGGGTGTTCTTAAATTTTTATGACAAAATTAAATGTTTTAGGACTTTCTTATCTAAGAAGTCTTATGTAAGTATTTTTTGTAAGACTTATTAAGTGTTCCTAAACAATTCTAGTACTTAACTTTTAGCTACAATGTAGAAATTTAAGGGAATATTAGTTCTTGAGTCAATGTACATATCAATTGCTAGTTGAAATTATGCTCTAAAGGCATTATCTTGCCTCATGTTACTTGCATCCTGCTGAAATAAGTGCACAGGCTTGTGTGGAATATATAATCACAAGATTTTAACAATGTTACAAATATTATTTTCTTATTTTAGTACATTTCATTTATATTTCTAAATGGGAAAATTGCACAAATGTGGGATAAATAATTACAAATGTGGTGATTATCAAGCACCTTTATAACTGAAAGAATGCTCATATTAACTGAATGTGCTCATAGTGTAATAATTCCAAGCCAACTTTGTACAGTTTCAAGATGCATGTTATAAATTGCACAAGAATGTCTCAACACCACGGACCAAATAGCATTCAAACTCTGTCTCTTAATCTGATCACAGTCTTTCATTCAGTATTGAAAACTGAGTGATGAAGTGGATGGGAAATAACTAGCCGATCAAAGGCTTTATAATTAAGAGAATTTTCTTTAATTACTAAAATAAAATGGATATATAGTACAATACTTTAAAAGCATAAGTTATCAATCATTTGGTTGATCTGAACCAAAAGCATATTCAAGTCTGATAGCTCTTTTATATAGCCATGTCCCAAAAAAACCTGTGCTTTATGTTTTGTAGTTGAAACAACTGAATGGCTTGTAGTTAAAGTTCAACTGGTGAACATCTCTCATGTTCCACCCCATGGCATTCTAAGACATTCTGTAAATGTTCATGCCAAGTCTGGGAGAAAATCACATTTAGGTATAAAATAGCATAATGTTTGCACCTTTTCAAAATTTCATTTATAAGTTTACTAAAGTACTACAAGGCATTCTGTAGCCCAAAAGGCAAATGCAAAGGTGCATATACATGAAAGTTTGTGAACAAAAAGCTGCAATTTTCCAAGCTCTTGGGCTCAACAGAATCGTTAGTAGCCCTTTGTCAAATCCATTAGAGTAATATATTAGAAAGTAATGTTACTTTTTTGTATGTTAATATTTTGCCTGGTCAAAACTGGTAATATAAAATTTGGCATGTACATGAGTTTTTTAACATACAGTGAAATTTGTTTAACATGAAAAATTAGTCAACTCTAAATGATATAACGGTCCAGACAATAACTATGCAATGTATTACAAATCTTTTAACATGAAAAAATATTTCTGTCCCCTCAGTTTCGTGTTAAATGTTTTTTATTGTAGGTGCTAGATTAGAGAGCATTTTCCAAAATTTATAGCCTATGGGGGTTAGGAAGCAAAAAACATTCTTTTAACATAACCTGCCTGATCTTAAATAAAAGAGATACAACAGAGTCTCAGTTGTTCAAGTTTCCCATAAATCTAAGTTAATGAAAAAATCAGTTTATAGTGACCAACACATACAAAACACGTGAAAGAACTTTTTCGCACCACAAAATTCAAATACTTAGCACACCCGGAAGCCACATCAGAAATCCCCCTCCCAAAGAAAATGGGTGTATTCTTCCTATAGATGCCATCACAGACATTTCTGTGTAGTGTTGACATGCTGCTTTGACAATGGTGTGATATTGCTGCACGGAAACTAGTCAACATGTTAATGCAAAAAACAATGGACTATTATTTTCTGATATAACTAACCTGTTCTAATCATCAATAATGTAATAATATGTAAGTGCATTTTTCATTTAAATACACACTCAAATTATAAATATTTCTTTATTTTCATTTATTTGTTTATTAAATTTTATGATTTCGATATTTCAAGTTTTCCATAGTTTGAGGCAAGCCCGGTCCCGTCCACCTTAAATTATCGAGACTACTGAATCTGTAAAATTTTTACTTCAAAATACAACACTCATAAATATCAAAAATCAATATCAGAACATGTAGAGTATTGTCCTCCAAGGAGGGTAGACCTGAAAAAGGGGAAAGGTAGCCATCTTTCATGAAAGAATGAAAAATTATGAAAATCTTGCTTTAAAATGTAACAAATATGAATCCTATGTCTAGGCACAGCTTATTTGTAATTAAAAACTTATTGAAAATTTGATTGAAATTTACATAAAAATATATTACCATACAGCCCCCCCCCCCCCCGCCAAATATATCACTGCTGACACTATTTCAAACTGCTATTCAATATTTAGGATAGGATGAAATTTTTTATGCATTATAGTTGAGTTTCCAATTATCCATACATGAACTAAGGAGGTCCCTACCTGATGTTTCCCCAAATATTATAAGGGAGGTATAATCAGACTCATCTGATTCTATTATTTTATACTGTATCTTTTTAGTCTTTGTCCTGAACAATTTATTTTGACGATTTCTCATTCAATAAAAGTTTTTTGATCCTGTTTCTTACTGGCTAATTAATTCAATGTCATGTTTGAATGTGTCTTTCCAAGAATGTTCAAAAATATAGTACAATATTTTACTAGTCATTTTACTCTTGCCATTTTTCTAAATCAAAAACTTGGTGATCATTCTCTCTCTCTCTCTCTCTCTCAACTATTTGTTTTGATTATTTCATTAAGTCAAAAACCTTGGGATCGACTTACATATAAGGCAAATCTCCATATACACAGTGAACAAAAACATAGTTAGGCTTTACATGTGTCTATAGTCGCCTGTAAGACCCGACTAATGTAAATAAGTATGTTAAAGCTTATTTTCATTTTTTAGTAAAATTCATATTATATCTGATTGTATCTGTTGAATAATCCAACAAAATATCACTAGCAAAAATCATCCTTTTAGTTTTTTTTCTCAATTAGTTCCTTTCCTGTGTACTTTTTGTATAAATTAAAAGCAAAGTCATATTTTATTTTATGAATTATTCTTATTTTCCCCCTAAACAATTACATCAAAACAAAAAATAATAAAAAGCAACAATGCCTTTTCCATTACACTAAAAAATAAAAGTTCCCACAGTTTCTGACAAGTAAATCTAATCTTAAAGAACAAACTCAGGTGAAAGAACAAACTCCTTACTTTCAGGTGTCATCCACCAGCTAAAAAGGAACACTAAGAAAATTAATCCCAGGAAACCTGAACAAGTGCTCTTTGAAATAAAACTTCACGAGCAATCTCTGTTAAATTGTTTACATTGGGACACTCACACCAGGACCAGATACTGTCATTTGATTGACAGTTTCCATACAATTACTGCACTTCATTATATAATTCCATCTCAATACAACTTTTGCCTCTTCACTATCAATTTAACTGACAATATCCATTACTCTCATAATAATATGATTTAGTAGCCTGATAATTCAAGCTCTGAAACTGATCCACTAACCCATACAGTTTGCAGATTGGGACAATGGGCATGATGCATCTGAAGAAGAGCAAGCATGGTTTTTCTTCCCTTGAGGATATGGATATCTTAATTGTGATCATGAACAGTGATATATCATTAAAATAAAGAAATGTAAACCTGCAATTAAAGTGTTAAAATACAACATGAATGGAAATTCATTGATTTACTTGCCCAGTACTACTTATGACACTCCTCAATTTCTAAGTCAGGATCCTCATCATATAATTCTGCGTTCAACAACCCTTTACAGTCTTTTAGATGTTGCTTTTGAGGCCGTCATTACAGCATTGGCATTCTTAACACTCAAACGGTCAACATCTTGACTCTGCTCTGGGAGTTTGGTTTGGTCTCCCAAAATATATCACCCTTGATCCAGCCTGTCTGCAATCATAACTGATTTAGTGGTTTCCAAGCCTAATTCACATTTTATTTGACTTTATCAATGGTTCAACTTGTCATACAATCACTGAAATAATGTTGAACCCAAACATGCTTCCCTATCATTCTGTCTCAATGAGTGTACTTCTGAAACAATGTCTACTGTTCTTCCTATATCTCTGAGGATAATCATTTCAAAACCATTAACTCTTCCTTTTAAAGTGTATTGGTCTTATAAATTTTCCTGATTTTTCTCCTATTCTATATATGTTTTAACTCTGAACTTGAATATTAAGACACTGAGACCGCAAATGGTCATAGGAACTGAACTTGAAACACTGTAAGTTTCCTCTTACTGTCAAAATTTGAATCTGTCAAACAAAACTAAACCCTTCTTTTTTTCTCTTTGGATTTAAATTCAATGAATTTCTATTATTTTTTTAAACCATTACTAGTCTCATTTTCAAATCATTTTCTTAGGGAAGTAATTGTGGCTCAATCATCCAGGAAATGTTTCCCAGAATTACCTGGCATTCACCTTTTAATTTGGTCTGCCAATATTTGCTCCTTAAATTACACAAATTTTTCAATTTCAAGACCTGCTATTCATTCCTCTAAAAATGTATTCAGTTCATGATAAAAATCCTGCCATATACAATATGGATTCTTAACACTAGAAGCGCCGCACTTTCTTCCTACCTAGAAGCGCCAGCAGCAGTCAAATTGACAGCTCAAAGTATTTTGTACATATATTTAAATACAAAAAGTTTATGGTATTTTTGAAAGCTTTTTTAAAGAATAAAATGTTAACTTTTGTTAAAATATATGCTACAAAAATATTTTGACTTACTTTTTAATAAAACTCATTTTACTACTATTAGCAATTTTTACATATTAGAATTTTTTCAATGCTAGAAGTGCATTTACCACATATGAAATGTGAACATTTCTGGCACATATCACTTGTTTTGTTTTCTTACAAAATCCAATTTGGCACTGGCGTCTCTTTTTTGAGAGTTTGTTTGTATATGTTCGAAATTTCTGAGGGCAGTTGTGTACTTGTCTTTTTCTTCAAATGACTCGCTCTCAATTATTCTGCAAATTGAAAAAGAAAGTTATGTCTTGTTATAGACTTACCACATATTTCTCGGTAGATAATGTAGGTATTAGTTCCTTCCAAATCAAGCATATTATAGAAAATATGCACGGGCCATCTACGGGAAGCAGCCCGCACAGAATATTTACGTGACATTTGGTCAATAATGTCGACTCCATATTTGGTTTTCTTGTAGAATTCTGCTGTTTCTGGAAGGTTTTTCACAGTTTGTGATTCTACATTTACATCTGTATGCAAGGTACTTAGAAGCAGGACATTTTTATTCTTTTTACCCTGATAGACTGTCAGTGTAGTGTCTCCAATTTTCAGTAAAACTGTTTTGTGAAGCTGAGTTTTTGATTTTCTGATCTCATGCGGAATTTCTTTTCGATGTCTTCGTACTGTCCCCACAAAACTTGTATTCTTCATTTTAAGATTTTTAGCTAATGAAAGCAAGGAAAAATAGTTGTCCGCTGTCATATTTCTACCTGTATTCAGATAAGGGCACAGAAGGCGCATTACTATATTTTCAGGAAGGCTTTCACTTTCACTTCTTGCGTTATCCTTTCCAAGGTATGGAAAAGCATTGCACATAAACTTTGAGTCAACATGAACTAGCATCCAAAATTTTATACCATATGATCCTCTAGCATAAATAATAGCAATAAAAGCATCAAGCTCTTCTAAAGTTATTGACCAGTTCTCTTCAATGTTCAAAGCTGCCTCTGCTTCTGTACATTTTTACTTTCCGAACATGTACCATGTATGGAAAGTAAAGTATTGTAATCCTGAAAAAATTCGACTTCGAGATTTTGGTGTATTTACATGTTTTGAGGTCTTCTGAATTCATTTATACTATTTTTACGAGATGTGTGTATGTGAGTGAACATGATAGCTCCTAAACGGGGCATTTGATTGAGCTCAAATTGGGTTTACATGTTATAAACCACCATCGTAAGACAGGTATTGATTTTGATGTGTATAGGACTTATCCCTACTAGCAATTTTGCTCGGGCTACCACCGGCCACGCAGCCAGCCGATGACAGCCCGAGCAAAATTGCTAGTAGGGATAGTTTTTCTACAAGGCTACGACAAAGATTTCTTTTACATTATGGCATATGGGGAGAAATTCTTGAAAATGCGAAAAGGGTAGCTTGGTAGGCAGGTGAAAGTCAGTGAAACGAAACAGATAAAATGTTTTTGTTCTCAAGAAAGGGGTGAACAAAAAACAGGAGCGGGTGGAGGGGGGGGGGCTGGGAAAGGGGGTGGAAGATTTCGTGGATTAGAGAAATAGTGAATGAAAGGAATATGTAGGGGAAATGTTTCTTCATGATAAGATTTTTCTGCGTGATAGAGTACGATGAATAAACTCAATTTCACTAGCAGTCAATTTGACTGCTCGTGGCGCTTCTAGGTATACATAAAAATATTTCCATTAATTTTATTTTCATTCAATGCATATTTGGTGCCAACAATTTTCAAGGATTTTTAGGAGAATTCAAAAAATTATGACTTCCTAAAGTAAAGGGTCTTTTAGGAATCTAAGCTAAAATGGCGAAAACAGTCAAAATGACTGCTCTGGCGCTTCTAGTGTTAAAGCACTCTACATTTGTCAAAATTTTTCAACACTGAGTTGGTTAAGCAACAAGGTTTTCATGTTGATAATCCTGAACTTGTTCCTCAGGTTCTTGGTCTGTTATGTATTATTCGCAGGAGGTAAAATATTGCTTAAGTATGACACCCATTTCTTTTCATGAATCTGCATTACTTTAGCCTGTTTCTAAAAAATTCCAAAAACAAACTATTAATATCTGTTTTTAAGCTGAATTTCGACTTTATTTAACTTTGTATAACACACAGAAAATTGTACTTATTAACAGTATGATCATTACAGGTTGTACAAATGTCTGCCCTTCCTCTGTTATATATAAGCTGTATAATAAGGTAATGATAGTGATTTATGATAAGTATCAGTTTTTGTGTGTTATTATATTAGCATCTTTACAACTGAGGAAGAGGGGAACTTTTTTACTATCCGAAATGATCATATTGTTGATAAATATTTTTTTTTGTGTGCGTTATACTATATAGTTTTTATTAACTTTACTGCTACTAGTTTATTTTATAATTTATGAATTTTATAGGCTGTGGAAGTCAGAGGACTAGGAAAAAATATTGTACTAGGAAATAAGTTCTGTGAAATTCATGATTTATTTTGTGCTCATCCTCAGCAAATGACCATCAATTTAAATCCATCAGGCTCCTTAAAACTAAATCTGCTTATAACTTGGAAGTATGTATTTACTTAACTATTTCATAGTGCTTATTTTATAATGTGCATATGTATACATTTTCTTTAACGGTTGTGATTTTACTGTGTGTGATGCCATTTTGTCTTAACTTTTCTTGTACAAATTGGCAATAAATTGTAATTCATTATATACAAATGCTCTTGTCGAAACATTTCTATGTTTTCATGTAAATCACAAGTATTAACTATGTTTTAAGGCTTTTGTGCACTAATTTTAAGAAAATGTTTTATTTATATGCAATTCTTGATTTATTTAACTTCATTGTGTGAGACCAGAGTTGGGTAAGTGCCGTAATAATAGGGGAGGAAATAGTTGCTATAGTGTTTTGGCTATAATAGAGAAAAAATAGTAAAAAACTTTTAAAATTATCCTGGTGAAAATAGGATTTGCTATATTCTTAAAAAGAAAAAGGAGAACACTAAAAAAGGAGGGTACTAAAAAAATGAATAAATAAATAAATAATAATAAAATCCACTCCATTGGTACAACAGGCTTGACATTTTCATAATTAAGTAAAAAGTATATATATGTATATAGAAAACAATCTGTGCTAATTTAAAAATTTGTAAATTCATCCTTTATTTGATTTTTAGCAATTCTTTTTATCATTTTTTACTTCTGGAAATTACTCTTATTGGATTGCAACTACATCATAGTTCAAAACAGATTCACAATTTTTGTAATGAAAATGTTCTCAAAAACTTTATTAAAATTCATGCCATTAGACTGATAAACTTGCAAGTTTGAAAAACATGCTAAAAAATATAGGGAGAGAGTGCACTTCTTTAAAAATCTGAAAACCTATCTGTTCTCTAATTTTTAGAAATTTTAAGTTCAGAAAATTGCTCTAACAGAGTAAAACAATTCATTCAAAAAAGCTTCTAGAAATTATCCAGATTTTTGTTTCATGGATATCTGAACTTAGAATTAATTTAACAACTTAAGTGGCAATGATGTTACTTCAGCAACTTCATTAATAGAAATAGAATATGAAGTTATTTTAAGTAGTTAAAGATAAATGTATTGAGTATAAATATTTTTTTGTGTCAAAAGTTTTTCTACCACCCATTGTAATTGCCTTCACACTGGGCTTCTAGTTTTCAACATAACAAACTAAGCACTCTTATTTTATTCTGCAGAGATTGTGTACAACTGAATCAGAACCTACAGATAGCAAAAATTAGACCAGATGTCAAGTAAAATCAGATTGATTACACTTGAGTTTTAGTCCAAGTTTAATGAACTGTCCAAAGAAATTTATTTCTTGTAAGCTTAAATTAGTAAAACAAAATTTATTTGAATGAATCAAAAATAACCATTTTATCATCTCCAAAGGACACTGAAGATAGTGATTGTGTGTACCGATATCACTGTGTGTAGAGCAATTTCATTGTTATTTTAAACTCTTTTTTGGATTGTATTTTGCTTTTCATCCATACTTTACAACTGACAGTGCATATAAAAAATGTAAGAAATAGCTTCTTTTTTTTAATTACTTATACTAGTTATCATTAGTTATGGAAAATTTACAAAAATGATGATTATTCAAAAAAATTAATGTAGAATTTAATGACACAGGCCGACTGAGTTGTTTGGTGGGTAAAGCACCGTACTCCGGTTTTGGGTTCAACTCCCAGCGGCCGGGGTTCAATCCCCAACTGGGCATGGTTGTCATGTCCGTCTCTTCATAGGGGATGACGTTGGTCCACCTACTAGGTGCCCCCATAATAAAGAGACCAACAATTCCGGCCTGTTGTGGCTGGTATTGTTGGTTGTGTGCTGGGCTCTGCCTTCAAGGCAGAGGTCGGCTATTAGAAAAAAAAATATTAATGATACAGTATACAACAGATAGTAAGCTAGAAAATAAGATGAAATGAAATTACCAGACACTTATGGTGTTATAGATATTATTATATGCATAAAATAACAAATTGGATGTGTTGATTTGATTTGATGTCGAGAAAGTCACAAAAATGATGATTGCTCAAGAAAAAAGTTACATGTAGCATTTAATGACACAGTATACAACAGCTATAAAATAAGATAAAAAGAAATTATCAGACACTTTTTGATATGTACGTGTTATAGATATTAGTGTATGTATTAAATCAACAACTTGGATGTGTCAGTTTGGTGTAGAAAAAGTACCTTTAATTTGGAATGTAATCTCCGCAGAAGTAATATAGCTCCTGGAGCGGTGTGTAATGCTTACAGTTGTGTGCTCTATCAGTTCCATTGGAAGTGAGAGCCATTTCTCTTGCAAAGCAATCGCAAGCATGGCAAGGGTCTGAGAAGGAAGATTGAGAGCAACTATACATCTTCTTAAAGCATCCCAGACAAGCTCAATAGGATTTAGGTCTGGTGATCGAGCTGGCCACTCAATGTACTGAATTGTTTACTGTTGAAGATAATCATCCACAGTGCAATCCTTGTGCAGTCTAGCATTGTCATCCTGAAGCAGGAAATCATCACCTATTGCCCTGGCATAAAGGGCACACATAGCATCAAGGATATCATCTATATAGGTTTGAGCATTCACAGTTTCATGTGGAAGGACATGAAGGTTTGTGCATCCACCCAAAGAGATCCCACCTCAAACACAGACACTGACTCCTGCGCATGAATCCCTTTCACAGATGAATGTTGGGAAATGAAAGGTTCCAGGGTCTCTCCAAATCTAACAATGCCTACTATCGCTTTGGAGGCTAAACCTGGATTCATCTGTAAAGAGAACAGCCCTTCATTGATTTGTTGTCAGTGGACATGTGTATATGCACACATCAAACATTCGCTTTTGTGATGTGATGCAAGTGGCATGCAAATGGCTGGTTGCCTCAAGTGCAGACCACCTTCGTGAAGCCTTCTATGCACAGTTGACATTAACACTAACCTTCTGTTGGATTCAGCAAGGGAGGATGTGAGTTGAGTCAGAGTTGCATTTCTATTTCTTCATGCATATAATGGCAAATATCAGTCATTAGTGCTGGTTGTAACAGGTGGCTGTCCTTGGCTGAATCTCTTGGATGCCAAATCTCTAGTTAGAAATTAATGCCAAATTCTATGAATTACACTGAAGGACTGGCATTTAGTCATCTTGTTACTTGTGACTGACTTTGTACAGCCTCTAATTTTCCAATAGTTCTCCATCAAAGTTATTTGGGCAAATGATGCCTGTAGGTGATTGTTAAGAATTGACTATTACCGATTTCATACCTTGCAGGCTTCATCTCAAACATGAAATTTTATGCTCCTTGCAAATTTATTCTGCTTGCAGTGCCACTAATTTGCATATCGCAGCTGTACTCCACAATTTTTATTGGACAACATATTCCAATTTCATACAGATTGGTTTATTTCTGAGCAAGTTATCACTATTTTTGTGATTTCTCCCCTTAATTTTATGAAACCTGTGTATTATTGTAGTTTTCTGACAACATAAATAGAATAAGAAAATTAAATGTATACCTTGTTATAAAAATAAGCTCTCTTCTGCTGTACCATAAATAAATAATTAGTATTTTGGTATTGATTTGAAAATCATTAATTTCTACAAACTTGAAATAAGTTTGTCAAATAAAGTTTTGAAGTCATGTATTGTTTGAAGACATCTGTTTAACTATAAAGGTTATTAAAACAAAAAACAAAAAAACTGCTTCATTTTAAGGGCAAATACTTTGACTTAAAACAATTAAAATATATAGTGTGTGTGTGGAAGAGAGGGAAAGTACGTGTTATTATTTTTTTGGTACTTTTCTGTTAAAAGAACAGTACCAAAACTGGTTAATTTTTCTCCAGTAGTGGAGGGCAAAGCTTGGTGATGTTATTTTTCTTGTAATCCCTGTCTGTTGATGGGTAGGTGTGGTGAATCAGTGCATTGATTATAGCAGAAAAAAAATCCTTGTAGATGCTTGGAGAATAAATAAATTTTCTGAAAATTTTTTCCACAGGTATTTATCAAAAAATATATATATTGGCAAAAAACATTGTATCTACTTGGCAAAAAATAAATAAATCACTGGAGTTCAGATAATGGAAAAGTACCTTTTTTTAAAACTCCTCTTTCAGTCCAGAAATAACACACACAGAGATCACAGCTCTTGCAATTCTACTTGCATTCTAGAGTTCTGTGTGGTTTAGATTTGTATTTTGATTTCAGTTTTTAATTATAAAAGGCAGAGTTGTTTCTAAGGATAAGATTTTTTTTTTATTATGGAACATTTCATTAAAGGAGGATGAGAGTGAATCTTGCTTCCACCTTTTTAAAAAAAATATTGCTGGACCAAGGGTGTATGACAATGGGATGAAGTAATTAAAAGTACGAGTGTTTATTACTTATTAAAAAACCCCTCTAAATTAGCAAGATATCAGGATTTGTTAGAATTCCAGATTATACATGCCTGGATTTAAACTTTGGGTGGACTTTTATGGTGGTTTTCTTTGAAATGAATATATCATAATTGATAGATGTGTTAAACAGAAAAGGGATTTGAATAAATTTTTTTTTTAAATTTTTAAATTAATAAATTACTTTTTGCATGAAGTATAAAAAAAAATGCTTATAGTTTGACCAGTGATAGGTTAATGAATACTTAATATCTGAAGGAATCGTATTCTGTTAAAATTAGTAACAAAATTTAAAGTGGGTAATTGAGATATAAATATTTGTATAAAAATTGAAATAAACATAAACAATTTAAATTCGAAATTGCAGTACAATAAACATTTAAAACTTTAAAATTTCATTTAATTCAGTTTATTTCATCATAATTTTGCTTTTGCAGACTTGTAAAGATGTTTAAGAAAGCATATCTATAGACTCTTTATTTTAATTTCTAAGTACACTGCTTTGTTATTTAATGAGCATTAATTTATAGTAAAAATGTACTTAAAAATTACTTACACTGATTTTAAATTTATCAGTATAGTTGATTTTAAGTATCTACAAATAAAACAGGGTGAAAACTTGATTCAACAGCTTTTAAAAATATGCTAAATTATTTTAATCATGTTTAAGTAGAACATTAAAACAAAAATAATAACACATATAAAATTAAATGCATTACTGCAGATTAGCTACCTTTTTTTTGGGGGGGGGTTCAAATTGGCCATTTTTATATTACAATGTTTGATGATTCTTTGATCCTCCTATAACATGTTTTAAGATATAATTACAAAACTGCAATTTTTATTATAGTTTTTTAGTAAATGTTGCATATGAAATGGAGAACATATGTTTTAAAGAAAAAGTGATTTTGTTATTCAAGTGCAATGCTTTATTAAACAATATGATGCTCTTAAAATTTCAGTAAATAATAAAACTAAAATATGATGCTTCTTGGTTCATGTTTTAATTGAAATATTGTTCTCATTTCAGCCCATTACGTTCATCAACTGATGGAGTTCTTGTATCTACATTGTCATCATCTTCATCTTTTGGTCGCAACAGCATTAGTCAGTCATCTATACAGGAAGCTGAAAACTTTTCTGACCTGTCTATTGAAAAGGAGGTATATACCATTTGTGTATACTGCAGTACATATTTAGTAACTAGAATGTATATAATTCTACAGTCTGTGCTCATTTTCTCAAACCTCTTTTTTTGTGAACACATGTGATTGTATGAACTAGCGAATGGTCCTGAATACACTGTTATAGACGATTTTATGACTGGATTTTTCAATTTGAGTGTCCCTATGGATTTTCAAAAATGAACATCGACTGTATTCTTGAAATGATAATACATGTTGCTGTTCTTTCTGATTTCTTAAGAAATGCATCTTAGATAAAATTTTGAAGTTTTTTTTTTGGGGGGGGGGGAGGGGAATGTCTCAGTCTGGAGAGTAATTTTCTTTTTTTCTTTTTTTTTTAATATAAAACTGTGTAAATGTTATTTCAGCATCTGTCAACAAACCTTTTTATGCATTGCTTAAGAACATAGATGTTTAAACTTGCATTTTAAAGCTTTAGGAAAAACTTTTTTTTTATCTCTCTTCTTCAAAGCTGAATTTCAGCTTTGAAGAAGCTACTTAGATTGAGAAATTTTTTATGTTAGTACCTCCATATCAAGAAATTCTTATCATAAGGCTTGATTTAAATATCAGGTATTACTTTTATAGCACATATTTTACCCATTTTTTCCTGAAAAGACCCATTTTCTTTTAAAGTGCTGCACTCCTAAGACCTGCTTTTATCTTACCTTAATATTCCTCTTTGTTAAAACTTATAAGTAAGTGTTTTCATTTATTAAAAATATCTTTGGAAGGAAATTCAGCAGGTGACACTTAAATTTATGAAGCCAGCTTCTGGAATATTTTCTTGAGTGTAAATATTTAGAGAGCTCTAGACAAGAATATTAAAAATTTGTTGAAGTTAAGATTTTTGTATCTGAATATTATTTTCTGTTATATGGGAGTAATATTTATAGAAAAATAATGGGTTTGATTTTATAATTAATAAATTTTAACATTTTTATATGGTGAAAGATTTTTCTTAGCTGTATATTTTTAACATCATTCCACTTCATTATATTCCATTGATACTTTGCTTAGACAAGCTCTATTGTTAAACTTAACACAATGTCTCATGATTATGATTATGTAAATATGCTGTCCAGTCTATTGAAATGAACATTTTGCTGTTATTCATTATCTATATAAATAAAACAGAGTGTAAACTGTCCGTTTGTCTGTCTGTCTGTCTCTCGCGTAGCTCTGAAACAGGTAATCGTAGACCTACCAAATTTTGTACGGAAAGACGGGGTCTCGACACACCTCGAAGCGATTTTTTCGAAATTCGAATTAGAAAATGTTTTATTTTATGTTTTGTCCGATTTTTAGCGATTTTTCTTGCGTAATACATAATAACGCCAGTAATTGCACTCGCAAGAAAACGATATTTACATCATCGTATAGAGGAGAAAAATTTTCTTTTAAAAACTGTTTGTTCGGACTGTGTAACATAAGTTGCAGATTTTTGGGAATTTTTCAAATAAAATTAAATTTGACGCTGACTTTTGTAAAATATTTTTAAAACTGCTGCATCTTGAATTCTATCTGTCATAACTTTTTTATATTTGGGCAAAAGACGGAGCACACAATTCGCCCACTTTTAAAAGAAGAACGGAGGGAAAATATAAATTAGGAGAATTTTTATGAATTTTTAAGTAAAGAAGGATTTTCATTTCAGTAGCACCTGCTTATGAGTTTCGGTTTGATATCTTGCAGTTTGGTTGTCATGGATACAGTAACAATGATTAAAATTGCCAGTTGAAAAAAATAAATAAAAACGGGTCCCGCGAGCAGACGATTTCTTTGCTTGGCTCGATTTCCTTTTATAAATACTGGATTTATTTGCGAGAAGAAAAATTAAACTGAGAAAAACAATTTTAAAGCCTTTATAAATAGCGCAGTCTTATCTCTTATCTCTTTTCTTTTTGTAAAGGGTTGCAAGAGAGGGTGACGTATTTTTAAAATAAAAAAAAAATGTCCATTTCATGTAATGTCTGAGATATTTAACGCTAAAACGTGAACCTAAAAGACAGCATGTCTGAGGAAATAAGACATTTTGAAAGTGAGAAGCTCACTGCAAACAGTCCATTTGCACTTTTTTGATACCGAATGACGCTGACATAGTTTTTTTTTTTTTTTTTTTTTTTTGTGTGTGTGTCATTATATTGCAATGATCTCAGGTTATTACATATATGATGCAAATTTTAAGTCAAGAGTGAAATAATTTTGCTTTTTCTAGATTCCACATCACTGGAATTAATTCGAATTACACATGTGAGGAAATTTTTTGTTTCCTACCGTGCAAAGAACGGGCACGCAGCTAGTCATAAATAAAACCATTACTATTTAAGTATTTGCAAAATTTTTTAACATTCTCTCAAAAGCATCTTGCCTGCAGAATATTCTGCTTGTTTCCTGGGTTCCTCGTTCTAAAGTCCAGTTGGTGTAGAAATTTCTAGAAAAGAGTCCACTTGTCAGGATGGAACACAAACTTTATTACTTTTAGAACTTCGTCGAACAATCAGCTGTACAAAATTCACAGGCACTAACTGCCAATAGCTCGTTTACAACAGTCCACTCAGATCAGAGGCTTTCATAAATGCTGTATTCCTCACACAAAATAAAACACTTCCACGGGCAAAATTCAGTGGAAATATACGAGGGATAACACTAACACTCCCTCAAGACTTAACAATGAAGAATTTACATACAGCACTTAAGAATCAGTTTCGAAAAGCAAGTGAAAATAATGCTTCTATAGCGTCAATACAAAGCAAAGCACTGTATACTAGGGTGGGTCGAATTTTACTTTTTTTTCAAATTAAAATCGCCTGTGGCGGGAAAAGTTGTGTATTGACATCAGTTGTCTGTAAAAAATTTTTTTTTTGAAATTAAAATATATTAAGCCCCCCGCCCGCCAGGCCTTTGAAGTTTCACCAAATATGCAAAATTCAACGTTTTTCATTTATTTTTTTAATTTTCTTTTGTATCATTTTTTTTAACTGCCTGTGGTGGAAATAGATAAATTATGTCCTTTCTTTTGTAATTTTTTTCTTTTTTAAATTAAAACATATTAAGCCCCCCCCCCCCCCCGCCAGGCCTTTGAAGTTTCACCAAATATGCAAAATTCAACGTTTTTCATTTATTTTTTAATTTTTCATGTATAATTTTTTTAACCGCCTGTGGCAGAAATAGTTAAATTTTAAAACCCTTTGTTTGTTAAAAAAAAAATATATATATATGCATATTGTTTAATATTTAAGCCCTCTGATGGGGTGGTGAAATTTGTATTATTTGGAATATTTCGGTATTTTGACCTTTCGCTACAGAATTTTTACTAAAAGTACTATTAAAAATTAAATTCTTCATTAAACTATTTTATATCTATAATAGCACGGTAGGATTTTTTAGGATCAAAATGAAAGTTCCAAAGGATAAAGTACCTAAGTGTGTGGGCACAGCTTTTTGTGAAATAGTTTTTTTTTTATAGTATAAGTCTTACACTGTATATTGTGCCTTATTTTCAAAGTTTGGCATCAGCTTTCGGGATACTAATGTTGTGCGAAAAGACCCATCACGATTTTCTGCTCCACAGACAGATGACGATGCTTCTGTGACTAACTTGACTGCAATTTCGACAGCTTGTGTATGGCACGTGAGATTCCATAGATTACTTTTAATAACGTCCCCAGTTTTGGCCCTTTTCTCAAGCTCTGCACTTGATACATGTTTAGTCTGTGGAGGCTCTCATGCCAGAGTAAGCAATTCTGCCAATTTATCAATTCTGCATAGTCATTTGCATGAAAATTTAGAGGTGGAATAACAAAATCACGAATAGTTTCCTGAGGAAGTGTTCGGACCTTCAGTATTCTTCTGAAGCCTAATTTCCTCACAAACGATCGTTTGTCGTTGATCATGGCAATCAATAGGTTTTCTGGGTGACCATAGAAGCCATTTCTTTGGATTACAGGATCCAGTACTGATTTCAGCTCATCGCTCAGGTATCTTGAGTAGTGTATAATTTCCCAAAGATGTTGTGCACCGGCTGTGCATGAACATTAAGTTTTAATAAGAAACCAAACTTTTGCGTACACTTTTACAATATATTCCGAGGTAGTTTCAATTTCAAGTGATGGTTTTTCTGTACCAATATAAAGACAGAACGTTCTATTTGCCATTGTAAGCCATCTGGCATGAGAGAGTTTTCCTGGTGATTTGTTTTACAATGCTTTTGGACAATATCCCGATGATACAGCATGGCAGATTGGATACAAATATTTTTGGTCAGTACTAAGTCCATTTACATCTACTGTGGGCAGATCAACAGTGATTTGTTTAAATTTCACAACTGGTAGTTTTTAAGATGAGACTAGAAGTTTCCATACAGGACCACAAAATGTAAATGGGCCTGTAGTGTTTACATCTAAATACCGTACTAAATGACATAAAGGTAACTCATTGGCATGCAACTGACATATGAGCCATTGCAACAGCCTTCTTACATGTAACTCAAGCAGGCGTATCACACCACCTTTAGCACCAGTATTCGCTGCTGTTCCATCTGATCCTATTGCAAGTAAATCTACGGTAGATATCTGATTTATAATCAAATAATCTAAAATGCCAGACAATATTTCACTAGCTTTCCCGTTTTTTGGTGATACATGACCGAGGAAATTGCTTCCTGGCTCTTGCAATAATACTATATGCTCTTCCACACTGATTCTTCTGTGCGAAATGCCCCCTTCTTTTACAATTGCTAAGGTTCGATCCTTTCTTCCATCGAAGTAAAATGCCTGCAAAGCTGTCTTGTTTTCTGTTAAATTATTTTGCAAGTGCAGGCGAATTTTCTTCCTTTGACGGTTTATTTTGCATTTATCGATGACCATATCAGAGTCTGTCTTCGTTATCAAGCCAAGATCTTCAAGTGTAGCACTTGCTATCATTGAACCATTTCTACTCGAAATTCCTGATCTATTTAATGCTGGTAATGAAAATATCTTTTTCGAACTGCTCACTTCTTTTGACAATACGGCAACGGGCTTAAAATCCTCATCAGAATCAAAATTATCTACCCCTTCCGAAGTGATGCTACCATCCAAAATACTTTCTGATGATTGAGATTCAGAGTTTTTTTTATTAACTCGTTCAGCTTCTCTCATTTTCCTTGCTACTCTGTTTTAACACTCTAGTATTTTTAGCACCCAAATTACCCATATACATTTTTCTCGAAGATCTCTGGTCCTTCAAAAATTTTGTACCAAGACCATACCTATTTGAAAACTGGGGAAGAAAACCCCCAGGAATCGGCACCCCCAGAGGTATCTTGAGCAATAATCTCACAAGGATAGAATAAAGAAAATATTCAGCATGTCTCACAATGTAGTATCTACCAATACTATTCAAAATAAACTGCATAAAATCATTTCGAGAAAATGGTACAAAAACAGCCGCTTTATCAAAAAGTAGCAAAAATTATGCAATTTCCGTATCTATGGGGGGGGGGGGTACTTTAAATATGACATGATAGCAAAACAATTTTTTTTACAAACGAAGGGACTTCTAATTTAACGATTTCCATAACAGGTGGTTAAAATATTTGATACATAAAAAATTAAAAAATAAATAAAAAACGATGAATTTTGCATATCTGGTGAAACTTCAAAGGCCTGGCAGGGGGGCTTAATATGTTTTAATTTAAAAAAGAAAAAAATTACAAACGATGGGACTTATAATTTATCTATTTCCACCACAGGCGGTTAAAAAAAATTGATACATGAGAAAAAAAAAAAAATAAATGAAAAACGTTGAATTTTGCATATTTGATGAAACTTCAAAGGCCTGGCGGGGTGGGGGGGCTTAATATATTTTAATTAAAAAAAAATTTTTTTTACAGACAACTGATGATGTCAATATACAACTTTTCCCGCCACAGGCGATTTTGATTTTAAAAAAAAAGTAAAATTCGACCTACCCTACTGTATACATCGAAAGCTCGATCCACACCGACTCAATCGGGGCACCGCGCTTGTATTTATAGGAAAGGCAGAAGCTACAAGGAGCTTCCAGAAGAATCTATTTCTTGAAGATTCTACATAAAGCGGGAATTTTGATTACATCATGGAAGAGAAATATTAGGCTATTATGCAAGTTAATGCAGAAAAACTCACTTTAAAAGCCCCATTGGGAAAATTGTGCCAAATGACCAACTTTTGGCAAAATATCGCCAAATTTGGTGCCAAAAATAAGTCCCCAAAAGTGAAGTTACTGAAGGCCTAGAACCAATATTTCTCGAGATTTCTAGAAACTGTAATAGAAATGAATGGGAAAACCGAAACCTCTGTATCTCCGGTTCTAGTTGACCGATTTCGATGCAACATAAGGCAAAATTTAACTATTTGATGCATAGAATACGAAATTTGAACTATTTTGAACCCCAGAACAGCTGGTTGCCCTGCAAATTCATAACAGTATTAATCTTTTGATAATATTTCTTAGTAATTATTTTTTAACGATACACAAAACTGCCTATTAGATGACATTATGTTTAGAACATCAATCATTGAGTTTAAAGGTTGAGGATTTGAGTCCTACATTCATCCTATTTATGTTCATTCTAGCCTTTCATGTAAAATTTTTTGTATTAAAATTCAGTTGTATCAAAATTCAATGTATCTTATCACTATGGTTTCCCCAGAGAAAAAATTTGTGAGTTTCTCAACCTTCCAAATTTTTTTAAGGAATATTTTCAAATTTTCCAAGAAATGAATATTTATAATCATGGTTTTATTTATTGAAGTTTCGCATAATTTGAGCAATTTATTCGAGCAAATGAAAAATTTTCAATATCAATAAGTTAGTGATCAAGATTAACATGTATTTGTTAGCCTTGTGCCCCCTGTCTCCCTCCTCCTTCCCAAGAAAAAACTTCTTTGCTGCAGCTATGCATGTCATTTTACAGGAAAAAGAATATACAGTATGGTACCTCTTATCCGGAAACCAGTTATCCGGAAAACCAGTTATCCAGAATCATTTTTCAATCTATTAAATTCCTATTTTTTCCGAAAGAAAATCAAAAAATGGGTTTTTATTTATATTTCTTATGCTTTTGTTTTTTTATTTGGAGTACTACAGCTAGATGTTATAAAGTAAGCAATCTGGTAAGGTATTTTATTTATTTTTTTAGTGTGTGAGTAAGTTTTCAAGAAATTATCATATATTTACTACTTCCTCTCTAAATGATTATTATTTATCTTGATCATATTAGTTTTTTTAATATTATTTTGCTGGTACATTAACAATTAATGTTTAATTCTAATCAAAAATGGAGAGTAACATTTATGCTACCAATCAAATCAGTAGATATCATGTTAATCCCCAACCAGTTATCCAAAAAATTCAGTTATCCAGAATATACCCGGTCCCAACCATTCCGGATAACAGGTTCCATACTGTACAAAAAGAAAAAATAAAATCAACAGTTTGAAGAACAAATCAGCCAAAATTAAGGACCAATCAGTTTTCTTCCAGGTCTACATTTTGTGAGAATAATTATGACATTTTTATATTGTGTACTACGGCAAAGCTACTCAAGGGCTATCTGCCTATGGAGTGGCACCCTGGGTGGAAGACTTTTTAAGGGGCTCTAATGCATTTTCACGTTACACTTGAAGAATACTGCCCAAAACACCAGACTGGTAGACTGACCCAAACCTGGATTGATTGATGATAGGCCCAAACCTGGAATTTTCAAGCTTCAGCCATCTACCATGTTCTGTATCTTAATAGTGACTTTTGTAGAAGCTATTGTTTTTGGTTAGAGTTTACACAAGTAATACAAATATTCACTTATTCTTGCCTTACAGCAAAGAAAAATAAAGAACTATAACAACATTTTAAATTTAGTAAAATATTTATTCATACTGATTATCATATTAGATGACTGTCAATTTTAAAAAACAATCTGTATAGGAAACCCTTGTATCCTGTTGCTATGGAACACAAAACAGTACCATACTACACCAATTTACTGTACTTTGCATGCAATCGTTTTATTTATTTTGAGTACTTGAACATTATATTGACAAACTTGAACTGCATATTTAGTTTGGCAAAAGACACTGGATATTTTGATTCTCTTATCTGAGCTGGCATCTAGTCATAGACTATCAATGTAGTGTTTGATTGGCTGTAAGTAGCACCAGATCTGTGGTAGCGTAAGAGTTTGTAACAATGTAATTAGTCAACTTGTTTGAGAGGATAAAAGTGGTACTGAGCATCTCTACTTCTAAACAAATGTAAACCCTTAAAAAATTTTTTTGAAGATTTTCCGTTGTGTTTTTAATTACTATGTGACTTTGGTAAATTTTGTCTGTCACAGATTCCTTCCAAGATCATACATTTACCACCATCTTCATTAAAAAAATATCTCAAGGCCTTTTGGAGAAGAAAGAAAAATTATGTTTTCATGAAAAAAACTGATTATTTTTATGGGATAGCCTCACCATGACACAGTGGTTATATCACTGAATATGATAGATGGCCGAAGTGGGAAGGTCCCGGGTTCAGGTCCCATCGCATGGTCGTCAATCTAACAGTATGGAGTTTTGGTAGGTTTTCTCCAGATGTAACGTGAATACGCATTAGAACCCCTTGGAAAGTCCTTCTACCAAGGCATCCCTCATCTTAGGCAGATACCCCTCGTGCTGGTTTGCCTTAAACACACACAATCACAATTTTTATGGGATAAGTTAAAAAATTTGTGAAAACAATTTTTATCATTTTTAAAATTTTGTGAGCAGTTTAATATTTTTAAAAGTAATTTTGTAAAGAGCTTCAAAATAGCTTCAAAACTCATTCGAAAACAAGAAGTATGTCACACTGCAATATATTTTGTGCTAGATTTCTAAAAAATATGAGATTCTTCTGGTTAAGCAGAACAGAAAACAGGATCACAAAATTACTATGAGTTTATTCTAGCAAAATTACTCCGATTGAATAATTGAATCCAGTTACATTAAAAATTTGTCATTTCCTCTAAAGTAACTAAAAAGAAATATTATTGAAAAACTATAGTAGCACTGTTGTTTCTTAGCTACTTTATACAACTTCAGTTCTATGTATAAAACACACAAAAAAAAAAAAATAGGTTTTGTTTAAAAGCAATATCCAAAGCATATTTTTGAGCTTCATGCACTATTTTCTTTTTAATGTCCTGCAAACACTCTTGATTAAAACTACCTAAGTCAGCTGTCTTTTTGTAGTTCAAAATGCATGCTGATGTCACCTTCTGCTTGAAAAACATTTATTTATTGTCACAGTTAAGGTTGTAGAATAACTCTTTTTAGAATGTACTATAGAGAGCACTTATTTCTTTTTCCCTGAAATAGTATGTATCGGTTTCATTGTATTTGTCAGTGCAATGAAATACATTCCTACTATACTCATAATCAAAATTATGGTCACAAGCACATTTCACCCAATAATTCAAAATTACTTTAGTAAAATTAATAAAATTTGTATTTTATGTATTTAGAGTAACAAATAGCACAATAATAGACTCCAATTTGGAATAGTATTTAGCATCAGTTTTGTAGCATGACACTGAATTTGATTGTTTAAGCGTCTGGCATTTTTGCCTGCATTGTTTTGAATATTACATTGAAACTCACAAATTTGACTATTTGTAGTGAGGATGAGTTCTCATAATGGTTTAGGTGATTCAGCGAGATCAAGAGACAATGGTAGGCTTGAGGTTGGGTAGTCTTAAGGGGTGGTGGCATGATAGTTCCAGATGTCTCCAAAAGTGGTATCCAGGTTGTGGAATCAATTCAAAACAATCGATACCATCACCAGGGAGTCTAGCCAAAGAAATCCAAGAGGGATGACATCTGCAAAGGCTTGCTAATTGGCATTAAGTACACAACAGTGTAGGCAAATAACAGTTTAAGAGCTTTCTAGTGACCTAGCTGCTGTGCCTGGAAAAATAATTTGCAGGCAGACATTTTGCAGAGAAGGCACTTTACTTCCCTTTACTGTCTCGGCATCCAGTGGTGTGTCCCCCTTTAAGTGCAAGGCACAAGAGAGCCCTTTTGACATGAAACCGAACAAACCATTCTTGGGCGTATTAGGAATGGGAACATGTTCTTTTTTTCTTCTTTTTCTTTTTGTAGTAAAAATTCAGTGCACAGAGGGATTATCGGCTTATCTTCATCTGCAGAAAACAAGGAGCTTGCTATCTATGCATGCTTAGTTAGGGAAATCGACCAACTTGGTGGCAGAGGAATTCCATTCTTGGAAGGTATCCTGTTAGACAGATGTACAGTACTGCATGACTTTTATTTGGTTTTGTGTTACCACACAGCTTTATGGGTATAAGATCATTGAAGGCTAAATCAGGTTTTTCTGGAGTGCTAGGCCCAGACTTCCTTTTTATAAATGATAATGTAAGGCCACACAGCTCACATTGTTGATGACCTTCTTGAAAGAAATATTCTCTGTATAAACTGGGCTGCAAAGTCTCCTAATCTCAATCTTATAGAACATGTTCGGGATGGTATAGGAAGAACCTTTGCTCAGCGTTTATGCCCCTCCCAGTACCCTACAGGCATTAAAGGCCTTACTTTTAAAAGAATGGATATATTGCCTCTTGGATTGCTGAATGGATATATTGTTTCTTGCCACCATCATTAACAGTATGATGGCTTGTTGTAAGGCTTTATAAAGCAGTGTACAGTAGCCACACTCCATATTACATGTACCTTTCCCGAGATATATGATGGATAATGATTTGATAGTTTTTGACATACCCCGTATTTCAAAACTAAAAATTCACCTATTTTAATATTATGTTGTCATATGCTTTTTACTATGATAATATCTATCGTGCCAAATTTTGCTGCAATAAACCAAATATTTCTTTAGTTATTTTCTGTTTGTGAACTTAATTTTGGATGCCAGTATATTTCTTTGAATATATATGAATACAGATTTGTTGAAATATTTTTTAAAGGTAATTTTTTAAAAGTTTTTGTTAAGAAATTATTGTGTACTGCATTTCATCATTTAATTTAATAAATGGTTCACCATGAAGCATAATGTTCTTTTAATTATTCATTTAACTAATTATTATGTACAGCTGCGGAAAAAAAATGCCCACTTGCACTTTAAGTGTCTGTCATTCGTCGTACAGCAAAGTTACACATACCAATCATTTACGATTAACGTACACTTTAATTTGCTATACATAAAATTTGCATAAGGGGCCATCTCCATATTTAAATTCTCACCAACTATTTTTCCCAATGGCAACCCGCAGATTACATTTCATTTTTCAAAAATTTCGCTCACCTTAACCCTTGATACTAATTTTCAATAAACTAATAATGAGTGAGTTATGAGCTCCCAAATCACCCTCCCCTTATGTTAAAATATTTTTCACCACTTTAATTCATATCTCATATAATATTGATATTAAGAAGCTGATTTTTATTCGTACTATTAGAACTAAATGACCCAAACATAATTTACTACTATTATAATTTTTTTTAGAAAATTATTAATATGAATTATTATTTATGATATTAATATTAGAAAAAAAATATGAATAGCGACCTAACCAAATTTCAGCAGAAATAGATGCAGAAAATAACTTTACATGGCTGTGCAAAATTTAAAATTTTTATGTTCAGTAGTTTATTTTATATTAATTAAAATCTCTTATTTTTTGATGAGTTAAGAGGGCCGTATATAAATTTATTAAGTCACAGTTTTTTAAAAATTTCATATAAAAATGTAAATTAGTTTTCTTTCGTGCAAAAGTAAGCGATATTAAAAAATAGTAAATTATGAATCAAATGAATTTAAGATTTGTACAGTTTGATGGTGATTCTATAAAGCATCTATTTTTGTGTCTTCTACTGTTTCTCCCTCAAATAACAATTTTCCATGTATGGAATTCAATGCAATATAAGTATGTTTTCCAATACAACATGCTATTTCTGAAAAACCAACATCTTCGAAATTCCAGGAATAAATTTGACTCAGTAGTGTAGCCAGGATTTTATTTCAGGGGAAGGGGGGGGGCTTGTGTGTCAAATTGTGAGCTAAGTTTTAATTAAAGCTAAATGTCAAATTGTAAGCTAAATGTACTTCACACAAATGTATGTGTAAATAAAAGTTCATATTTTTTTTTGCAAGGGGGAGGGCTGCAGCCCCCTCAGCCCCCCCCATCTGAATGCGCACCTTATTTGACCATTTTTAATATCAGAAACATCAGATCTTTGAACTTCCTCATACTTTACCAAACAAAATGACATTTTACAGACAGTAAATTCAAATACTGCCAAAAGTTTTATTAAAATATTGCACACTGCCTCCGATAATTTTTAATGATGAAAGTGAAATAACAAACAGGGTGATAATATTGGGTTGGCCAAAAAATAGTTATGCTTTTCACACAAAATTCAAATAAGTAAGTTTTCAGTTAAATTTTTAATCAGGAAACCGTTCTTCAAGTTCTACCATAACTAAGTAACATTCATGCTTGTTATCAAAAAGCATAGAATAGCTTCTCACTTCAGCAACATTTTACCTGTCTGCGAGAACCTTCAAATACTCAATAACTATTTCAAAATTAGAAAGATTTTCAAAATTGAAAGTAGTTGTTTTACATTTTTTAAAACCCTTAAATGCCTAATGTACTATAATTTTCATTTCTTAAACAGGCAACACAGAGCTTTAAAAAGACAAAATTTTCTTGATAAAATTCTGTAAAATGAACTTTAAATTTAAAGAACATGAACTTTAAAGACTTTGCAACTAAAGCTTCAATTTTATTTGCTTTATGTTCAGGAAATGAATTGGGTAATAGCTAAATTGGGTTTGTTGCCAAAAGGCAACACCAGGCATTTAAGGGTTAAACCATGTATATGGACCAATGATAAATGTGTGAACCAGAGAAGTTTTGGATTCACTAGTCCTTACACTACTGACTAAATGTTTTACTTCTGATATCATTTGTACAAAAAATTTTAAGAGTAGAAAGAGTATTTTCCTTGTAAATGATATTTATTTCTTTTAAACTATTGCAAGCGACATTGAAAGATGAAAAGTTCGAAATCTATCTACACAAAGCAGTTTTCAATTTGCAGGAGACCCCTTAAAATCGTGTAAAAAAGAATTCGCAATATCTCTGGAAATTATTGGAAATTAGTGGAAATTTATAATTAGTATTTATAATTTAAATTTATAATTATTAATTTTTCATTTAAGTTAAAATAGTATGTTGCCATTGAGAGAAACAAAGTTGATGCAGAATTAAATATGTAGATGCCCCCTTATGCAAATTCATTTACTAGAAAATCAAAGTATATGTTATTTGCAAACGAATGGTATATATAACTTTGCAGTATGACGAATACCGGCCAAATAAAGTGCATGTCGGCATTTTTTTTCTGCAACTATACATTCTAAATAGCTATTTAAAAGTATTTATTTTCATATGTATAATTTATTCTGTTTATTTTCATAAATTTTTAAAATATTCTTTTTTTTTAAATCCAGAGTTTTTTGCAAAATGTTAACTTCTGTGATAACACTGGCCAAAGTTTTAGCAGTGAAAGTACAAGTGCAAGTGCATCAGCCCAGAGTTCAGCTATTGCTAGCCCTGATGTTGAAGTCATGACTAGAGCTTGTTCTACTGCAGATAATAACCTAGAGAGTAATGATGCAAATATTGTACCTGTAACTAGCATTTTACAGCCTACAGATGCTAACTGTAATGATTCATGTTTATGGTCTGCTACTTCTACTGATTGTAGTTCTACAAATGATTATATTAATCAACCATCGAATATTTCTGATATACAGAAAAACAACTTAACAGAGGTTCTAAAAAATTTACTGCTGATAATGGTAGATGTTTCAGAGTCTTATCCAGAAGTAAATGAGATTGCAGATGTCTTAGATGAAATGGAACATATATTAAAAGTAAGATTATTATTTTTTGGAAAAAATATTTTAGAATGAATATTTACATATAATTTGCGCTAGCATACTTTTGGGCTATTGTTATATCGTATACTAATGTTCCACCCATTTATAACTGTTTTTAGAATAAAGATGATAGTGGATCTGGTTCAAATATTAGTATATCAGTCGAAAGTGCCCTTGGATGCTTTGATTTCTTAAATTCAGCAATAGAAAATGAAGATTTTGATAATAGTGATAAGTAAGTTTTGCTTAGATACTAGTTTTCATATTCTACGGAAGTTTTATTTAATAGTAGATAGTTATTTTTAAGAATCTCTAATTTATAAACACGCCTGACTTTATGAACCGTTCTCTAGTCCCAGCCAGCTTTCAACAGTTTGCATATTTTAAAATTCTCATTTGCAAACTAAAACTAGTAAAAATCTCTGTTTTATATACTTAATTTTCCTTGTACTGTCATTTGGGAAGGTCAAAAGCCCTTGTCTTAAAATAGGAGCTATTGAAGAAACAATTGAATGCATAGAGAAAAACAAAATTCTGTCTAGTTTAATTGTATCTGATTTATTGATAATTAAATTATTGTTTTCAATAAATTTATCATGTTTTTAAATATATTAGGTTGTAATGAAAGTTTCCCGCCACCGCAAATATGATCTATGCAGTTTGCTCATATTTTGTCAAACTTTTTTTTGAACTCTTGAAGGAAAGAGATTTGCTTTAGAACTCTGTGTTGTGAAATGAAAAAAAATACCGTTATCATTAAGCACAATGTGTCTGAAATGGAACTATCACGCAACCAAATTAGAACCCTCATTTACTTCCAGTTTTTTTTTCAAAAAATCAGTTATAGAATATCAATGAGTTAAATGTACAGCTTTAGATACTACAATTGAATCATATGATATTGTGAAAGTTTGATACTGAAAGTTCAAAAGCAAGGACTGTGACATCCAAGAAGTAGAGCGCTCTGTCCTGCCATGTTGATGAGGGAGGGTCGCCTGCGAGAACTTGGGAAAGATCAGTATTCAACCACTCGAAAGCAAGCTAAGGAGTTGTACATTTGTGTCATGCCCATTAGTTGTGCTATGCATCCAATAAACTTGACGTGCAAGTTCAATGGCTGGTCGCTGCATGAATTGATTCAAGCAGGTTTGGTGGAAAACTTTCGTTACAATCTGATATATATACTATAGAACATCTAATTTTTGGAGTCTTTCTGTTTTATGAACTCTTTTGTGGCCCCTGTGAGTTTGTTAAAAGAAACATCTACAGTATTACATTTGACATCCTTTTTTTCTGCTCAGTTCCATTATGTACAGTAAAATCTAGTGGTAACTTAGCTAATACAAATATGTGCTATAAAGTACCAGTTCAAGAACCATAATTGGTATGCCTCCTTTAATTCAGTTGAGTTTTTCTTCTGCTGTTGTTGAACTATATCTTTCTCTGCATGTGTATGTGAATAGAAATGTACACAAATACATGCAATTTTACTTTTATCAATTTACTTTTATATACTGGGACAAATTGTTTTCGAACCAATGAAAGTAGATAAGTAATATTGATTTCTCAGATGTGTTCAATGATCTCATACATATGTATTTCTGCATGGTGAATTGGCTACTCTACAAAAAATATTCATTTCTAAAAAACAATATTTAATTTAAAGCCGATTCCATATGCAACAAAATACAAATGTGAAAACGAGTGAAGATTTTGATGAAGCTGAAATCATAAAATAAACTTCACATTAAAAAATTAGAATAATAGAAGTATTGAAATTTTAAACATTATAATTAAATATTATACTTAATAAAACAAGTGAAGCATAATTAACTATAAAGTTAAATTAAAGGATTTTAATTAGAGTTAAAAATCAGTGAAATGAATAATCAGAACTCATTGTAAGGAGGATTAAGCCTTGGTAATGGAAGTGTAAAATGTTATAAATAGATAATTAATTTAAAATTTAATAGAATGAGCACTACTGAAGACAAAGTATAATATTTATCATCAAGAAATGATGGTGCTATTTATGATAGGTAATAGCATGCTTAACATTGGACATTTTAATTAATGCATAAGAGTAGTGAAATGAGATAATGCATAATCTAATGCTAAAGGTTTTTTTAATGCTTAAAATATACAGTGGATCTGCATTAAATTGAACTTGAGGATTCTTAGGAAAAGAAGTTCAAATTATCTGAAAGGTCTACAGGAAAATAATAAGAGCCCCCCCCCCTCCAAAAAAACCTGATTTTCAAGAAATTGAAAAACCTGCAACCGACTTTCATTGTTTTACCATGTAATCTTTTTTTTAGGCAGTCATTTCAGTGGATTCCCATCATTCTCTCCCCCAATAGTTTTGTCTATGATTAGTACTAATAACGGATAACAGAATGCAATAGGGACCTCAAAATTGACCAGCAGTTGACTCTCATCATTTATCTCCTGGACCCTTCATCTGATAGTTGATTGAAAATGACTTTTAACAAAGGGGACAGAATTTCTCTAACCCCAGGAAAATCCTAGCTGAAATAAACATTAAAAAGCAGCATAGGCTTACCTTAATCATAAAATAGATGTAAAGATATGGTACAGAAAGAAAATTTACTGAAAAATGCTACATTTTTCAGTTAACTTTTCCATTAAAAGTAAGCATTTTTGTTCATTTTTTGAGGAATGCTCCATTTAACTAAATTCTTTCAACATTTCCATAAAGTCTATTAGGACATATGGCAGTTTCTGCTCTCTCTTCTGAATTAAAGATATCTTCCTTTTTGTTTTAATCCCCTTTGACAAACTTGTAAGATCAGAAAAGCAATTCAGGTGATTCTGACACATAATAAAGTAAATGTTCATGTATAGTTTCCAAATAAACATGTGATTTGAAAAAATATCAAATTTTATGTGACTTAACAGAAACAATAAAACTTTAACTAAGTTAGCTAAGTTTTATTAACAAGCATCCTCTGTACTTTTTTAAAAGCTGTACAACCATCACAACTTGGCCATGTGTCCTCAGTAATTAATTTTTACATATTTTTTGCCCAAACATGAAACAGAAAAATAGTAAAATTAATAAAAGTTTAAAAGGAAAATAATAATCCAGGGTGTCTGCCATCATGCAAAGGTCCTGAAAGTCACGGAAAGGTCAGGAAATGGAAAAAAGGTGATGAGTCAAGAAAAGGTTATGAAATTGAAGCACTGGTCAAGATTAGTGATCATTTTAACGGTGTTATTCGAAAAAATCATGTGATTTTGGTACATAACTACAAATAAACTAATTATACCAGGCACTTCAAAATTTTGAAACTGTCTCTTTACAAGCTGTATTACATACTGCGAAGACAGGCCAATCTGTATCAGTTTCAATACTTTTAGAAAAAATTCTTAAAAATCGGAAATTTTCGCAAAGCGTGTCACTCTTCGAAAAATCTTGCAGCTCAAATCCATGTTTAAGAATTTTTTCTGAAAATTTCACAAAAGCCACAGTGTTTTTGCTTATCGTAGTGTGTAAAACAGCTTATGAAGAACCATCGGGAATTTTTTGGAGACCATGGTGCTATTAGTTTATTTCAATTTGTGTACCAAGACTAAAAACAGAGTTCTTTTTTCTCGAAGAACAGCCTTAACTATGTTTTTTCCAATTGCATTCAAATTCTTTGTTTCTGATTTTCAGTGTTAGACCCACTGAAATAAACTGCTATTTTATTTATTTTTTACATCATCAGTTTTTATTTTGATTTCACTACTAGTGATTTCCTGTGAGAAATGAAGTTGATTTGTTTATTCCTGTGTCAATGGTGTGTGTGTGTGAGAGAAAATCTGTTGAGAGTGTGCTCTCCTCTCCAGTGGTGGCCGGTGGTTAAAAATGTCAGTGCAGCCGGAAACATAGGAGCTCCCCCCCCTCCCCTTCCTCCAGACAGGAATGGAAAATCTTTGTTACTGAATTCGAACGCTGGCTGATTAAGCCCTCCCTGAGAAAAAAAAAAAAAAAAAAAAAGGAAATTACATAAAAAATGTAAGAGATCCTAATTTACTTCCATAAAATGGACATAAATTTCAACTAGCCGCTCTTATCCTCAAAATTGCATTAATCCGTGTCTGATTCGAAGTTTCCTTAGAATTTTCTTTTGTAATGATAACATGAGAAGAAAAGTAAAAAAGAGAAAACTTACTTATTTTTTTAAGTCAAATCAATCCTTCTTTCTTTTAAACTTGCGAATCGGTCAGTGATGTCCTCATAAAAAGGCTTTGTTTTAATAAGTTCATCAATTATTCCCCGTTCGATTGACAGCGTCGATAATGCCGTCAATCGTTCCTCGGACATGGAATTCCTCAAATAATTTTTAATTCTCTTTAGACAAGAGAAACTTCTTTCACTTGTTGCGCTTGTAGTGGGTATTGTCAGTATCAAACACAGGAATTTATATACTTCTTGGAAAATGTCCTTCATTCCATTAGCATGCATTTTTTAATTATTTCTTGCACACTACAATTCCTGTATGATAAATCTGAATAAAACAGTTTTAATTCATTTTTAAGTCTATGAGTATCACTTATCACATTTGGATAAGAGTTTTTCAAGCTTTCTATAGCGTTTTCTGGGATGTTATTTATGGAAAAGTCCTCAAACTTTGAAGAATCGGCGAGACAAAAAAAATATAAACATTCGCTGTCTTTAAATCTTTCATCAAATTCCATTACTATGGTATCTAAAATTTCAAAATATAATATTTTAAATTTTCGAAACACATCTTCTTGCGTTTGGAAGCCATATTGTCTTTTGAAAACAATTTCTGTTTTTGAATTCGCTATTTCAAAAAAACGTTTGAACGTGTCCTCATTACGGTTTTTGCTTATTATGTTCTGAGTTGCCTTGATTTGCTGGAGACAATAATTTATATCCAAAGATTTCTTTTGCAGAATGTCATACAAAACATCTGTTTGTTGGAAAATAAAATCAAAAATTAAGGATAAAAGTGTGAATCTAAAATCATTAAAATAATTCAAAAATCCATTTGCATGTCGAATGGAAGTTTCATCCATATTTGGATCAGATAAAATGGTTTCGAAAATTTCTTTTAAGCCTTTCCATTCATCTGTTACCACTCTTAATATTTTACTATTAGAATGCCATCGAGTGTCAGTGCTAGTTGGTATTTTCCGTGCAATTGTTGAATTTATTCGCAGAATGATGGAAAAATGAAGGAATTCCACTTAAGTTGGCAAAAAAAATTCGACAGTCTGAGATATTATTTACACTTTGTTTTAAAATTAAATTAAGTCTATGGCCGCAGCAGTAAACAAATAATGCTTGTGGAGCTTGCGATTTAATTTTGGTTTGCAAGCCAGTCAAATGTCCACGCATGACACTTGCTCCATCGTAGCATTGAGCAATAAGTTTTGTGCGATATTCAAGAGGTCCTAACCGTTTCTAAAAGTTCAAAGAGAGCTTCTGCAGTACGAGATATACTAAAATCAAAAAACCCTAAAAATCTCTCAACTACCAATCCGTTTGAAGAAACATACCTCACAATAATAGAGCACTGTGATTTTTGGGAAATATCTGTGGTATTGTCTACTTCAACAGCAAAAAACGGAGATTCTGAAATTTCATTTTTTATAAATTCATGTATATGAGAATATAAACACTCAATCAATTCATTTTGTATAGTTTTTGATTCACCTTTAAAAACAGTTTTAATATTTAAATAATGCTGTTGTAATTCTATCGAAGCTTCAGATATCAATAATTTTAAAAGCTCTTTAAAATTCCCCCGGTTTAAAGAATCTTCTCGCTCGTCATGTCCTCTAAATGCCAGTTCTTGCTTACTTAAAAACAATACTGCTTTGATGGGTAACTGCATGAAGCGTCTATTCAGGTTTACCTTCTTGTTAAATTCAGCAATATAAAGTCGAGAGTTTTCCTTTAATGCATCAGCAATTTGAGTCCCACTTCTTAACAACTCTTTAAATTTTAAAGAACTTTTTAAATGTTCGATTGAGCCTTCATGTGTTTTACATGCTCTTGTGATGGTGGTTAACCCATCATATCCAGTACCATTCCAAACGCTCTTTTTTATCCCAACGATTAAACACGGCCAACAAAACATTTTTTGTAAATAAAAACTGCCACATAGCCACGAGAATAATGAATACCAAGATGACTGGAAGCTACGACCATGCTGAGACGAACCTGCTGTTTTCTTATGAATGGACAATTTTGGTGTCGGTCTATCTTCTTTTAGTAGTTGTCGTTTATCATCTTCTTTCCATATGTTAAATGGAGTTTGAAGCAAGACACAAACTGGATCATAATGGGGCTGTATGTTTCAAAACGGTTAAATCATAAATTTCAATAAAACAGTAACAAATAAATGTAAGAACTTTCAACCTTCCCAGACAAAAAAAAATCCTTCCTTTAGAATGGACAAGAACATATATTCTGTGTGTCGTACCCCCTCCCTCACTTTTCGTCAGAGCCAATCAGTTTGTCGAATTCCCGAATTCAGCCGGTGCAAGGAAATCTTATATGAGCTGCGTCTTAGCTGCGTTCGCCCAATACAGCCTATGCCGGAGAGATTGCTTACGTAGTCGTTGTCATGGCAACGGTGCTGCCAATTTCTTTTTCAGACCTCATGGCTGTACCAAAGATTTTCCCAATTGAATTGCGGGAAGATTAAAGCGCTTATTTTCTGAATGAGCGATCCGGCCACAATACAGTTTTTTTTTTTTTTTTGAGATTTTTTTTAATTTACCGTAGGAATTCCGTAATCCTAATCTGAATTTAGGAAAATTAGTAGATGCTGATAATTTTCGTTATATTTCGTTACGTTTTCAATACTTTTTTTTTTTTTTTTTTTTGAGATTTTTTTAATTTACCATAGGAATTCCATAATTCTAATCTGAATTTAGGAAAATTAGTGATGCTTGGTGATAATTTCAAGTGCAGCCCGGCTGTACTTGCTGTATCCCACGAGCCGCCACTGCTCCTCTCCCTCCTTACCCCCTCTAGCTCCCACGTTATCATTATGCATGGGTGTAGCTATAGTTTTCTCATAGGAGAGGTCTAGCTATGGGGGTTCCCATTCTTACTATAAAATTTGGTTGACAGTCAATTTTTTATTATAAATATCTGGTAAAAATGTTCCCTAGCACCAAAGCATTTTCGAATTCTTTATATTAAATTGTGTTTTTCATGCTCTGAATTATAGAATTTACAAAATTATAATTTTTTTTTTAAAGCTTAATACAGTTTTCAAAATTTATATAGAATTTGAATCTTTTTCTACTGCATACTGTTTTGAGTGATGAATTTAGAAGGTAGATATTCATCTGTAACTGGCATTTGTGAATAGACTAGGGGGGGGGATCCAGACCCCCCCTGCCCCAGCCTTACTTGCATATGTCAGTGCCATTATGATTTGTGTACTGGTATAGCATAGAAATAGTTAAACACTAAAATATAGTAATTTTCTGTGCTAGGACCCTTGATTTTGCCCCCCCCTCTCCTACAAACAATCAAATGGACGCCATGTTCAACTATTACTGGGTATTGTAAATCAGTTCCAGATTTTTAATCTTTTCATCAGCATTCAGCTTCTACACTGTTTTGCAAAGTGGGCGGAGCCTTTTTCCATCTCTCTCTGTAACTACCATTTTTGTCTCTTCCTAAAAGGGAAAAACTCTTATCGCTTGGAGGAATCCGGCCAGGCCTGCTATGTCCCACAACAAGGAAAAATACAGGGTACCATACTGAAGGGGTTGCCAAAACTAGGGTTTGTCCACACATGAAAATCTTCTGCAAATTCCACGTTTTGATTATTTTCCATGTTTTTTTCTTTAAATAATTATCCAGATTATTCTTTATAAAATATAATTATCACCAATTGAATGATTTATTGTAGAGTTTGACTGTTATAAAGGGAGGAAGTCAGTAAGGCATTGGTCCATCTCTGGCCTCGATGCAAGCTGTCACCCGATGTGGCCCATACTGATAAAGTTCCCGGATAGTGTCCTGCAGAATTTCTTGCCAAATTGTGCCCTAGCTGTTGGGCTAGATTGGCAACATTTCGAGATGGTTTCACCCGCTTTCCCATAACGTCCCAAATTTGTTCTATGAGAGAGAGATCGGACCACCTAGTTGGGCAAGGAAGTACAGGGAAAGCTTGAAGACAATTCATAGCAACACATGTCATATGCTGCCAGGCATTATCGTGTTGAAAAGTAGGTCCAGGGTGACGCAAAAGGAACATTAGCACAACCTGTCGTAGGATGACTGCTGTGCTGTCAAAGTGCCAGAAATGCCAAAAACGATTACTCATTCCTTAAATATAACACATGCAAAAGGGAAAAAAATTTGCAGACAGTAAGGTTCTGGTTGGCCAATCAGAAAACCTCTCCGTTGCTACAGAGATACAGAGGTCCATGAGACCAGGAGGAACCATAGCGAACAAACTATGATGTCACACGGGGAGAAAAAACTGACTATCTTTGGCGATGACGAAAGGTGAAAACTTACCACATGTGGGGGGCTAACAGAATCTGGTGCTGTGACAGTTTCTCTGACAATCACTCTATCCTCCCATTTTTTTGTGGCACTCGGCCAACTGATACCATTTTGATTCTGATAACTACCATTGTTGACCCAATCTTGCCAGCATCGTCTAATAGCCACATCATTTTGACATGGATGCTGAGGGATTCTTCAATTCGTCTAAGCAGCGATCTCTTTCAATGCACACACAAATCCTTTCGCGAGGCATTGTTACAGCCGACGTAAGATATTGCAGTTGAAATGCAACAGAATTTTTAACCATCAGCTTGAGAATCGCTCCTTATATGCACCTGTTTAATGCGCAGTTCCGATGCACTAGCACTTCCTCTATTCATTCATGGGACTTCAGATTTTAATCATTTGCATGTTCGGTCCGAATGTCTTTGCATATAAAATTTCGTTACAATCAGGCGACTCCTTCTTGGGGCATCGATTTTTTGTTATAGAGTGTAATCTTCATGTAAATCTATAAATTGTTTAAATTATGTTACTTGATTTTGAACTACTGCTATTGCTTAGCATTTGTGTATCTCTATTTTATAGAGATTAATAATTTTCAATATCTAAATATTTGTTACTATTTATTGTTTTAAATTTTGGGTATGAAAAATTTAATATTTGAGCATATACAGTAGAATCTCGCTACAATGATATCCTCTATAACGATAATTCTCTCTATTACGATATTTTTTCATAGTCCTGGCTGAATTCCCTTTAGATTAATGTAAAACAGTTCTCTGTATTACGATATCCTTTAAAACGATAATTCTCTCTACAACGATGGTAATAATCATCCCTTACATCACAATAATTCTCTCTACTACAATATATTTTTTTTTTCTGCGATGCATCAGAAGCCCAACTCATGCACACACATTGAAAGCTACACAAAGAAAGTCGAGGTAAAATGTGGTTGGAACGGGTTGGACCACGCCTCTGCCAAAGAACGTCTTCTAAGTTTTGCTTTGCTGATGTAACACTATGGTAATGAGAAAGTGCATTTCTCGTAAGGTGGAAGAACAGTTGGCATTTCCTGGATGACATATCTCTGATTCCTATCCCCCCTCTTTAAAAAGTGGTCAAGGATTCCTTTCACCGGAACTGATATAGAAAACGATACGTTCTTTTGTCTGAACTTGAGTAAGAATCAGGCATGAAAGAGTTCCGCTTTTAAGCGGAAATCCGCTTTTTTCAATGTCTTTGAGGCTGTTTCTGAGATCGGTGCAAAACCGTCAAGAAATCGCGACCGAAAAATGTGGTGGGGTGGGGGGGGGGAGCGGAGCGAACGAACGCCATTTTTTCTCCTTCACAGTAAACCATGCTGTAAACAGAGATGCGTTCCTAAGCCTACACATCGTATCTATCACCCTAAATTATTGGTGCAGCGGAATGGAGAAAGGCATAACTTGTGCCAATCGGCCGAATGACGATCGCGCAGGTTGAAAGTAGGTCACGCCTTACTGTTGAAATCTCACCGGGGAAATTGCCGAAGTTGAATTGCGGGATGACTGATAACGGCTGTTATGTGAAACAACTTCTACTGCTACTTTTATTTGTCGTGTGTTTGGAATTGTATCGCACACACACTCTGAAACGCATGTGGGAAATTGCGTCATCAGTTTGTGAAGATGATCTTTTGTTAGTTAACCAAGATAACATTATAAATATGGATATTAATTTAAACAATGAGCATAAAGCTTGCTCAGTAGATGCGAGCGAAAAAAATAAATTTAAATTCGAGTGGTTGAATAAATCTATTAAAGTCAAACTACCGGCAAAAGTTATGGATCATGAAGAAGAAATAGAAATAAAAGTAGGGGATATATATATATGCGATATAGATTTAGTAATAATTAGAGGTTATTTTATGAGAATTTAATGACATTACGTTTTACGACTCAACGTAAAAGTGTAGCAGTTAATGTTTCGTAGATGTATTAAATTAGTAACGTGTCTTCTGACCTTAAATTACAAGCCAAGAGCAAGCTGCATTTAGTTTATTATTTTGCATCAAAATTTAAGTATAATTAGTACAGTAGGGAACCCAAAATCCGGAATGCTCGGGACCGGACCCATTCTGGATTTTGGGATACCGGCTGCGAACTTTACCGATTTCCGGAAGTCTTCCGAGGTAAGCTGTAGCATAGGTCCTTCTGCGTTTTAGCGTCTATTATGACGTTAATTAATATTAACTGAAACTCTATTAAATAAAAACTTTAAAAATATGCACACGATTATATATCTCTGATGAAAAAAAAAAGAATGAATGAATAATACAGTATGTTAAAGATGAAGTAATCCATTAAAAAATTCGAAAGCTATGTTATCGAGCCGAGCAACGATTATTTCAGACGGATGACGATTGCTGCAACTAAATTGGCTGAAAATATGCAACTTATATAATCTTAAAATTTTACTTAACGTTTTTTCATACATAGTTTCCGATTGAAATAACTCATCCTACACCGCAATTCAGCGGGCTACGGAAGGACGGATAGAGCAGTTGTGCAATTTTCGGATCAACTGCCGCCTTTCCTCGGCCCGTTGATTTGCCTAGCAATTTATTACACAACCCGTAACCCAACATTTCTTCACACATCTGCAGTTCTTTGAGAAGGGGGGGGGAGGGAAACAGTCATTAAGCAGACCAAATCCGGTTCATCTTTGTTTACATTTAACAGACTAGATGAATCATCAACACTTGAAGCTGCGCGCCTGTGTGTGTGCGTGCGTAAAGGACACATATTTTTCTCCCCATTAAAGCAAGTCATTCTATAATAGCATAGAATCTATTTACGTTACGAGAAATCGAAAATTACCGCACAAGATCTAACAGCAACTCGCCGATCGCAAAGCGAAGAAAGGCACGAGTAGACAGGATCGATCATTCTCCTGGTACGCGCCCGCGCCCTCCTTTCCCTGCGCTTCGCCGTGATCGACGAAATTCTTTCCAATTTAACAGGTTTCCTTATTTTTACGTATATTCAATTGAAAACGGTCTTTCAAAGAAGAAAATGAGGAATAAAAAGGAAAATAATATCCGTTTTTATATGCTTATAGGGAGGGAAAAAAAAAAAAAAAAACGTGAAGGGGGTGAAAAATGCAGAATAAAAAAAGTTCCGGATTTCGGGTCCCCTACTGTATTAGGTAATTAAAGTGTGCTTGGAGTTTAGCAAGAATATAATCTTTGATTACATAATTATTATTGGGGGGGGGGGGTCGGGATTGATTTTTATCCCTCTCGACACTGGTTTAGGAATGTCCTGATTTTAGGTTCAGAAAAAATGGTCACTTTAATAATAATAAATAAATGAATAAAATCAAAACTGCAATAATGAAAAAAAAAAAAGAAAGTTTTTGAAAACATTTTGATTTCAACACTTTTTAATGTATTTTTATCATGTATAGAAAATGGGGGGAAAATTTTGTACTATCGTTTTTTAAGAATGGAGTGATATATTACTGGAAGAAATTACTGTACAAAAACAGTTGTTTTTCAATCTGTAAAAATTTGGTTACCTTTTTTTCCACCATAAATTGACCCTTCTTATAAGAATATAGTGTACTGGCTGGTGAGAAAATGTATACATGCATATATATATATATATATATATATATATATATATAATATAAAATAGCTTAACTTACGTAAAATGGATTCCCAAGTGAAATATTAATTGAAAGCACATTATAACAGATATAATACATAATCATGAAAATAAAAATGAAATCCAGAGGCTATAAATAAATTTGAAACAGGCCATCAAAGCCAAAAATTGGGAAAAACATGCCATAAGCAATCACATGTGCTTAAATATATACATACATATGTATTATATATACACATACGTATATATATATATATATATGTATAATTTTTTTTTTTCACGTTAAATTTTGTATTCGGGTAGAGTTCAGCTTTTTTGATCAGCTTGCACTTTCATGCCTGGTAAGAATTTTAACCTTCGATAAATCCTATCGAGGTCGATTATTACACTAGGATATTTTAAATTATTTATGAGTTTTGTTTACTTTGAAGTTTGTTTAGTGAAAATCGAAAGCAAATGGCTAAAAGAAAACAAATATCTATCGAAGTGAAATTCAACATCATAAAAGATTTTGATAAAGGCATGCAGCAAGCTGAGGTTTGCAGACAATACGGACTTTCACAGTTGACTGTTGCCAATTTCCGATTTTTTTACTCAGAATTCAAAATAAATAAGGATAAATTAATGGGTATGTATTTTCAATTAATATCTAATGCATTTTAAAAAACGATTTTGCGGCATTCAGGTATTATTTATTTAGACATTATATATTCGTTATTCAAATATGCTATAAATATTTATAAGCTATATCGCCGCTAGAATCCCTGGCGAGGCAGCAAGAGTGTTTAACTAAAATTTGCGAGTGTTGTGAAAATTACTGAAAACTATAAACATATTTTTCTCCTTTCATTTATTATATATTACTTTTGAGGGTGTGCTGAATGAAAACAGAACACTTTCTGGTGACACCGCAGGGTATGGTATATATGAAGAACAAAAATCTTTTCGTTCCAATATCGATTCTCTCTATAATGATAATTCTCTTTACAACGATATATTATTTTGATCCCCAAAATATCGTTATAGAGGGATTTCACTGTATAACATTTGTACTACATGTAAAAAATATGTAAATATTGAGTTTAGCCTTTTCCTTGTGTATATCCTGATTTCCTGTGGTAAAAGAAGTCATAAGTTCTTTTGTTTAACTCAACAAAGATAAAAACTTTACATTATGTTATTTTGTTTTATCACATCGATAATAATATATAAATAGTAATGTTAATTTTTAGTTTAAAAGTATACTTTTCTTTTATTGTATCAGCTTGATGTATTTTTGATAATACAGATTTGTGTTTGTAATGTTCAAGAAAAGGTCAATAAATCAAGCTTAATTTATGTGGTAAACACCATGTAGTCTGACAGAAATATAATTTTTCTTGGAATGGCAGCATTTCTTTCTTTCTTTCTTTCTTTTTGGAAGGGAGGGTGCATGTATATTTTGCACTTTTCTTCTAAATTGATAAATATTCTCTTCTTGAAATGCACAGGTTTATTTTACCATTATGCATGATTTATGCCAAGTCATTTGACTTAATTAGTTTTAACTTGAACTATGTTGTGTATGTTTGTGATCATAACAATTGGTAAAATATTACTTATAGTAATAATATGTGCAGTAAAATGTAATGCTATCCTTTTTGATTGTTAAAAAAATTTAAATTTGTAATTATTTTTGCTCATAACGAAATGCCTGATAATTCTTTTCTTTATAAGATTTTTTTTCCCAAAATACTTTTTTTTATGTGTTAATTATTATAAAATTACTTCCATATAACTTTGCTGATCATAAAATGTTTCAGAATTCTCTGCCTAGCAGTACTGAATTTTCAATTTATTAACATGCAGAAAGCTGTTTAAAAGTTAAATTGTATTTTTAATTATATACAAATTTATATGTAGTTTGTTTACAAGGTTAAAATATTTTAGCTTTTCAGTTTGTGTGAGCTCTGTAAAATTTTAGAGAAACTTTAAAATAAGTCAGATTTTTGCCATATGAAGATGGAACCTTTTTTCTTTTATTTTGTAGTTGTTTTGCTTGTTTTATATTGTAGTTTTTGTATACTCAGTGCTTATTTTCAGATGACTACTATTAATGACAGAGCTTAATGCAAAGCAATGGAGTTGCAGGCATTCAATATAACTTTACTGTGTATTTAAGCATCCTGTCTTTTAACAGCTGCTTTTAGTTTGTCAACTGTTGCCAGTTTTGTGGCTCAAGTTTCATCTTTGAAAAATCTTCATAAGATAAATTCACTAGAATGAAGTCTGTGAAGTCTGGTGCACACAGGGCTATTTAACTGAACACACATATTTCAGTTCAGCTATTTGTTATATTCTTAGTCAAATAGGCCATTAAATTATGATGTTAGTATGAATGTGTCCACTTTTATGAAAATAAAAGTCCTTTTGTTGAATATTCATTTATTGTTGAAATGTGTATATATTTGATTCAGATAACCTATGTTTTGTACTGGTGATGTGCATGTCTTTACATGTGTACATATTCATTTTTTTTAATGAATACTCTCTTTGTTTAACAAACATACATATATTAACATTTTCCATGTGTTTTAGAGTGTCAGATGATGCATCCAATTTAACTGAGCAGATAATGGATGTTCAGATAGATACAGAAGATATTAAAAAAGCATCAAATAAATTTGTAGAAAACTCTCTCTCTTATTCATCAGGGAATGAAGATATAGACACAATTTTAACTGATCATCTTCTCTGCTGTACCAAACTAATATCTGTAAGGAATATAAATGTTTCTAGTGCTTATATTTCATAAAAAGGGATGTACAGTAGACTCCCTATAACATGGTAAGATGGTCGCTATTTTCCATGTTAGAGAAATCTGTATCCTATGAGTCTCTTAGATTATGCAAATACATGAGCCATATTTCATTTTTAGCATCAGCATACATGAGCGAGCATTTGTCTCATTCTTTTACTGTGTTATATGATCCCCTTTTAGTATGTTATATGATCATAATCACAATTTTTCCACCATGTTACAGCATTCTGTCTTATATGAACATGTGCTATAGGAGGGTCTACTGTATTTATATGTATACTAAGTTTATTATTATGACCAATATTAATACAAGTTTTGAACTATTATATATTCTACCCCTCCCAGTTTGTGTGTGCATTACTTGCAGAATATTGAAGGAATCTTACATGAGATAACGTGAGCAGATTTTTTTATTTGTGTGCACTTATACTGTAAAATCTCCTCAAACTATCTTGTTTTAAAATCCTAATACGTTTGTGAGAAAGATAAGTAAATGCTCTTTTTTTTTAATGTAAATAAATGTATATGTATATATTTCTTTTTATAGTAAAATTTTCAATTGATGCATGTTTGCTTTCTTACTACAATTTTTTGGTATTAGATTCAAAGGAATAAATTTTTGTGTAATAATAGTAATTTTTGATAATTTAGACTTATGTATGTTTTTTTAATAACTGTTTTTTATAATTTAATAGCTTCTAATTATAAATATAGTTCGCTGTATGTCAGTGCATGCATAACATTTTTCTACTCAAAATTTTTTTCCATGTTAGTACATGCTTATATTTTTTATTAACTTCAATTAAAAGTGTCAGATTTATCTAGTTTTATATTGTGGGTTATCTGTTTCGTCATCCTTCTGAAATTTATCTGGTGCTGAAAAAGTAGCAGATAATTATTTATACAATTCCTTATAATTATTAAATCTGTTTCTTTAACAAACTGAATATACAGATAAAATCACCCTAAAATCTGTCATTTATTAAAATGTTGTTGCTTTCATAACCTTTCTAATCCTTTAAAATATGTACTTTTTAAACTGTGGGTAGTCCTATTGGTTTGTAAAAACCAGCATTGACTGTACTATGTTAGTACAGTCAATACTCATTTTTATAAACCTCTTTTTTCAAATACTTGTGATTTCATGAACTAGTAAGTGGTCCTGAATACAGTCTTATAGACGATTTTATAAACTATTTGAGTGGTACCTAGAGGTTTATAGAAACAAACATACTATATTATACTTTATAGAGCATGACCTTAGATTCAGTCTTTTTAACTGTCAAAAACCAATCATAGGTGCTTATTTTTAATGAAAGGTCAGTATAATAGATACACAGTCAGTATCAGTTATATCGTCATCCACATATTAGATCACCTTGCTTAAATGGTCACTTTTTAATGTCCCTTTGCACATAATAAGGAGTATGCGTTAAACTATACTGTATGTATAGTTACTTCCTATTTCCTATTATCGGATATATGGTTGCTTTGAAAATCAAAATAAGACTTTTTTTGTTTCTCATTCAACATTGAAATATTTTTCTTCTAATGAGCAAAATTGCTTTTCTCTTTTATACTCTACAGATTAATCCTTTTCAGCTGACCAAATGGTCAATCAAACCACAGTTATCATTTCATGTGTTATATTGTGATCAATCCCTTCAAATGTTAAGTTATTTTTAGGTAGAATTTAAATAAACCGAGGGGCCCCATACAACGTATCATTGTTGGTTGTAGGATTTAAGTGCATCAGAAAGATAAGGCAGGAATGTTGTTTTTCTACAAAATCTTAGTTTTTGTTCTTTAGATTGTGTGTGAACCCTTTCTTTTCTTTCAAAAGCATTGCTTCTTGGAAAAGAAATGTTACACTAACACATCCTGCTGGAAACTAGTTTCTTCCTTATGTATGGAGTGGAGGGTCTTATTTCATTTCAAGCATTCATTTCAACCAAAACAGAACTTGCAGTTTTCCAATATGGCATGCAAAAAAAAAAAAAAGTTGTCATTGGAGGAAAAAGAATGAATTGATCAAAAAGTTTAAAACTTCTAAACTTCCAAAAGCAGCTTTTGCAAAAGCTCACTCACTCGTGTGTGTGCGTGTGTGTGTTTAGCATCTTTAGCTGCTTTTTCCATTATATTATAGTTAAAAATTACTGTACACAAGTACAAGTTTTCGTATTTTAATTATTATCATGACAAAATGGCAATTGATATAGATCTCATTTGTAGATAATGCCTTAAGTATGTGTTAATGATTGTTACATAAAACTGCATTTTTCAGGCTTTAGTGACTAGTGGGCCAATGAAGCATGATGAAAAATGTACCCTATCAAAATTAAAGAAACAGCAAGCTTGTTTGTCCCAATTACTAAATGTCTTACAAAAAGATACAACATTTCATATTGGTAAGTATTTTTTACGAATTTACAAATGATATAGTTGGGATCTGTTCATATGTAAAAACTTTCATTTCAAAATACTTTTTAGATGAGTTTTTTGAAAAGAAGGAGAGCAGTGTCAAGGAATTATGGAATAACATAGCTGGAAGTGCATTGTACTGCACAGCTAGTCATTTATCTTCTGAAATGAAAAAGATTATTAAGTCAAAGGCAGTTCTAGATACCTATATGGCATCAATAGGTAATGTATTTTTTAAATATATGATAAATTAACTCAAATGCATTTGCAAGGATATGTATTCATGTAATATTTTGTATTTTTAGTGTGTCCTCGTTTGATCTCAACTCTATTGGAAACTGATAATTTCAATCCCAATTCTCGTATATCGGTGCTTCAGTTCAAACTATTTTTTAATGATCATGAAGACCCCATTGTTGTAATTTGTGAATTTGCAGCTGATAGTAAGTAGTTATTTTTTAAAGTTTTCACTGGTAAATTACGAGTTGAGAAAACAATTCATAAAAAGTTGGGAAGTAGGTTTTATTGAAATATAAAGCTTGAAAAGAAAAGTAAATTGGAGATGATTGTTTTGATTCATTATGCAAAAAAAGTAAAGTTTTTAATAACAAATTGCAATCTCTACATTTTTATTAAGCTTCAGAGTTAAAATGCCAGTCTAGTTACATAAAAGCCCAAGACCTTTTTAAAGGTATTAGTAATGAATAAATGTTACATTATAAGTATTAATAATATTGATAAAGCAATTGACTTTAATGTACAAACTAACATATTAAAAAAATCTATAAAATACATTTTCACTAAAATAAATGTATACTAACTGGGATTTAGTCAAGAAGGCTGCAATACCCCCACTCTTTGAGCCTATGAACCTCTCCACTTTTTTTCCCCTGAGGGAGTGGGTTAATTTTTTCTTGTGTATGTTTTTTAAAAATTCTTTTTTATACTTTAAAATTTTTGTTTTGTGATCCTGCATTGGCATAAAAACCAAAAGGAAATTTTTGGACTCATGAGTAGACCTTATGACTCACTATCCCTTTCTAGATATTTAAATAATCTAAATATATTCTTAGAAATATAGTGCATAATGATCTTTTTGAAGATTTTCTTGATCAAAGAATGTCTTCTTGAGTGTTGGAAAACGGGCAAAAGCCAGGATTAGTGAAGGACCAGGTACAAATCTAAAAGAAAATTTCATTCACTTTCACATTGGATTGTTGACAATCGTAGATTAAAAATGAACCAAATAATTTTGACCCAAATAACTTTATTTCTACAATCAACAATTAGTTGATAATATTAACAATGAATTTGATAGTTTTTTTGTTTTTTTTTTTGTTCTCAGCAATTATTTCATTTAACTAATCGCATAAATTTATGTTAAGCTTCTTGAAAAATGAGCATTCCTTTACATTTTTTTTCTTCCTCAGCTCCCAACTTTTTGAGTGGCTCTTTTACTGCTATACTTGACTGAATCATGCTAATTTAGTTTTATTTTTTTATGAAAATAATTTAAATATTTTCTTCCATAGCTCTTGCAGCTGAAGATTTGAAATGCCGCGATGTACAAAAAGCCTTTGCAGCTGTTTCAGTTTTGTCAAAAATTACACCATCTTCATATTCATTGTTTTTAATTGGTTGCCTACTTACAGAAAAAAATGTTGATTTAAAAAATATAGCCTGTAAGTATTTTTACTCATTAAAATTTAGCTTTAAAAATATTCTTCTTTTAACTTTACCAGTTTTGTAGATTCTTTAATATGTTACGATTGATTGTTATATGTAATTTATTAGATACTAGATTGTTAGATTGTTATATGTATTTTATTAATCTCATCACAATGTATTTTATTTTGTAATTGACTACTGTTATTTTTACAGCTTGTTACTTAAAATCTGTGGGATCTTATCCACAACAAAGAACAAAGGTATTATTTGTTTCTTAATTTTTACAATTTAACAATGTATTTGAGTCACCCAAATGATAAACTCGTTAAATCCAGAAAACTATAAATAAATTGAGATTTTTTTTTCTTTAAATTAAACTTTGTGCATGTCCACCTATAAAAATTTAGCAAAAATTTTTAAACCTTTGAAATAAAGCTCTGAAAATCCCATACTGCTGCAAAAATCTATAAATTCATCTTGCTGACTGCTGCAAAATTTGTTATATCCATTTGATTCCACCCATATCAAAACTCATTGTATCCTTAGCTGCTCATACTCAGTACAAGTTCTTAGGCTGCAATACTTGTTAAATTCCAGGCTTTGTTCTCCATTGGTCTTTTCATTATTACCAGCATCATATCAGTATTCCCCCCCCCCTCCCCCCCCCCCCGCATTTTGTTCTTTCTGTGCATTTTACTGTAATTGTCAATTTTTTATTGCCTTTTAGCTATTTTTTTTAAAACATAATTTTACTTTTTAATCATTTTATCATTCGACTCCTGTAAAAATTTGCCTTTTTCCCATGGTACCGGATCAGGCAGCTTATTCATGACTAGCTTATATCTACAATTTTACAGTCTGTGTTGGACATTCCGATGTCCAACTTCCAAAGAAAACACTTTTTGTTATGAATGGATAAAAATATGCATCTCAAAGAATCAATTGAGATATCATGAGCTCTGTATGACTGCTTGTAGAAAATTGACCTAATCCAAATTTCTACTATTCGTCTGGTATGTGATGACTGTCTGGGCTAGAATGAATGAATTTGTACCGTAATGATGAATTCATACTGTTTCCAAACTTGATAAATTCACACAGCAGCAAAACTCTGTAAATCCAAATCAATTAGTTAATCATTATTGAGATTTTAAACTCAAAGTGCTAAAAGAAGGTCTGATTCTCAGTAGCTAGCTTAATCCTGAAATTAAGATTCGTTCAGTATTAACCTGTTTCTGTTTGAAGGATATTTCTTAGAAATAAAAAAATTCATTTAATTCGCTTTAGTTGTAATTATAGGATGTACACAAATATAGCAGTTTGAAACAATTTTTGCAAAATGTCAAAATGTAATCAAAATAAAAAAAAATTTGGTGCCTATAGTTTGTTAAGAGGCCACCTATACTATCGTCAAAGTTCATTTCATTCACTTTAGTGGTTATGACGTGATACACAAACAAATATGCAGTTTAAAACAATTTTTGCAAAATCTCAAAATCTAATTAAAAATTAAAAAAAAATTAGAGGTTGTAGTTAGAGTGTGATCACCTATCATGTCAGCAAGTTTCATTTCATTCGCCTTAGTCATTATTACACCATGCAAGAACAAATATTTATGCATTTTGAAACAATTTTCTCAAAATCTGATCAAAATTTTTCGCAAATTTGATACCTATAGTTTTAGTGACCACCTATCATGTCACCAAATTTCATTTCATTAGAGGCGTTTTTGAATCATTGTATTAAAAAAATCATCGTATAAGAAAAAAATCTCATTTATTTCTTAGGTGTCAATTACTGAGCAGGGTGTGTCAATCATTGGAGCCAAAATTTTGTTCTTAGTGTCAATTACTGGTGTCGGCACCATAACAACATATAAAACTTAGAAAAAGTAGAAATTTCTAATATTCTTTAATAAATTTTACCTTACATGAATTTTCAAAGTTCGTTTAAGTTTTGAAAACAAAAATTTTGTTTCTAGATAGTTTTAGTAATTAGCAATTTCTAGTTATTGCTTATTATTGCTCTTAAAATGTCAATTACTGGTGCCCTTACCCTATATTTGTTTAAAAGAAAAACTGTTTATGCCACTAATGTGATGAAAGATGAGAGTCCTTCTGGTACTTGGATGGTTTATAACTTTTTAAAATTTGGACTTCATATTTTCTCTCTTTCTTCCTTACACATATACATGAAATTTATGTTTTAAATGTGGCGTTTCCTACATAATGGTTGTGAAATTTTGATTTGATATTAATAGAAATAAAGAAAATACTTTTTCATAAATAATAGAATTATTATTGTGTTTCATACATTTAATTACTTTCGCATTCATAAAGTATGCTTAAACTATGTTTTTTCACTTTTAAAATAATTTTATCTTGTTTTACAGATTATTTCTTCATATTTAGAAATGTTAATGTCAGGCAGTATTGCCTCAAAACTTATAGCTTGTGCAGCTTTAGATGCCATGGAAGTATGTATGGTTATTTTTCATTAAACTTTCTTAGCAATGTAAATATTTTTCTGAAATTTGTCATAATGTAACAAACTAGAAAGAATATAAACAGTTGTTATCACTACAAAATACAATGTTACTATACATAAACATTTAAGAGTATTTTCACATTTAAGAGTATATTTAAGCAGTTTTCATTTTGCGTCCCAGACTTACAAAAAAATCAGTTTTTCACTGTAGTCACTTTTATATGACAGTGTATAATCATTTCAATAGAGATAGGCACACGTTTTATCCATGTAAAAGTCTAGCTGTATTTAGTTTTTGTTTTATATCCTCTGTGTTTTTAAGTAAGCAAATCAGTTTGAGAATACCTGCATTGTAATAAAAGGCTTCTTAAGTGTACCTGTAAATGTCAGTGTAAACCACATACTGTTTTGGAAAAATTATTTAATTTTGAGGAGCAGTTTTATGACGTTTCATAAACTACATTTTTGACTAGAAAACAAACAAATAAAAAAAATATTAATATTTAATGAACAGTCTTCAGTTAAACTTTTTTTGACTTTACAAAGCAATTTATAAAATAGAGGAACAGATGCGAAGGTCACGTGGTATGAAAGTGGAAGGAAGGGGACGGCAGGTAGACAAAAGCAAATGGCAAAGGAATGATGGTAATCAGTGAGAAAGAATTTAATATAAAAATTTCAATTTTTGAATAATAAAAGAATATATTTTTTTAATTATCATTTTATTTAAAAATTTTGTTTCTAATTTAATTTTTTTATTATTATTATTGCATCGCAAAATTTTTGATGGATTTTGTGCAACTGTAATGTTTTATGCACATTTTAAATTGTAAACTGTGAGGCATTACCATTTATTCCCAATGCTGATCACATATATATGCAAACACTGCAGTGCTGCATTTAAATTTTGTATTAGTATCAGCTGATTCAGTTCTCACAAGTTAACATTATACTGTACATTGATTTCAAGATAATACTTCAGATAACATTTAAAATTCTCCACTAAAAGCACTGTAATCATGTTATAGTGCATAATTGTTTTGCTGTATGTAGACACTTAATTTATAACTGTAGTTATATGTGTTGAAAAATCATTTGAATGCATCCTGTATAAGTAAATAATTGTAATAATAATACCCTGTTTATGAATAACCAAAGTCCTTATAAAATAATTAAAAAAATAAAAAAAGTAATAGACAATTTTAAAAATAGATTGAAAATTCCGATTTTTCCATAACAGATTATTTTATATTAACAATATATTTTCATTTAATAGTTAATTGAGAATAGTTAAAAAAAATTCATGTGGTACATCTGAAACTTCTCATTTTGCTAGTGCTAAATTCTGATTTAAGACCAAAATGAAATATTAGGAAAAAAAAAAAGTTGCACCAAATTACTTTCAAGGATCACTCAGAAATTTTTAAGACAGACCCAGATGATTTACTCTCTATCTGTATATACAACTATGTTAGTTAGCCATGTAAATTTGATTTCTCAGGGTGTCAAACAGTCAGAAAAATCAGGAAAGTCTGGAAAATGCCAAAGAAAATTGTCCAAAAGAATAAATTTTTCAACATATAAAAAATTCATGACAGTTTTTTTTCCCATTCTAGATGAGAAAGACTGATGAAGATGATTTATGTTTAAATAGAATGAATGGGTCAGAATGTTTGTGGGGTATGCAATACTCATACCTGTTTTACATTCTGTATTAAGGTGTTTCTTGTTATAGAAGGGTCTAAAAGCTATCTGCCTATGACCAGTGATAAAATCTAGAAATTTTCATTACTGACACTTTGTATTCTTCCAGATTTGAAGTGTAGTTGACCCAAAGATAAAAATTTGTGTTTGAAATTCGGTGTCTGGATTTAAAATTGTCACCTAGGCATAAATATTGTCATCTAGGCTTCATCAGTTCCATCTTTAACAACTCACAATTCAGTATTGACCAATACCACAAGTTGTATTCGTCAATATTGGTTAAATCTGAATTAACTTGTATCTTACACAAAACTCATAGTAATTTCTTTCTATCTAACTCGAAGTACATCAATAACTATATTTCAGTTGAAAATTTGTTTCAAGTAAGTTGTAGCAAAATATTCAAGTATAAAAAGGTGGTGGTGCTGTTGAGGGATTACCCTAAGTAAAATGCATCTATGGTCTAGAAATTTTTTTCCGGAAGCTCCCAGAAGTCTGGAGAAAGTCAGGAAATTGACTTTCAGAAATTTAGTAGACATCCTGATTCTTATATGTCAGTCTGATGATAATTTGTAGAAACAATTATAATTTATCTCTAAAATAAATTTTGAAAGGAAGAAAAGTGAAGTTCATTCAAAATCATTTTTTGCACTATAATTCTGAAGTATCAAGAGGAATGGCCTCAGTGTATACAATTAGCTTAGTGAAATGAAGCTCTATCTCTTGCCATTGTGTTTGGATTGTTTATAGAATTTTTTATGGGTAAAAATTCTCTCCTATGGGATGAATAACATAACTTTGTCAGCTATAATCCAGGAAAATGTGTTATCCATGCTAAAAATGTTAATCACTGATAATCACTATGCCTACAAAATATTACAAAGGGAATTTAACATTGGATCTGCAATTGTGTATAAAATTATTCAGGAAGAACTGCATATGAAAAATTTTTCATCCAATCTTCCATAATTTAATCAAACAGTAAAAAGCAGAGAATGTCCAAATCCATTAAGGAATCGTAAAAATGGGTAATGATGTTGCACATTGGCTTATTTCTAAAATAATGACTGAATATGAAACGTACATATTGTTTTTGATGTTCTAACATATTATGAAAGTTAAGTGTTGGTCTTTGAAGAGGTTCTCAAAGCAACAATCTTTAAAAAAGTAATGTATATATCAAGAGTGTATGTAACTTTCTTTGAAAGTACTGGACTGATCAGAGCCACCAAGCTGGAGAGACTCTAGACAGTTACAACAAACTGGTACACTACTGTTTTTTAGAAATTTTTAAAGAGTGTATGTTAGGAAATGTGTGCATTGCATAATACTGCATCTTTAATTACAATAAGATATCCAATAAAATACCATGAATAAAAACACATGAAAGCGATAAAACATTTTACCGTATTCACTTGATCTTGCTCGTGTGCTTTTTGTCTTATTTTTTAATCTAAAATGTTTTTCATTGTGGTAATTTTCAGTTTGAGAATATTTGATGAGGTTACAAAGGTTTATTTTTTTAGAGAGAAGTAGATGGCTTAAAACTTTTAAATTAAAAATATCTATGCATTAAAAAGTTCACCTATTATGTGCATGGATGCTGGAATAGACTACTATGAACACCCCTAAAATTTAATATATTTAACTTGTACCACTTAGCCATTTCTCACAACTTTCAGAAAGACCCCTCATAGTTAAAACTTTTTATTTGGGAATACCTTATTCCCCCGTACACGATATATATTTCGGTTACACACATAACCATCTTCAGTCGTTTCTGGAGCTCTCACTAATGGCGGCTTCTTTTTATATCTTCGTCGTTCTTCTTCTTGAAAGTTCGATGCATGACGTCGCCCCATGATTGGTCGATTGTATGAAGCGTATCGTTGATGCTGCCCTCTGTCGTCAATATTTCTAAGCTCTCACGAATGTAGGCATATATACTATTTTTAAAGTTGGCTATTTTTTTTAATATTTTTAAAATCAATGGTAATGGGCTCTTTCAAAGCTAGACGGGCTAGGGTCAATGGTAATGGGCTCTTTCAAAGCTAGACGGGCTAGGGTTCAATGGTAATGGGCTCTTTCAAAGCTAGTAAAAAAATAGTATATATGCTAGTTTTTAAAAATAGTATATATGCCTACATTCGTGAGAGCTTAGAAATATTGACGACAGAGGGCAGCATCAACGATACGCTTCATACAATCGACCAATCATGGGACGACGTCATGCATCGAACTTTCAAGAAGAAGAACGACGAAGATATAAAAAGAAGCCGCCATTAGTGAGAGCTCCAGAAACGACTGAAGATGGTTATGTGTGTAACCGAAATATATATCGTGTACGGGGGAATAAGGTATTCCCAAATAAAAAGTTTTAACTAATTAATCCGCCGTATTAAATAATGTTTTATGTGTCTTTATTATGACCCCTCATATATTCCATTTTTTTTTTTTTTTAAGTCTTTATTCAACATGCTATAGACATTTAGTGAGTAAATATATTTTGTGATTAAAATTTTTAGTTTGTGAAAATTCAAACATTTTTGATTGCCTTTCATTAGTAGTTTTTCTTTTAAGTTGCTGCATCCAAAGTGAGTACTTTTGAATCTCTTGAATGATCACTTATTGTTTTCGGTCTTGTAAATAAAAAAAACTCCAAGATCTTCATTGGAGACTGAAGTTTTTTGATTATTTTGTCAAAATTAAGTTTTGATTTTATAATAAAAGGTATTTTAAAATGTTTATTAGTATCCTCCTTGCTGTGTTAATATATATATACATACATTATAAGTTATAAATCGATTTTGACAAAAGATGTTCTTGTGTTTTTTATGGTTTATGTATGTATTAGAAGTCCAGTAGTATATTGGTTAGCATATTCTGTTGTGCCACAGGTCAGGGGGTCAATTCTCAGGCTGGGCAGGGTTGACTCAGCCTTTCATCCCTTGAGTGGGTTGATAAAACTTGCTTGGGGATTAAACACTAGAGGCTCCTCATCAGGCAGACCACTTAGCCTGTATATATGTTTCCACGCCCTAGAGCTCTTTGGTCAAAAAGGCATGGATGGACAGCAGTACAGACCTTGGCCCCAAATGGGCTATTGTGCCAATGTTTAGTTTTAGTAATATATTAGTTATAAATAGATGCTCACAAGACATGTGCTTTTATTTTTTTTACATGGTTTATTTAATTTCCTGGGTTTAGAGATTATTTAAAAATTCTTTTTTTCAAGAACATGATTCACATCTTAAACTTTCGGCGAGTTATTGCAACTGCATATTGTATACTAATATCAATATTTATACTTTTTGTTGCTCCAAAATTTAACTTTTAGGCGAAACAGTGTACTGACCAGCTATCCATTGTTGCAAATGAAGATGAAAATAGTGATGTCCGAGAAGCTGCAAGTAGTGTTTTAGACAGATTTGGTAATATTATTATTAATAGTTTTATTTAATACATTTATTTAATACATTTTAATTTTACTTAGAATCAAACTTAATGTAATTCCAAGTGTAGTTGCAGGTGTAAGTATTACTGTTTGGATAAAAAATTTAACTAAAATCTTTCTGAGTGTAATTTATCAGTACATAATCAGTTTTCTGAATACTCTGCTGTTAATTTTGTTTGCTTGTGCATGATTACCCTATGATTTTTTTTTCTTTTTCAAGTTCATGATTCCCGCAATTCCTACAAAAATAATTTGTTTTTAGTACTGCCAGATTTAGAGGTCTGTAGACCCTGGAGTAACAAAGTAGTGAAGATTCCTAATTATTTTTCAAATAATTCAAACAATTTTTTTGACAACCTATGTGGCAAAATAGGCTCAGAGTTGACTCATACCTTAGTGATCCTGGGTTTGATTCTGGGTGTAGGTAGATTTAACGCACACAAAAAGTCAATTTCTTTTCTGGTGTTGCACTTTTAATGTAATGTCAACATGGCTTGCAACTGATCACGTTGAGTGCCAGTAGTATGCATAATGTGTACAAAGAAGCAGCTCCATTGCGCCTGGCCGCTTAGGGAGAAAAAGCTCATGACATTTTTTTAATTATTCGGCATCCTGTAGGAAATTTTACATAAAAATGTCTGTTGTAGAGGCCCTGAGGCTACAGCCCTAGTTGCCCTCTCCTAAATCTAGCCCTGAGTTTTAGCTTTGGAGTTAAGAGTACTAGTCCCCAAGCAACACAACAATGTTGTTTCAATGTGAACTTTCAATGTCGTTTCCACATGATTTTGTTCAGTTTTCTCCACATTGTTTCAGCATGGACATTGCTATAATATTGAAACAGCATTGTGAAATCACAAGAGGAAAACAAATATAAAAAAAAACAAGATTTTATTTCTTTCATGCAGAATTATTAAAACCATACGGAAATTTACGAAAAATAAAATTATTGATAATTATCCACTTGAAAACATCATTTTAATCCCAAGCAACACACTCATGTTGTTTCAATGTGATTTTCTGGTTAGCATTGTCACAATGCATTTTTACTCCAGTAAGTTGTTGAATTGCTGTTAAAAAATAATTTTTTCTGTACAGCACAATTAAAAGAAAAATCACATTTACATGTAGTATTTTAGTATTTTTCTTATCTATTTTCATTCTTAAAAAAAAAAAAAAGTAATATGAGGGAGAGTGCAAGATTCCCTTTAAATGTAAATAACGCATAAACAAATTAATATCTTAAAACAAATAGCTGGATTAAATTTCTTCCTCTTCTCTTCCCCCCCCCACCCCCTCTCTTCCTCCAAAATGTAAAATCACCGAGGTCTTGGTAGGTTCCAGATTTTGGACTTTGAACCATGCTTCAGCTACAGAGTACTTTTACAAACATGGCTTGTTAGTAAAAGTAATAAATATCTAGCAGGACAATTTTCCTTAGTTTGTGTAGTTATGGCAAAGCTATACATGGGTTATCTGTGTAGGATGGGGGATACCTTGGTTGTAGAGGGGCTCTAATGTAAAATCTCCTTATACCATATATTATGATGTACTTATGTAAAGTGTTACTTAAGAGTTGAGTCAAAATTATTGAAATGTAATACATTAAGTATTTCAACTGCATGGAACTAAGCTATAAAATATCAGTTTTTAAATTCTAAAATCCCAGTGGTGTAGATATTACGGTAAATTACTGAATTCAGAGATTGTCAACATTTGATCTTTCACTGTAACACAGGGTTCATACACTCCTTAAAAACTCCTTGAAATTTATTTTACAAAATTTAGGGCCCTTAAAACTCCATAAATTTGTGTGGGACTCCTTAGAAGCTCCTTAATTTTGCATTTACAGTAACAACCGCGATTAATGAAGTGCGCAGCCTCTGCAACCTTCCGGATATTAGTGACCATGACCTGGTGATGGAAGAAGAATTTATATTTCTTTAACTAATTTATAGTTGGAAAAAACACTCAAAATACTGGTGTTAAACAATAAAGTAAATAAAAAACACACATAAGATGTTATAGGTAAGAGGATACGCACGTTTCAACAATTTTTGGTTGAAACGTGCGTATCCTCTTACCTATAACATCTTATGTGTGTTTTTTACAAAGTTTTTTATTTACTTTAATTTAGAGTTTGTTACTTACAGAAAACTGTATAATAACAGAGTAAAAATGGTGTGAATTTTAATTTTTGTCTTTCATTTTAAGATTTTTCTGGGACATGCCTTCATAAAACTATATTTTTTCATATTCAGTTTGGATTAAAATTTTTGTTAAAACATATTTGTAATGCTCAATGATAGTTATGTACAGTCTCCTGCTAACCTAAGATTACATTGGTAGTCCAGAAAAAAAGTGGACTCCTTAAAAAGTTTTTTTGGGGTCCTTAAATACTCCTTAAATTTCTTTTTTAAAAATGAGTATGAACTCTGTAACATATTTATAATATTTTTTAGAAATGACACATTTTAATCAAAGTGTATTTTATATGCATCATGATTTCAATTCTGGTTTGATTTCTGGGTTGTATTTCCTTGTACACATAAGTTAGAATTTCTTTTATTTAGAGTAAATAAGAAATTTTGAAAACAATTTCAAGTTGTTTAATGATGACCTAAATTTTTTTTTCAGTTTCACATTGCTGATTTGGCTTCCATAGTTGTCACTGGTACATTCAAAAATAATGTTTAAGTATGTAGGTTGCCTTTTATGTTTTTACAAACGACCAATAGAAGGCACTACAGAAACTTGTCTTCAGGATATTCGTAAAATTTACTTTTTTTTATCTTCGAATCAGTGGCATTATAGAAATTGCTTGTGTATTTTGTTTACACAAGTGTTCTAAAGAAGCCAGTGAATGAATAAATTGGAAATAACTCGTGAAGGTTTTGGTTGGATGATTTTTTATGATTTTAAGAAAGGTCTCACTCGGCAAGACTGCTTAGTATCACTTCGTGAAACTTTTGGCAATGAAGCACCATCAGAAAAGACAGTTTACAATTGGTTTGCAGAATTTCATCGTGGTCATGTGTCCGTCAGTGATGAATCTCGTGAAGGATGATTAAAATCGGTAGTGATTCCAGATAACATCGATGCAATGTGCAAGGTGATTGAAGATTGGCATGTCCCATATTGTGAAATAGAAGCATCCCTTGGCATATCCCAGACTGCAATACATTCGATTTTGCACGAACATTTAGCTGTTAAAAAGATTTGTTTCAGATGGATTAGGCACAATTTGACAGAGGTTCAGAAAGAGGCTCGTGCAAACTGGCATAAGGAAATGCCTAAAAAATTCAAATTGGGAGCTGTAAAATCCATATATCCCATCATTACAGGTGACGAAAGTTGGATATATTCCTATGAGCTGGAAACTAAACAGCAATACACTGTTTGGGTGTTTCCAGATGAACCGAATCCTACGAAAGTTGTTTGTTCATCAAGCACTTCCAAGAAAATGATTGCTTGTTTATTCGGCTTTACAGGGCATACCGCAACCATTTCTTTAGAGCATCGCAAAACTGTTAATGCTAAATGGTAAACAGAAATTTGTTTGCCAAAAGACATAAAAGAAATCGGGAAAAACAACAAAAATCAAAGCTTCATTCTTCAAGACAACACCAGCTCCCACACAGCACGTGAAACAATTGATTATTCGAAGGATAAAAATATCAAATGAATGTTTCATTGCCTATGTTCGCCTGATTTGTCACCAAATGACACTTTCTTGTTCCCTTAAGTCAAACAAAAAATGTGTGGCCAGCAATTTTCACCACCTGAGGAAGCTGTTGATACCTTCTAAAACCAGGTTTTGAGATATCAACTTCAGAGTAGAAAAACTGTTTCAAGAATAGGTTTGAACAGGTGGAAAAGTGTATAAATCTTAAAGGGGAATATTTTGAAAAGCAATAAAACAGTTGGTTCCCCCAAAATTATTTTTCTTCTTACTTTTTGTAGAAACTTAAAAGGCAACCCTCATATAATTTAGTTTGAGACTAAGTTAAATTGATACACTTGATCTCCCCTCCCTCAAACTGCCCCCACCCCACATACACATGCTAGTTTCACGAAGGGGGTTTTAAAAGCACATAAATATATACATGTTACCAACATCAAACGTTTCTGCATTTTTAAACCTAGGTAATTTGAAGAGTCGTGGATTTATCTTTAAAAATTGCATGAAAATAATAAAAATAAAAATAAATTATTATAATGCTCATACTTGTATGATTTATAGTTTTTATTTTGTTCAGTGACAGTATGTAAGTTTATATTTTTATTATAAATGATTGCTATTTGTACAACCAAAATTGATATTTCTCCTTCATTTTTCAGATAAATTGTCTGTGGAAGAAACTTCATGTTGATTTTCACCTGACCTTTTCCGAGCTGTAGGATTTACTGTACAGTACAAAATTATCATATTTGTACTGAATTTCAGAGCTTATGTTATTGCCTCAGTTTAAACAAATATATTTTCTAATTCCATCAAATACATATTTGTTTACGTACAGTCATTTGCTATTTTCATAGTGAGTGTATTGTGTATGACACAACAGAAGATTGAAATTATTTTCTCTTCTTCTTTGGAATAACATATTGTAGACAGATTTAAAATTCACTTATTTAGGAGATACCCTCCCTCTTTTTTTTCTTCTTACTTTTCTGTGCATCAGTTATGTGTCCTTTTTAATAGAAAGAGCTCTTTTTGTTTATAGTGTTAAAATGCAGTACTGTAAATTGGCAGACCTGTATAGATTTTACTTTTGTGATCTCTTATGACTTTGAAAGAAATATTTTAGTTTTTATGCATTGTTTGGATCATTATTTCAATTTTTTGAATTTAAAAATCTTTGTATAATTGTCATTTTAATATTATTATTAAACTCTTCTTTTAATTATTTCAACCAAAAGTGTAATAGGAAATAATTTTTTAAAATTAAATCAGCATTATATTTCTTAATCTTTTATGATATAAAATCAGTCTGTCTGTAAAATATTTGAAGTATGTATGTCTTTTCCTGTGAGTGTTTATTGTATGCACAGTTTTACTAATTATTAATTTCTGTGTAAATTTTGAGTTTAGATGTATTGCAGATTCTTTCTTCCACAGTCTTTAATGTTATTGTTACAATCCTGACTTTAAATCAGTTTGAAATTTTTAATAACTGTAAAACTTATTGTTAAAGTTTGTTACCCCTGTACATATTATGATTTAGTCTTAAAAGGACCGTTCATTCGCCTTTAAACATCTGGAATAAAATTGTGATACCTCATTTTTATGTGTATATTTGATGAGTGTAACTTTTGCTATTCTTGTTTACATCAGTTATTTAATTTCTCTTCTTTTAACGTGTGTTATAGTGAACTAAATGAGCATTATTAGACTATGATAAAACAGATTTTCTCATTTTTACACTGTTAATTGGCTAGTGATAAAGAACAATTCCATTTGCAATGTGTATGACTACTGTTTTATTGTTTGTTTTGTTATAATAATAAAAGAAAAATATATGTTTGAGCCACTTGGTTCTGACAAGATTGTTATTCAGTTCAATTTTGACAGTGAACAATTTATCATGATAAAAATTTTATCATTTTATTAAATGTTATTAAAATCAGTACCTGTGCTGTATCAAATCTATCTCAAACTATAAGGCTTTTACTTTGCCAAATAAATGTTTTACTAGTCTTAAGTATGTAAAGAAATGTTTTAGTGATACGTTTTATAAATACTTTGAGTTGCCATAATTCTTATTTGCCAAAGATATACATTTGTGTGTTATCATTTCAGCAATATTTACAAAAAGTCAGCTTTATTTTTAATACAATTTGAATATCCTTTTATTCAATTATGATTTTTACTTTGCATTTGTTTTATACTAGTTTGATGTTATTAAATTAATAATTCTTTATATTTTATATAGTTGAAATGTAATAAATATTTTTAAAAATAAATTGTGTCATGTTTATTTTCATTTTTCTCTTCTATTTTACAATGACATTATATTTTGCTAAAAATATTCCAATAAATTAGTTGTGATATGTACTTGATTTGTTGTATCAAAACTTCACCAGTGTTTAAAAGTAAAGCACGAAATGTAGACATATACTCCCTTATGAAATATATGTTTTAAAATGTAATTGCTTTAGGAAACTTTTTGCACATGGAAGTATAATGTTAATAGTTTAAAAGATACCCCCTCTGATCAAAATATTGAAATACCAGATATTTACTGCTATGTGAGATTTTAATAAGCATTTTACAGATGTATATGTAAGAAATATTACAGTATGAAGCAAAATTTACTTAAATTAAGTAAAAATATAAACATATTTTGCTCCCATTATTTGATTATGTGGGATATATTCTGTAAGTGGGGACAGGCCGCCAAGCCAGATACGTCGCCAAAGCTTATGATAAGTAAACAGGCTTGTCAGCATTGCTAAAAGAGGTATTTAGCAACCCTTGTGCAGAGTTGTGTTGTTGTTTCATGATGTCATGAGAAATTATGTGATTGATCTAAGAAATTAACTTGAAACCAAATAACTTTGAAAGAATTATGTGATTGGTTGAAAGAATTTAACTGTAACCGATCTGTTTGAACGTGGCATGACCAGCAATTTAACATACTTGTTTGTTGTGACATGCTGTTGGAAGTTTTTGAAAGGTTTTTTTTTTAGGAAATAAAATTTATGGTTATTTTTATATTAAATGTGTAAAAGTTATTAGAGCTCAAATGAATTCGTTTTATTTTAAGATGTTCATCCTCAACGGAGTGAATATTGGTATAAAGATGAAAATTGTTTGTTGTAATGAATATGTTGTGTAGAGCCACGGTAGAGCTCAAATGAATTCATCTTATTTTAAGATCTTTATCCTTAACGCGGATGAATATTCGTATAAAGATGAAAATTGTTGTGATGAATATGTGCTAGGCATGTAATTGTGGCATGCTAGGATGAAATTTTGCTTATTTGATGGATTTATTTCATGATAAAGGTTTGTTAACAAATAAGAACATGTCTGTACCATTAAACAAGGAATTTTGTGAAAAAATTGAGGTATGTGCTTTTGTTTATTTAAATGTTTATTTCTTGCTGTAGTGTATATTGGTTTGACGTTGAGAATTTTTATTGTTTTATGCTTACACATTTATATAAAAGTATTTTGTGCTATTTTTTTTGTGAATTGGGAAGGTTAGAGGAAATTTTTAAGGTTATAAGAAACATGAATGATATTATTTGATACATGGGATTGCTATCTATATGCAGAATCAACATACAATTTTGAATTTAATGTGAATCAATAGATGAAGATTTTTGAGTTGTTTGTAATGAGTTTTGATTTTATCCTGATGTAGTAGTGTAAGTTTTGTGTGTTTAGTTAATGCGGATGTGTGTAGTGTTTATTGCATTTTAAATATGCGTCTGTTTTAATATGGTGTATAGATAAGTGTTTTGTATTTTTGGGTTTTTGGTTCCTTATGTAACTACATATCTCTATGTTTTGTTTGGCGAGAAAAAAAGTCCCCAAGGTTTGATGTTGGCGACAAAAAAAAGTTGCCAATTCAGTTTGTCCCCACTTTCAGAATAATTCCTGATTCTGTTAAATCAATGTAAATACCCATTTAAAGCAGTTATTTTTATTGGCATCAACATACATATTTCAAACAAGTTTGTTAAATCTTGCTAGAGATTTCAATTGAAAAGAGTAGAAATCAAATAATAGTTATATTAAACTTCAGATGGCAAACTAACTAAATCTCGCAAATTCCCACTATTTGTGCATTAAATTGTTATTGACTGCTGTTTAGTGTGGTGCTTACTCTGTACAAACTACAGTACAAACTACATATGCAGTGGCGGATTATTGGAAGTTTGTCGGTGGGGGCGGTTAGTTAGAAGATTGACATCAATTTTATGGAAGTAAAATAGGATCTTTTACATTGATTTCTTATTTCTCGGGGGGGGGGGGGGTTGCCCCCTCCGCCCCCCCATTTAATCTCTGCCCTTGATCATATTATGAAAACTTTTTTACATTTTTAATAATAATGCTCAATTAATGAAATTTATATAAATAAACTAGAAAGTGGGCAGTGTTAAATTTTGGGAAAAGCATGATTCTTTCACAGCTGCTCTAATTTCTTGTATTAGTATATATACAGAATGATTTGCTAAAATGTATATAGATTCAGGAAGGTTAGTCTAAGGAAGTTAGTCTAAGATGAATTACACTCGCAACACCATGGGGTTACCACCTTCATGCATCTATGAATTGTAATAATTTTGAACATAAATTGGAGTATTTTATTTCTTGATTGGGTTTCAAAAACACTGGTCTTGCCTCTGAGAATTTTATGAATGAAATAGAATTTCATGTCTATACTTTTATTCAAATATTTTCTGTGAAAAGATCAGTTGTTTTTTCTTGAATCATGGTTCGAAAATTGACTATTGTTTCAGTAAGTCATTATTAACAGGTGCACAAAGACAGCAGTTAGAACTCCTACATTTCCATGGTATTCTGGTTTGTTTTCAACCCCTTTGCGACCAACATCCTATATGCATGACACAACAATGCCTCTCTTATCAGCCTAACGTATGCGTAATTTGAAAATGGACTGATCTTTTTGAATTTTTCAATTCTTTTCAATATTACTAGATGGTGCTAAAAGGTACCAATTTTCATAGCTTGAAAATCTTGAGTCATTATATTGAAATGCTTATTTTACATAATCTTTTTTGCAAAATTAGGCTTAGATGTTAAAAATTCATGGGCCAATGGCGAAACTCTATTTCGGAGCATTTGGTCCCGTGATTTCGCTTCATTCTCCATGCGCTGATCCTCAACGGGTTAAATAACTTACCCTTTCTTAAAATTTGTACATGCTTAAATGAATCATCCTGTATATATGCACAATTGTGGGTACATACACATAGGAGATGATTGATAATCTTTCATGAGGCTTTGGAAGTTCACATTTTCGGAAAACAGCATTGTATATAGTAAAAAAAAGTTCACCATTGCTAAAAGGTTAATTCTATGTATATGAGCTTGGTGAAAAATTACATTAGAGAATTAATTTTTGGATTTTCTTTAAAATTTCTCGCATAACCCCTGTAGGGTTGTTGTGGAACCCTAAGTTTCTGTGGAACACACTTTGAGAAACACTGTATTAATTTTCAGCCTTTTATCATAAGCAGGCTCAGAGATATGTTTCAACAAATTTACTAAGAGTGTATACAGTACCAATAATAGCGAAAGTATAATGTTATTTATGCAGTCATTGTTTTCTTTCATAATTTGTATACAGCCCCTGAAACATGGTTTTCTAATGTGATTTTTTTTAATCTTAAGAGGCATTGAAAAGTGGTTCAAATCAACATGTTTATTTTTGATATCTCTCAGCCTTTTTATGACAAAAGGTGGAAATTTTGTACATCAACTAATTAATTTAGAGGGTATATTTTACTAACTGATAATTTTTTTGTAAGGGATCTTACAAAAGTTAAAAATTTATATTTATTTAAATTTAAACTCCTGAAAAATTGTAATCGATACAATAAAATTGTTTAACCCATTTTAAAGTACTTTGCAATTTATCGTATATGTCTGTGATCAATACTTAAGGAATAAAGGCGAGGTCTGTGTTTTTGGGACATTCTGTAATGTATATGTCACGGTAAATGTGATTAATCCGGTGATTATACATAATAACCGGTAATTATGCATAATCACCACTAAATTTGGTGAACATGATAAATTTTTGAAAATTTATCAAATTAACTGGTTTGTTTGCATAATTCCTAACTCGTAATGGTAAATGTGATAAAAATCCCTAACTTATGAAGATTCGATCAGTTTCCGCAACTGCTTGGTTTCTATTAATACATGACAACCATATGATTGCAGTAGTTGTTCTCATTTTGTTGCATCTAGACGTTTCTTCGCTCTCTTATTTTATAAAATATTGAATAATGGCTGGCATGCTTTAGCGTTTTAATTCTAAATTAGTTAATATTATGGATAATAAGAAAGCAAACAGTGGTTTTCTGATGAAAGAAAGATATGATGATTTCTTAAAAAAGGTGAATAATAGTAAAAACAAAAGTAGTCAGAAAAAACCAGAAGATTATCAAAAACTAAAAAGATACAATGTAATGAAAATGGGCAATGTTGAAAAACTTATCTTTCCCATAAGTAAAGACAGCTCCTATGTTAGATTTTAAGTGTACTTTGAAGAACTTTTTACCATAATTCATGAGGTCAATAGTCCATGGTGGTAGAAACAGGATGTTAAAAGAACTTTAAAAAAAATACAAACACATTACTACTGAATAAGTCACGATTTATTTAAATTTGTGAAATTTGTCAAAAAAACAAAACAAAAAACCAAGGTACCTAAGAAGGGGCTTGTTGTTAGGCCAATGGTCTTTCAAGAGATGAACTCAAGATGCCAGGTGGACCTAATTGATCTGCAGTCGCAAACAGATAATGATTTTAAGTTTATATTTGTTTATCAAGACCCCTTGATGAAGTTCGAACAGTTGCGTGCCCTAAAACGCAAATGTGAAGAACAGGTTGCATATCACCTAATAGATACTTTTACAATATTTGCAGCCCTCAGTGTACTGCAAAGTGACAACGGTCGTGAGTTTAGTAACGAAATCGTAGAAGAAACGTGCAGTATGGCCTGATCTGAATATTGTGCACGGAAAACCTAGGCACAGCCAGACTCAAGATTCGGTTGAACTTGCAAATCAGGATATTGAAAATATGCTACGTTCATGGTTGGAAAGCAATCACACCAGTAAATAATCCGAAGGGTTACGTTTTGTGCAACTTATGAAAAATAGAACATTTCATGAAGGCATCAAGTGTTTTCCTTATGAAGCAATGTTTGGGACGCCTGCAAAATTTGGCTTGAAAATGTCTTCTTTCCCGAATCCAAAATCTTAGAACTGAAGAAGAGCTTCAGGCGTTAATCGAGACAGTTAATAATGCTTCCGAAAACACCAATAGCGAAATAGAAAATGTTTCTAATATGGACAATAACAATCTATTTCAAAATGAATCTCCATCAGAAGTTAATTTTAAGACTCAGAAAGAGAATGAAGCAGAGGTCGCTCTAATCCAGACAGATATTTTAAGCAGGCAAGAGCAAGTAAGAAAGCATACAATGAGTGCTAAAAAAGGTTTAGAATTTCAAGCAAAGGAAATGCTGAAGGGTTCAAATCTTAAATTTCCTGCTGGTAAAGTTGATGACACAGTGAAACTACGAATACCAGACGTTGACAGTGCAAGATGGGATCCCTGAAATTTATTAGCGGGCATATTAGAAGTTCAAAATGAAGAGTTTTATCAGTTAGGAATGAAACAAGGAAGACTTTCATAGTTGTATACCAGAAATCAATTCACAATTTGAGAAGAAAAATTTATTTTGCTTGACGATGCTCCAGATCTAGCAATATCACTTAGAGAATGCGTTAGAAAGACATCTCTTTCTGGAGGTCAGGGATATCAGTGATGTGTTTGTAAGGGACAATGACAGTCTGATAAGTGCAAATGTAAAAAATCTGGCAAACTTTGTAATTCTAAATGTCTTAACAGTCTAATATGCTTAAATACGTAAACTCAAAATATTTAGTAATTTGTAGTAATATCATTTAACGTTATTAGAAAAAATGTTTCTTTTTCTCTTGAATATGGGATTAGTTTGCCTTTTATATGTAACTTCAGTTTGTTTTTTTATGGGCAGCTGTTTTGTACAAGTTCATGTAAATTGTGTTTTTTTCATTTCACAACACCTATCAGTCCCCTTTTCAAATTTCGTTCAGGCTAAATAAATGCATGAGATTTAAAATAACCATTTATTGACTTTTTATTTGCAAAATATAAAATATTGTAATTCGTGGTCTCTTACGCCGTAGTGTCTAACGAAAAAATATCCTTCTGAGTAGTAACTACAGAAAAAAACTGCCCTCTATTCTACTGGCTCAATCAGTATTGATATTTATCACATTTACCATTACAAGTTGGGAATTATGCAAATAAACCAGTTAATTTGATAAATTTTCAAAAATTTATCATACTTGTCATATTTACTGGTGATTATGCATAATTACCGGTAATTATATGTAATCACCAGTTTATTAACAGAACTAAAGGTAAGCATCATATCTTGTACTACAGTGCAATACATACTGATAGTTTACAAATGTTATATAAACTTCTTTCAGAAAACAGAGATGTAAAATCTTTTTTTATTTGCTAGTATGATGCTTAACTTTGTTTATTATTATTGATTTCTGTCTCTTAAGATACACAGGCTACTATTTTTATCATAAAGAGCACTATTTCATACCCCAAAGGCTACTAAAGCAACTATACTTTTTTGGCTGTGCCATGGTGGGCACCCTGTATAAGTTATTTTGATTAATTCAGATTAAAATTTTTTAAGCTAAGGAATGAATATCTGGTAAGAAGTATGTGGTAGATATGATATATTACATAGATAATGGAGACAGAACTGCAGTTTAAAACCAACTAAAATTTGTAGTCGTGATATTTTTTTTACACTATAAGGGAGCGGTAATAATATTTAATAAGACTCAGTGATGGATTCAGAAATTTTCTTGGGGAGGGATTAATTGAAAAAAAAGAGACTGAATTGACCTAAACAAAAACAAAGCAATGTGTTACTCTTAAGCATTTTTTTTTGGGGGGGTGTAAGGAAGGGGGTTGAAACCCCTTAGCTCCTTAACTGGATTGGCCACTGATAATACTGGCTATAGCAAATCTGTTAGACACATTAGAAGGAGGGTAAGAATTGCAATTAAAAAATAAAATAAAATTATAAAACTTTATTAAATTTTTATGTATTTTCAATGTATAATACATGTATAATGAGTACAGTCATTCAGGGTAACTTTGATCCATATTTTCTGTATTTTCATTTGCCTTTCTTACGTTTTAATATTCTTTTCAGACTAAATGGCATAAAATGGAAAAATAAACACCAAATTTTAGCATAATTTATGTAAATTAGTAAATGTTGATGATAAAAGGAAAAAGTTATAGGTAATTTACCTGGTGCAAAAATACACTGCCATATGGTATAACTTTAAACCAGCATCAGAAATTGAATATAAAATACCTTGTTTTATTCAACCTATCATTAAGGACAACTTTGAACTAGTAAAACTAAGTTTCTAACTATCTGAAAATTCATCAGCTGCAGTTCTCAGTATCACAAAGTTTGGATATTTTAAGAAACATCATAAAGACTTCATTAGGTTGGAACAGTGGGGTAAGAACAGCATCAATTTGCTATTAAAAAAACCTATTTATTGTTCAGTCTACACATACAAACATAGTGAAAAAAAATCTTCAGTTCATTCACAAAAACAAAGAAAAATGAACTCAGTTTATTGATTAAAAATAGAAAATAGAAAAAGAAAATAAAACTGATAGGCCACCCATATACTATCAACAAAGTACATCGTAAGTCCCAATGTGGCATACATACATATTTTCTACTCTTAATACTAGATACTACCTCTGACAATGCTTTGTTTTCATTGAATATTTTTCACTTCCTCATCTTAATCGCTTTTTTCCAGCAATTGCAGGCAGGCAGAATTTTTATGCTCTATGAATGACTGCCAAACCATTTCTAATGTTTTTCTTTCATTTAGAAATACCAAGCAAAAGGTAGTTAAAGTCTTTCAAGAACATAACTTATGATAGGTAAAAATGATATCAAATTTGGTTTTAAAGCTAGATTACTTAAGTAACAGACAGAATTTAGTAAAATATATCTCATTCAAAAAACCATTTTTGAACCGGCTCAAAGTTACATTAGAAATGTGGTAAAATGTAATGCCTTTGTTTTGATTTTTACCAATTGTTAGCAAATAAATAATCATTAGCCAGTGATAAATTAATAATTTTCAGAACATAATGTATCTGATAAAGAGGTAAATTGATAATTGTGTAAATTAATTGATTTGCATGAACTTCGAATCAGCATTAAAAATGGAGCTTGCAAACAGTACTTCAGAGAAACAGATGAATGGCCAAATGAACTATGTACGATGTTGCAAATTTATTTTCTAAAATACATATAAGAAAACCAGTTTCACAATCTTGTCAACAGAGTGCAGGTGTGGATCACGAGCAGCTCTGTTACGGAAAATTAGGAGGTAGTGCAAAATTATACCCTACGGTTCAAAGTTACCCTGAATGACTGACTGTATATGTACACTAGGGTGTCCCAAAAAAAATGAAAGTCGTTATTTTTTATCGCATACCCTCTTATTTTTTTCCTTGTATGTCAAAACAATTGTAAACAAAGTTTCAAGTAATTTGAACAACGGCAACCCGTGCCGACTTGCATTTGAACGCGTTAGTCAGTACATGTGTATTAGGGTGTCACAAGATGCAAAGAGATTTTTTTTTTTTTTCGAAATCGAATACGCATACCCTCAATTTTTTTTCTATTTCATCTCAGTAACATAAATACAAAGTATTATTGCAATACGATAACGGCAACCCCTGCCGACTTTAGGTCAAAGTTGAACGTAAAATCTTGTATGGGGAATACTATGGAAAGATTGTGAAATGCATTTTTCTTTGGTTCGTAAGACACCATTTTAGTCAAAGTAAATATTTCTATTATAGCAAAAGAAGCATATTATAGTAAAAGAAACATTATACATACTTTCGTTTCAATGTTTGTTTTTTACAATCAGGATGGATTTTCATGTGTTCTTGTACACAACGTAGCAAAAATTGTCTTTGTTCCTCCTCAACCATTATTAAACCATACAAGTCCTGCATCATTTTTACCGCTCTTTCAGCTGTATCGTTCACTGTTCTAAGCATTGATATTGTTTATTTAGCATCTAGAAATGCAGCGTTATTATTCCATGAAGAGAGACCCTCATTGAGAAAAGCCATCAATTTTGAGTCTAGGAAATAATAACGAACAACGATTTTATATCTTCGAATACAGATAGATAAAAGTCATCAATGCTTTTTTCTTTGGAAAATAAATTAAAATAACAGGTATCAATTACGTGATATAGATAATTAACTAAATAAAAATCTACACAATCAATATATCAGACTCACCATACAATTGAACACGAAGTTCGTCCTTCAATGGAATGTATTTCTTCTCATGGGCCGAGACATTTTCTCTATGTAAATTTGCCACCATTTTAAATTTTGTTTCTTCGTCCACATCATCATCGAAAAGTGCTAATATTGCTATTTCATAAGTCAAATACCATAAATGCTGGAGAAATTTCTGTAAAGCAGATTTCGAGATATTTTCATCCACATTTTCGTAAGCTTTCAAAAAGCACAAACCTTTGTAGGGTGCTTTAACTGCCAAAATGCATCGAAAACATGGTTTAATGTACATTGTCACGATAAACAAGCAGATGTCTAACAATGCTTCCCTATCCTTTGTGTTTAATTTCATCTGAGAACTAAATAACGATAGTTTTAGGGAGTAAATCGCTCGGGCTATCCATCTAGCTTGGTGCATGGCACCCGGAGGTCTGACTTTTTTTTTCTGCATCTCCAGCTAAAAATACGATAGAACGTCCAATCAAGTCTCGATAGCCTTCTCTGGCCATATCAGTTTTAAGTTCAGCCCGGTAAAACAAGCAAATTTTCAAGTTCGGATACAGTTAGGAACGATTCCACTGTATCTCTATAGCATTGCATTTTAGTGGTATCGATGTTCTTCCAATTCTCTTTCAGCTTTTTAAAGGAAAAGGATATCGGGGCTTGTTATCACTTATTTAATTTTTACTTCGAATACAGCCTCAGTTCGTATACATGATGACTGCAAGCGAAAAAAAGATATTTGCTCTAGAAGCGCGCAAGCGCCATTAAAACGACATGTATTCGAATCTGTAGTATCACAACAGATAATTTGGACTTTTTCTTCGAGATTCCAATCTAAGACCGCCTGCCAAATATCCTGCGCCTGTTCTTTGCATGTAGAATTTTCCAGTTTTGGCACAGCAATGAGTGTTCTTTCAGTCTATATGAAATAACCATGGACAAGCATTCTTCTTTAAATTTTAAAGCAGTCAAAGCAGGTAAGAGTTTGCCGTCCCAATGTAAGGTGACTACATCCGGTACCTCGTTTTGGAAATGAATTTTTATGTATTCCGCACGTTCCTTCCGTTTTTCTGTTCGGATCCTTTGAATTGAAGACTTACTTATCGGAAATTCGTCAATGCTAAGTCCAAGTGCATTAATAGTAGCTTCAAGAATAAACACAGAATCTCGTATACTTATCTGATACCTGTTTAATGCAGCAACTAACTTTGGAGTAATGAAATCTTCCTCATTACAGATTTACTTGTCCCAGGTTCTGAGCTTTCGACTGGTGTTAGGAAATCTAAATCTATATTTTCACTAGAATTCGATGAGGAATCGTCTTGCAATGATATCGAAGATATTTGATTCGCCGATTGTCTTCTTTGACAGTTCGAAGTCGTGCCCTTTCCTCTTTTTTGGCCAATTTTTTATCCACTCCTCCTAAATGACCGGGCCGGCCGGCACTCTTTGGCGCTGCAAGAAAATCCTATCTTCCTGTATTTTCATTAATTTAAGTGCATCAGCATGTGCAATATCGAAAAAATTGTCAAAATTACTTGAAAATTCTTGTTGTCGCCGCTTGAATACGTCTTGTGATTTGTTTGAATTTATTTGTCTCTCCAAACTTCATACATATTTACAAGCTTCCTTACACAATTCGGCAACGATTTTCTAGGTATGCGTGTCTTTTACCAAAAGATAGTGCATTCGCGAATAGCGAGATTTGCACTTTCATTAACAGTTAAATTCACTTCTCGAATATTGTAAAACAAAACCGAGAGAACTTGCCCATTCGACGGAAGTTTTGAACCCTTTATTTGATGCTTTATGTTCTCTATTAAAAATATACTTTTTTTAGAACTACGTAATTCCACTGCCATGCTCTGTTCGCTGATTAAAAACTATACAAACATTTATTAACAAAACAGATTAGAATAAGCACAATGATACGTAGACGTATGCTGTCCTGTGTAAACTAATACTGATACGTTTCGCGAATAGCCCGTTGTCACTATCGAAGTATTACAAAACCTGTCTTTTTCCGTTTTGTTTTATTTTTACCATTTGCAGGTGGGGTGCGCTCCGCTACAGACACGAGTCTTCAGCTTTCGCTTGTTTAAGTATACACATGTACTGACTAACGCGTTCAAATGCAAGTCGGCACGGGTTGCCGTTGTTCAAATTACATGAAACTTTGTTTACAATTGTTTAGACATAAAAGGAAAAAAATAAGAGGGTATGCGAAAAAAAATAACGAATTTCATTTTTTTTTGGGACACCCTAATGTACACTTCTCAAAAAGGATCATAAAAAGTAGGGACTTATAAGGACTATAAACCGGACACATGTAAAAAACAATACAAAAACCATTAACCCAAAGAAGATATAGGGTCTCATTTATATAATGCTGTCAGCATTAGAGGTCTGCGCTGCCGCTGCCGCTGAGGTTTAGGCCGGCGCGCCTGCGAAGTACGCTGATTTCATACCGCGGCATACAACCGGCTTCAAAACTTTTTAAAAATTGTACCTAAATTTTCAATGGCTTATTTTTTCTGGATATTTCTTAATGCTAGCAACTTGTAAAGATACAATTGAAACTTTTTGAGCCAATGGCGTAATTTGATTTCTTTATAAACTGTTTAAACATGGCATTATACCCAGAGCCTGATTATGACCAACAGGGACCCCGGGCATTGATGAATTTGGGGGCCCCCAATCTATGAAATTTGTTTTATTTTCCATAAAATTTTGATATAAAAAAGAATATTTCAGAACAACATTTGCTACTGTTGGCCCCTTTCGAGCCGGGGGCCCTGGGCAAAGTCCCGATTTGCCCATGCGATAATAAGGCTCTGATTATACCTCAAAAGTACATTATAGGTTTGGAATGGTTCATGAGAAGGTTGTGGAGAGAGAGAGGAAAAAAAAAATACCCACTTAAAAGCAATTAATGTATCAATCGTATATTGATAACTAAATGTATCGTGAATGTGCAAATGTGCTATATAAACAACATAAACCTATCCGATTTTGATAAAATCTATTGTTTCAGTTTTTCAGTAGAAATATTTTAAGAGGCGTTGCAAGAGTAAATCAGGCAAAAAAAGATAAAAGTTTCCATCACCATCTCAGAATTTCATGAGTTTTTTTTCTTGTGTTGCCTACTAGGAAAGAACAAATCTGTAATATTTTTGATTTACTTCTTTTAGTTTTGGAGTTATGAAGGGTCAAAGTATCCTAGAGGAGTGCCATGGAAATAATTTAGGACCATTTTTGTCACTTTATTGTCTCGACTGTGACTGGCTTCGAGGTGCTTCAGAGAATTTTTTCTTTTTATCTGATAGTATACCTTGACTATTAACATCTCAAATCGAAAATTCATTCGAAAATAATCAGAGCCCCCAAATACCTCCAATTTCATAAAAAATGCAGTTTTTAAGAAAGCTTTAAATCTTGGCGCTGAAGTGATGTAGAAAAACTTTTTGCACTGTGCAGCTATAAATCTTCATATAAAGTGAATCCAATGTTAAACATTTTTGAAGGGCCCCAGGGCCGTCGGTACGGGGCCCCAAACATGGTCCTTAACGCTAATTTATGCAATTTCGAAGGATTGGTACAGCTGGTGCAGACTTCCCACTTGAGAAGTGTTGGTATGGAGATGTAGTATCAACCTATACTCCAGTTCAGCTTAACCTGACAGTACGTGGAAGGCTATGCCTTGTGTTCTTCCGACCTTACAATATAGTTCGTCCGTATATGTATTACTTTTTATGTTAAATTCGTCTGTAAAGGGGGAAAAACATGTTTATATAATGAAAGCGTGCTCAATAATTTAATATATCGCCTTTATATAAATGAAAATGTGTTTATTGTGTCAACGCGTTGCTATCCAATAGTGTCAAAGCAAGCTTTGGCAGAATTTTTAAGGAGCGAAGATCGTAGCAACCCTCCCCCACGCCAGAACGAGAAAATCCATTACACATTCTCCGTTCTTTACTTCTTTTCTTCCTTATCTCAGCTTTCGCACGTCGGTAATAATGGCTACTGCTCCTGTATCGGATGATTATATTACGTTCCAACCAGGGCCTGATTACTGAAAAGGCTCGGGAAGCTTGAGCTTCCCCTCAGAACTTGAAGGGGGTCCCGAAAATGACTGAAAAACTGCGATAAAAATTCAAAATTTTGTTTTTAAATGATCTTTTAAGTTATTGTAAACATTTTTAATGAAGAGAAGGGGGACTTTTCAGAAGTCTTGATACTTCATGTCGCAACATTTCTAAAGTGGTTGTTTGTGATGTCTTTGCCTGGGACATCTGCTGCAGTTGAGAGTTTTTTTCTATTATGGGGAACATAAGCGTAAAGTTTTCAAAATTATTGGGGGGGCTGGGCCCCACAACCAAACATATTCACGTCAGTGGCGTAGCCAAGGGGGTGTTAGGGGGTCATAACCACCCCCCCATGAGGAATTTTTTGCCACACAAAATGCATATTCTTCACTCCCTTATCATACACCCGTATACATATATGTGAGTTGCAGAAGTCGTAACCCCCCCCCATGAAAAATTTCTGGCTACATCACTGATTCACGTACATATAACTTACTCATAGCTGCCAACTACTACGGAATATAATTAACCCCTTTTTCTACACGATTTTTCGGCTTAAAATATAGCATAATTTTTGTGCTGCGCGCGCGAGCTGGTTACTATTTTGTAAAAAATAAGTAAAAAATATACTGTTAACAAAAAGTGGTTAATTATATTCCGTAGTAGTTGGCAGCTATGACTTACTATATATAAGTGTAAATTATTGGAGGCGCTCGAGCTGTGTGGGTCCATAGAATTCTGCACCTATGTAAGGTAAGTATCCATGTTGTAAGTTAAAAATAGTAGCAAAGTAAAAAATCCAAAAGAGGAAAAAAAAACATTTTCGATGAGATATTGCATTTTAGACACATCTGAACTTTTCTTCATTTCATACTTTACATTGCATAATCTGATTTTAATTAACCAGACCCTGGCGAGGGCTGCTTATAGTAACATTGCGTGTTACGTGGCGTCATAATGAATACTAAATCATGATTGAAATCAATAGAAGAAAATTTTTTTAAAGTACAAGTAAAGGTTTTTTTAAGCGTTTGTAAATGGCGTGAATACTTTTTTTATGCTAGTATAGATTAGTTTTCTGGGGGGCTCGAGCCCCACGGGCCCATATAACTCTACGCCTATGATGGGGAATATTTGGCCGGCAGAAAGGGGTAGACTTTTAATATGTAATGTTAAACATCTAAATGTCAAGATTAATTCTCAACTGTGATTTTTATGATGTCATAAAAAAAAAGAATTCCTGAAAAAAGCCACGTCTAATGAAAAATTGGCCTATATTAATAAAGTTTAATGTTTCAGTAAGGTAATGTTTTTAGTTATTTGTTAATGTTTAAAATAATTTCAAAAATACTGTAAAATCTCGTTATAATGAACTAAACTATTATGAAGATTAATGAATAAAATATTTTTATCAAAGGAAAATTTCAAATTAATGAATAAAATGCTTTTATCAAAGGAAATCATTAGAGCTAATTAAATCAATGAAATTTCTTTACCACGAATATAATATTTTTATGAAAGAAAACCATTAAAACTTTACTTTTCCCAAGCAAAAAGGGGATGGGGGGCCCGAAATGAGACTGAGCTTCCCCTCACTTCAGAGGTTAATCGGGCCCTGGTTCCAACCGCATAAGGCTGGAACACCACTTAGAAGTTCCGAAGGGCCCAATTATGACCAACAGGGGCCCCGGGCATTGATAAATTTGGGGGCCCCCATCTATGAAATTTGTTTTCTTTTTCATAAAATTTTGACATAAAAAAGAATATTTCATAACAACATTTGAAATTTGGGCCCCTTTCGAACCGGGGGCCCTGGGAAGAGTCCCGATTTGCCAATGCGATAATAAGGCTCTGCATTCGGGCCCTATCCCTTTCTTTTAATTATTACAATTTTTTTTTAATTTTGATGCCTTACATTATATTAAATAAACATATAAATCAGGACTAAAACATATTCATTGCTTGTTTTACTATGTTCATAAGACAAAAAACTAAACTGAATTTACATGAAATAATATTTTATGGAATATTTGTAATTTTTTTAATTAAAAGATTAAAACTAAAAAACAAAAAGAGCCGTGACCCAGTTGGCCCGTGCGTTAATCGGGCCCTTTTCTTTACCCCTCCCCACCCATCCTTCGTAGTCATTTTACAGAAGATAATTCTTCTTCTAAAATTGTCATCTTTCAGTGACTCCCATCCCCCCGTTGCCGGCAGTGACGTCTCCTCGCGGTTAATTTTAACTTCGGGGGTAACTTTAAACTCGGGGCTTTGAAAAATGTAAGATCCCTGTGACCATCTTTGAAAGGAACAAAAAAGTTCAAGCAGTGTAGGGGTCGGTGCAGACGAAAACTGGGTCCGTTTTGCGGCCCTTTCACAACACAATCAATTGAAACGGCCCTTCATTCGCATTTTATCTTGTATTTTAATCTGTTTTATCAATTATTTTAACCAAAAAAGTGACTTATTAAAAATTGGCATAAAAATTCACAAAAATGGTACCCTAGAAAAAATTTCTGGATCGGCCCCTGAGTTGTATATGTAAAGTGATGAGAAGGGGTATCAGGATTAACCTGTTCACTCCCATCGTTTGCAAAGATACTACGATGAAAATTTTATTCAGTGCCCAGCGTTATTTCTCATCCTGCTGTCTTTGAATGCAGTCAGTTTGTATGTGAAGATCTGGTTTGAGAAAGAACACTGGCAAAGAATTTTAAAAAAAATACCGTTGTGTTTTTATAACGATGAGAGCGAGCAAGTTCGACTGGGTTTCTGATCCGCTGGCCGGATCAAAAGCCCGCCCCTTCCGCCCGCGAGCCGGAGGTTGCCCATATGTGTTTTAAAGTCTAATTTATGATGCACGTAATTTAGTTACCAGAACACTGCCTTTCAGTGAGATAGCGGTAGGGTCGACCATTCTCAATTCCTTTTAATTTTTCTTTTCTCGGCACAATACAGTGCTTTGAACGCCTTATTTGTCTCAAGAAGCATATTTTACTGGCACATCGATGCCTGTTTCAATATTGCCACATTCGGGGGAAAGAAAGGAAAAAGCATTACGAGTTTCACAATCCAGTCATTTAAATTAGAGGATTTTCTTACGTTCTTTGTTTTTCTTTCTCACTTTCTTTTTTGACTGGACTTGCACTGCAATAGAAAACGCCGAAAAAAATAGCAATTGTTTAAACTATTTTATATTTAAAAAAGAATATGTATATTAATCTGTAAGCACATGCATCCCAGTCACATTTTTGCTTTGAAAAGAAAAAAAAGGGGCATTTCTCAGAACAATTCTGACCTCCGCGTACCTTTCAGGGGAAGGTCAAGAAGGGGTGATTGAATTGAAGGAATGTCCTTCCTTTCTTATCACCCCTAAATACTCCCACACGTGTACGTACTAGAGCAGCCTTAGTACGAAGGACGGGCGATAGATCGCCAAATAGGGCAATTAGTCAAAGAGTACAAGGGAGGAAGACCAGAAAGCGCGCACGAATACTTGACAAACGGCGCAATAAGGCACTCGTACCTTTCCACGCACTGTCAGGTTAAGTTGAACTGGAGTATAGTAGTTTCATATTATGAAAAAACATTTTTTGAAGATACAACTGTTTCCAAGGAAAATCCCCAAAAGTACTTCCGAATTTCGGACATTCCATTGATAAGCAAGGGGCATTTTGGCGTTACTTTTAGAAGTTTAATCGACTGTAGCAATATTGAAAATTAAACTTATCCTGCATGTATCATAAATAGTTCCTTTACAGGGGCATTCATAAGAATTACATTACGCTGTATGGGGATCTCTAACTACTGAACCGATTCGAAAGCTTTTTTCCTTGATAGAAAGCTACACTATTCCTGAGTATTATAGGCTACCTTTCATGCATGCAGCATAAATAGTTCTTTTATAGGGACATTCAAGAGAATTCTTGTACATTATGCTATATGGACACTGTACATTTATTATTGGGTTGCCATTTTTAGTAAACTAAAGAAAAATAATCATATAGTATGAAAATAAAATTTTTCTTACGGAACTATAAAGGAAAAACACACATAAAGAAAGATTATTATTTGCAATTTATTTATTTTGACACACGGAGCTTTTATCTAAAAGTAATAAGTGTAAAAAAAGGCAAGCTATTAAATAAAGGAGAAATTACTATTTTTCAGTTGAAGATAAGTTAAATGATTTTTTGGAAGTTGCGCCATGTATAGTATTTAAAAAAATTGCCCATATATGCAGACATGTATTTTTTAAAGAGTCATATTCACTTTGTAATTAGTGGTTGTAAAAGGGAAAAAAATTCTCGTGCGAAGAACGGGTCTAGATGATTAGCTAACTAGATAAAAGGGAATAGACTTGTATAGATATCAGCTGACAATTTTTTTTTCAACATGTTATGCCCAAACACCAACAATACACTCCGGGCTATGCAGCTAATCATATGTATGAGTGAAATAAAACACAGACGAGGCTTAATGGAATAGCCATTTTACCATGAAAAAGCTATTCCTATAAGCGAGTTATTCCATTATCTAGGACCACACTTAAAAATTATTATGGTTCGATACATTGAAAATTTATTTACATAAGCAGGATCTTCTTTTAATCGATATTTCATTAAGCGGGTTCGTCTGTAATTATTTCTAAATTAAATGAAGAAACTCACAAAACTAGGTAATTTAGAATTTTATATTTCAAATACTACAAGAATTCGAAGAAATTAGGATCTGAAAGATAATCAAGTCTGGATTAAAAAAAAAAAAAAAAAAAAAGGGCAAAGTCTTATTGACTTTGAGGCTGTAATTTGAAGAAACAAAATTTGCTTCATGGCCTTGGTATATAAATGAAAATAAACTATAATTGTGCTAGGGACACACAAAAAAATTAGAATGGCTCTTCATTAACTGTTCTGCACACTGTAATAAACGAAAAAAATATGCGCTTTATGAAACTTCATATGAACAATAGAAAAAAAATTTAACGTAGATGCACGCATATGCATAAAGCAGTGCGCGAATTATATTACGACTACTCATATATATGTGTATATATGCTGTGTGTGAGTGAAGAAAATACATTTTATAAGACAAAAATCTCTTCATGCTGGGGGATTGAACCCTCTAATCGCCCCGTATCTACGTCGCTGAAAGAGAGACAGATTTTGAAAATTTTTCAACTTTAAGAATTTTTAAAAAAGTTTTGTAACTAATACAAATGTATATTTTATGACCAGGTCCGCGCCGCCTATGTGTGCGATGTATGCGGCCCACATATGCGCCTCTTAGGTTAGGAAAACTGTAGCGCATTCCTAGTCTGTGATAAAACTGTCAACACCTTTTATTAAAAGGGAATCTTTGATGATGGAAGTTAAAATTGGGAATGTTACTTTGATTTGAATTAAATCAATCTTTCTTCATTCTTACTATGCCGTAGTGATTAAACATGAAAGAGCAGCTGTTGTCGTCGCTGTTTCCGTACTGTTACACTTGGCAAAATAACGCAAATTCAGTTGGCAAAAGTAAAAAGTTAGTAATTCAGTACATAACAAAATAAGTAAGTTGGTAAAAACCTATATTTGACTTGGCAGTTTATTGAAATCCCCCCCCCTAAAAAAAGTCTTTGCAATGGTTCTGAATAAAACATCAACAATAATGATTTCTTGTAATGTTATTTTCTAATTAAGTTAAGAAATTTTTTTTTTTTTGTATTGAGAGTTAGAAGCATTTTAAAATGAAATATACTTTTTCTCCAATAAAAACCATTAAGGAATTTATACTCAGCAGCGTAACAACTACTACAATATTTTTATTATGTATTTAATTTTTTTTTTCATTTCGGTATCATTCTTAGTATACATTTTTATTTCAATCTGTTCCGACTTATTATTCATATTCTACCCATTATCACAAGTCGATTGAACTAGAACTGGGCTAGTAAAGAGGTGGAAATTAGGTCAACTTCGGAAAAAAAGTGAAAATAAATAAATAATTAAATAAAGTAAAATAAAAATAAAAATAATAAAAAATATTTATCGATGTACATCCGATCAATTTAGTTTAAATCCAAATTCCAGTTTTGAAATGCTATGCATATGTCTGAGCCCCAACATAAAATAGCAATAAATCAAGCGAGCTCCTATTTTAAAGTTCGACGAAAGACAAAATCTTATCGAGGAGTCCACTGCGGACAGAAAAATCGGAGACAAGTAGCAAAGTTGCTTTCATAAAGATCGTAATCATGTTTCGTTTACTCTATTAGCGTTTAGTCTGACTGTCTAATCTAAAGTTGTAAGAGCTTATCTATTCGGGACAAAAATAATGGACGCCATACTTTCATAATGGAGTTTTTTAAGGGTATTTCCTGTTCTTTCAAATGCATATTTTATATAAGGTAAAAATAAGTTCACGGTTTAGGAGCAAACACGAGGGAAAAAAATAGTGTTTTCTTTGCAGAATAATCAGTAATTAAGTGGTTCGAGGCATTATCAATCTCGAAATCAATATTAAAATGAAGAAAAAATATTACGGAATGATTTTCTTTGAAATCATAAAACTGAAAATCACTGATCCACGCATGACATACTATTTTGGGAGAGACTAATGACAGCAGTTATTCGATGTCAAGAACACTTTTATACGGATTTTGTTCGGCTCCAAGCACTACGAGGCTGTAAATACAAAATTTAGCTCCTAATTTTAGATCTTGCAATGTTTGCAGTTTCGTCATCAAACTCATAAATTCGAGAAAGGGGCATTTTCATATTTTATTCCTAGCCGTTAGAATATGCTTACATTTCATTCATTTTCCCATAAATTGTTTATTAGCACATTGTGACATCATTTATTAGCAATGGCTGTTTCAATCATCACAATAATAAATAATCTTAAGCAGTTGTATAGATACACACATATGGAAACCTAGAAATCACGCAAATTAAAGGTTTTTATTATTAAATAAAGTGGGTTGAAAAAAAAATCTTATACGTTACGGTTTATGGACGCAAATCATATAATGTACGTATATCAGTTGTTCTCAATTTTTTTTCATTTACTTACTTACTTTTTTCTTTTTTCATTTCCTTACCAACTTATTTTCATAAATCGCTCCCCTGGATAAGATTTTAATCTAGAGGCAATAAAATAGATCTAGAGAAACACAAATTAAATGAGTAAGAGTACCATAATTTGTTATTATATTTTAGCACTGCAGTATTAATAGTTTTTATTAAAAATGTGTTTAAAATTCAGCTTGTTTCCATTAGTTTTGCTATTTGTATAAAAATGTGATTTTTGTAAAGATAAAATTTTACACTTTCGTGCACATTAATCGGAGCCCAGTTTTGTTTTGTTGCACATAGTTTTTTGAAGGTAGGCTTGAAAGAAGCCAATTACAGTATTAAGCAACATTCAAGGTGTTTCTGCATTTTTTTTTCTTATGAACACCAATTGAGCGGATGGAAAAGGCAACAAAACTTTCATTGCAAGTTAAACCGAAATTCATATCCACTGTTGAAGTCCTTCCAAAAGTTAATGAGAGATTTTTTTCTTGAAAGCTGATTTCAGTGTGCTATCAGTAAAAAAACTGTCTTCAGAAAAAGAAATTTGAACCCAGTGAGTATCTCCACATCAAGCTTTGGAAATTCACCTGGTGATTTTAATCCCTTCAAGTATTCTGCTGTTTGCAGTTTAACGTCATTAGAGAGTTACAACTCATTTTCTTTCAAAAAGTTCAAAGTCTCGAATATTTTTGTTCGACCGTGAAGAATACAAGATTTCCAGATCTCAATCTTTTTCATCATAGATTCTATTTTTTCTAAAACTCTAAAGATCGTGATAGAGCTTATCTGAAAACAAAGATTTACCTTACTGATTTATTGAAAAATGTCAGATAAGTAAGCCCAGATCCATTGCTATGCCATTTTTTTAGGGGGGGGAGGGGGGGAGATGTCAATAAACTGCCAAGCCAAATATCGGTTTTTACTAGCTTACTTATTATTTTTAATCAACTATATTACTAACTTTTTACTTTTGCCAACTGGATTTGCGTAATTTTACCAAGTGTACCAGAAACAGAAAGTAAATTATCGTTTTCGTTAAAAAATTTTCACCAATTTTGCCAAGTTTAATAGAATTTTGCGAGTGTTGGGGGGGAGACCCCTCCCCCCCCACCTCCATTTAGCAAGGGCCCTGAGTAAGCCAAACGTTGCATCCAAACGCTTTCATGTAACCTGGAGGTCAGGCAAAAAGAGTTACCTTGAATAAGCAACTACATTTCAAACCTAAGCTCAAACAATCTTTGGGGGATTTTTCTAAAGTCATCAGGAGGGAAAGCCACCTAATCTAGGGTTGTAAATTAAATTTATTTGGAAGCCGTGACCGGAAAGCCAAGTGGAGTCACTTCAGATGTTTTCCCTTTTCCTCCTTGTATAAGGTAAAACGCCCATGAAGAAATTGCAATAGTGGGAATAGTTTCCTGAATATTTTAAAATTTTTATTAGAATGGCAACATTGGTGCTGTGGGTAGAAAATGTCCAGTGCGCACATTAATATAGACAGGGACTGTAGGTCAAATTCTTAGAATAAAACTTTTAAAACAATTCCGACAGATATTTGATGCTTTTTCAAATTATTTTTGCTCTATTATTTTATAACACAAGAGTCCATGTTGATTTTAAGTCTTCTCTAAAACCATGCACTGCTCATATAATAGGGGCTAGTATTTGTAAAATAAGTATTTTTTTCCCGTGACAAATGTTTTTCCGAGGTTGGGCAAAACATAAAACTGCTTCTCTCGCACTTTTCAGTTTCTTACACTTGAATTACCGTCCATATCAGGAATTCAGATGTGGGGCAAAACGTTAAAACTCCCTCCCTTACCCCTTTTAAGTTTTTTACACGTGAATTTGCTCCCCCCCTAGAAATTGCTGCCCTGGGCAGTAACCCCGACTTGTTCCCCCGTAGATCGGGCCCTGATTTTTCCCCATCCAAAACCTTAATATTATATTCCAATAAACATTTGCTTATAAAATGGCAAGTTATATATCTGTAAACAGATGTATATTCATATAAACTAAACTTTACTGTGATAAAATAAATGCTAAGGCCGAGCGTTTGTTTTAAAAGCATCATGAATACTCTTAGCATCAACTATCTCTGTTGAAGATTTTGCGATAGCATGCATTGACAGCTAATCTCATCTGCTGAAATGCCTTCTAGAACAGCATCTGTATAGAAGAGGCTACTTTAAGGAGGAAAGGAAAAATATATCCTAAATTTCGTGGGAATCGTAAGGCCTAGATTAAAGAGATTAGAAATTAGATAATTAGAAATTTTCGTTTCAAGCTCTATATTCTTTCCTCTTTCTCTTCATTTTCTAATCCAAATCTGAGATGACGATCCTTTTACGTATGTGTGACAAAATCTCAAACTAACTAAGTTCAATAAATTTGTAAAAAGCAGTCGACCTTTAAACCGAGGAAATGTAGTAGATCTTAATTTGAGATTCTGAGGCAGCCGCCTAAGGCGCTGTACGTCTTCGCTTAATAATTCTTGAAAAGTCTTAATTACTTTAAACTAAACAGTAGTTTTAGTTTTCATCTAGATGCTAATTAAGTATGATTCTTGTCATGCGTGTAGTTTAAAAAGAGTTTTAAAGGAATCAAGAAATGTGTTATTTTTTGTAAGGTTTTTCAATCGCAGCAATCGCAGACAAAAGTTTTCAGAAAATTTCTTTTCTCGGGATTATTAAATTATTGCCACATGATTAATAAACTATTCGCGAGAACAATAATTTTTTTTTATGTAAGAGACTTATAAAAAACTGCTCTTAAAGGTAACGAATTGCATCTAATTTATTCTTAAACAGATTAATTTTTCGAAATATGTTTTTCTCTTTATTGCAACCAAAGCTAGAAAAATCTGAAAAATTCTACATGTCTAGTCGGGTATGTTGTAAGAAAAAATACATGCCCGAATAAAAAATTTACATGCCAGAAAAAAAGCTCACGTATGAATAGAATATATATGCAGGGTGTCCTCAAAAGGTGGTAACACGCTTCTTTATCTATTACAGATAAGTGGACAATGTAAAATGAAAAAATGTTCAAAATAAGGCAAGGAAAAAGTCTAAATAGAAATTCTCTCATAAATTTTCAAAAAGTTACACTTTTTAAATTTGAATACGATCACCGTACAAAAGCAAAACAAAACAAAAAATATTAGTAAAATGTGCCCCATGCACTAACGAGGTGATATACAAAATTTCTGCCTTTTATTATAAAAGAGATGTGAAGATAAATATTGGCTGACTTAAACTACTTTTCAATGGCTCTCGAAGGGAAAAAATCACGTCGTATGATCTCGTTTCAGGGGTAGTGAAGAAATTACGAAAGAAAATCATTTCTTGCACTCTACCATTAAACGTTCATAACGTTCACATTCAAATACATGTATAGCCCCATATTATCTTTTTTTAAAAAGACATCTCTTGAGACATTTTATGATGAAAGGCTGAAATTTTGTGCACAAACTCATCATTGTAGGGGCCATTTTACTTACTGGGATTTTTTGTTATTTTGGACGGGGTCTGTATACAAATTTCAGAAGTGCAACGTTTTGAAAATTAACGAGAGGAATTTTTTTTTTGTAACGCAGTGTTTTTTCCTACTTCATTTTGAACATTTTTTTCAATTTACATTACCCACTTATCTCAAACCGACAAATAATTACAGCTTATTACTACCTTTTTTGTTAAACCCTGTATATGTTACAATTAATGTGATTAATTTGGCTACTATTAATAATGGCAGACGATTAATAATAATAATGACCACTTATTTTGGTTAGTGCGATAAATAACATTTATTAATCACATTAATTGGTTATTTTCAATAATTACCAATGAATTTTGATTATTGTTATTAATTAAGAATAATTTACTGAAACTGCAAATGTAAAAAGAAGTTTTGGAGACTGCACTTGATAATTAGCTGTCAGTGTTCTTTTGCAAGTTTGTAAAACCTCTGTGAGTCTAGTATTCAAAACGGAGAATTCTTTGAAAATCCACTATCAGTGATCCTAAAAAAAACCATCCAGTCCCTGTCCAGGTGTGTTCAGCAAGTTTTCTTTTCTTATAATAACTGGCTGGCATTTGCCGATTAGGCGTTCGCCACTACAACTCAGCTTTCCCTCCTCACGCAAACGCCTATGTATTGTTCAATAATGGCTTATGTGAGCATACCACAAAAGAAATATTGAATTCCACAAAGAACAATAGACAGTACCATTCTCTACCCTCCTACTAAACTATCGTCCTTCCACTAGATCTTGAATGTTTACGACAAACAATGAAAGCATTCTCACCTAGCTATACAGACTAACTATGCAAACTAGCAATGCAAAACGCTCCCTTAACTAGTGTAGTTCTCCATACTTCACACCTTCTTCCCTTTAAAAAAAAAATTCTGTAACATCACCATATGTAAGGGTGGGAGCCCTGCGTGGTTTCCCAACGCGCGATATGTTTTTGTAACAAGGGGCCTCTGTATGACACTGACCCGTGCGTAGGATCAAGCGATGCCCTGTCCACTCCAAAACCAATGTTTTCTAAAAATAAATGGTGTCCGGGGACTTAGGTTCCGGAGGTGTTAGCGCGATCCCCTGACTCAACGTCGAGGTTAAACCATCGTTCCAACACGCAGTGGAGGTCCCCTGAGCTGTCTTCTGTGGTTTTAAAGTCGACTTTGTAGACCAAACTGAAGTAATGCGATGTAATTGGAACCTGTATTTTCGGATTTGTGAGCTCGGTTTGAAGAATCCGCTTATAAATCCTTGTCAAGACCAAGCTGACGGCCTCTGGCTTCCCAAGTCCAAGCCGGGAATCAAACCCCGATTCAAGGCGAGATAAAATGGTTCTTTAGCCACTACACCACCTGGGCAGCGGGGAGTTCAGTAAGTGAGTTGCCTGAGAATCCACAACCAGTAGTTCCTTGCTAACCAAAAATCATTAGTGGGTATGGACACTTCTATAATGTGCTACCCCCAAAATCCGCAAATACAGGTGATCCTTGGTGATACAGTGATCTTTTAATAACATAAAGTCATCAGTGGGTTCGGTCACCACTTTGGGGGGGAGCCCTCCAGCAATATGCCAGCAGTGGTACTTTGCGAACCTAAAAGAGCATCAGTGTGTACAGTCACAGGTGTGTGTGCCCCTTTAAAAAATCCACTATGAATGGTTTATGCGTTTATTTTAAAAGTTATTTAAATAATAAAATAATCAATTAGATATCAAGGAGATATTGATAATTATTACACAGATTAAACGTCATTGGTTTTTATTAATAACAAGATTAGATAAATTTATTAGATAAATTTTCATATATTAATTTTAACCGACCTACATGGTTATTATTAATAATCGCCGGGTATTATTAATAGTATCCCATGAATATCATACTATATAACCATAAGATATATATTATATAAACATTATTCTGGATTAATAATTCGTGACGGATGAGGAGGGGATCAAGACCCCTTTCCTTAGTACTTCTAAAAGTGTGAAGAGAGATTTAAGTTTACACAAATATGACAACGGAGAGCTGTCCTTCTCAGAGTCTCTTAGAGTCATTCAAATTCAGCTACAGCCCCCTTCTAGGAAATTTTTAATATAGATACTTCTCTGGAGATATATTTCTGATGTTTTAAGATTGATTTTCGGTCTTTTAATGAATAAATGTGCTTATATATACATAAAAAATGATTTTCTTCGTGAGACAAAATATTCTACACACACCTATACACGTGCTCGATCTTAATTTTTAGATGTCATCGACATAACGAGCCATAGATTTTTCGATCCCTTCTCACAATATATTATTTTAGCACCGTAAATAGTTCTATTTTATCTTGCACGTAGAAAACAGTTTACGCTTAAGCTCAAACTTACATCTGAAAATAAAATATCTTTTGAAAATATTTTATCGGTCCTGTCTTTAAATTATAAACTAAAAACAGATACCGTAGCAAGCAAATATATAGAAGTTTTAGAAAAAATTTAAAACGGTACTACATGAAACAATTTACGAATTAACTAGATATTTGCTTACTTTACGGTAATATTTAACATTAGTTAAATGAATGTCGGACATAAGTATTAAAAATCCGTTTACAAAATGTACAAATCATATATTGACAGCTGTTTTTTATTTTTCTTTCTTTTCAATCCAGACTAAGTATTAATATTTTAAATGAACATGGATATCCAAAATACATGCAGGATTGCATTACATTTTAATAGCTCATGTACAAGTTGGCTATAATTTTAATCTTTACTGCATTTCTAGTTCGGTATATTAATTTATACACTAGAAATATAAAAACTAGATTTTACACTGTATAATTTTGAATGTTCCCAGGGTGCGTATTTAAAACTGTCTTATGCTCTATAATAATTTTATTTAAGAATACATTTTAAATATATGTAACCTAAATGATATTTTGCATCAGAGAGAGAGAGATTATACATATTAAGTGATGTGTATGTGCGTGTGGAATATTTAAGTTTGTTGAGACCAATTACTGCTAAGTGATTTTAAACATTAAATGTTCAATGCACTGTTTGTATAAAACTTGGAACCTCTTAAAAAATATACAAAAGCTTCTTTGATAAACTATCTCACAAGACAGCGATAGTTTTGAATATTAGCATTGATAATGAAGAAAAAAAATGTACACGTATTTAGATGTTTCTACTGATTTAATCCATTTTTCTGAGTCAGCGGCGACGATACATATATACTAATAGATGTAATTTCTTCTTCTTCTTCTTTTTTTTGTGCCTCCCTATTTAAATATTCATCTTCATCATCTGAAATTTTCAAATTGTTATGAAACACAAGAAGTTTTCAAGATGTTAGATAAGTAGAGAACTCTGTGAAATAACTGATACTCAGATTTTCTTTTGATGTCAGACCTTTTAAGTGATAATTTTTCTGATTTTACGTAATGTCAGGATTTAAAAGCACAAAAAAATTCTGATAAAAATATCAAGCAACTAATTTAAAAAACAGACAGAAAGAAAGAAAAAGGATCTTGCAGACCAGATCCAATAGATGTATACGTTTTAAAACTGTAAACAAAATCTTGTTGCTGTTGTTTCTGATTCCTGGAATGATCTTGCCAAAAACAAAATCTTAAAAAATCGTGTTACTTAGAGTGATTAAAGTGCTATTAAAATGACATTGGTTGCAGAAATGCATGTTTTTAATTGTTTAGTCTTTTGTTTTCCACTGTTTAGTGTTACAATCACCAGTCTAACAAATGTAGTCTTGATCATTGATGTAATACCAAAGTACGTAGCATAACATAATTTGATACCGAGTTATAAAATGGTCTTGAATACTGCATCGAATGACACGAACTGTTTCACACTCAGATTGAAGATCCATTGAATTTAATGGGCGAATTTAATGACCCTATTTCTATGCCTGCCACAGTAAAAATTTATTTAATTTTCGTTATGTCCTAAATTAGAAGGTAGATGACTTTTAAAAATTTCATACATCTTATCTCTGTTTCTCAGTCACCAGATTTGATGTCTGCGAAAATATCCATAAGATATTCAAATTGTGTAATTTTTTTTTTTTTTTTACAACTGATTGAATTTGATGAATTTTATAGATAAATTCAAAAGAAATATTTCTGAATGATTAGTGTCTGTTCTATGAATATCAATGTATTATAAAAGAATAAAAATATCTTTTTAATTACCTAAGACATCAACATATATGTTTAATGTGGCATTGTTATCATATTTTATATTTGGTAGTACCTTCATGTAGGACCGATAGAGCTTGAAAAAAATTTTTTTTTTCTTTATTTTTCGACACATTTTTGCAGTTTTCTTTCCCTCTTTTTTTTTTTATTGAGATATGAATATTTTTGGTTTGTGTGTGTGATTGTGCTTGAAACAATTATTACAAATGTTAATATCTATCCATATGTTTATAACTTAAAATAACACTTAATAAACAGTTCACTTAATAAACAGTTTTATTAAGTGAATCGTATTGTGACAGAACATCATCTTGAAATTAGTATTTAAAGAATATGGAAATTAAATTCTAAAATATATTTTAAACGCTTCTTTAAAATTGGAATTTCTTTTAATCCTTAGCCATTCTTTCGTAGGATAATTAGCAGTAAAATTTGGAAGTAAATATTATAAAAAAATTTAAATAAAGGATTTTACAAGCCAATATAAACAAAATCTTCAAGTTCCCAATGTAAAAAGACTGCTAGGAATGTTTTCGCTTAACTAACAATTCAATTAAGTTGGCTATTAGATGTTATTGAAAAATTGCCCGATTACTTAATGCTTCTGTCTTCCTTAATTAAAAGCTTCTTTTAAATAACCAACCAAAGAAAATTATACAACCTGAATAAGTTATCAGTTCTATAGCGATCTATCAAAACCAGAACCTAGGAATAAGTTAGCAGTGAGCTCTGAATAGCTCTGAAATTATGAACAAAATAACTCTTCTAAAAATTATTCCATACATGCATATGTGAGGCAGCAAGGAAAGGGAAAATGATTTAGTTTTTTGGTTGCCGAGTGAAGATCATTCACAAAATCGAATTTTGATGATGAAGCTTTTTTTTTTATTTTTGTGACGTGTAGTAAAATCTAAAATCTGACCAAGCAGAAAAGCCAGTATCCTAAGATTCATTCTAAAGTTTTCTGATGATCACATTACTGATATAATTCACAATGGTTGCACTTATTTTCAGTGATGTAATATGATGACGAATCTAAAATATTTAATGAAGAATTTTTTTATTTTCTAAAATTATTATTTATTTATAATTAATGCGCTTATGTAGATACTGAACATTGAAAATTTGTATAGTTGCCAAAATATTTTAACTGTAATGAAAATTTTCAAAGAATTATGTATTTTTATATGAGACGAAAAAAAAATTCTTTCGATGAAATGTATTCGTTTTTGATGTTTTGCCGTTAATTTTAAATGAAAGCACGTGATTACTGTAAAACTGTACGTTCGTTTAAAATTAATGATCGCAGTTCGTAACGAGCCGTAAATAGCTAAGCAATTGATCAGGCGGGACTTTAATTAATAAATTATGACAAAGCCTCTCAATTTTTTTCATTACTGACCAGAACGAACTGATTATAATACGGGCCGGCGTCTGGGACAAAAAATTCTATGGGTGTACCATAGCGTAATGGCTCCTTTGTAAGAGTTTACCAGTATCATCTATGAACAATACTAGACACATACACTTAAAGGAAAACATATGTGCTCTTTTTTATTCTATGTATAGCACAGTAATAATAGTAAATAAAACTGTAACTAGTTTTCTAATCACATTACAGAACAATTGAAACTTTATTTGTGAGGATAATTTTTGAATTTTTGAATTTTCTTTATTTTGCAGATAATTTATTTTAATCATATCAGAAGTCAAGTTCAACTTATAATCATGTAATAGCATTTCAAAAGTTTAAATTAAAAAAAATACTTAAAAGGTACAGCACCCCTTTGGGCTCCATTTTAAATATATTATCTGGTATTTGCAGATTCGAGGTAGAATCGGACCAAATACTATAATCAAAAATTTTGAACCGTAACGATTCTAATAAACATATTGCTTATGCGTATTTTATTTATAACTTTTTGAAATGCATGTTTTTAATTAGTACCAATATAGTTTTCTTATTCAAATTAAACGTTGACTTTGACTTCCAGATTCTATAAATATTTAATAAAATAATAAAATATTTCGCATATAGTTTAAAATTTTAAAATTTTTAAACTTGTGTTTGGTGTCGAAATAAATGTGCCTTTCATTTGTCTGCGTGTAAAAACAGAAATATCGTTTTCAGTTTTCTTTTTTCATAATGTACTTCATAAAAATACTGGCGTAATTGAGCGTAAATAACCTGGTTGTGCATAATTTAGTCATTCTGTCTCTCATCTGCCTGTTTGTAGGTACCAAAAATCACGCTTATTAAGTGCGTTTAAAGAATACTTAGTATTGAAAAATCAACGTCTCACTCCAATAATTTCGGCTGGATCAGTAGTGCAGTGTTTTCATCTAACAGTTGACCTTTTTGTTTTTCAATAACAGGCACTTGCCTATAAGGCGTGCACCTCTACTAAGGTCCGAAGAATTGGCCCTGTTGTTATGGGGCACCCACTAGGCAACTAATATTACCCCCAATGAAAGAACGAGCAAGTTAACACCCAGCCAGAAATCGAGCCCGGGCCCCATGCGTGATAGAATGGCTTGTTAACTACTACACCAACTGTACTGTTGTGTCTGTTTACCAAATAGTCTATTTTATCGTTAAGGCTCAATTTTGTTAAATTCGGAGACTCTTATTACGAGGTACACAAACAGAAAATGAATGGGGGACAAGTTAACGCACCCAAGTCCAAGCCGAAAATCGAACCCAGACCTAAGGTGTGACAGAATTATTTATTAACCACTGTATTACTAGGTCTGTAACCATTAGCCTGTTAACACTGCACTTAATAGTTTGTTTATTTTTTAATGTTAATTTTTTTTTTAATTCTGAGATTCAGCAATTCCAAAGGACACAAACCAATGGGAAATTAGACTTTTTAACAGCATCTCACATTCCAATTTCTATAAAGAACATATATTAGGAACATTTGTTCAATCTTATTAATAAAGAAATATATTCAGAATATAAATTATTTTCTGAAAAACTTGACCTATGAGAATTTATCAGCAAACCTAGCTTCGTGAGATCAAGCACTAACATTCGTTTGAAAGAACGTATCAGCAGTAGTACAAAAGACACAGTTTCACCATGGAGTATGAACATCCAGAGAATTTGATAGAAATCCTTCTCGTGAATGCGAGCCACAAAGCTTGCTAAAAGCTTCAGCATAAAATAACTTGATTTTTACCCATTCAGTTCTATACCATCTCAAAAAATGCCTAAAAGATTTCTCCTACGTATCGTTAAGAATATATTTGCTTGCTTTGTTGTTTAGTTTAGGCAAAGCTACGCCAGAGCTACCTGCCTAAGAGGGGATGCCTTGGGAGAGGACTTTATCTAAGGGGTTCTAACGCGTATTCATAAGAATATATTTGAACGGATGGCTGAAGAAAATCAATTAGTATTCATTAAAATTACATGCAAAAAACAAAAGTGGGGCATTAGCAGTTTCTTTCTGACATAAAAAATGCTAATTTGTATTTAAAAAGCGTAAGGTATAATTTTTTACACTCATTTACCGGCGAGGTCAAAACAGACATAGTATTTACGAGGTATTACCTATACGAGGTCAATGAATTTACTGCGAAGATTATAAAGAGCTAAAAGTACAACTGTTGAGTTTGATAAGAAATCTTTTGAAAATGTTTTGAAAAGTGGTGACCAGGAAGGCATGATCTTCCTGCGATTTATTTGCACTTTGAATGTATTTTTTGTTTGTGTACCTTGCAATCAGAGTTTCAGAATTCAACAAAATTAATAAAATAGACAACTTTATTGATACCTAATTAAAAATATCCCAAAGTCAGTTTTCAGTTATTCTTTTATTTCAATTCACTCTCTAAAAAATTATGTACATGCGGGACAGCATCAGAAGAAACTAACAACACTCACACATAGTAGCATACATTATTTCTCAAGTTATGGCGGAAGGATCCAGAAAGCCCTAAGAGCCGATATAATCCCCATCAGTTATTCTTATAAAAGTTGGACACTAACAAATGGTGACATATTTGAAAGGACAAGTGAATTTCCATAGTGAACTTGTTTAAGAACGTTAATAGCACCAGATAGTTTCTGTGTTTCATAATTTGTCAGAGTTCGTCATTTCTCTAATTACTATGGAGACACGGGCTTTTCTCAGCTGCTACTGCTGGTGGGAGAACAATCTTGTAATAAAGAGCCTTTTGAGAGAAGTTTTAAGATAATCTAAAACAAAGATCCCCATCTCAAGGCTCAGTTACTGAAAAAGTTCAAGAAATTCTGGGCTTTTTCAAGGAACAAAAATCATTGTAAGAAAATCAGAAGCATGCGTACCACGAATCTAGTGTTGCCAGATTTTGCTTAGAAAAAGGAAGATTTTCGGTGAACTATTATAAAGAGGACATACCATATGGAATGAACGATATAAATTAGAGATTCGACATAACAACGGTTTTGAAGAACATGTTAATTAATGTTTTGCTCCTACTCTATGGACATTTTGATTTTTATGCAATTATCCATTTTCGAATTTTTTTTTCATGCGAAGATTAAAATATACCCTTTAATGCTTATAAAATTTAAAATTATAAGACCACTAGAAATACACTGAAAGCAGAGATTTTAAATTAAAGTGCTTTTAATTTGACTAATTTTGCCAAACAAAGCAACAAGCCTTTTTTCTGAGCACTTGCAATTTTTCCGAGGTTTAAAGTAGAATATGGCTTGGAAGTATGCACTTTCTGTCAAACTGTAAAGCTAATCGGCCTGGTTGTCCAGAATGTTCGTGGGTTCTTTTCCTTCTTTTTTTTAAATGTAGCATGAAATCGAAACCAATCCCTTTGGAATGTCCTCAATCAAGGTATAGTGCCCCTAGGCTTATGTTCCTCGTTAGAAATCAGTCGAAACATAGCAACTCCAAGTAACCCATTAGGGAACGTAAAAGAAATTAATGCTCACATAGTTATTTAATCTATGCACTTAAAGAACTACTATAAAATGTACTTTTATGCATGGACTTTATTTGCGAAACAAAAATGTATTCTACAAAATCTCGTAGCAATTGAAAATTATTCAAGCTATGAAAAATTATTTTTTGAATGTTCCCAGACAGCACATAAGCTTAAATCAAGCTTGACATTTGGCTTGGCAATGTAAGCTTGGCTTAAGCTGGATTTTAGCTTGCAAAGTGAAAGAGAATGGACATTAATTGTCTAGCGTCCTCAAATTTGCTGAAAGTTCGTAAAAGATGTGTTTTATTTTATTACCAGTGCCATATTACCGGCAGGGCAAACGGAGCAACTGCCCAGGGCCTACAGATTTTAGGGACCAAAAATCTTACATCCTACACTTTTGTAATTTTAAAATAAAATTACAAAGGAAAAAAAATTCAGAAGTTAAATAATTTTTTTAATTATAAAGTATGAATAATGAAAATAATTCAAATTTACATTTGCATAAATTAATTTAAACTTATTTTTAATTCTTCGAAATGCTCTATATCGATATAGCATACCAATATGTAGGAAAATAACCACATTTGTAAAGAGAATTTTTAGCGTTAAAAAATAGCAAAAATTTTTCAATTATTTGTTATTTTAAGAAATATTTACAAAATGACTAAAGTGTTTGTATTCCATACATGTTAGCAACTGTGATATAGCATTTTGAAGTAACGTTTAACTATCTGTTTCTTTGATTTCAGATTACTTAACACAAAATTTGTGTTAAGTAAGTAAACCCATTCTATATTTCCAAATATGGAAATTCTTCAAAATAAAATACAATTATACTACGAAATTGATTTCAAAATCAGTCGTTTGTCTCGATTTTGGCCAGCAGTATTGCTGAACAATGAGTGTTGCGATATTGAAAGTTTTAAAACGTGTCCTGCTTTTAAGTTTATATTATGCTTATTTACCTATTAGTAGAGTCTATAAATCACACATAACATTATTTAAATTTTTATTCATCCCATGGAAAAATAAAAGAAACTTATCAGCATCGCCCATACTTATCGATCTGGCGTGACAACAGTCACTTCAAATTTTAGTCACTGCTGCCCGAGGCAATAATGGCCGACCGGTTAGCGCGCGTTCCTTCCAGCCTGAAGTTCCCGGGATCGAGCCCAGCCGTCGACGTTTGATGGAACAGATTAAAATAACTTAAAATTTCAGCATAGAGGGGAAAAATGCGCGAAAAAATAAATTATGTGGGGCGCCTCGTGTATTTAGAAAAACTTTTTAAGCTTGAAATGTCAAGCTTAATGCAAGCTGGGCAAGTGTAAACTGGAACACTTGATTCAAGCTTACACGCTTGAAATTTTCAAGCTTATTGACTTGATAAATCGAGCTTGCTGCAAGTTTAATGCAAGTTTGCTGTGCTGTCTGGGTTAATATCATCCTTATATTTTATAACCGGGATAAAATCTGGACAACAGAGAGATAAAAAGAAAAAGGACTTACATCCAATATTCGGAAGGAACTAATACATGATTCGAAAATAACATATGTACGCAAAAATGAGGACATTTATTAATTATATTTGATTAAGTCAAAATATTTCTTTTACTGACTTTCAGTATTCACCGCAATAGACCTACATTTTTTGTTAATAAAAATAAACGCGTACCTTAAACTATTTTTCAACTTTAAAGCTTGAAAACAGCATCCATAGTTTATTTTCTTTAATCATAGTTGACTTTTTAAATCGATTCTTCGAATTGTTAAAACTCTCTAAATTCAGTGGCGTAAGCAAAATTGATAAAAATTTCAAGGATATGAGTACTCTTCTACTTAAAACTTTTTTTTTTAAACATTGAATCCAGGTTTAACTTATTTGTTCTAATCGTTCCGAAACATAACCTCAGCATTGCATGCTGGTTTCTATGATGTTAAAGTCCAAACCAGCAAATCAACGTAAGGCACTAACGGAGAACCTTCGCCTTTACTTTTTTGCAATTATTGAAGTAAACCGGTTAAATCTGGGTTCAAAGACAGGATGCTTGGTTTCATAACTATTTCCTCCTACAGAACCGCGGAAGCTCGTTACAGGAGCAACTTGGGCACTTCCAGAACTTATTGAAGCGTAGAAACTATTCAGACCCTCAAAGGATTAAAGATTCAATTAATAAATGGACATAAAGATTATATGATTCGAATGAGTCTTATCTGCGGAGTAGCCATAATACAAGCAGTGAAAATAAAAAGGTGATTTACTTGTCATATAGCTAATAAAATTACATTTAACTATGTATTTAGAAACATAAATGCATACTTATTTAACATATGGACACTGAAATTTAGTTTATAATTTGAATACTTTCTAAAAATTGGTCCTTTATCATTTTAATGATTTTAAAATGAGGAGGAGTATAATGCTGTTGCACTGAAATAATTTCTTTCTGGATTCTACTGATGGCTGTATAATTTTACCATTTAACTGACGTTATGTAAGTGATATATTTCAGTATAATACTAAACAAAACAACGCAGAGAATAAAATTAAATGCACCTGACTATTTATAATGAATATGTGATCAATGAAATATAATTTTTTATGTTGAACTATGACTACCCACCTTTGAAGCACAGGAAAGATATTGCAATATGGCATTGGCGGATGAATGAGAATTTAAACTAGTTCGTAAAGATTCTGACTCAATAAATAATTTTTAAAACGCATTTAAAATGCCTTTATTGTTTCTGGATGTATGAGAAATCAAGAAAACCGTCTAATTTTATGATTTTATTTTAAAAAAAAAAACCTACCACCATAATACAGTATTATACGCAACTGTTCTTAATAAAATGCTTTTCAAATTTTCTACAAAATTATAAATAAAATATTAGAAAAGTCCCCGGAGATGTAAATATACCGGGTAATGTATGTACCGGGATGTACAGAGTAACTTATGTACGGGGGGCAAAATAACTGATTAGTTAATCTTGTCATTTACTTATAATTCCCAAAGAAGCAAGCTTATTTCAAGAGAAACTCCTTCGAAAAATATGTAAGCACATTAAATTTTCTAGAAATTTAGGTCAAAATAACATCTTTTGAGTAATAATTTACAGTAAAATTATAAACAATAAAATTTTTAATAAAATGCATGTAAAATAATAATAAGGAAAGTTCATGGATATAACAAGTAAAGTGTTCTCTTAGCAAATATAAAATAAAAATTTTACTGTGTCTAATTTGATTGAACTATTGACTAATTAGTCATTTGTCAATGTTGACACATTAATTTAGCATGCACAAAATAACAAGAAAATTTTCTAGAGTATTTTCACGAAGAAAACATGTAATTACATTAAAATTTTCCAGAAAATTAGATTTAAATAATTTATAATGAACACTAAATCTAAAGTCTGTTATTTTAAAGGCTGTTATTTACTAAACAATTTTTTTCCAGTGATAATGCTATTGTAATCAAACGTACAATTTCAAGGATTTCTGTCTTCCTCTGTATAACTAGAAATTTCGGATTAGTCTTTGTGTGTATTGTGACATAACCTTCCAGTCAGCAATTCTGAATTCAGACATAAAGAAAATCTAGACGTTCCGAAGTTGGAACCCGATATTTTTTTTTGAGCGATTGCGTTTTACTCTTTGACCTCAGTATTCCTGCGATTTTGCAAATTTTGAGCTCGCTATCGTCTCGATATTTTTGCTTGCCCAGTCTCTTGCATGGGAACTGTACTTACGTTGGCTATTTAAAGGGGGATAAATACTCCACTCACCACAGCAAGCGACATTCCGCATCAATCATGGGGCTTACAGTCCTAGCGCTAGCTTGCCTGGTGGGAGCTGCTTTTGCTGGTAAGTACTTCCAGACTTGATTTTTCTGAAGAGTTTCTGCGTTGGTCAAGTGAAGCTTTTTAAGTATTTGAGCATTTGACCACAGTTGTTTAGATATTCAAAAGAATTGTTTAAGAAATCTTTGTATTTCAATGAATGCTTTGCATTCACAGTACTTAAAAGTTTCTAACAAAATCTACTTGGAGTACCATTTTTTAGGAATTTCTTATGATTCTAATAAATTATTCTTTAGTCAGCACTTTCTGCTCTAAAGACAGATGTAATAGTATAGTATGTAAATTTTCGCACAAAAGTTACTTGAACTAACTGCAGGAAACCTCACCCTTTTTCTTTTAATGATGATTCCAAGTTAATTAAACTAAGTTCTTTTGAAAATGTATTTTTGCACTCAAAAATTGTTTAAACTAAAGTTAAAAGCTAGTTTTTTTTCATGAAAATTAGGAATTAAAATTCACTGAGTTATTTTGAAGATTTGGTAAATGTCTCTATTCTTGTAGACTAAAAGTAATCAAAATTGAGCCTCGATGCTCTAAAAATAGCATGTGATTTTTTTTTTTTTTTAATCGATTGCAATTTGAAATTTTGCAAATATTGCTATCGCTATCGTCTTGATATTTTTGTTTAGTTAGTAACTTTTTCAAAGAATAAGACTTACGTCGACTTTTTAAAAGAACATATATAGCTGCCTTTTCTCATCCAGAGTCATTTTGCACTAGCCATGCGGCCGAAGCTCCCAATTCTAGTGTGTTTGTTTGGGGCAGTTTTTGCTGGTAAGTGACATAAAAGTTAGATTTTCTTGAGGGCATACGAGGAATACATTTGGTTTTCCGAAATTAAATGGTGCGATTATTTATTATAAGATGGCTGAGCAGTTTAAATAGCTGCTTGAATTGCCAGAGTATTTAAAGACTAAATTATTCAGAAACTTTAAAATGCATCTTGATGTCCGAAATTTCCATTTATAAATGTTAGTATTGGTATTGTAATAGTGTTTTTAACTTAAATATTTAGAAGAAAATTTTAAATTTAACCTTTGTTTTGTTCGAGAAGGGTAAAAAAATATTGTTATTCCATGGCATCTCTAAGTAGGAATCATCTCTAATAGTTTGTAATCAGGAAAAGACTAGATTAACTGAAAGTTATAATAATAAGGAAAATAATTCCTATAAACATAAATAGTTTATATGATTCCTGTTTAAACTTGTTTGTTTAATTTATATAAACTGATTATGGCTTAAAATTTTACTATTCTTCCTTTAAATATAATTATTATGTATAATTATATTTAAAGGAAGAATAATAATATTAATTAAATATTCACTATTCTTCCTTTGAAGGTTAAAATAAACAAGTGAAAGATTCGGAATTAATGTTAAGTCTTTTGATAATAGAACAGATTTTTTTTAAACTTTCATTTTTATATATTTCAAATGGATTACTTTTCAGTTTATTATGGATTATATAATCAAAATAGAATTCATGGAAGAAATTATTGATAAAAGCAAACATAAGTTGAAAGCGGAAGTAGTAAAAAAATATGACTGAGGATTCATTTCTATCTGAATGAGTACTATACTTAAACTAAAAAAACTTCTTTTAAACTTAACGCGTTTTTCACATTAAAGTTTTACGTATTAATAGTAGTAGTTAAATAAATATTTCTCATAGTTTTCTTTTCGTAAAATGATTTTTCAAGGTAGGAATGAATGCTAAAACTAGTGAAATACATTCTTGAAATAATGAATGATTTACGATTTAAAGATTGATAACTAATTGAAAGTTTAATTTTTTCTTATATGAAAAAATAATACAAGCATTTACTCATTTAAACATTTTCTTTATAGGCCCGTTCCAGAGACAATCTCAATGTGCTACGCGCTGCCTTCCATGTAAGTACTACATTGATGTTTTAATTTTTTTCACATGAAAATTTCTAGTTAAAAAATACATTAATAGTTTAGTAAAGTATAATTAATAGTTCAAAATACATTAAAATTCAGAACTAATAATTTAATATTAAATACTGTTATTTTTATTTTTATTTTCATTAATTAATAAAATCTAGTTCATTAATCTATATTAAATTTTGTAAGGTGATTTAAATATTTATCGTTTTAAAAGATTTGCATTTAGTTATCGTCTATGGTAATAAATGAAAAGAAAAATACTAATTCTAATTACTATTTCCATACAGATTTTTTGATATACTGTCCGGAATAAATTACCAATAAACTGCCAATTGCTCCTCCTTAAATTAGATTAGTGTGATGCTTTGAGAACATCTTTGGTACTTCGAGGATCTAAAATTTAAAGCCGTCTGATTTCGTAATTTGATTTTAACAGCAAAAATTACTGCACTTTAAAAATGAACACATGTAATTCTACGGAAGTTATATATGTTCCCCAAAATTCAACAAAATTTAGGTTGTCTGAATTACTTTTTTTTTTCTATTCGCCGACTCTAATAAAACAATGCGAAACAGATCTTACATTAGCAACAACTCAACATTAAAAAGAACAGTTATGTATTTTTTTTTAATTTAATAACTATATTGATTTTTAAATATAAAAAAGTACATTTCGCATATTATTCTAACTTACAATAGTAATATATACATATACTAATATCTATAAAATATAACCATTCTAAAAAACAGTAATTAAAAGCCTATAGTACAGAATATACTTGTTAAAATGTACTTGTTACATGTATTACAACATTCTTGCTTAGTTTTAAAAGAATGTCTGATTTTGTTCATTCTTATTACAAACTGACATCTAAATGTGAGATGTGTCTTGTTTGCACAGAATTACTGTTTATGGCCATCCAGTATGGGGAAAAAACGCTTAAAAGCATGTAATATTAAAACTTAATATAACAGATAAATAGAATACTTACAGATAAAATATTACGATAAATTATAACAGATTTTAACTAACGTCTAACTTATATTTCCCTGTCAATATTTATCAAACTAAATTTTACAGCGGAAAACGAAAAATTCAACTATGAACCTGGCAAGAAATACGTGTATGACTTTGAAGGTGTCAACCAAGTGATCGTGGCTGGAGAACCTAAACAACGAGCCCAAATTTCCGGACAAGCAGAAATTCACGTTTTAACAAAATGTGAAATGATCCTGAAGGTGCGTTTTTACATTATGATTTTAATAATGTGTACCACTTAATATCTTAATTTTTATACTGTACTTCCATACATATAATGGAATGTATTCTAACATTCTATAAAATTACCTTAATGCTCTAATGTAATTTGGAAATGTGCATATTGCAATAAAGCTTTAATTGAGTTTTAGATTTAAATATAGAGATAATATCGAATTTTTTTAAAAAAAAGGTATGTTCTATTTAGTATTATTATTAATTAAATAAACATTTATTTCTTAACCTATTGCAGTTGAAAAATGTCAGAATTCAGCAGAAGACAACTCATGCGGAAACAGAAGAGCTTAGACAAATGCTCGAAGTTCCATTGGCATTTGCCTTCCACGATGGTGAGATTGAACACGTTTGTCCCAGTGAAGAGGACAGTGTATCGTCTATCAACATCAAAAAGGGAATTTTGAGTGTTTTGATCAACAGCATGGACAACCTTCAACAGTCACAGGAAGTCACGGAGGTGAGTGTTCTATATACAATGTTACAGGGTTCTGATACAAAGCTGAAATTTAATAATAAAGTTTATTAGAAGATTAATGAGAAAAAACATATCATGGATAACTGAGAAGTCTTATGAGCAATATCAAACGCAATTCATTCATACTTCCACGTTGCTCTTAGTTATTTCAAAAGTATAAAACATAGTACAACAAAATATGCCTAGTATAAAAAAAAATTTCTTGAAACTATTCTAAATTTAATTTACGTAGTGTAGAGTAAAAATCAATTTTAATTGAATGATTTTTTTTTCAGATTCTAAAATGCTAGTACAGCTTAAAATTAACTTGATTCCTTCTTTTTTCGGAAAACCGTCTCTATTCTCAATTAATGAAAGCTTGAATTTATTTGTGTGCTTTTTCAGGTTGACAGTTTGGGAAGATGTCTAACTAAATACACCGTCCGCAACTCTCGCCAGACTGTTATCGAAAAAGAAAAGGATTTAAAATCATGTACCAACAGACATTCATCCATTACCTCCCTCATAACTCATCCTTATGAGTCACCTGAATCCGTAAGTTTTTTTCTTAATAATTACTAGACAATCTCTCTATTATAATTATTATTATTTCACGTGCAAATTTTAAACTCATTATTTGTTTCTTTTTCTTCAGGCAATCCACTCTGCCCCCATTTTCCCAACTGACAAACTGACCTGCCAACAATCTATTGCAAATGGCATCATGCAAAGTTCCAAATGCAAGGAAGTTGCTTCCATCAAACCCTTAGGAGAAAAAATCAAAGTCATCGAGTTCGAAGGAGAAATGGAACTCAAACTTTCTCATGTGGAATCAGCTCAGAACATCCGACTTCGTAAGTTTTTACGCTTTAAAGCAATAACAAATGAACTTTAATGAGCAAACTTTATGAAAGATATTATATTTAATTAATATATGCTAAATATCGTCATAAGCTCTGCTTTCCTCCAGTTAAAAACTAGATAGTAATCTTATTAAATATAAAAATTGAAATTTCCTATGCTAGCATAACCTGTTTAGAAGACCTTATATAGCGTACTATTTTAGAAGAGTAAAAATATTTTATTCATTTATTTATTTATTTTAAATCTCTTATTATTCTGTATTTCACTTAGCCATACATTCGCAAAAACATTTGTACGGCAAATTTGAGATGAAATATCATTAAAACCTCTGTAATGTTTCAATAGAATTTTGTTCTTAAATTAATGGTGTTTAATTTTAATTAACGTTATTTACTTTAATTAATCAGCATAAAACAATAAAGTAAACAATATTGAACAGTCGAGTATTGTTTACTTTCAATAATGAAATTATTGAAAGTAAACAGTACTTAACTTTTCTCGAAAATCCTAATACATCTCTGTACAAATGCCCCCCAAAAAACATAACACATTTAAATTAAGAAATTATTTAAGTTTTGTGCGTTGCACTACTGGAATTCATATTATACTTTTATTAGTTTGAGTTCATGTATTTTTTTTTAATTCGTTAAGTAATATTATAAATTCGTAATTTTTTAGAGTCCATCAAATCACCACAACCACTCCTGTACACTCTTCATGATGAACGAAGCGTTGAGGATTTGGAACAAGAGGTTAAAGAACTGCTGAGAGAAAAGTGCTCCAGAACTAGCATTATCGACTTGTCAGCCAGCAAAGATTTCATCTTCCTAGTCAGCTCAGTCAAACGTCTGTCCTATGAATCCATTCAAAGAATCTATTCCGAACTGGAAAGTGGAAGCCTCTGTTCTTCTAAGAAAGTCACGTAAGTAACTTTATAACTGTAACTAAACATATCAATTTGGTGACACGTTTTATTCTTAGTACGGTGTTCGGTACTAGGATTCAAACAAATAAAATGAATTAAGTAATCATAGTGATAACGTAAGATGCTTGAATGAAAGACGAATGTTGAATAAGAACATCACCGTAAATTAAAACACGTAATTAGAAAATAATGAGTAATAATAAATTTTCATATTAAATGCATGCACTTGTTTAATTAAAAATATCGTTTATAATAAAACAAACGTCTTTCTAAAAATTACCGAGAGCTATTTATTTGATATAAGCATTATTGTAATTGTTATGATTCGTGCATTAAAAACTGTTTGAATTTGATTACAGCGACATGTTTTTGGATACCCTTCCAATGGCTGGAAGTGATGGAGCAATCAGATTGATGGTGGATTTGATTATTCAACAAAAAGTAACTGGTCTGAAGGCGAAATTATGGTCTGCTTCCTTGGCTTTGGTGCAGCATCCATCTCAAGAATCCATCCAAGCTGTTGCAGTAAGAACAATAGATTATCTATGACAAAACCTATATTTCGATTCAAATTATGAATTTAATATTTTAAAATTGTTTTATAAAAACATATATATTTATCATAGCATTGTTCTAAAAATTGTAACTTATTTAAAAGTTTAAAAGTAAACACTCTATGTTTATTATTATTTTTTACACAATTCACCAATTTCTTTTATTTGTATTTTTGCTTTATCCGATCAGTTAAAATGTATTTCCTGAATATATTTTAGGAGCTTGTGAAACAACAGCAGTCTAGAGCTGTACTTCTCGGAGTTTCTTCAATGGTTTATAGGTATTGTGCTCACCACCAGTGCTCTAACTCTGAACCTGTTAAGGACATCATTACCACACTCAATCAAGTTTTAGGACAACAGTGTTCATATGAAAGTGAAAGTGAGGTAAATAAAACAATTTTACTTCATTGAATAAAATATTACTCCATTAACTCACCATTACTCGGTGAATATAATTAATAATCTGTTTAAATGCAAGAATTCTTTATTTTTTCTATTTCTCCACGTTAGGCTGTCGCTGTATTAAAAGCTTTCGGAAACATGGGCCAGATTCTCCATGCTGAAAAGAATATTTTATCTTGCGCAAGGGACAACGACAAACCAACCCGAGTCAGGCTTGCAGCCATCGATGCTTTCAGGAGGCTCAGACAAGTATGAATATTTATTTTAATTAATTCACCATTTCTTCAGTTAATAATTTTAAATGTTTGTATGTAAGCATAATGAATTTTAGTTAAAAAATAATTTAGTACAGCTGTTAAAAATGTTTGTTGAAATAGGAAATTTCCAATACTAAGCCCTGAAAGTAAATTAGTAATGTATTAAACAACTTCTTACAGAAAAGACCCGATGAGTTGCTGCAGTTGTACACCAACACTCAAGAAGATTACGAAATCAGAATTGCTGCCCTCTCTACTGTACTAAAGCAGGCTGATGAAGCACAGATACTGGCTATCAAGAACGTAGCAGAGCACGAGAGCCACGAGCAAGGTAATATATACATATGTTATATATATATATATATATATAGATAACTAACTACAGCATTAATATAAAGAGATGCCTCTATAAAAATTGAAAGCATCATAAAATAACCGCTTTACTTTCAAATCTTATAGCTTTATTTACTTTTTTGCAGTGTCTGCATATGCTGGAACTCTCATCTCTAACTGGAACAGAACATCCTCTCCACTGAAACAGCAAGTTCGTCGAAGACTTAATGAAGTTGAAATTGAAACCCCTCAGGTTGGATATTGGGAAAATTCGAAGAACATTGAGCTCTCAACCTTCAGCCAGACCTTCAACGTTGGTGGAGGCATTGAAACTGACATCATTCATTCACCTGATTCTAAAATCCCTCGATCTGTCTACACTAGATTTGACTTGGATGTCTTCAACAACCATATGAATGTGTTTGAAGTAAGACTATAGAATTTGATACTGAATTAAAGAAAAAGAAAATTTAAAAACTGTAGTTAAATTCTAATTTCTAGAAAATCTATCAATATAAATGATCCTATTTAGCTAGAAATTGCGCAATAATTAACTGTGTAGAATGTACTGTATAATTCGTACATTTTTATTACAGTTATTTTATTAATAAGAGACTATTTTTTCCATCACTTTTAAATGTTTAAAAATTTTAGACATTCTAAGTCGATTAATCTTTGTAAAAGTTACATTTTATAAAATTATTATAAAATACCTATGGTAAATTTCTTCATCTAGCTAAACACACACTTATTTATCTTACTAACTTACTTATTTAATTACTTGCTTCGTATGAATCAGTGGTTTTCAACTCAATATGATTCGCATACCATTTTTCCAACTAAACTTTACCTATGAACAACTTCAGTGGTGTAGCTTATTGAACTTTCTTATTTTAGTACTCTAATCTATATCTAATTTTTTTACAGATTGGTTTAAGAGCTGAAGGTCTTGAAGAAGCATTCAGAAAGTTAATTGGATTCCACGAAGAAAAACAACAGAGATCACCATGGAATATTCTTAGATCAACCAATGTAAGTTATCACAATTATAATGTTATTCAAGAAGAGTATTTTTCAAAAATAAGCTGATATTTTTGTGTTGAAATAAGTATCCGGCTATCAAGTCAAATTTTTCAATATTTAGTCAGTATTAAACCTTCGCAGATGGAAATGTATTTAAGTAGCTGCATTAGTTGAATAATGAACTATTTCAGGGGGAAAGTGTTGGGAAAATCCTCATACGTGAATTCAAGACAGGAAATTTGAAAATATTCGAACGTTTTTCGTTTATACGTGATAAGTTTAAGTATCAGTTAATTTACTTTAGAAAGGTTTATAACTTGATTTCCATTTTACAGAAATGACTCACTAGAATTGAGATTAAGTTACTTATATATCGTTTTATGAATTACATGCTCAAGTAAAACTTGTAAAGCGCACTGAACTGTACCAAAGACTGTCAATTTAGAAGAACTCTTAGTATCCAGGAATAAGATATTATATTAAATTTTTTTTTTCCCTAGGATGTTGAGGATGATAAACTTGAAGCTCAATTCTTCTTCAGAACAATGAACACCGAAATTGCAGACTTCGCTGTATCCGACTTAAACGGCATGGGAGAAATGATGCGAATTGCTGATATTTTGAACAAAGTAAGAAAGTAGCCATTTTCACTTTTTAGATAGTAACAGCCGTTACTATTACTTTTAATTCAACTTATATCATTATTCAAGTGAATCCAAAGTACTTATAATCGTTCCTAATTTACTCTGTTTTAGCTGTCCCATGAAAAGACTACTGACTTCTCTCACAGTTTCATGTTCGTGAACTCCAAACTTGTTATTCCAAGTGTTACAGGTCGTTCATACTCTTTTGGATTGACTGGAAGTGCAACCGTGGGCTTGACTGCAAAGAGCAAAGTTGATATTGTTAACATCTTGTCCAAGTCTAAAAACTGTGATGTTCTCGGTGAATTCAAACCAAGGTCAGCTGTGAATAGTTATGTCCCATTAATATATGATGATAAAACTGAAGTATCAATGTTTTAATGTATAATTTTTATTAAAACGTAATATCTTTAATTTTAATAGTGTCAACGTTGAGCTTGCTGCAACCGCAGGAATCCACTCAGATAAACCAAGACCCGATGTGAAAATTGTTACCCGCGTTCATTCCGAAGCCCACATTGAAGCTCAGTTCAAGATTAAGGACAGCCACTTAGGTTTAGTAAGACTATCTGTACCATCAGAGAACATTGCATACACCAAAATCAGGTAATATCAGCTTTCATCCAGTTATATTGTAAAGGTTTTGTATTTCGTGTAATTAATTTAAAACTTTAAAATATAACTTCAAATTAATATAGTTTAGGGTAAACAGCTTTTTCAATTGTAGTCTTATAACCTAGGCATATTAGCAGAACTTGCTTTAAAAAGTATTAAAATACAATTAAGTATTATCAATATAGTATATTATGCAAATAATTTATAAATTAAAATATAATAATCTTAACAATATTTTTTTTTGTTTTGTTTTGTAATTCATGCTTCATTGTTTATGATGTTGCAGCACTGATGTTTTTGAAGTCGATGCTGAACATGAAGAAAAACCCGTTTTCGAATCCTTGGAACCCAAGTTCGATGCTTGCTTAGATCAACTGGAAAAACCCTTGGGAGTCTCTGTTTGTGCTAAGTGGGAAGTACCTCGTCCTTTCATTAGTAACTCATTCCCTTATCTCAGAGGAATTGGAAACATTGAACTAGCCATCAAAAAGACCGACCCTGGCATGAGCAAATATGAGTTAGCAGTTGAAATTCCAAGACGCAAGGTAAGATGATTAGGTTTTAAGACTTTTATTATGAGCAAAATTTAATTCTACTGGAATTTTCAACACTCAGCATTCAGATTTTGACGATTTTATATATAAAAAAAATGCTGTATATACACAAGTATATAAAAAAATAATATGATAAACATCTAATATAATCAACGCTTTAAAATTCTAATGAGATGTTAAAGCGACATTTACTTACTTATTGTTTTTCTTTTTCTTCAGAGCTCAGTGATGACTTACAAAGCTTCCCTAGATACACCTGGATCTAGAGTTAACAGACGTTTCTCTGCCAATTTAGAAGTACGAATGCCCTCTAGACAGCAGAAACAGTTTTCTCTGAATATCACTTCTCCGTTCCAGTCTGTACGTGCTTCAGCAAATGGTAAATACGATATTTATCAGAAATTATGCACAAATATGATGAAACATTTTACCCAGAAAAATACTCTTGAAATATAATAATTTCTAAAAATTAATTTTAATGATCTTTATCGAGGACAATCCTAAGCTAATAGTAACTTATGAAAAGCGCATTACAGAGTTAAGGCATTGAAAATTTAGAATTAATTTCTCGCGTAAATACTTTATAAAGGAACATATGGAAGTAGTATAAGCATGTAGATATTCCATATTATTTTATACACGATTCTCTACTCCAGTTTAAGTTTATCTATCTCATGTTTTTCACAGGTTCATTGACCATGACACAAGACTTAATCGATAGTTCTTTAGAATTCCAAGCTTGGTCATCTAAGATATATTCTATCAGAGCTTCCGCTCCCATTTCTGAATCAAGCACTGAGAAGACCTACAGTCCTTCCATTCAAGTATCTATTTCATCTCAGCCTCTAACAGTTCAGGGTACTATTTCCGTTTCTAAGGGTAGAAAGCAGCAAATTGCTATTGACCTGAAGGCCAACAAGCCGACTAGAAAGCCTTTGTCTCTTAAAGGTAAGTTAAATAAATATTGAAAATAAAAAATGCTTTTTTTTTTAGTAATACAAATCAGAAACATAAGCATTAAATAGTAATATTTAAAAGATTCAATTTTAAAATATTTTCTTAATAAAAGATTAATGATCAGATTTTTTAATTTCATTTTACAAACATTGAATTGAAAAATGAGAAATTTGATGTAATAAGCAATACAAACTAATCCTTCCTCGTTTATTCTGAACTCTGGTGTTTTTCTTCCAGGAACAATTGTGAAAGAAGGAGTTTTGAGCACATCAAAGAGTGCTGAATGGAAATTAAGCTCAGACATTGCTTTAATATCCCCAATTGTTACCCTGAATGTCAGGAGTTCTACTGAGAAGCAATCAAAACAATTCCACAAGCTATCTTCTGCTGTCACTGTTGACTATCAAACACAAAACTCTCAGAGAGAATCTGTTAAACTGTCTGCCAACTTACAGAAAAGTTCATCTAAAATTAGCACTGTAGCTCAATTTGAAACCACAAAATATCCATTTGCAAATGTTCTTTTAACATGGAACATGCAAGGAAAACCAAGAGAATCCATGAAGAATGACATCACTTTAAGATACGGAGAGGACCAAGACCGCAACTACATTAATGTTCTTCAGTCAACTAGGCTACCTAAATCACAACCTGGCGAATGCAAACTGGCCGTTAAGGCTCCTCAGTTTAACATTGACTGTGACGTGACAGTTACGCATGACATACAGAGAAACTCGAGATTCCATACCGAAGTTGATCTCCGTTACACAGAAGATAAACACGTAAAAGCTAAGTTATACCTTGACAAACTCTCTCAAAAGCCTTTGAAGTTGAAAATGAAAGCCGAAATTCAGACCCCAAGCAGAAGAATGCTTTATCAAGATGATTTGGAAGAGGTTAGTCCCAATTCTTACAGAGGAAATGCAGCTTTTGAATGGAGCGCAGATCAGCGAGGTGAACTTCAGTACAAATATCAGAAATTGAGTGACAGATCAAAATTACACCATGAAATTGAAACATCTCTCCGATTTCCAAGCTCTAGATATCAGATTAAAAACAAAGCTTCTATTGAAATAAGTTCACAAAAGGTGGGGATTGAAGGTCGCGTAACTCTTGACAGGCGAGCTGAATATTCCCTAAAAGCAGAGCTTAACAAACGAGGTGCAAGTTATGTAAATTTAAAAGTACCTAAATTGGAGGGAAACTTGAAGTTAGTGAATGATTACGAGAAAAAAGCTGCCGATCTCGATATTAAATCAAGTCTTTTTAGACGACCTAGGCATGTAACCGCGACTGCTAGTTTGGGTTTAGGTAGTCAGAAGAAGTTAGAAACAGTGATTTCTTTTGATGCTGATAGAGAACCTGACAACAAACTCGTATTTTCTTCATCTTTTGAAAAGCAATCACGAAATAAATTTGAGTGCAAAACCAGTTTTCAAATTTTAGACAAGATTAGCTCTAACTTATCTGTTTCTGGAGATCGATCTGTTTACGGTGTCCATGAAATATCAACTGAAACCAGATTGTTGAAATATGAGCCTGTGGGATTTACCATTCGACATGAAATGAGACAGACCAAGACCAACGTTATGGTAAGATATTCAAAGAGTCAAAGACCAAAGATAGAGTTCTCGTTTGCTGCAGAAAGTTCAAAGAGGGATGGGGAAGCAGAAATTTCTACCAGTGCATCGCTGAAGTCTCTAGACAACTCTTTCCAAAGTAAGAAATGGAGTTACAAAGGCTCATATAGTCGTGCATCAGAATCCTCAATGAACTTAAAGTACAACACAAAACTTGAATGGTCTCCAAGCAAGATTTACGAAAGTGAAGCAAACATTGACTTGCGACCTTACGTTATTGTCTCAAAGGCTTACTTACGGACACCACACATGAACTTTGAAAAGCAATCAGTAGGATTTACATACAGAAAATCAAATGGCCTTACCCTCGCTTCTGGCTCCATGGAGTTCGCTAATGGCAAATCAATGTCAATTTCTTCTGAATTAAGAATGATCCCATCTGATGGCCTAACTTCTTCTTTAACTGTTAGCTCACCTTTCTCAATGCTTAGAAACGCAAAAGTTATGCTTTCAGTTGATAACAAACCAACTTATAAAAGTTTGAAGTCAACTTTTGATCTAAATGGTTCTAGAAAGGCTGATGTTGAGTTCAGTTTAACTTCCGATAGGATGACTGAAGTCAAGGCTCACATGAAATCAACTTTTGCCCCCGAAGTTTCTGCTCATATTAAATGCGAAAACAGCCCAAGCTCTTTCAAATATGATATGCAGATCCAAAAAGGAGCATCACAATTAATGTCAGCTTCACTTGCCAAACAAGAATCGAGCCAGGATATTTCATATACACTGCACTCAAGCAGTCAAGAAAAGCCTCTAATTAACATGAAAATGGTCAAACAAATATCACCAGAAAGTACAAAACACAAATTAGAAGCTTCAGGTGCATTCCCAGAAATATCGTTGTCTATTGAATCATCTAGAAAAGATAAGAATTCCATGAGTGTAGCAGTTGAAGCTTGCCACAAGAAAAACGTACAGTCATGCTACTCAGTAAAGGGATACCACAAGGCTTTATTTAACGAAGAAAACTACCTATTTTACCACAAACTCACAATCGATGTTGAACAAACACAATCAGAAAATTCAAGCCCTAAAAGTTTGGCCAGTGTTAGCATGATCTCTTCACTTACAGGAAATGATTTGAGAGAAAAATTTATCGTTGAACTGAAAGAAAAGAAAATAGGATACGAAGTCAGACTACATCACAGAGAAAACGAGCAGGATCACTGCAGTTTAGATTCTCACATTTTCACTCTCTCCAGTACCATACGAGTCCGAGGAAGTTTACTGTACAATAAAAAATCAATTGTCTCTGACTTTGAAATTGTCCCTGATGCATCTGTACCTAGCCGAAAACTTGGATATGAATTGAAGAAAGAAATGGAAGGAAATGAGATTACTGGATACTTCAGATTACACCATCCTGAAGTAGATCATGTAAGTATAATTTTCTCATCTCTACTCATATTGTCAGAAATACTCTGAGAAAAAAAGTGTATTTTTATTTCATTACAAACACATGACATCGTACTGTATTACTTGACAGCCCATGCAAATCTCCGGAAACATTCGTCGTGAAGGAGTCATCCCTGTTTCTGGAAAAGTCAGATTAAATTACGCAGAAAGAGGTCATGACTACGTTCTAGAAATCGTTCCTGAAACCCAAGGCAGAAGACAGTTGGAAATGAAAGCCGTAACATACAAAGTATACAGGGAAGGTAAGAAAATATTTTTGCTTATTATATGTATATATTAAGTAATTTTTTAAAATCAGAATGCATCGTTTTTTTTTAAAAGAATCTAATGTATGATAATCATGTATTTTAGACAAAAGCTTTGAAGCTTCAGCAAAACTGATGAAATATTCTTCAAGCCGGGAAAGTACATACAGCTATGACTGGGCTTACTTGTTGAATCATCAACAGAAGCAAGGCAAATTATCTCTGAAACTGTCTGAGAAAATTAATGGCAAGCCACGTCTTATTGAAGCTGAAGTAAGTTAATCAATATTTATTATTAAAGTATCAATCTTAAAAATGTTTTGAATGATTTTGAAACCCTATTTAAATATTTATATTAATTTAATTCAAAATGTGTTAAAAATTTTGCAGTTCTATTCAAATATGTAAAAATGAAACTCTTGAAATTGATTTAAACGTATGACTTCATTCAAATAAATGAAGTGTAAATAAACAACTTCAGGTTATTTAGTATCTTAAAAAATGCTATTTGATTTTTCAGTTAAGCACGCCTCAAACTTCTACAAAACTGAGCACTCGACTGACTTGGGAATCCAGAATTCCAACTGGAATGCACTTAACGCTTTCCTGTAACAACCAAAACATTTATGAAGCAGACATCAAATGTCAGGAAGAGTGCTTATACGTAGAGCAGCAGCTTAAATCAAGTAACTATTTATTTTTCATTGAGTTCTGAATGATAACTGTTTTTGTGATTACTTGTTTTAACAAGTCGAATAATTTATTCAAAGCTAAACTATGGCTTTAAAAAAGCTATGGATTATTCAAAGCTAAAAAATGGATTTGTGAATGCTTCATGAAAACATTTTATACTACGATCAGATTTTTTTCTTTTGATGCATTTTATTTTAAAAGAATCAAACGCATTGCTTAGTTAGTTTGATTAGTAAATTGAAAACAATTCTGGAAAATATGATGCATATATACGTTTTTTTCTAAGGGCCCTTCTCCAAGCAAGAAATGTGTTTCTTGAAGCAAGACAATGAAAAAATGACTGTTTTCTCCATTCAGAACCAATACAGACAATACAAAACTGTTGACATGAAAGTAGTAATTGATCCAGAACAATCTCACTATGCTGTTGTCAGCGTTTCATGGGACTTACAACGCCACATGCAATACATGGTAAAATTTTCTCATTTACTATTTATCGAAGATATAAATACGAATTATAAAAACTAAAAAAATGTTAATTTAATAACTTACTATTCAATTTTTTGGTCTTTCATTTCTTTTTAATATTCTCTTTATAGAATGAATTAAAATCCGTTTTGAGTGAACTGTATCCCAAATATTTCACCGAACAAGACTTGCAATACATTCGATCAAAGGTTTACGTTTGGAATAAACTAGCTGAAGAAATCTTCTGGGATACAGTAAGAAAAGTAAAAAGTATTTATGACGAACAAATCGACACAGTGAAATCATGCCTTCGGAATGCTCACATTCAAGCATCCAAAGTTTGGGATACACTTTCAGAGTTCTTGTAAGTTGATTTTCATTTTTGATTTTTATATTTGTATAATTTGTTATTAATTTGACAAAAAATAATTGAATAGGATTAATATTTGATGAGATGTTTGATGGCAAAAGCACCAACAATTACTTCATTCATTCAATTATTCTTAAAGTTGGATCCGTAGCCATAAATAATGCTAAAAACATTGTATTATGCATATCTATGTTAGAATTTGGACTATTTTAGAAAGTGGTTAAAAATAATTTTTGAAAAATAGCTTATAAGTGTTAATAAATATACTTCAAGAAGAACAATTAGTTGCAAATTTGCATGGACGCTGTTCAATTTTTTACACGAATCTTTAATGATAATTTTTTAAAAACCATCTTATTAAAAATGTATCTATAAGTATGATTTATTATATTGAGGTGGCAAATACACTTTAAGCTTATTCTATTGTCTTTCTTCTTAATAAAATGATATGAATTTTAACTCAGTAATATGACAAAAAAACCTAAAATAAATCATTCATTTGATTTTTAGGCCACTCGATTACATTAAACATGAGATTTACCATCCACTGTCTGGAACTATTCATTGCTTGTGGCAAGAATACACGCAGATTGTTTCAAGATTCTTTGATGAATATCTCCGAGCCATATGGGAGAAAATAATCCGACACGCCATCGATAAAATTCGTGTATACTGTCCTCAAGATTCCGCTCTCTATGAATTTGCTGATGCTCTTGAACACATGGAAGTTGAACGTATGAAACAGATGCTTTCTTCCAGAGTCACTGAAATGAAGGAAAGTGTGTCTCAATGCCTTGACAACAGTAAGTATCATTCAAATTGATCTTCCATAAAACGACTGTTTAAAGATATTGAAAAATAGACTTACTTAAATTATTAATGCTGTCTAACATCTGGTTACTTTTTCATTAAAGTTTTAAATATCCAAAAATTTGTTCGACTGCGATCAAACTTGATTAGAGCTTATTTCAAACTTACATTTTATCACAATATCAAGTAAAAATATTAATTAATATGGGAGAAATAAAAATAAAGGAAATTTTTCGTTCCTGAAATAATTCTGAATAGGCACGCAGCAGCTAGCCTGTGGCTTTACTTTGTTGATGGAAGCAATATTAATTTAAATAAATACAGTCATTTTTTACATAAACATTTGTAATCTTATGTAATAGCAAATAACACCTTAATTTCTTCTTCTTTCAGTTCATTTCCCTGATATTCGTGAATTCTTGAGAAGACTTACTGAGACCCTGAAAAGAGAGCTGCACAATCTGCTCAACGCTCTTAGTGAAGGAAAACTCCCTCAATTCTTTGTTCAGTACTTCCACCGACTTGAAGAATACCTCACTGAACAGGCAAAGGAGAAATACCAAGCTTTTATGGACTGGATTTCCAAAATTTTCTCTCACCTCGAATCGGATGAAGATTTCCGTAGGTTGAAGTCTTTTGTAGTACAGTGCAAGGAAAAGGTAACTAAACCTACTCCAATCTCAAAGTTTATGAATTCCAACAGCACTTACAGAATTTATTATTGCACATTAATTTGAAAGAATTTAATTTTAAAATAAGAAATGTTAACATATTTTGAGCAATAATGTATTCTAATAAAACATGACTTATGAAACTTCACTCCAAATCTTCATATCCTATTCTTGATGTTGCTAGGGAAAACTTTATTCAAAACTTATCTTCATTATTTAAATCTTTAAAATGTATTTTAATGCCTCTTCCATAAAGATAACATAAGAAATACTAATGAATTAATCAAAATTAAATTCACTGCATGCATATATATTTGCAACAGCATTCCGATACAAACCCATATTACAAGCAACTTATTTTTAAGAATCATTAACATTCAACCAATATGTTTGCTGTACGAAGCTAAAAAATTTTGCTCTTCATTCCAGCTTTGGGTAGCCCTGAAGAAAGCCGAAAACTTCGCAGAAAGTGTGTGGGAACCCATGTGCAAAACCTTAATGGAATATCCAGCCAACTGGATTCAAGAGAGAGTAATCGTCCGCAGATTTAGCCCCAAGGAAGGCAACATTACAGTTCAAATTCGTCACCCTCTCGAAAGCAAACACATTCAGCTCTTGAAAAACATCGTTGTTTCCGTGAAAAGTACGTTCAGAATTCCGTTTTTTTAAGTATTGGTTTTCTCAAAAGAACATTTTTAATGTAATTAAAATAGAGATTCACTGAACATTTTCTTCTCCTTTGCAGACACAATCAACTCTGTATAGTGAATGTGTGACGTCATCGACAGAAAGACACCGCTCGATATATATTTTAAAGCCCCATGGACTTTCATATTTAATTATGTGTTTTCTAAATTTATTTAATGTATGTAAAAAATTATTGTGTGGAATAAATGTCTTAGCTTCTTAAATTTTTGCCATTATTTTCTTACTCTACATTTTTTTCTTTTTCATTGGAAACACCTTCATTCATAGGGTTAAAGAATAAATTTTAAATTCAGTGAAAGCAGAGAGTTTCATTTTGGAATAAACTGGTGTTTATTTTTATATGCGATTTTTATAAACATATTCAATAATATGTAAGTTTGGGATGCCCTTTAGAACTGCAATTAAAGTACAGTAAAATTAAGGAGATTTATAATAGATTTATAATATCATTTTATAATGTTAATCATACTTTTCTCTTCGCTTATAAAAAAAAACTGCATGTAAAACATTAAATATATATTATATAGATGAAAATAAAATACAAAATTTAGAAATGTAATATTTAAAATGATTTTTAAATTAATGCAGATCTTCAAAAGAAACTGTAAATAATTAAGAACTATTCATAGAAGGTCATTCATCATATTTAAGAACTATTTCTCAAACTTTACTTAAACAGGTAATTTTTTCAATATAAATACTTTTCTAATGTCTACCGAAAATTGTTTTTTAAATTTTGCATTCTAGTCAATTTGAAGAGTCTACTAAACAATTAGATAAAACAAAATAACGAATACAAATATTAGTTCAGCATTACATCTTATGAAAGACAGAAAAATGACATAAGCATCATTGAGAAAAATGCAGAAGAAAATGCCATAGACTTTCCAAATCACAGCAAAATATTAGAGCGAAAGCTGAAGCTGTAGTTTTCAACTATAGTCTTTAACAACTCAGGATAATATTGTTTAATGATCTTCATAACACAAAAATTTTCTTTGTTTAATTAAAGTATTTAGACCACGGTACATTTAAAAAAACTTTTTCTATCTCTCTCTTTTCAATGCCACTTTGTTTTTACCTCCACGAACTTCGGGTGTAGTAAGTGCAAAGCATAACGAACGCTTCAATTAAATAACATTACAAATTTAGTGGCATTAAAGAATCTTATATATTAAGTAGTAACTACTTACAGAAAGTAAAAGTATTTTATGCCTAAAAAAGTGTCTTATTTTTACTTCTGCATTTATTAAACATTTCACGGACATTTTATGATTTTTATCACTTACAATTGGTATTCCATGAGATTTTTTATGCAATATGCAAAATAAGATACTAGTATTGCCAATTTATTTATTTATTTATCTATTAATAAAACAAAAAAGTTGATAAATTTAGTCACCTAGAAAATAAGTTAATACTTTCATTCAACTTCTGAATACTTTAGTGTATAGTACTGGAAAACTACCAAATGTTTCAGATTCATCGTGCAAACAAGACTAAAATCAACTGCTTGCTATTGCTATTCCGATATTTTTAAAATTAAAAGCAGCTATTAATAGCTGCTAAAACGTTAATGTTTTCCCGATGTGCTTACTATTGCAAAATCAAATGAAAAAGAAATACAATATTTTAATGAAATAGGATCAGGTAGGAGTAATTGTGACCACTTTTTACAAATTTCAGATTTGTTAATTTTTAATTACAAGAAAAATATTGTTTTCATAATTGGAGAGGAAAATTTTGATCTTTTAAGAAAACCTAGTAAACATTTTGTTTCCGTAGATTTATTTGCTCGGAATTTAAGGGGTTGATCGTCATTACCCAAACAAAATTACAAAATTGAAAAAATGTTTACCGATGTTTTTCAGATGGTAGTATCTTAAAACTATTTATATTGATGATGAAAGATACCTGTCATAAAAAATACATTATAAGCTTTATGCCAAATATTTTTGCGAAAGTTTCTCATTTATAGATTTTTAAAAAATTCCGCTCGTCGTAATTACCCCACCTGTCCCTATATGCTTTCAGACCAAACGACGTACAAAGCCATACATTTGAACGTAAATTTATTAAAATATTTATTTACATTTAACTAATATAATTTTAGTAAGGTTTAGTGGAAACTCAGCTTTTCAGGAACTAATTTCAGTGAATGCAACTCAGTATACCGTTTATACAATACATTGTATAGTCAAAATTATCAGAACATTTAGAACTTTACTGTCTGTTTGTTTATTTTTTTAAATCTACAACAGGAGGCTTAGTATTAGTAAATTGTTCTCAAATTTTGGCCTTATACGAAACTTACTTGAGCTTATACGTTCGTATAAAGATTTGGTAACTTGCGCATTTAAAAAATCCCCAAAGCCGGCCTAAAATCAAAATGCTTTGATTTAGGCCGGCAAAAATTTGATTTGGCGCCCCTTTACAATGAAAATGAGAATAGAACCCGAAAGTGTTGAACATTAAAAAAAAGAACTAAGATATTTACATTACCCCCCTATCACAAAAAGTTGGAAATAATTTGTAACTTAGAATATTTATCAGTAAACAACGTTGAAATTAATTTTTCTAAAGAGCATACGTACGTCTGCTAAGATCTTTTCAAAAAGTTTCAGCTTCTTTTGATCATAACATCTAGAGTTTTATATTAAATTTGACAAAACTTACTAAAACACTTCTAGTAAATAAATAAAACACTATACTGATATTTAAAAGTTTTTTTTTTCCAATGGCCTGCCGCTGCCTTGAAGGCTTTGGCCACAACAGGCCGGAATTGTCGGCCTCTTTATTATGGGGGCAACTAGTAGATGGACCCACGTCGCCCCACTATGAAGGGGCGGACAGTGACAACCACGCTCAGTCGGGGATCGAACCCCGACCGCCGGGATTTGAACCCGAAACCGTAGTACGGTGTTTTACCCACCATACAATCCGGTTGGCGATATTTAAAAGTAAAACGTTTAAACATGAGATCCGATGAGTCAAACTAAAATTTTTACTTTGCATGCTCGAAACAGTAGTATTTTTAATTAATCTTTATATATATATATATATATTTAGACAATGCAGCAATGCAACTTAATATCAAATTTTTTAAAAGGTAGTCAGGGGCCCTACCACGATGTTATCGGAATGTATCCGAAACGGATAGTTCTCGCTATCGAATAACGAAATTCTTGGGATAAATAACTGTGACCCTCTATTTGGCTGTACCATTATGGTGACGTCTAGAGGAAGCGGGAATTTTTATGCCATGTTCCGTGAGTATTGTAATCGGAAGACATCAACCAATTAAAATAAAAGCATTCTTTTCAATTCTTTCCAAAGCATTGTTGTATTTATTTTGCATTTTTGCTGTCGTTTGCTGTAGGGGAGAGTGGGCTAAAGCGGGTAGGTTAGCGCTAAATATCCAAAAATAATTGTTTTTGGGCTTTTATCATCAACATGATTGATTGATTTCTTAGAAGGGATCTTAAACTTCAAAACAAAAAAGAGTATTGCGTTATTTTATTCATAATAATTGTTTATTATCAGGGCCTGATTATGACCAACAGGGGCCCCGGGCACTGATGAATTTAGGGGCCCCCATCTATGATTTTTGCCTTATTTTTTTTTATAAAATTTTGATATAAAAAAGAATATTTCGGAACAACATTTTAAAGTAGGGGGCCCTGGGCAATGTCCCGATTTGCCCTTGCGATAATAAGGCTCTGTTTATTATCAAAAATTAAACATGCTTAAAAGAACCCACTTTGCACTACAAGGGGGTCTAAAGCGAGTAAGCCGTTTGGGCAAAGCGGGTATGTACAATATACTTTACAAATCTCAGCACATATTAATTTCCTTAAGGATTACTATTGAAAGTTTAATTGAACTTATAATTATCATCAAAAATAACCTTCATAGAACAATAGTTGACTTATTTTACCAGCCTTATTAAAGATCTCAATGATATAAATGATTATCACATTAACTTATTTTGATTTGGTGCATTTGTTAATTAAATATAAAGTAATAAATGATTAAATTATTAGATTAGTTAACTGTCAATATGAAAAAATAACCTTTCAAGTTACACTTATGTCATTACTATTCAAAATCTCATTTGATATGTCTATTAATAAAAAAAAATAAAAAAAAAATCCTCAGACTAGTTAAGTGTCATTATAAAAAATAACTTTTTAAGTTATACTTAACTAATTTAAATTTTATACTTATTTGAAATCAGTCTCAACTTATAATGGCTTATTCTTGACATAAATCACAAAAATAAGATCCTCTTCCTGAGTAATTAGTACAAGTTTCATGAGCCCACTCTTGACCGTCTCCACATTGGATCCAATAATCTTCTTTAGGTGGGTCTTCATACAATCCACCACAAACAAGACAAAAATATGCTTTCTCATTTTTTTTCTTTGATACTCTTTGCTTTCTAGTTCAAGCGGGTATCTACCCGGCAGACACCCGCTTTGCCCGAAAGCACATTTTTACTTGAAGAATAATAACCTTAAATAAAAAAATAAAAAAAACCCAGAATCATCATGGTATTTTATAGGTAGATAGCATCAAAATAATGTAGTAATATTGGCAATAAAAATAATAAGCTGCTTTTCGACTAGTCAGAATTACATGCCTTCAGTTTTTTTAACGAATTCCCCAATTATTTTATTTTGTGTCTCGTTACGCAATGTTGCTACGCCGGTGGACCGTTGGGACTGGAAGAAACTCGGGAGGGTTCGGGTACTCTCGGCACATGTCGATATTAGCGCATGCGCACTATACGGCAGCATACGAAGGCCTACCCGCTTTGGGCGACCTAGCCGCTTTAGGCCACTCTCCCCTATATGTGGTTTTATCTGAGAAAAAGTGAAATGTGGATTTTTTTTAGGTGTAATATCCTCGTAGGAAGTAACCAAATAGAGATTCTCGTAGAAGAGATGGAAAAAAATCCGTCTTTAAAGGCTTACAAACTTAGCTCGAATTATACGGCCCAACAACGGCAACAAAATTGGAAATGGAACGTTGTTATCCGGACCGACGGTGCCACTAGCTCACACGCTATTCGGACCGTTGTTTCGTTTTTCTATTTACAATGTTTTCCGTAAAAATGAAATAAAAGCATTATTATGAGAAAAACTGTAAAAACATCTTTTTATCATAAACCAAGCAACCCTGAAAAGATTCTAAACAAGATAAAGGCGAAATTTTAAACTGATTTTAAAAGTTTAAATAAAAAAAGGCTTTAATACAAATTTTAAAAATTGATGTTCCGGGCGAAATTTTCTATTTTTCTAAGTCTAAATATACATACAATTTTAAATACATCATTAGTACATTATTACTTCAAAAATTTAAATAAACACTATAGAACTGGTTGAGAATAGCTTGTGGGCCAATGACACCGTTGGTCTGAATAGCCACTCCAAAAAGGGCATGGTTTGCTTAAGCGAAAATTTCTAATCAATTCCTCCATGCTTAAGTGAAAGGAGTCACACCTTGGAGTCGAAATTCGATTCCTGGGAGCCCTTGTTGTGCAAGTGCTAAAATTAAAACTCGTGACATTATTTTTTAGTAAAAAACACCGCTCGCTGCAATACCAGATGGAGATAGCTGATAGTGGAAAACAGTTCTCACACTTGTTTATCCTGTCGTAAAAAAATAGTGGAATATCTGTTAGTGATTCATGGATTGATTTTGAAGTTTCTGAATTATGTAGCTCGAGTACATGCTAATAAAAATTTCTTCAGTCAATTTGATTGCACTATCTGATAATGTTCCAACACCAGTTTCTGAAAGTAGTTTAGGATTTTAAAGATAAATTTCCATTGCATTCTTCTTGCCAATGCCATTTCGCTGAATGGTTGTGTCACATACAATTATCACGTGAAAAGCAGGAAGAGATTCTCGCAAATATTTTGGTATGCCTGAGAATATTGCATGCACAGGGGCATGTGATATGATGATGTTCTTTTCGACATCCATACTTCGACTGCGTGAATTTCTTGAAAATAACTAGCACATATATATGTTCACTAACATAACTAGCAAATTTGTATCTGTGCATTGCACAACAATCGGAGAGTATTCACTATAAGTTGCATCTTTAGCATGAAGTAACATCTTCGTTATTTGCAAACCAAGAATGAATCTGACAGAATTCTAGATGTGAAAGTAGTCTTATTACACTGTTCATAACCACCTCCTGTCATTACTATACAGTTTTTGTGTAATTTCTTAGAGGATACATCCATCAACTGATTTGAGAGGAAGTGAGTTTTAGAGCTTTTTCATTCTCAAGGAGATTAATAAATCCATTCCAATTCTATGGCAAGGAAATGTTTCTATCTTGTATTTTCATCTTGTATCATTTTATCTTGTATGTCACGTCTTACAAAGGGGATGTTTATGCTTTTGTGTTTTTTTGAGGAGGGGGGGGGCTGTTAAATGATGCCACAGACAGGTACAAATCCTTATCGTTTTACAGACCTGTCCATAGCAAGCAACTGCCGTTCCGCGCCTAGTTTCCATCAATTGTCGGATGAGGGCGCTTGTCTCATTCGGGAAAAGATACGAAAAGCAATACGATTCTTACAATCGATTCAATTGGCGACTTTTTTTTTTATCGATTTTTGATTGGGCGTTGGCACACGACTTGCACATCCAGAGAAAATGCCACTGACCCACATTAAAACACACATTTGAGTCTGTATCTGAGTCTTTGAATCAGTTTTGGTTTGGTGTTAGGATTGAATACCCCAAAGTATCCAAAAAGACTATCTTAACTTTGCTCCCAAATTTTTCAGCTTACACTTACAAAAAACAAATTCAGGTCAAGGTTGGATGCTACCCCAGACATGCGCATACAACTGTCGGACATAATACCGAACTATAAAGCAATTATTAATAAAACAGTAAAACAATTTCATTCTTCACATTAAAAGCTAAAGAATAAAAATATTTTACTTTTAAAATACTTCTAATAAAAGTTTTCGTTCTTATTTAAATTGGAGTGTCTTTGATTTGTAATCATTTGGTGTAGGGTTCCAAAAAATAAAAGGGTTTTGGTGAATGTTCCGTTACCTTAAAAGTTTAGGAATCCCTGCTTTAGATCACCAAAAGGTTTTGCTTTACTTCGTTTTCCGAGTCGTTGAACTACTCTCATAGCATCAATTATACAACATGTATGCATACCAGGCTTTTCTATAGGAAATATATCTACACCATTGTCCCCTATCAAAACTTTACCAAGCATGGCTCTATTATTAGAAAGACGAAGACATCCGTCGTATGTTGCTAGTGACAGTAGGACATCATGAAATTCATATTGAAGTAACTATTTCAAATCAACATTTCGGCCACTATCGGCAGCAGCAAGTCTTCATAGTAGTAAAGCATTGACAAACTCTTACTACTACTACTACTCGTTTTATTTCTATTAATGGAAGAACTTCATATAAATTTTTGAATATTTTTGAGTTTTGTCTTGATATTGTGTCGAATACTATTTCATTTGAATCAGACTGTATTGGATCACTCATAAAAACTTTAGCAGCAACCTTTTCATTCTCGAGCGCTGTAAATCTTTCTGGATGTCTTCTGTAGCAACTTCTTTAGTTGAAATATTGACACTAAGATCAAGTTTTTAGCTTGAGTGGTTTCCAAAGTAGGAAGAATCACGTATTTTCATACACCTTTTTCCAAAATGGCGTCCAGAAAAGAGGGTTCCACATTCGCAGTGACCATCGGTCAAAATATCATCTGTACCACTGTAATATAAAATTTAACATGATGGTTGCTAGTCAGGTTTCAAGGTGAACCAACTTAGTAATGTATTTTACTAAATGTGCCTCCCTGCTGTCCGTTTTTCACGGAATCGGTTTCAGGGTATTGAAGGATCGGCCGAGAACAACAAGATTACTTTGTTAGTCCGTTTTCAGGATTTTTGGAGAAGTGTTACTTTTGATGAAAATCCTTCAAACATTCTACTAGTTTCGTGAACGCAACATCCTTTTTATTTCGATCACGATAATCCTAGGAATTAACTTTCCACAGGCAGAAGCAAGATTCATTCACATACAGTTTGATGAATTCTGTCAGGAATTCGCGAGACATGAATAATGAAATGAAGTGAAATATTGAAGATCGACTAAGTGTGTACCACACTCGTATTCAAAAGATCAAGAAAATACCGCCTCAAGTCCAAAAGGAATCCAATTTTTTTTCGGAATTTTTTGGCATCTCGCTTCCTCTGCTGTCTCAATGAAATTGCCGCACAGGTTGAGAAACTCTTCAGAGCTTCGACTGCTCGAACCAAACCTCGTGCAAGTCTCACTCATGTGTGGGAGCGACTGTTAAAGCAGAGTCCACACCGAGCTGATGCGAAACTTGAACAAGGATTATTTCCTGTTTATAACAGTTCATAATAATAATTCTTTTTTATACTAATTTGATGAGTTATCAGCTATTCCTTCTTACGATCCGTGTGAAAAAAGCGTTATTAATTACAGCTTATTAGATTCAAAAACGCTACTAGCTTTAGTTCTCCGAGTACTTTACAGGAGATTTGACTAGCTAAATAAGAATGGAGAATCATACTTTTAAAATAAGTAACATTTATCACCATTTTATGATTCAGCATTTCTGCTTTTTGTTCTTCCTATTGTTTTCTGTGAAGGTTTGCTCCCTAGTCTAAAATCCCTTTACAGCTAGGTAGCTCTGCAAAATCAAATTTCTGTACTTAAGGGCTGTATCCCGTTCAAATATTTAGCAAGTCACAATCGCTACTTTCTTAGTAAAATTGAGTTACTTAGGAGTCAAGCAGGCGCTTGGTGAGTGTACAGTTTTAATAAAACTATATTCTGATGTTATTTGGCAGTCATATTATCAATGCATTAATTCATTGCAATTTCAGTTTTCATTTTAAACTCCAATTTGTGAGAGTTAAGCTCTGTATCATTCAAATAAACGTAAGTAAATGAAATAAATGAATGGCGCATAAAACGACTTTCTCCAATTTGGGATATAAACAGTACTTACATCACCACTTAAAGCTTCAAACTCATCGACTTTCTACAATGCATGTATAATAATATTACTACATTAAGAAGAAACAAGCCGAGAACCTTAAAACATAATTTTGAATATTTATGCTTCCTGCAAATTATTTAAATTTGTATTTCATGATTGAAGTTGATTATCAATTTAAACAATTACTGTAATGAAAATTTAAAGAAAAGTCTTGTTTTTCGGAATGAATATTCCAGAAAGAAACATGAACTACAAAGCAAAACAGAAAAAAACATGTATATGCTTTAATCTTTCGATGAAGTGAAATGATAAACAAAATTATCGATCTATTAACTATTCGAAATGAAATGAAATTGTAAATCAACAAAATTTTACTACGAGTAGTTTCTCCTCACATGTTATGAAAGATAGATATCTGTCGTAAACAAGATGATAAAGTGGAGTACTAAAAATTCCCAGCTCATAAATGTTTTTAAAAGGTCAAGGCTCTAATATTTCGGTTAAAGATGCTGACTTGTGGTATTCTGAGAAAAAAATTGCAACATTCACTGCTGCAAGATTATTTGTTCAATACACTAGATCAAGCTAAGTAAACGAGGCATAAATACTAGATATGAAATTTAATTAGGGTATTTAAAGATTATTTTTAAACAAACATAAGTAATTCTATAAAGCGTCTAAGAAAATATTGATATATTTCGTGATAAAAAGAAATAGGAGATAAACATATGGTGTAGAAAAGTATTTTGGGATTTCAAGAAAAAATCTAAAGATTTGATTTCTCTACTTCATCAGCTTGGCCTACATGATAGAAATGGGTTATTTTACAACATTCGATTTATTAGTTAATAAGTACGAGCAGCATGCTGTGCATTCACCAACATATTTCCAATTCACCTTAAAAAAACATAACATATATCCTTGAATTTCTTTACGGCTAACATACCGGGTGGCCATAAAATAACTTTCCTTATTTGGCAGCAACTGAAACTAATGAACGGAATGAAATTATATTTCATATGCAGGCTGAGGAAGACAATGGAAGAAAATTTCCAGAAGGAAAGGACCAAAAAAGTGCGAAAAGTCGCCGATAGGAGAGATTTTGACGCTGCTGTCGTGTATGGCATTTACACAATGGAGATAGATTATGTACATTTCCTTGCGCTTAGCTGACAACAGTGCCCCACATTTTCTTTTAAAAAAGATAAGAGGTAACGTGCAGTCAGCAATCCTTTCATTGACTGCTCATTTGTGCTTAAAATGTGTCCAAACTCAAGTGAGGGTGCTATACTCATAAATATCTTCTGCATTTGAGAGTGTAATGTTGCTGCAGTTCTTTGGGAATTAAAAAAGCTTCATAACTTGCGTAAAGGTGCAATTATCTATTTTAATAATAGGATCTTATCTGAGTGGTGAAAAAATTCGAGGAACTGGATTGCTAGGAGTTGGAGGGAAAAGCAGCATCCAATGATGCAGTAACAGAAGTGGCTATACACTGCAGTAACTAGTGGCCCAAGAGCTCATGCAGTTACTTGCCAAAAGATATGCTTTATGCAGATGTCTAGGAAGTCTTACGGAAAATGCTGCATTTTTTTAATATTAAAATGTTTACATTCTTGGTAATTTTTGTATTTTTTCGTTTCTAACAGCTCCAGAACCTTGCTTACACTGCACTGCACTAGGAACATCGCTGAATCTACTTCGATTGCGCAAATTCCATGTGAGTATGAGACAGCAACACCAAAATACCTCTTAAAGGTGACTTTCTGTTCTCTTTTCTTTCCGGGAGTTATCTCTTCATGTCTTTCACAGCCTGTGTATGAAATTTGGTTTCATTCGGTTCATTAGTTTTACCTTCTTATACCTGGAAACAGGGAAAATTATTTTATAGGCACCTTATGCGTTACTTCTTTAATCTCATATTAAAATCGTCCGGCTTTATATATTTTCTCACTTGTCAGCTGATGCTCATTTTAAACAAACCTGGCTGTGCCTGATAGTACAACGAATGTCTGAAAATTCTTCAAATAAATAGTGTTGAATCTGTTATATCTATTAGAAATATCAAAGGTTGGAATTATCAACCTAAATAAAGCGAGAAATCAGTGATATTTCAAACTTTTTATTAGCTTTTTCTGATATTATATCATTTCAGTTCAAAATTTGTTTTCGAATTTTAAACCACTTTTCTACCGACCGCTCTTGCTGAAGTTCGAATGATATTCAATATTATTGTTGTTCCTTTTTCGATATTCTTAGTATTTATTTATTTATTTATTTTGTTCCAAAAATCGTGCTTTTTGCACATATCCTTTTATTATCCGAATTGTTATTTTTGATTCATTAGATCTTTTCGATTTTGTACCTGAAATTTTAATTTTCAGCAATTTTTCGAAGAAAAGATAATTTTCATGTGAAAAGCGACTTGAAGTTTGGCTTCATGTTAAAATTTGTGAATACAGTAACCCATATGGTCTAATTAGGATTTCTGGCTTTTGCCCAGACTCTTGGGTTGAATTCCAAATGCGGGAAGAGTTTACTTCTTATATTTATTGAAGATATATGCATTCCATTTTCAGCATTCAAAATGAGATTCTTCCTGTGTTAATTCCGAAACATAATTTGCGGTTATAATCCGATTCTGTTGCATATAAGACGTAAGAGAAAAAGTCGTGGTCGAGTGGTTATGGTGGTAGAGAGAATTGAGATTCTTCTTTGAAGACAGCATTTTTGCAATTGGACACTGTCCAACTTGATCTTGAGAGTACCATTTCTGATGATACCCCCTATGTTCGGGTATCAGAGATAGTAGCTGCAATGATCTTCAAGTCCTGATAGCAGCCTCAGGTCGTCTCAAAGAACGATGTCCCTTGTTATCACTTGATCCCTTCAAGCTGTAAAATAACTTTGAATTGTTGACAGAGTTGATCTTGGTGCAAACGTAATTGCTCTCTTGATTGCGCGATCTTCTGACGCATTGGTAGTCCCAGGACATTTAGAACCACTGTGGCAGCAACTGTTCCTTCCGTGAGCAATTAATTCCGAAATTGGACAATTAATAAACGACTTTGTCCGATTTTCTGGCTGCTCTGAGACCTATCATGTGCTACCACGCAACATTGGACGATATAGTGCCGTCGAGCACGTCTCTAAGACAGTTTTCTTATCAATGTCGTGCATCCTACCTGTCAATTTGGTTGTAAATACCCCTTATTGATCCGATCCACTAAATTCTACGCACTTTTCAGCTTATATGCGAGATACATGTCTACTCAAAGCTCAGTGGTCCTGCAAGTTAGATCATTTGCGTAGTTTGCCGAATCACACTTGCATGCCATGTTTCGTAGTTGTAACCCAATTCTTTTAGAGTTCATTTTCTTAACAGTGTGTATTATTAACGTTTGCTATAGTAAGTTGCCATCGAACATATTCTGTGAAAATTTTTTAGCTCTTTTATAGGAGTGCATTGAATACATTGAAATTGGGCAATGCGGACGGTGTCTATATGAGATGTTTCAGCTATATTGTCATACTTGCTTCAATTTCTTTCTATACAGCAATGTACGCATAAATAAAGCGCTTGTGTTGGAACAACTCTCAAAATTGCCCACGATTTTCTTTTCTTGTTTACGTTATCTTCTTATCAGAAGAAGCACCCAATTCAGGATCAGTTTGAAAAGAATAATTAATAATTCAACCCGAAAAAAGAAGAAAAAGAAAAAAACTGTGAGTAAAGACGATAGGCTTAAACTTGCGCATAATATGACGATATTTTTGGGGGCTGCTCTATTTAGATAAGCGAGTGTCTAGCACAAATATTATTAAGTTTATCCCTCAAGAGATATAAACAACGTAGATTGCAAGTATTTCAGATTTGCTGTCGAAAAGAATGTTGATTACGTTAGGTGTTGTGATTAGTCTATTTACATCACTACACAGACGCTCACCTTAGTTCGGAGGTCGCATCGTGTGCCAGATAGCTGACTTTGGAATTACACTTTGTTGATTTCACCAGCTGGATACTCTAAGTGACAGATACTGCGTGTGTCAATCTGAAGTTATCTGTCAGGTATATCTGTTTTTGGTCATTCTGAGTTTCGAGAAGGAATGCATTTAAAGTTTATAGAAGCTCTTTTCGATTTTTTTTTCCCCAGACGCAGTTGCATTGTTTGAGAAATGCAGTCAATCCAGCAGTAAATGACTTGAGAAAAGGTTTTAAAATGATTTAGTGTCGTTACAAATTGCGATAGGTCAACAAACGCTTGAAAATTCTCATTATTCAAGTTTAAATTCTGAGTCATTCCAACAGAACGCCTTCACTCTAGTGTGAAATCTCGTAAAAGTACACACATAAATATAGATTAAGATTAACGGGCGAAAAGTTATAGGCCTAACTATTTTGTAATATTAAATTCCCTAATTTAAACAGTTTAGACGATTTTATTTTAATCAAATATCTTGAATGAAGATTAAAACTGCTAACTTGTATTAAGTTCCGTTTCTACTCCTCTTGTTTCTAATACTGACGATTGCTGAATGCTTTGTGTAAAAGGAAAGACTTACATTTGTTAAAATAAAGCGTTTGAATTTGTCTTCTGGTACTCTATATATAGAAGGGCCGGCGTAGTCTAAAATCCAGCGTTAGTGACTTGTAATTGCGAATGAAAAGTTGCACCTGGATATTGCAAAGGTAGACCAGCGTATGCATTTTATGAACATGAATGGGAAATAGGAGTAACCAGAAGTTCTCTTTTATAAATTTGGTAGTACGAGTGGTAAGGATATTCAAGAGAACTCCTCCTACTGTATAAGTGTCTAAATCGCTGAAAGTGAACAAAAAGGTCTATGTTGCATTCAACGAAATACGCTTTCCTCTATCTTATGATTTCTTAATCTATAAGCCCTTTTACTACAGTATGGGAGAAAACATCTGCATTTCAAACAATCAATCTTTTATGCTCAGTAAGTTTTTATGAACATTTATCTAACTTGAAATAGTTCATCATCAGAAAATAATTAAATTCATTTTTTTAAACGGAATTAAATACATAACTTATAAAATCTACAAATATAAGAGTTTTTTTTTTTGTTTTGTTAACTGTCTATTTGTTTGCTTGTTCACTATAGGCCCAGAGGCTAGAAGTACAGTACACTGACTAAAAAAGACACGAGACACCCACCTCCCCCCCCCCCAAAAAAAAAAAAAAATGGATGTTTTTGCAATCTTGAAACGGAAATGATTAAAAAAAAGTTTTTGGGCAATGAATGCTATTTATGGAGTAGCAAATTTTCAGGTTTTGCTTGTTTGTTTGACAGGAAAGGACAGCTCAAGTCCCCAAATGTGTCGTTTAGAGCTCCCTGCGTAATTCCTGGAGTTTCCCGCCACAATTTAGATCCAGATTCATATTTATTCCTGTTAAAAGATTATACAGAATGATAATTTTTCTACGTTATCTTCATTGTTGCATCGATTGCCTAATTTTTGCAGTCAACGAACCTACTTTGAGTATCAGGATAAGTAGTTTAGGTTAAAAAAAATCTCTTTAATCCATACACGAGAGACATTTCATGGACGAAATCTATGATTTAATCAACTAATTTAAAATTAGAACATGTTTCAAGTTTATATTGCAGGAAATTTATTTGATTTATGACTCAGGCCTATTGCATATTATTCCCCTATATATAAAATCACTCAAGCGAAAGACACAGTGGCGTTGATTAAACTTTGAAATCTTGTAATTTAGAAAAATTAAATAGTTTTAGTTTTCAGTCACATTAGGTAAACCTGTAAAAAGCAAGACACTTTATGTAATACCTTAAAATGGGAAGTAAAAAAATGAAAAATAATTCCGCATTTTAAAATTAAAATAAATAATAAACGAAGACTAACAAAATTTTCTTTGATTCATTTTAGTTTGAAATGGCTATTTTATTAGCTTTAATAATGTAAAGTGAAATTAAAAAAATATTCCCTAAAAAAAAGGACTATTTTCATGCTAACAAAAATTCGGAAAAGGAATATGGTGACGATTTTTTTCAGAAGCACATAAAGTAAGATCAGTTAATTTTATCAACGTAACCCTGATAAATATTTCATAAAATAAATAAATAGTTTTCAGTGATAGTCTTAAAGTGGTCTTTTACCGAAATTACTCTTCAAGTGATCGTCATTGACATACAATTTCAAGCTGCTTTTTTCAAGTGTTTACATATTCGAAACTATTTTTGTATAAATAATTCTTTTTAAATCATGTTAGTTTTCATTATGTACGTAATTTTCTTGGACAGGAATTAATTGAATTTTACTTTAAAGTTTTTGTATTATTTTGTTTACACAACAAAGATACATTAAAAAAAACATAATTTACATATTTTCCAGGTATAATTTTTCAAAAGTTATGATGTTTCACTTATAATATCACTAGTAACTTCCTTCAACCAGTGAATTCTTAAAGAGCATAGCTACATTGAGAGCAACATTTTTTCAAATGCACCAAATGAATCTAAATGTATTTCATAATCAGCATGATAAGCTTGCTTTGAATTTTTGTTTTGAAAGGCTTTTACTGTATTATTTTCCAATTTTAAACAGCGAAAATTTACATTTATACCCATTAATTACCATTTTTTTTTCACTCAACTATTTTAGATGGTTAATTTTCCCTAACTAAAATTTGTAAAACAGACATTTCACGTGAATTCATGGAAAATATTTTGTCAAATTTAATGATTTCCCAAAAGAATACTTTATTTTTAATATATAAACATATATTTTAAATCTGGTCTTCTATATAGTTCTATTTTATTGATAATTCCAAGTAAGACTGAGCCTGTTTCTCACCTAAAAACGGTAATAACAACCCAGCAATAAAAAACTTTTGTTTGTGTTCTCAGCTTCATACTTTTCTTTTTGGCTTACAATAAATCCAAACCAAAGCATTATTATATTGTCACTCGTCCCATGCCCATTTATTTTTTACAATTACAATTAAACAATCATAGGTTAGAGACTAATTTAATTTTTCCAGAAATTGCGAATTTGCACTCGCATTAGTAAATAAACATATTTCCATGTATTTACTATAGAAAATTGATGTACCATAACTTAAAAAACCGTCCAATGAATTGGTAGAAAACGTTCTTAGAATGTATTGATATTTTCGGAAATACCTTGATTTAAATTACATTTGATCATACGTGTGTGCCAAACTTGTCCCTGTAAAGTTTCTACTAAATCATTATCGTCCGGGAAGTTTGAACATGCCTTGGTACGACTAATAACCCATAATTACAATCTTTAGATTTGTTTTCATTCATGGTTTCCTAACAAACCTTTTTGACCTCCGGTGTGTGCACGCGCGTGTATGAATTTAAAATCGTAAACATCCTCATAGTGTTTCTTCGCCTTGTACTTTCGAGAAATAAAATTACACAAACATCGATTACCGGACTTGAATTCACCATCTCCTACGGACACTGCCCTTATAAGGTTTTCGTTAAGATAGAGGATTTTACGTTGGGAGTTTGTATCGGAAATGAGAGGGAGAATTTTTTTTTTTTTTTTTTTTTTTGCTAAATATTATCAATGCATATACGTAACAGATGCCCAATGAGCGTGAACAAGAGCGGTTCAAAGGGCATGCTGTTCCCTAAGGTCACGGGGGCGAAGTATAAAAATGACTGCAAAGCTCTAATGGGGGACTGTCCAAGATGATCCTCCGGTTAGCTATTTTTGTGTCACTTGGATGCCTTGCTGTGGCAGGTAAGTGCTTTTAAAAATAGTATGTAACTAGGTCAAGCCAAAATTTAGATTATTCCGCGAGATAAAACTTGTAAAGTGTTTCTGAAAGTTAGTCACAGGAGTAATGGTTTGCAGGGTGTAAAGAAACGGTGTAAAGAAACTTTTAGAGTAGCTGTATTATCGTGTCAAAATGAATAATTAACCGATGGATAGTAAATAATGAATGTATTAGACTATAATTCTAGATAAGCCGAATGATATTTTGTTGGACCTATTTTAGTGTGCTTTGTTGCGACTTCCTAAAGATTTATACGCCGCTAACTTTTTAAAAGGAGATAAAATAGTTTTTAGGCCCATTTCAGTTTATGATAATTCTATATGATTTATATCAAATTAAAAGGTAGTCTCAAAATTTAGTAACGCTATTTTTAATTGTTTATTTTATCACCTGGTTTAAAGGATTTAAATTTACTGGAATTTTCGTTCTCAGTTACTACTCAAATTTTATTATTATATAAATTTCAAATCAATAATATTCAATATAAGGACCAAAATAAAATATTTTATCTGTCTTTCTTGTCTAAAATATCAGATCACAATACCGCAATGAGGCAAAAAATGTAGCGAAATGAAATTTCAAAATTAGCAGGTTTGACATATACTTACTTGTCTATCATAAATCCTACATTTTCCATACTTAAAATTTATTTATTTTTTATTCTTCAGCATTTAAGTTTTAAAATTGCAATTTTTTCCTAAAACCATCTGTAATGAAATTTTAAATATTATTTCGTAAAATGTAAAATTTCAAAATTTGTTTATTGGGTAGTTTGATTGATAAAATCATAGTTACTTCAACTTAAAGAAAAATAAAGCTTTACAGTATAAATCAAATTTCTAACTTACCTTGAAAACTTTTTATGGAGGGAAATATATTTTAAGTTAACAGTTGAAGCTAAAAATCCTTATACCATCATCAAAATTCATGCTCCTAGACATACTAAATCTATTCAATAACTAATATTTTATAACTAGCATATACCAGCAAAAAGTATGGAATACATAAAAATTAACATACAAATACCCCATATTGCCCTGTATAAACCTGAAATTTCTCTTAGCGGAAATGAAAACAGATTTCTTCAATGAATGTACGGAAGAACTTTTTTATAAACTGGATAATAAGATTGTAAAATCTTTATAAATCGCAACATCACGATAACTTTCATTATTTCCTGTTGGTATTATTGTTTATAGATTAGAATTTCCACACAAAGTTTTTATCCACTTATATGGCCTGATTTACACGGAATTTTCCATTCAGTATTTTTAAATTAAGAATTTGTAGAATTAAAATATATACTCTGTACTTTCTACTGGACACAAAAAATATTATGCAACTCCATCATGATTTTCAAGATAAAATTGTAGACACCAGTGTTAACTGGTAGAACATATTGCAATCGAAGAATTAATTTTAAGAGCTTGAAGGATTGATTTTGAAGAATTACTGAAAAATATCGTATAGAATTGTGAATGTTTTTAAAGGAAATGTAATTTCCCGCTACAGTAGTTGACAATTTATTGCTAATATTTTTAATGTGCTCTTGTTAGAATTCAAATACAGGAATGAAATTCAAAGCATTTTGCAATAATGATGGTCCAGTAATTTTAATCAACGCGGAGACCAGTCTACCGTAAAATAAGGTACAAACAAAATTTAAGCTTCTAATTCGAAATATTTTCAGTTAAAATACAATAAACAAGATTTTGATTTGTTTATTTACAGAAATTTTTAACGGAATATAAACTGTTTCTATTCCGAACTTTTATAGTATTTAAGAATTTCATTTCAGAAACATTTATGCTTCAGTAAAATGATCTGCTCATGTAAGGAATTTAAATGACTTTTATTCCAACCTCCATAATTGTATATTTTTTTACTAACAGATCGGTCAATGATCATTTTTTAGTACGATTCAGTAGAATCGAAGCCGGAAATGTTGAGGTTTTTAATGTCAGCATACAGATTTAAAATAAAAGTGACGTCTAGTGAAGTAGCTTATGAAAGCTCATCTCAACTTCCCAAAAGTTTTCTATTTCGTGAAATTTCATGTTTGTACGAAAAAAGAAACCGTAGATGAGTTATGATTTTTTATGCCTATAAATATTTTGATAGCATTGCCGGAAAAAAAGAAAATATGAAAATATTTATTAATTTTTTAGCCCGCTATTTGGACTACACTATAATATCTTTATTTACAAGCACATACACTTTTATGCATAAAAGAAAGAATTAGTCCTATTATCACTTACAATTTTATCTAGTTGAGTCAAATTAGTGTATCACCGCCTTGAAAGACTTTATTTTAAATGCATTATATTAATAGTCCATCAAAGCTTGCAAAGCGTTACTTGCTAATGACATGGACCTAATTTGTGTTTTTGTTTATATTTTTAAAAGAAACGAAACTCCCTTTTCTTTTGCCTTGACGAAGTTCTGCACTTTGGATATTACAAACTTACTGACTGTCTTCTTTGAAGACAAAATATTATTTTAGTAATACACAGAATGAAAATTGTTCTCTGATCTGAAATTTACTAAATACTAAAATGAAATTAATTACAATTTAACTGAATACTATTTTCCGCAGTAGTAACTTCTATCCCTAAACTTTCGTTCAGATACATCTCTATAAATTCAAGCATGCATATTATATATATGCAGTCAACCCCGGTTAAAGTGACCCTCTGGTAACCATCGAATTTCGTCCACTGTATCCGAAGTTCACTAAAACCGAAGTGTTTCCCATGTTGAGCAGAGATACTTATGTGAATCGGGACTAATGGTTTGCGTTCACTATATCCGGAGTTGACTATCTATATATATTTATTTTGATATATGTTTGGCTGCTCAGTGTAATATGTATTCTGCCCTTCCAATTTGATTTTACAACGATAACTGATATTTTTACCCAGGCACTAGCAACAAGTCCTATTTTGTATCGGTTTTGGGACAGTTTTGTAGAACTCACCTCGCATGGATCTTGAACAGTGTAAAAAAAGAAGTCAATGGTCAAGACAATTTAGAAAATTTTTATAAGCTGTAATTGTGAATTAATACGATTAATTAATAATAAATGTTACGTAAGTAATAAAATATTACTTACTTACTTAAACACAAAATCATATAACAAATCTTTCTGAAGGGTGACACATTTAGGAAAGAATTTTATGTTGAGGATTTGCCTGTGCATGTTTTATAATTTTCTTGAAAACTTTGAAAAGAAGTGTATTTTAATGATCGACGCATTTAAGTAGATGAAAGTTTTTTTTTTTCTTTCTTGTTTTAAGGTCGAAATTTCGTTAATAATAACTAGAAATCCATGACACAAACATTAAAGATTGAATGGGTTTGTTTTTAACCTCACAAAAAATCAATTACGTGGTGTAAAATTTTACAATTTTAATATTTACCTTAATAAAAAAAATTGATTATATGTTTATTATTATCGTTTGTAAAAAAATAAAAAATGCTGAATGAGAACTTTTCTGGACTCGTTATACTTGTGAAAGCTGATAATTCTGCTTACCCCAGACAATTTTTCGTTTCAGACAAAACTTAGTTTTTGTAAAATGAAATTGTTGTTAAATGTTGTAATGTAATAATGCTGATAAATTTTTGTTAACTGCACTCCTGCATTTTGACGGTTTTCAATAGAATTACCAAAGCATTTAAGACTGTTTAATTTTACCACCATACAACAATGCTAACAAAAGTAGCTAACATTTCACCATAAAATGGTTGAAACAGCTGCAACCTTTCTGTGGTGAAAAGCTGAACCTGATTTGGTGCTTAGATTGATCAATGAAACCAAATCACAGTGATATATTTCTCCATAGAAACAGTGCAGCTAATTTAGCTCTATTGTATGGTGAAACTTTGCACTAATTATACTAATGGTGAACACAGAAAATGGTATCTTTTGCATAAAGCTCTTACTATAGAAACTCAAGATCCGTAATTGCTTTCCAAGGGAGAAAACATCTTCTACACAAATTAACCCAGTGCATAAGAATATATTATTTATACAGGATTATATATCGGCAACTTCTGCAACTTAATAGCGGTAGTAAAAATTTGGTAGCACTGACACTTTTAAAAAACTTTATCAATAATAAAGGCTTTAAAAATGTGACATCGTTACATATTCCAACTACCATCTACATACATTTATTTAATATTGAAAATATTCAGATTCATCATTTCCTTGATACCAAATTTTTCTAAAAGAAATAGCCAGGAATGATTGCGTTGGAAGAAAATAGCAACGAAAAACGTTCTAAAGCATGAAAAAAAATCAAATTCATATGATCAAATACGATAGTTTAGCATTAAAACCACATACAAACAGTACAATTTTAATTCCTACTCTTTATTGCTGTTTTTCTTCAATATTTTTAAACGTTTACTTAATCGCACCAAAGAGTACACGAATTATTTAAATCAAAAAGAATTTTCTATTTAATTTCGGTTACCGTACTATTTAAATCAAAAAGCATTTTCCATTTAATTTCGGTTATCTCCCTTAAAAAAATACGTTAAAAATTTAATCACAAAACCCGATGATAAGCAGTCTTTTGCGTAACTTTATGAGAAATGTGATAGTGAAGTATCCTACTAAAGCACCGTCAATCATCAAAGTCTATCGATGAACTCGTTTAGTGCTTTTTTCTTCTCATTTACATTTCAAGAAACTGTGCCACGAAACCAAATTTTATCAGTTTTCGAAGTCCTTTTTTTTCTTCTTCTTTTAGTTTTGTCTTCATAACTTTGAGCTGAGAGTATATCTGTGTTACTGAAAATTTTGACATGGTTATTGAAGAAAGATCTATTCTTAAGTAATAGTCAATATAACATCAATATGGGTCAGGATACCTGCTTACTGCATGTATTGCATACAGTAAGCATAGTTTGACAACACGCAAATATCCCTTTGCTTGACATAAAAATGCAAACAAAACTGTTTTGCACAATGCTGACTATATTCCAAATTAACTGGAAAGTTTTCAACAATAATATATTTTTTCAATTTCCATAGACCGGCACTTAACTTATGTGATGGTCATTTTATTAAGGGTTGGCCAACGTTGCCCCTATGAAAGAGCGGATGAATTAACAATCAAGCTTAAGTCTGGAGACGAACCCGAGCCCATAATCTTTGGAGAGTGGTGCACTAAGCACCATTCAATCTGGGACAGCTTGAAAAATAATATAAGCATAATTTAAATATGTATTACAGACATTGTTCAGGTATGGAAAATATGAAATCTTACACATGTGGTACGTTTTGGTTTTTCAAGTGCAGTTCAAAAAGGATCCCGCAAAAATTTTAACTTATATTTTTATGGTAATATGAGCAACTACAATATGGATTAAAAGCGCAATTCTTAATACATTACTGCCGATAAACAGTATTGATAATTTTCGACGTTTCCCTTTACCTGCTAAAGTTTCTTTTATAATGTAATCTTTTCTATCATTACAGTGCGTTACTTTTTTTTTTATCCCTGAAGTTATTCAATATTTTCCAATTACTTTATTGGCGATAAACAGTATGAATAAATTAAGTAGTGCTTTGAAAACTATCTTTAGCGTAAAATCAACATCAAGTTCATTTCATTCGGTATCTAACGTTGCTTTTCAACATTTTTCTCGATCTTTCATTACTTACAACGCGTTATAAGTTTTTAATCACTGAAATCCATTTATGAAGGATTTTGTTTTCTAAAAGATAAGCTTCCTAAGTATTGCGTTTATCAGAATAAAAGTGTTAAATATACAGCTTCACGAAAATAGTTTCTGAAAAAATGTCACACAGGAAATGGTATTATGTGTGCAAGCACCATACAATCAAGTGTATTATGAGTACAAGGTAATTTTTATTTTCCTATCATTATCGAGTTGACTTATACCCCGACTTTATAGGCTTATCAAAATAATATTAATGTATGTTTACTTCAATTTTTATTACAGGGCCGGTAACGTGGGATGATTCAAAATGTTCTCAGCAATGTAGCGCTGGTAAGATGAATTTTCAGTTCTCAGTGTTGTATCATATTATTCGTATCACATTGCACCATATTACAAACTTCCTTAAATACAGTTATAAGCTTTGGTTAAAATTAATTACTTTTGGTTATGAAATCAAAATGTGAATTCTTATAAATAAATTAGAATTTAGGCTAATATATAACCTATTTAGAAAAAAAAATCCGTTTGAAAAATGTTAAATCTACAAGTAAAAGAAAGTAAAAGTCAGTATGACTTTCCAATTAAAGATGGAATCCTTAATCGTTAGTGTTTAATTATAATACGTCTCCGCACGATTAAAACAAAATTAATGAATACATATTTTGGATGAATGTTCAACTAATGAATCGTTATGCACTGGATCTCATTTTCCCAGACAGCACATAAGCTTAAATCAAGCTTGACATTTCTTTGAATTTGACTTATTAATACAAGCTTGACAGTTCAATTCATTTTAAACTTGCAGCGAGCTTGGAGAAGTCATTTGAACTGTCAAGCTTGAATACAACTTGATTACTGCTTGATTTGGAAAGCCACATCCACATAACAAATAATTTATCATCAGTCATAAATGTACTTGACCATAGAATTAAAAAAAAAAGATTCTATATTTCCAAATATGGAATTTTTCAAAATAAAATACAATTATAGGTTCTTTTCCGTTATCTCGACACCAGCCAAAATTGGCGATGTTTTCCCGGCAGTAGAGGGCGATGCTTGGCGACAATATTTTCTGGTAACCCATCCTCGTTAGCGCGGCGATCTTCTTTTCTTTTCTTTTCTTTTCTTTTTCTTTCTTTTTTTTTTTTTTTTTTTGGCAACCCGGATTCTTACTGCGTAGTACAAGCGCTACTGTTTGAAAAGGAAAGAAAAACAAATAATGCGACGTACTGATTGTACTAATCTCCGAGTGTGTTGTTTATTCATACGCAAACGTGTACCCTGAATCATGCGGCGAGCTTGTTTTTTTTTTTTTTTTTTTTTTAACTAACGCTGCTTCTTTGTCCGTAGTATGTTAGCTTGTGTTTCAATAGTAAAGGATAACGTATTTTTCTGTTTTGTATTCGTCAACCTATTTGATTTATTAATCTTGCGTAGGCCGAGAGCATGTGTTTGGAATCAGAAGAACGCTAATTGTGTCTGTTTTGTATCCTTCCGCGATCCTGTTGTTGTATTGGTGTATAAACGTGCGTAGTATGTATAAACGTGTGTAGCCATATTTATTTCAGTTTAGGTGAGTGTTGCTTTTACATATATATTTGTATAAATATGAATTAATAGGAAATATGGCGATGAATGTAGATGATAAAATAAATTTTTGTCAGAGTTGTTAAAGGAATTGTTTTGTAAAGTGTGAATGCCACCATGTATATTTTGAAATTGTGTGTCTTCATAGTTTGAGTTTCAAATTGAAACGTTTGGAAATAAAACCGTAAAAGATTTTAAATTCAGTGAATAAGTAAGTATAAGAGTAAAATTATATTCATTCCTGTGACGAATTGACGGCTCTTTAATTTGCAAGAAGAAGCTGAAAATGTGAGTATGTTTTAAAATATTTCGATTTGTGTAGAATTGCCGATATTTCGATTTGTGTAGAATCTTCAGGATATAGAAATTGGTAAATGCAATTAGTATAGCAGTGAAACCGCCTTGTACATGCTCGGTGTGTCAATTAACTTGTTAAAAAGAGAATCCCGTAGGTAATTTCATTGTCGTATTGTGTCGATATTTAAAATATTCATTGGTTTGCAAAATTATCGTTTTAGTTTTAGAACAGTAATATGTTTTATGTATTGTTCATATTATGATTTAACATTCATTGAAATTTTTCGTATGCAATGGTGAGTCTATTTTGTATGTTTACATTTTTAAATTTGTATTTTCTGTTAAAATGTTTGTTTTGTAGGCATTGAAAATGTTTAAGGCGAAATAAATATCCGGTAGGTAATTGCGGACACGAAAAATCGCCTAAAAACATCATAGCTACTTGGCGACAAAAAAAAAGTTGCCAAAAAACATCGGAGCTACTTGGCGACAAAAAAAGTCGCCAAATTTGGGTGGCGTCGAGATAACGGAAAAGTATCCAATTTTACTACGAAATTGATTTCAAAATCAGTCGTTTGTCTCGATTTTGGCCAGTATTGCCCAACATGAGTGTCGCGATATTGAAAGTTTTAAAACGTGTGCTGCTTTTAAGTTTATATTATGCTTGTATTTCCCTATTAGTAGAGTCTATAAATCACACATAACATTATTTTAATTTTTATTCATCCCATGGAAAAATAAAAGAAACTTATCAGCATCGGGCACTGATCGATCTCGCCAGAAAACGGCGTGACAACCATGACAGTCACTTCAAATTATAGTCGTGCTAGCGCGAGGCAGATTGGCGGAACGGTTAGAACGCTGGCCTCCTAACCCTTAGGTCCCGAGTTCTATACCAGCCGCGGACGCTTGATGTAAACAGATTAAATTGACTTGAAATTTCAGCATAGAGGGGAAAATGCGTGGAAAAATAAAGTATGTGGGGCGAGTTCGCCGACGGGCACCCAGTGTATTTAAGAATTTTTTTTTAGAAAAATTTTTTAAGCTTGCTGTGTCAAGCTTGATTCAAGCTTGCTATGTCAAGCTTAATGCAAGCTGGACAAGTGTAAACTTGAACACTTGATTCAAGCTTGCATTAAGCTTACACGCTTGAAATTTTCAAGCTTAATTCAAGTTTATTGACTTGATAAATCAAGCTTGCTGCAAGTTTGATGCAAGTTTGCTGTGCTGTCTGGGTTATATATACAGGGCCATTGGTAACTCTACGTATGCCTAGTAAGATATGATAGGGAAGCCAAAATGCTACAATTTTAACCCACTTTACGTATGGCCGTAAATGAATAGTTTTCGAGAAAATTGAATTTTAAACTTTTTTTTTTAAAGCCCCAAATTCGGACATTCTTTTGCAAATTTAAAAAAATCTACTGATTGAATGGATTTCATTTTAACTTATTTTCATAGCTGAAACTCTAACTATGCTAATGTAATCATAAAAAGTACAAAACTGCTTTGAAATTTAAATTCACGAGGAATTTAATAAAATTTAAAAAAAATTTAATTCACATGTTCCTTTTCAAAAGATGTTATTTATTTAGAAAAATACGACGGCATTAAACGTAAAAATTACAGTTAAAATTTCTAACATTAATCAGCTAAGCAAAAAGTATAATGTCTATATAAAGATATGCAATTCGTAAAAAAGGGTTAGATATACGTGGCGTAGGTAAAAACGCCAAAGGATGCACCCCCTTCATTCTTTAAACCAATAAAATTAACACCGTTTTTCACATTTAATTTCATAGCTGACACTCTAACTAAGCTAATGTAATCATGAAAATGTTCAAAAGTGTTTTTAAGTATTTCAATGTTTTAATTCACTCGCTTTATATGTATTTTTTTTTTTTGCATTTTCCTTTCAAAAATATTGTTTATCTCAGGAAATATTATTGCAGTATGCGTACAAATTACAAATAAACTTTTTGCCCTATTAATCAGCTATCCAAAAACGTATTGATGTCTGCCTAAAGAAGTGTAATTCGTAAAGAAGGTTAAGTATTACTTATCACAAGTGGAAAACGCGAAAGGATGCGGCTTCGTTCATCGTTAGCATTGTCGGACAACTATTCAACATCGATCAAATTAACACTGCTTTTAAAGTCTTAAATTCTTACTTGAGCCACATCAGATTATTAGCTTCAAACTGGTATTTGTTGTGTCACAGTGTTACTGTTGACTCTGCTTTACGTAAGTATGTTTTGTTGATTAGCCATATAACAACAAAACGTGCTTACGCAAAGTAGAGTCGAAACTAACCAACACGACGACACCACACATAGCCATTTGAGATTCACAATCTTATGTGTCTAAGATTTTAACCATGTAAAAACAGTGATAAATTGGAGATGTTGACCAACGATCCTAAACAATGAACATTGGTGCCTCCTTTGGCGTTTTTACCTGCGCTAAGTAAATTTCACCTTAGCTGATTAAAAGGACAAATTTTATTTGTAATTTGTACGATTACGGAAATAGTATTTTCTGAGATAAAAAACATTTTTGAAAGGAAAATGTAAATAAATAAAAGAAATACCTGTAAAGCGCTTGAATTAATTTTGAAGTATTTTTGTATTTTTTCATGATTACATTAGCTTAGTTAGAGTACCAGCTGTGAAATTAAATCTAAAAAACGGTGATAGCTTGATTGGTTTAGAAACGATCCTAAAGAATGGACGGGGGGGGAGGGGGCATTCCTTCGGTGTTTTTACCAGGGCTAAGTAAAACTCACCTTTTTTGCGAGTTATATCTCTTTAGGTGGGCATTAATACGTTTTTAGCTAGCTGATTAATGGGATAATTTTATCTGTAATTTGTACACTTACTGCCACCGTATTTTTTTAAATAAATAACATCTTTTGAAAGAAAACATGAGAATTAAAAACAAAACAAAAATAATATTTGTAATGGCTCGTGAGTTTAAATTTTAAAGTGGGGGAAGGTGAGCTTAAATAATCCCCTTAAAGGAAAAGCTAATGTAAAATAAGATAAATGTCTGAATAAAAAACGTGGCACTTTGCTAGCATGTTTTACACTATATTTTGCATTATAAATGTATTTTAATCATATTTTAAACTCACAATGAGTAATGAAAGAAACAGAATTGTTAAAAAGCGTCCGAAGGATCATTTTGCTCTCACCAAAGGGCAAAATGATCTTTCATTTGAAAATAATTGTAAATTGTTTTTTAATCGGCAAAATAAAATATATAAAAGTAATTGTGACTATACATAATGAAATAAAATAAGTTTTGCAATAAAATAGCACACATGATTTATGAAAATTTTAAAATAAAAATGTGTCACAAACAAATAAAAGCGTCTTTTTCTCGAAGTGCGTGATTCCGTTTTCTTTAGCAACTATTGGATATCACATGGACTAAAAGAGAAAGAGGTGGAAGTGCACGTATTTTGAGAGCCGATGAAGGGCTGCTATGATTTCTAGGACCCGGTACTGGATTTTCTTTATCCGATGGATCACTTAATCAGGCAAAATGGATACCCATTTCAGATCAGATTACTGCATGACACCGAGAAACATAACAAATTTAGCAAGTGTAATTTCCATCTAAAAACATACTCCATTCAGTAAACCAAGTCATATTTCTGTACATGAAAGATTGCTTATCTAAATAAATAGGGAAGTTAGTGCTTGCCTTGTAACAGTTGTTATAAAACCCAGTTTTTTGAAAAATTCTATTTAGTCGCGTATGTGATCGCTTGAAAACACCATTGTTTCTTCTTCACTTAGCACAACTAGTTTAAGTATTATCCAGTAGTATGCAAGAGTAAATATGTGGAGCGTTTTGCCCTCTAGGATCATTTTAGACGACCTTCCCCTAGTTTTGTACTTTTAATAATTGCGTTAGCTTAATTAGAGTTTCAGATATGAAAATAAATTAAAATGAAGCCCATTTAATGAGAAGATTTCTTTTTTTAATTTGCACTTGAATGTCAAATTTTGGGTTATTCAAGAAAAAAGTTGAAAATTCAATCTTCTCAAAAACTATCGATTTTTGGCCATACATATGGGGTGATTAAAATTGTAGCGTTTTGTCTCCCCTATCACCAGGAATACGTCTTACCAGGAATACGTCGAGTTACCAATAACCCTGCTTATATACAGGGCGTGTCACAATTTCCTTCCGGATTTGGAAGGATTATAAAAAAAATATATATTAACAATACAGCAACAAAGTTGACTTTATTGGAGAAAGAAGTGTTACAAGTTTTATTTCACAAAAGTCCAATATGTGAACCTTTCGTGACAGCGACGGATTAATACAATTTGTATTCACACGTTGTTTATTTACGCATTTCATAGTCAGCTGAGGAATTCAATTGTTCAAAAAACAACCATTTGAACAATTCAAATTCAAATTTTGCCTTATACTACTTGAGTTTCAATAATATTGCATAGATTGGAAACAAGACCGTAGTCAAGGGGATTCCCCCCCGAAACTTTCAGGAACATATATTACTATATGTAAAAGGGAAGTAAATTCCTGCAACGTTGAAACATAAAACTTGAACATCCAACCCCACCGACATTTTTTCCTGGCTCCGGTATTGATTGAAAAACACATATCTCCAAAACTCAATTATTACTAAATGGAATTACCGTCAAAATCTAAATATTTGCTCTTACTCTAGGTACAAAATATCAGTATTCTCCACAAACGTCATATGTATATTCATATGAATCATCAAACGAATTAAAAGCAGACAGAACATCTGAATTACTAACACGTCTGAAAGCGACAGTCACGCTGACAGTCATTGAAAAATGTGAAGTCATACTTGAGGTAAGAAATATCTTTTTTAAAATGATGCATGCTTAAAGTTAGTTAATAAATGTATCTGTGAATATGCTTAAAAGAATTTAATATTTATCCGTATTTATGAAAATACGAAAAAAGAGAGATATTTCTCTAAAAATACGTAGACAAATAATGAATGTCCCAACGTTGAATTGCTATAAGAGAGAGAAAAAAGGTCGAATCTTGTTTATCGAAAATAACAGTTGAAAGTTGAATTTCAGCACAACTAGTGGTGTTCAAGAAAATTTCTACTCTTATATTTGACATCTGATGAACAAAATTGTATTTTTTCGTGAAAAGGTCCAGAAAAATTAGGGTATTCATTCATTCAACCTGTGATTTGACTTCAGTTTGATAGTTTATTGTGCTTCCTCATTTTTGCTAATTAGCTTAGATTTTAAGTTGAAAAACAACTCTTTGCTTCTTCTCTGGATACTGTTAATTATTTGCGAGTTTATACAAGGTACGTAAAAGGTTTCTTTGATACTAAAAGAACGGTTATAAAAATCTGTATAAACCAAAATAAATGGAAGTTGTAAGTTTGACTAAAAATAGAAAGCCATTTTTTAAACAGGGGGAAATATATATGACTATAATACGTTCTCCAGATATTAAAATTCTTGATTGAAGATTGATATATGTATCCATATAGTGACTGCTCTCTGAAAATATATCCTTGACACGTGAATGTCTTTAGTAGTGTAGTCGGTCAACTTTGAGTTTATTTTTATGAACGATAACACTGTCACTTATCTCAAAGTATCTCCACGTTGAGACGCGTTCAAGGATATTCAAGGTTCAAAAAATGTGAATGCCCTTATATCCTGTAGTTCATCTACCGTCTACACCACAAAGCGTAATTGACTTCGATCATCTTGACGTAGTTCATAAAGATAAATCTTTAATTACTGAAAGATCTTAGCACACAAGCTACTTAAACAGCAAACACCTGAAGATATTGACAGAATAATGGCTTATTGTCACTATTTTCTAAAATGTTATTTCACAAGAAAGTAAAAATCTTGTGTAATGTGTATTTTAACAGCTACACTATTTTTAATGGTCAAACAAACCAAAAGTCACTGAAATACACACAAGGTATACAGCAGATTTTATGCGAATAGCATTAGTATTTGTTTCAAACAGCATACTGAAAGAGGAGTTTTTTTAATAACTACTTGCCCTCAAGTTTTTGCTGTAATTCAAATTATTCTCCAGCATGAGAATAAAATAAATAAACAATGACTAACTTAAATGTATGTAGTGCTTCGGCCCCTTTTTTTTTATTTTGCTGAGAGATAGCGCAAAATAGTTTTGAGCACATTAACGTATAAAACACAGAATTTACAGAAATGATTAACTTTAACAATATCGTTTTATTGTTATTAAATTGTTGCTTTTCAGGCTATTCAGACATGTCTTGCTCGTGTAACTGATATTTTAACTTGCTTCAAAACAAAAAGTTAGTATTTGAAAATTTGAATTATGCTCTCTGAAAAAAATTGAAAACCATAGTATCTCTCTCTCTCTCTCTCTCTCTCTCTCTCTCTCTCTCTCTCTCTCTCTCACACACACACACACACACACACACAAAAAAAGTTTATTCTATTGAAATAAATATATGAATTGTTTAATAGGTTAAAAATAATAAAATTTTAGACTTCGTAATCCAGTATTATTATTGATTCATAATACCGAATACTTATTCTAATAATATAAATTTGAGTTTTTCCATGAAATCTAGACTTTTAGTTATTGGTATTGAACAGAGTCGTTTTCTTTTATGATAGCTATTACTTAACGTAATGCCAACTTAAATAAAAAGGAAATAAAACTAAAACAAAATACATTAATATAGCACAAGAATAGCATTTGATTAAAAATTTTCTTCATCATGATGATGGAACGATCCAGAAAAAAGTTTCGGGGAGGGGGGGGGGGGGTAAATGATAGAAAATATAGAACTTCTCACAGGAACCGCTTGATTCTTCTATTGACACGACAGCCCCTAGCGGTTCAAGGCCTTCCCAAGAACTTTCTTCCAGTCCAACCTCCTCCTGGCCAAAGTTCTCCAGTTAGTAACACATAAAACTTAAGGTCTTCTTCCTCCTTACCACCAATCCATTTTAGCTTGGGTCTACCCGCTTCTCCTAGTTTCTACAGGTTTATGGTCAACCGATATTCGTCTACAGATCAAGTTATCAATGTTTTTAATTATTTAAAATCTTAACCACATCAGATTGGCTATGTGGTGTATCGTGGTGATAGTTTCGATTCTGCGTCGCGTAAGCGTGTTTTGTTGTTATCTGTCTAATCAACAAAACATGCTAAATGCAGAATAGGAACTAACTAACACGATGACACAACTCATCCCAGTTTGAAGCTCTTAATTTGCTGAAGTAAGACTTTAAGCTCTTAAAAGCAGTGATAACTTGATCGACGTTAAATAGTTGACGACGATCCTAAACGCTGAACGAAGCCGCATCCTTAAGCGTTTTTTACCTGCGCTAAATAAAACTCAACTTTCTTTGCGAATTATATGTCTTTGGATGGACATTAATAGGTTTTTGGATAGCGGAATAAGGGAAGAAATTTTATTTATAATTTGTACGCGTGCTACTGCTACCATAGTCTTTTTTGAAATAAATAACATTTTTTGAAAGGAAATGTGTGAATTAAAGTTCAAAAATTACATGTAGTAGCTCGTGAATTTAAATTTTAATGTGCTTTTGCATTTTTTATAATTACGTTAGATTAGTTAGAGTTTCAGCTACGAAAATAAATTAAAATGAAACCCATTTAATGAGTTGATCTTTTTAAAATTGCACTTGTATGTCAAATTTTGGATTATTCAAATGTATATGTATAGTTCCTTTCATATATGCGAGTTATTTACAAAGATCTTTATTAATCTTTTAACATCAGATTTTTTTAAACTTTCGAATTATGGTATTGAAGAGTTTTAACGACTTCGGTTTGTCTGTCTGTTCTTCCACCCGTCCAGTCTCTAGCTGCAGTAAACATGTAACGATTTCTGCGAAATTTATATATGCTGTGTCATATAGTTAAGTAATCTGGCAACAGCCAGTTTCATGTCATAATGTTCAGTAATCTGGCAACAGCCAGTCGTCCGTTTTTCAGTTGCAGAATAAACCACTATCATCTCGAAAGCCTCACCATGGCACAGTGGTTATGTCACTGCAAATGGTGGACGACCGAAGTGTGAAAGTCCCGGGTTCGCGGGTCCCATCGCGTGGCTGTCGACCTAATCATTCTTAGTTTTCCGTGGCTTTCTCCGAAACTAGCGTAAATACGATTTAGGACCCCTCAGAAAGACCCCACGGAGGGCCATCCCCCACCCACCCCCTGTGTTATCCTTCTGACGTGGATTTATAAGCAGACTTCGGGGGGCCAGGCACACAATTTCGAAATACATGCTACACAAACAAATCATCTCGAACCCGTATAAGTGTATGACGACTCCCTATTGCAAGACATGGTGTCAGAGGATGAAATGAAATTTATTGCTGATAGTGTGTTGTAGTATAATTGTGAATAGTTTTTAAAGGAAAGATTAGTTCTATTGTGAAAATATGCCGAGTGTAGCGAACGAATCTGTATTGTGGCACGTCTTCCACGGGAGTGGGAAGTTACTGAAGATCCAATGTCGGTGAAATGGAAATAGTGGAAGCAGACATTTGAGTTTTATGCCGTGACTACTCAGTTAAATAGTAAACCAGAGGAAGTTCAAGTGGCGACGTTTCTGTCTGCTATAGAACCGGCGGCTATTGTTATTTTTAATACCTTCAGTTTAACAGAAGCAGAAGAGAATAGGCCTTTGGATATTATTAAGCAAAAGTTTGATTCTTATTTTAGTCGGCAACAAAATGAGACCTATGTGCGGGATATGTTTTTCAACTGTTTCAAGGTAAGCAAGAAAAGTTGTCACATTCATCAAGATACGAAAATGTACGGTGGCGATCGAGAAATTTCTTCAGTCATTCCTTATTCGCTGCCTAATGGAAGTTTTTTCTGGCTTCTCTTCCTTTCGAAACATTAATCTTGAGCAGCTTACCATACAAAACCCTCTGGAAAGCAGTACCCCATGTTTTCCGAAGAAGGTAAAACAATTACTTTAAATGGAGCTTTCGAATGGCAATCTGGCTTTTATCTACTCTGTGCTTATTTAAAAATAAAAAAAATAAAAAACTATACCCAAGTAAACGGACTTACCGTTTGAATACAATTCAAAATTATGTAAATCGCAAACACCAACTTTGAATCAAGTAGGTAGTACTTAAGGCTCTATTAAAGATGAAAATTAAGACATATATCCATTGAAATAGTTAATTTTTAATTATTAACTTAATGACTTCTTTTTTCCTTCAGCTCTCTGACGTACAGCATGATTCACCAAGGCTTGTTGAACAACTACAAAGAAATCCGTTGCCATTTTCTTGGAATGATGGCAAAATTGATCATGTTTGTCCAAATCCAGAAGATTCGGATGAAGTCAACAACATCAAGAAGGCTATTATTTCGGCGTTTCAAAATACCATGCGGAGTTTTGAAATGATGGCTTTTAATGCAGATGTAAGTTTACACTTAAATCAAGATTTTGTGTGCGTTAGCACATCACTATAAATTTAGATTTGCGCAATACTGAAACATTAGAATTAACTAATTTTAGATTGGCGTAATATGGAAATATATAGAATTAACATTGCGAATTTTATGAATATTTTGTACATATCGTATATCAGTGTTTTTTTTAAAAGAATAACGAAAATTTCTCAATCAGTTTTGAAAGCTAGTCTAGCATTAAACACAATTTTGGACGTTTTAAGTGTAATCCAAAAACTAAGTAGATTACAAAACCTAATCAAAGATTCTCTTTAGGTATGACAATATATTTTTTTCTTATCATTCGTATTCATTGAAATATATAAAGTACTTTATCGAATTTTAAATGTTTTCTACATTATTGGCTATAATTATTTTTATATTTCCAGCTATAAAATATCTCTTTATACTGTTTCTTTTTTAGACTGATGTTTTAGGGACCTGTGATACAGCTTATAAATCAAAAGAACTAAGTCCTGAAAAGTATGAAGTTACTAAAACAAAAAATATTCCTTCATGCTCAAATCACCTTAAAGGACATACTCTTCTCCTAGCATCATTTTACCAGTCTTCTGCGGTAAGCTACATTTTCTGTTTTAAATAACTGCATGCTGTTAAGTGTAATAACTTTTAGTATAACGCTTTAATTTGTTTAATTTGGACTGTGAGAATTAACAGTGCATACTGTATTTTTAAAAATAACTAGAACGATGAGTATAGATATTTAATTAATTGTATTTAGTTTATTTAAACTATATATTTTTAATGAAATCATAATGAATAAAATTATCTTTAATTAGATTATTAAATTATGCCTCAAACTTACATTTTAGAAAGCTATTATTTTACTGTGCATGATATCATTTCAGCATCGACAACATATACCCTTCCTGTCAGATGAAAAAACAACCTGCAAACAAGTAATTCAGTCCGGTATAGTTGAAGAGGTAACTTGCGACGAAGTTGCATTCTTTAAACCTTTGTCTGATTATGGCTATGTTGTAAAGGCAATGGGACATACACAGCTTAAGAAACTGTCTTCACAGCCATCATCTAGAACAATTTGTAAGAGATTTTCATGTTTTTAATGCATTTATTATGTAAATATTTATATAAGGAATATTTGTCACTGTTTTGCTGCTAATAATAATGGTAGTATTAATAATAATAAATAGAAATAATGGTAAACTCAAACTAATGCCGTCAAAATTCTAAAACGGCTATAACGTTATGTTTCTGAGAAAATTTTTGCTTGCGTAACTGGAGTAGGACTAAAGGAAGTACTCACGTAAATAAATTTAGTCTCCGCCTTAGAAAAATTAGATTTGTCTTTTTTTGTAAGAATAGATGGAAATGTTTTTTTCAAAAAATAAAGCTTTGCAATACACGAAACGCCCTTATTTTAGTTGTGCTAATGACCATGTTGAGTTTTGGTCTAAGTTGAGCTCACTGATGCTGTACTATGTTGTTGATGTCAAATGTGTTGCGAGATGTTCTATCTTCAAACAGTAGCAATCAGGCCCGGACTGGGAGGGTAACGAAGGAAACGAAGGAACGATGTTTAACGAAGGAAAATTACAGTTCAGTGCATTTAGTTTTATGTATGTTCAAGAAACCCTGTTCATTGAGTTAAATACGGATGCTTCAAGAAAAAAGCCCTTGCAACATCAGTGCAATAGTTTATGTTACGGTTGCGGAGATAGGTGGTGGTGGAGGAATATATTTTATTACATAACGTTTTTCATTTCTACATCTAAACTGCCGGAATATATTTACATTAAGCTTATTTTTAATTTTAAGATGCGCGCTAATAATAGTAAATTTTAGAAAATCGTCAAATAGAACCAGTTTAGAGTGCCGTTTATTTCATGAACTTCTGTAAATGACTAGGAATATCAATGGTAAAATTTATGGTAACGTTAAAATTGGTCCTGAAGATAGTTAAACCTTTACTGATTATTATCGATTACTTTACGATTTCCTTTTTTTCGTAGACTCTTGAAACCACCATATTGACTTCTTTTGTATATAATCTGCCTGTGCGCTATAAAACTTTGCTCGTGTTACGAAAAGTGCAAGACACATTTGTCAGAAGCTATTAATATATAAAAACCAATTCTTAAAACTGTACGGATATATATACTGCAACAAGTTCCTGTAGAACACGTTATTTAGTTTTGGTTTTAAATCTTAAACATTGTATGAAAATGGAATCAGATTTGAAGTTTAAAAATATCTCATACACTTTTTTGTGCACTGTCATCTCGTTGCAACTCTAGATAACGTTAAATGTGATCTGATCAAAAAGAAAAAAGAAAAAATGAACTATCAATCAATGAGTTGCTTTTTTGAAATCAAGGTTTTTATACCCATTGACCTTTTGCAGAGAATGTAGAACACTGGTCAAATGTCAAGGCTTTATTTACGAATTTGGATGTTTTAACGGATCCTGTTCGATTAGTGACCTAAGCTATTAAGACGTGCATTGTAACACGTATAAGTGGTTTTATACGTCTTTCTATGACATTTAGTGCGGTTAAATCTTATGTTTCATACATTATGTAATCAAACTGAAGTTCTAGAAAATAATCTATCAAGGATTAAAAAGAAAAATGGTTCACGCAATTTGGGCATACTTTTTGCGCTAATTTTTAGATAAGGTAGATTTTGTATAAAAATAAACTGAATCACAGACATTTTACCAATTGTTTTTACTGTTAGAGTGTTAGAAGATTCAATCATTTGACGTTTCAGTAAGAAAAACGGTTTAAAGGGCATTTTTTCAGCAATACAGTTTTTTTTTTTCACAGTTATTATTATTCATTCTTTTAGAGCTTTAATTGAAAAAAAGTGTTTATTGTTTTATTTTTCTAGTGTCTAGTTAAATATCGAGTGCGATATTTTACATTGGATAAATTAATTTCAATATTTTTAATAGAATATTACTGTTTATCAATATTTCTTCTTGGATTGATTAGTTTGCCTAAACAAACCTATTTTTCAAAAATCGGATGACTGATTTTTTTAAATAGTAAAAATTTTGTAGCTTTGCTCTTTAATACTTTTCCTTTTATGAAAATTTCTTAGCTTTTCATGTCAAAATTGTTCAATTATTCTATAAGAAATTGGTCTTCGTTAACTTTTTAAAAGAAATATATAATTTAAAAAAAATGTTTTTAATATACTTAATGCTTAAAAAAATACTTAAATTTACATTATAAGAATTATATGCAAATTCTGCTTCATGATTCAAAAGGAGGTTTATTTAAAACATCAGTATCGAGAGTACAAATAGCATCATCATTTACGGCGTGTAAGTAATGATAACAAATTTTGCAACAAAAGACATTGTTGAAATCCTTAATTAGGTTCGAGAATCCATGATACCGACACTTGTCAAAATCTCTATTTTTTCATCTATTTGTCGATTTAGATATTGTCTTTAACATTTTATTTGACTCGAGAGCTGTAATGTAGCTTGAAGAGATTTTATGAACAAGTGATCGAATCAACATGAGCATTCCATTATAATACCCATCAAATATGACACAATCTTATCCATCAAAACAAGTAAGATATCGAGCGTCGATAAAATAACTTTTGCCTGTATGGAGTTTGCAGGCATCTGCAGCTGAAACTTTGAAATGGAATGAAGCCAAATTTCATACACTGACGGAAAAACACGGGAAAATGGTTTTTGTAGAAAAAACTAGAGCGAAAATTCAACAATAGGGTGTATTTTGGCGATGCTATGGCATCCAAAATTTACACAATCAAAATAGATTATGTAAATTTCCTTGTGATTACGTGACAGCAGCGGCACTCACTACTTTTTAAGAAAAAGAAAAACTGACCTTCAGTCAGCAGTTTTTTGATTGATTATTGAATCGTGCTTGAAAGCGCATCATACCCTATTGAGCGTGCTTTACTCATAAAGCCCCTTTACCCTAGAGAGTGCAATGTTGTGGCGGTGCTTAGAATTTTAGAAAACTTTATAACTTATGTGAAAGTCCAACGTCTGTAGTCTCTCTGAGAGGTATGATATAAATATTTAGGGAATCTGGATCGCTAAAAGCTAGAGCCACCAGGGTACAAGAAACAGTATTAGACGGTGCAGCAACAGTACTGGCCACTGCAATTTTGATGTCAGTAGGGAGTAGTAGCGATCCAAAATCTCGTACAGTAGTTCACCAAATACATATGCCTTATGCTGGTGGCTGGAAAGGCTTACAAAAAAGGTTGCATTTCTAACCGTATAATTCTTGTATTGATTGTAGTTATTTTGTTTCAAACAGCTCCAAAAAATCACGTATAAACAAGGAAATTTGCTTAATCTACATCGTCAAACCAAATTTCATTGTGCGTATGTGACAGCAACACCGAAATATCTCCTATCGACGACTTTTACTTCTATTTTCTTTCTGGAAGTCATTTCTTCTTGTCTTTCACAGTTTACATATGAAATTTGGTTTTATTCTGTTCGTTAAATTTATCTACAGATGCTTAGAAACAGGGAAAGTTATTTTATGGCCATTCTGCATGTTCAAATTGATGGATGAATTTTAAAAGCATCTAACAAAACCCATTATTTATCCATTGAATTCGATCTTGCAAAAATAATTTTGCTTATGATTACAGCATAACACTAATATTTCCGGAAAAGATAATCAATAATGTCCCGTCTAGTACGATTTCTTTGTATCAACTTATCCCCTCCTATTTCTCAGATGTTTACTTTTACTATCCCTTTTTCCGTAATCTTTCCCACTATCCATGCTTGTAGATTTTGCAATAGCATAAAGAAAATAGGCAAAAACCTGTTCTTACATAATTAACCATATATTCTTTTAAATGATTGGACAATTTATTCTCAGTTTTCAAATTTTTTATAAGTAAACTATTATAATTTTCATAGCCGCATCAGATAGTCTGTACTGTTTTGGTCCTGGTTCATAATGTCTTTTTGAATGTAGTCTTAAGAGTGTTATGGCTGTCAATTTTTAAACTATAAGTAGAAGAAGATCTATGTAGCATGGATGTGTCTATGAACATTTTCAATATTAGTATAATATTTCTCGAGTGATAACATCATTTCATTTCCGAAATGAATTGGTTCTCACAAACACTTTTTTTAATTTTTCCAGACAAAGCACCCAAAAAAGAAAGTTTGATATATAAATATCAGCCGCATGCACATAAAAGTCCAAATGCAGAATCTGATGCAAGAAATGTACTTAGCCATATCTGTGATAATTCGAAAGACCTAATTACAAAAGAAGCTGCAACGTATATGCACAAACTTGTATACATAATTAGACAAATGGAGGCTTCAGCAATTGAGAGCGTCTACAGAAACTTGAAGGACAAATCACTTTGCAGCAGTGGAAAGGCATTGTAAGTTTGAGTTTTATTTGTCTATGAAGCATAACGAGAATCTCAAAAAAACCGATTTTGACTACCTCTAAATTTAATTATAATATTCAGCCTTCAGCTGAAATTAGTTTCCCCTCCGCTAAAGAGGTTTTTTGACAGAACCTTTTAATTTGTATTGGCAGCCATGTACAGGATGTATTTGCATGTAAATCAAACGGGGAGAAACCAACCGTTCTTCCAGTGGTGTCAAGTATTTTAAACAATCCGGTATTTCGGGGAATTCGAAGCCATTGCTTATAGCTAATTCTGGTATTGTCAATTTAATCAAACAATCGTAACATGTTTTGCAAAATTTGCCAATATCATCGATATCTTTGTAAAAGACTAGTTTTATAAAGTCCGTTGTCGCTCCTTTGGACAGTAAAGTTGTTTTGGAATGGGTTCTTATTGACTTTTTGAACCACAGTCGATCACAACAATAGCATTGGTGGATTGGACCATCAGCAACAGCTTCGAAAAATTTCTCAGCTAATTTACGAAATTCTAGTTCTTCACACCTTACATTTAGATCAGTATCTGTTCTTGGTCTTTTCGATGGTATATCTAGACAGAGTCGTAAACGTTTTCTGTCTTGTCTTCTGGATTTGGATTCCGCTTCTTGAGCACGAAAATCTGGATCTTCCCTTTTTCTTTGCATAAATAGACGGTTAGTTTCACGATGACTTTCTTCCGGATTAGACAACTGGCGAGGACGGCCAGCGCGGCCTTGAACAACAGTCCCGGGTATATTCTTCTGATATTTAACGATGTAATACTGAAAGTAGAGCGTGAAATACCAAGCCTACGAGCTATTTCACACTGATCCCGCAAAAATGAAAATTTTAGAAATGCCACGACAGAACACCACCACTTGCTCCGAGGAGGGACAAAAGTTTGAACGCGACTCTGGAAACAAATCCAAGTTCTGAAAAATGAAATCGGAACCTCGGGAACTTGACAGCCAGTCGCAGACGCTCTGACAAAATCTTACAGTTTCCCCTTTTGTTTCATCTGACGTTACTTTGAAATTTTTCAAGTATCCATTATTCCAATCATGTGTCGGATCTTGGTGTGTTTCAAATTTCCGTGAGATCTGTAAGATTTTATTTACTATCAATTATCATCCACGACTTTTTTCGTCTGCCCAAAACTATTACCCTCTTTAGCGGAGGGTAACAAGAAAAACTAGTTTATTGAACGTCCCACTATTAATTTTCTGCGCTTATTTCTAATATTTGATAAATATAACAGTTCTATTTTCTTCGTTTTAGCAGCGACTTAACTACAGACGATTACAAAGTGTATAAATATACACTGAGTGTAATAAATATTAGGGATGATTCAGATCATTGACGAATAACCGATTAGTCTTCTGTGAAAGAGTGTGTATTATAAAGGTGAATAATTAACATATTATTTTCGACCATGTATTATTTATGGACGACTAAACTCATTTCGTGTGAAAGCAACGTTAGGGCTATGATTAGTGCTTTCATATATTTATAATCTTCTATACTCTTTAAATGTAAGATATTATAATGCAGTTATGGTCGAAATCGAAAGGAATCTTTTTGTTACTTTGTAACTTTTTTCTAATAGAAAATTTCACTTTTTCCCAAGACTTCGTTTAGAAATTTCATATTTTCAAGGCGCATTTCCAGATTTTTTTTCTACTACTATACTACTACTAATAATAATACTACTAATAATAAAGGTTTTTAATGATTGTCATGTTAACTTAGCATAAACGCTTGGCATGCGAACACATTTTTTTTTTTTTTTTGGTTAGAAGTATTTTGATTGTATAGTTGTTTTTCTTTTAATTCAGTAACATTTCATAAACCTATTCTCTATGCAATAAAAGTTTTGCAGTCTAATATCGTCATTCCTCCTTTCCCACCCACGTAGTAACACTAAACTGGCAAGTTGCAGTTTATTTTTCAGCTCTTAAGACTGTCATTTTAGCGTCATGATTCTTATATGGCATTGCATTTTATAAAGAAATAAAAACATAGTCATATATAAACTTTATGTAAAATAAGGGATTGATTTTATTTTACGGATATTTTTAACAGAACTGTCTATGTGGATGCATTAAGAATGGCATCATCAGGAGGATCTAATGCTCTTCTATCCAAGCTCACTGCAAGCGGAGAACTCTCACCGATAGACACCATCATATGGTTAACATTGTTGCCATTTACGTCATACGTAGAAGAAGAATCCATCTCTGCACTTATCGTAAGTCCTAATGAATTTACACTAAAAGGTTTTAGTTATGTTTGCCAAGGAAACTGTGTTTATAGCTTACATTCTCAAAATAAAGCAAGGATTAGAGGAAAAAAGAACAACGTCTCTTAAAAATCCACGAAATTCGACGTGTCCATTCTTTTTTTGCTTTGTTGTTTTCAACCTGAAGCCTTTGGAGGGGAATAGGTTTCGTACAGTAAAAGAAAGGTTGCGATTTTCCCTCCCATGCAAACATGATTAAAACATTCCAGTCGATTTTTCGGTAGGAACGGAATGAAATAGACGCGTCTAATAGAAAGAAATAAACGTATTCTCAAAAGGGAAAGGGATTGAAGGATATTTTCTATTAAAAAAAAAAAAAAAAAAAATTCTTTCGGATAAAACTAGTTTCACTCTATTGTTTAGAGCGTGTAAGACTCTTTTTTTCCTGCAAGGCACTTTTGGCACAAAAAATATTCTAGTGTTACATGATTTTAGCTTACTAATCTCAATAATACTATTTCATTCTGCTGTCAAGTTAACCTATTCATTTTTATTGGAAATTTAGCCACTTTTGAAGAAGGGTGTTTCCAACAGACAGACTCTTCTTGGCACGGCGGCATTAGCTTACAAGTATTGTTCAATCAATCCTGAATGCGAATCAACGCAAGGAATAAAAGACTTCTCGAAGGCATTAAAAGAATTTCTTGGAAATAAATGCGACACTGGAAATCAAGAAGAAACGACAGAGGTACGTTTTTGTTCTTTGTAGGTTTTCGCGATGGTCTAATCTGTGGACTACGTACTATATCAAATGATGATATTTTCAAGAGTTGTAACATCAAACATTCGATTCTTGACGACTAGACTCCAGAAAATGTATTAAACAATACAACTGCCTGGTGAAATGCTGTGAAATTAATTGACTAGAAAAAAATTGGCTTTATTTCAGATCTCTTTACTATCCATTATCTTACTAGAAATTCTATCTTTAAATAGCTCTTGCAAAATTGCGTCTGATTTTTTTTATTCGCATAATCTAGAATGCTTTACATTCACATAATGAAGGGTGTTGCAGTTAAAGCCTCTATTAAACTTGATGATTATGAATATTAAGCTACGAATTAACTTGAAACTATTTTACATTTCGTGGTTTTAGCTTATAAGCATGACTACTTTGTTCCAATAGTTTCATCAAGGAGCTAACTGATTTCAAATCGTAACTCAAAATCCAAATTAACATTTATCACTTCTTGTTTCAGGTTCTGACTGCATTGAAAGCTTTCGGAAATTTGGGATACGTTGGAGAGAGTGCAAGTGATATCTTCGACTGTGCCACATCATCCAAAAACAAAATAGAGCTTCGAATTGCGGCTATAGATGCATTCCGTCGATCACCTTGTAAGGAAGAAGTAAGCATTTGTGGCATTTTGTGCGATATTAGAAAGTGGTAATGATATTATAGCTCTCCCTTGTGTAAAAAATTCGGCTCGAAAAAGCTAAAAGAAATCAAATTTTATCAACTTCTGCAACTTTGATTGAATTTGTGAAAGTACTGCAAAACAGTAAATATCAAGAGTAGAGTTAACTCTGAATCAGTGGAACTTATGAGGTTTTGAAGTATCTGAAGCCATTAATGAGGCCAAGTCTGATTATTTCGGCTAATAAACACACAGATATTGTAATGATTTGAAATGCAGTTGCTATGCTGTACAGTACAGAGGGAATCCGAAAGCACGTGACATCTTAAGCTCTAATTACCGCAAAAGAAAGTTCTTTATACTCAGTAAGGACGAATAGTAAAATGTGTTGGAATTTTCATTCCTACAAGTGGCAATAACCTTTCAGTTTTCTTAAGCTAGTGAAAACAGATAGGGGTGATAAAGCTGAACTTCAATAATATTTTTGGATATATTCAGAGTAAGATTTTTATTAAAACGTCATTAACTTACAGTAGCGTCGTACAGCATATTATACGAAAAAACTGTAAAACTAAGCACTCAAATATTTGCTTTTGTCCTCTGACCATGACATCCTCCATATGCAGAAGCCCCTCATGTAGGCTTGCCATGAGACAAAAACTCTCAAAACACATATTTCTTTTAAATTTACCTATATTTTTTCAGATTTTTCTGTGGTTATCAGAAGTAAACAAAATGTTATCTGCTTAAGAAAGGTCACATGGACTTGTCGATAGTATAATTATATCAAATATTAATAATACGCTTAAGATTAATGTTCTTAATATTGGTATTCATAAATTCCGAAACAATATGGATAAATGTGTTTTTCTTTCATTACTTACATAATTCAGTGATCAGGTTAAATTTTGATTCATTTATCTCCAACAGACAACTTCGAAGTTACTGGAAATTTACAGCGACAAGGGAGAACATGATGAAGTAAGAATAGCCGCTTTAAGGTCCTTGTTGAAATGCGCAACTAAAGAAATCTTAAAAAGAGTTATCGACGTCTATTCATCTGAAACAAGTAAACAAGGTACGTTAAAAAAATATTTATCTAAGTAGTTATTTTGTTTTCTGCATAATTTCTCAAAATGCACACCTCAGAAAAGTAATCCAGTATAAATAAAATTTCTTATGTCGGTTTTATTTATAAAGTTGTATTATTTATGAGATGAATCACATTAGATACAGTAATAACTTCTCTTATTTATTTCGAGTTGTTTGCTTTTCGAAAAAGAAGAACTAAATGACAGAGGAAATTAAGCTTACACTCGAATACTTTTTTAAGAGGGTGCACGTTTGTTTTATAAGTCACAAAAAATCCAAAACATTGATATTTTACGTTACCAAAATGGTTCTGTTTGAACAATTGCCATCACAGCCCCACACAAATATGACACATAGCCTATTTATAGACAAAAATTCTTGCTCTTGAGTGCTGGTCGCTTAAATCAATTCAGTAACCAGAAAATATTTTTGAGGAGAGGTAAACCAGTATTTCTGAGGGACAGTGTTTTCCTTTAGAAATACGTCGAAAATGTTCGTGTTTTTATTTTTTACTATGGATACATCGTTGTGAAGGAAGAACGAAGACAGGACACTAAGTTGAGCTGAATGTCATAATGATATTAATGAAATGAACAGCTGATCCTTTATATTGTAAAATATCTATGAGAATGGTGAGAGCTAAAAGTCACTTTGCCACTTTTCGGCGTTTCGGAAGTACAATATTCTTTATTCGAGAAATAAAAGTAATTTAAAAAAAAAGAGAGAAACAACACAATAATTGGAGAAACCACTACGCTGGATGAAATTAAGCTACTTTAAAAGTAATTAAACTTTTCCATCTCACTAAACAGAAGTATTTTCTTGTGCTTTCTTGGATTTGGGAGATGATTCCTAGGACCTGGCTTGAAGTATAAAAAGAACAGACTTTATATTAAAGAAAGACATTTAGAGCTTTTTCCTCTGTTCCCTAAACGTGTGTCTATTGAGTAAGAACTTGATATTTCTAGTGAAGTATTATTATTATTAAACAAATCAATTTGCATTCTAGAACAGTATATGCTTTAAGCCCCAATTGAGCGGTAGTATTCTCCTTCAGTATTGTCTTCTCAGTATCTACTAGTTCAGGGGTTCTCAACCTTTTGCATATCATGGGCCAGTTTTTTCTCACGGGCTAGTTGAAATGAGCGATACAACTGAAGCACCTTTTTTACTTCCTTATGTTCACAGGTAGATATGGAAAATATGAATATGGCTGGCCTAGTTTAGGGGAAGAAAAGTTAGAACGTGTAAACATAAAATTGAAATTGTTGTTCTGAGGAAGGATTCTTGAATTAATTTTTTGGATATTTGGTAAGGGATCACAGAAGATTGGTTTTGTGGAGCGTACAAGTGCTTCCTTTTGATGTAGAATCATAAGTTATAAGAAATCAAATTTTTCCGGACACGAAAATATTTCGAAATTCTTTAATTTTTCTAAAAACAGTTTATAGGCAGAAGGATGCATTGCGCCACTTGAAATAATCCAATACGCCAAGTTTGGCCACCCCTGTATTAGTTTAACAAACGTAATCATATGATGAATTGCAGTCATATAATGTTAAAATTTGTTAAAATTCGCAACTTACAAGAAAAAACTACAAAAATATTTTGAAGTGGTGGTTTGGTTTTTTTTTTTTAGAAAGAATATAAATTTGTCTTTTACCATTTGACCTTGGGACATTCCGTTCTCTTTTTCATCGGCTTGTCAGAAACTTGGTTTCCTATGAATTCTTTCCTATACTGAATGAAAATTCCCTGTCCCCATATTAGTTCATTTTACATTAATTCTCTGAGTTTGACTGATATATATCACTCATCCACCGGACAACCTCTAAAACGAAACTGCTTCTCGTTCTACGAATTTTATGGATATAACTATTTCTTTTTCTGCCTAATATCCGACTTAAGACTGTAGATTTATTAATTCATTTGAGTTTTAGCATCTAAATATTTCAATGATTCACAAAGCGCTACATGATTTCTTTTTTTTTCCGTTTTCAGTTCAAGTATTTACTTGGAGTCTTTTAGAAAACATTCGAACAAGCGAGGATCCTGTAAAGAGTGTAGTCAGAAAATACCTGAAGTATATGAAAATTGAAAGACCCAGTTCAACTGACATAACAAAATTTTCCAGAAATTTCGAACTGTCTTTCTTTTCTGAAATATTTAATTTAGGAATTTCAAGAGAAGCTGATGTGATTCATTCTGCTGACTCATTTATTCCTCGTTCAGCAAGTGCCGCATACAAACTTGATATGTTTGGAAATCAACTGCAGCCGCTCGAGGTAAGACTTATTTGATAATTCTGAAGTGCAGACTGTTCTTGTTTCTCATGTCCTCTGGCAACCGCGAAGCGATGCCAGATCCTCAATATAGGAAGGCGATGGGCGAAAAGGGACGGTTTCCATTTTAATGAGCCCCAGTGGGAGGAAGTTCGACTTGCTCGAGTTTCCTAATTTTTGAACTAGTTCCAGTCGAGAGACCTAGCACCTGAAATCGGCACCCCCAGAGGTATTGTTTGAACATGGACATTGGAGTCTCGAATAGATTTTACGTGCACCAGCTCCCATTAGCATACACAGTTCCACAGCAATCCAGCCGAGTGAGGTTCTTATGGGAACGGCACTTAGCTACTAGGCCACTGCGAGACGAAGTACAGATTAAACCGCACTGACTTATGAAGTATTATTTAACGTGTTCAAAATTTCTTGTAAGCAATTAAACCTCAAAAGCTTCAACATTGTCAGTAATCTTATAGCTTCAGTAAAAGTATTTTTTAATACTTTCCCATTTCTAAAACAGAATTATCTGTACGTAATTCTTTATTCGAAATCTTTTTCTAATACTAACAAGTCGTAAGGATTGCATGCCAACACATTACAATTTGTAAATAGTTACCTTTCAAAATGCTTTAACTGCATCATTAGTTTTTCAACGATATTTGTTAAGTGATTTTATATTTTGACATTTTACCATTTCTGAAAACCACCTGGTTCAGTCGGAGTTTTGCAGTATCTTAGAAAAGAGGCAAACGTGAGTGACAGAACCTTATCTAAGCATTAAATTAGTTAATCCATGTGCCGGAACTTACTGTATATATATATATATATATGAGAAAGTTAGTGTCCTACGATCCTTCCGAATCACATCAAAGTGCAAGGTTAAAAAAGTTGTCTTCATCACAATATCTAATTTTCAATTAAAGAAGAGTGTATTTTCTTAAAATGACTTACGATTTAGCAGTCCGTGATCGGTATTTTAGCTAGGCCTCAACATACAGAGGTGGGGCAAAATATGGAAACATTTAAAAAAAGAAGCACGTGGCCTTACATAATAGTGGGTAAGAAAAACATTAAAATTCAAAATAGCTTTTATTGTTATCTGAATGGATAAATACAGTTCCCGTATGCTTGTTAAAGAAATCTTGTATCATTTTTAATGCAAAACACTGTTAAGTTCACATAACGGTGATGGCGGTGGATAGCGACCACATACTTTCCTCTCCAATGTAGACCACAAAGGTTCAATAATATTGAGATCTGGTGACTGTGATGTCAGGAGACACGTGACTGACCATCCTCTTGCTCAGAAGACCAGTCATGGACGATATGATTTGCGTGAACAGGGGCTTTGTCGTCTTGGAAGACATCATCTTCATTGGAGAAAAAAGTTCGTACCACAAGATGGATTTGATCAGTCAAAATGTTCTCAACATCATCTTGACATCAATGTATCTTCTACCTTGCTTATGGGAACATCCACCATAGGAGCTTCAACGAATTGTCCACGTTTGATATCTGTTAGCTCTGACATGGTGCAATTACAACTTACGGAATAGTGCCCCGACAACTGCTGGTCTTCGAAGCATATTTACGACGTTGTATAAGTGGCATCAGTAGGCAAAACTCAAAAGTAACTGCACTGCCAACACATTTCGATAGAATAAAAATTTCTTCTCAAGCATGCATTTTACGGGTTAATTCCATATTTTTGTCCAACCCCTTTACTTTTGCTAGTTACTATTAATTGGTGGACGAAGACAACGGTTGTGACCTCAAGTTGCTTTGAGATTCCATATTGCTTTGAACCACTCTGTTCTCTCTGTAGTTTTCGCTAAAACTTCTAGCTTACCCTGTATCTAATCTATTAAAAGTTCTATTACTTATATTATTTTCTAATTTTACGAATTTAAGAGATCGCAATAATTACTGCAATAAAATTAGTGCACAAAGAAAGAGTATTTTTTTTCTTCATTTATCTAATGTAACATAGTTGACTAACTTTTACCTTTACTAGGTCGGGGCCCGTGTCGAAGATTTGGAGCATGTTTTAGAAAAACTCTTTGGTCCGGTTGGAATTTTTTCAAACGTGGAAGAATTAATGAATCTGATACCAGCAGAATTTAGAAGAAGTAAAAGAGCTACTGAGAGCTATGATTCTAAAATTGATGCTTTACACGAAAGAGTAAGACTTATTTCCAATTTTTTCGTTTTCCAAGATTAAACAAAAAATTATACTACCCCATTTTTTATATCAATCAAGTTTATTGTAAAATTTTGATCGCGAGCCAATACAAGTATGTGTGTAAAATTCTCCAGTGAAAAAGAATAGTAGTAATAATAATTAGGTAGATAAATAGTTTTGAATAAGAGATTCGTGTGATTTTTAGAACACAAGAACGATTACTTGAGGAAAACTAGCATAAATAAACGTGCATCAAATATGATATGTTTTAACTCAGTAGTCAAGCTAGCATATGTGTTTAAGTACGGTGACAATTGATTGTTTATTGCATATCGTTTAACCGCGCTAACTGCGAACCATTGATAATTAATTAGGTTATAGAACTGTAATGCTATTTAAACGTCATGATTTTATCGGACATCAGATGCACTGTTTCCGCTTGTTTCCACGCAAACATTCATAGTAGAAAAGGCAGAAAAGTAGCAGAAGACACGCCAAAACTTTTGGAAAAAATAGTTTTAGACACTCTTCTATTATAAAAATCCATGACAAAAATCTCTAAGCAAATTTAATACATACGGATGCAAAAGTATCTAATTTTTAGAAAACTTCCTCTAACACCACAACGTCTCATTTTACTCTCAGACATGTTCTTCAGTCTCTTTTATTCATGAGAATCCGCACAATGAGAATCCTCTCATTGTACAGACTTTCACAAATGCACCAAAATTGGGGTGAACATCTCCAAGAAAGAATAACTCTAAACACTAAGATGGATCAGTGGCTTTAAACATGACAGCCTGACATGAGCTGCTCCTTCAGTGGCAAATAAGCATTAAAATTGTATTAGTACTTATTAATTAAACTTATTTCCCTTAAATATATATTATTCAAAGTTATTTTTTATACCCGCCAGTGTCCAGTGGGTATGTTCACAGGCCAGCGTTAAAAGTGGTTGATATTTCTTCTTTGAATATTTCTTCTTTAGTATGAAGCTTCTTCTTTAGCTTTTTTGTAATTTATTTTAAATCAGTAAAAATGAACTTGACTGTTTCATTTACACTTTTTGCATGCAGTTAGGTTATCAAAGGAATAAATCCCCTCATGGAACAGCTTTTGTTCGTATTATGGGCCATGAACTAGGACTACTCCACTTCAATGAAGAATCCTTAAAACGTATAGCTGGCACTAAAGCGAGTGACTTACTGAAGAGCGTAAGTATATAAATGAATGTTTAATTGTTCTAAAATAAAAGATTTTCAAATCGACAACTAAGTGTATATTTGGTAATTTTATCGAAATATTTTAAATATTTCGCTTTTTCTATACTTCTATCTTAAGCATTTAAAGTATTTTCAAAATAAAAATTCTATTGGTCCACAAGGTTAAACCTTGTAGACAGATTATAACTGTCTCCTAAAAGAATGTTTCATGTAACTAGATGTAAATACAGAAAAAACAAACCTGAAATGGAATCGGAAGTTATTGAAAAAAATCCACACTAAACTCAGGTATCCGTTAAATAAAGGTGTTAAAATCGACGAAAAAAACATGTGAATTAAAACATGTTTCTGCGCAATATGTACAAAATCCGCTTTTATGGCTTTTACGTATCATTCAGAAAGGAATGCTCTTGTTTCTTTTTAGGTTACCTATAGATAGAAGCTTGTATCCTAATCAACTCTAATGTCAGTTTACCAAGCTTTTAGTAAACAGTAACAGGTAGACAGTCGGACTTAATAAAGAAATCAATCTTAGCTAGAGTAGTATTTATATTAGGATCTTTATCTTTCTGTGCTAAATTTCTTTTATTGTGTGTGTGCATACATATAAATAAAGATAGGTATATACAAATTAGATATAGTCTATTTATCTGTTTTTTTCCAGTTTGCCAATTTAAATGATGTAGATATATCGAAGAACTTGCTCTTTTTGGACGTATCCGTTCTTTTCCCGAGTATCACTGGGAAAGCCTATAAACTAGCAGGTAATGGCAGCCTCACGTTTGGTTTAAAGGGAAGCGGAAAGATAGATTTGAGGCAATCTACTTTTCCAATACCTCGAGTAGATATTGACGGCAAATTTCAGCCAAGGTAAAGTATAAGTAGGAAATTCTATTATGCATGTTGACCCCAGTGGCGTAGCCAGGATTTTTTTTCAGGGGTGTGTGTGTGAAAATTTTCCCTTCGAATGTCATGTAGTCATATATATATATAGGGAGAAGATCCCCTTTTCCGGTGTCTGTCTCTCTCATTTGCTTGCGGGGGGGGGGGGCGTCTAGACCCCTAAACTACCCCCCTTGGCTACGCCATTGGTTGACCCAAAAAATACCTTCTACATTTGAACGGCAAATAAAACGAAAAGGATTACCGGTAGAAACTTATTTATTAAAAGACATAAAATAATATAGAAAACGGTTTGTAACTAAGGACTCTGTTATGCGTGATAATGACACAACAAATTTCAGACATCGTTTTGAAACGTGTATTGATCAAAACATACCAAGGGTTAATTAATTTAAGAACATTATTATTACAAACCGCTGTTACACCTATAGTGTGTTTTTAAAGAACCAAGTTTCTCTCAGCAAAGTTTTTTGCTTTATAATCCTTTCAAATGGGAGAGGTTTTTATGAATCACTCTGTATTTCATTTATGTCTATTTTGTTCTTACTGTGTTATGTTTTGCGCAATACCTCGCAAAATGACACTTTAAGGTTTATCAAGCTAAAGTTAGATAGATATTAATGGAATTCTAAAAGAAATGCAAATTACACTTCAAAAAGGTTAGCAATTACTCTGAGAAATCACAGAATGCATTACTTTATTATAGTTAAATATATTTACTACGTACTTTAAGAAACGTACATTACAGTATCTTACATTTTATTTAATAAAAACTTTTCAGTGTATTCAACGGACTTCTTTTAGAAAGTGCGAATTCTTTTGTGAGCATTAGAATTTTTTCTCAACTATGAACGTGCTATTTTATTACATAATATTTTTTATTCGAAACTTTGAAATTCGATCCTTTTTTAGAGGTGTCGCTTTAAGATGTTACTAAAATTTGTACCCTGAAATACTGCAAATACCAAAACCGTCACATGAAAATTATTTTCTCAAGCACAAACCTATTCAAAGTAAAATATTTTGAGTACGCAGTCATAGATTTTCATTATCGGAAAGTATTATCTTGAATATTTCCCCGTCTAGAAAAAGTTTTCATTATCGATTCAGCCGATTACAGCATCATTCCAGAATCATCCGTTCACACTTTGTTATTGCTACGGTTTACAAGGATATACTCACGCTGAATAAAATGTTTTGTTAAATTCAATAAAAGTTTGATTTTAGCTATTTAAACAGAATAATTTTGTTGATTCGCTGAAATATTTTATTTATCCAACAAAATTATTCCTTTAAAATAACGCCATTCAAATTTTTTGATCAATTGGCCTTTTTTCTTTTCTCTCTCGTGTAGTATTGTATTTCGAAGAAAAGGAAGAACAAAAATGAATGAAAAGAGCTTCATATGAGATTCTTATTAATATTAAGTTTCAATCACAGGACTATTGCTTTAGTTGAAAAGCAGTATAAAAGTTTAGCCACCCAGGTGGTACAGTGGCTAAAGAACCATTCGATCACACCTTGTGTTCGATACCCGGCTTGGGCATTAACTTGTTCGTACCTTCATAGGGGGTAAAGCTGGCCTCCACTGGGTGCTCCCATAGTAAAATGGCCAGTAAATCAAGCCTTAGTAATGGCGAACGTTTGATGAGCAAGTGCCTGCCCTTTGAAAAAAAAAAAAAAAAAAAAAAAAAAAAAACGAAGTTGATTAAGAAAGTTTTGCAATGCAGGCTTATTTATTATGTTTTATTTATTTATATTCATTTTTATTTATTTATTTATTTATTTCTATTGATTAAATTTTTAAAAAGTAAATTTGCACCTAAAAGTCTCTTTACCGCCTGGATATAGTCGTACGATGGAGAAAATCATCACCAAGTAACAGAGTTATTTCTTCTAAGCACTGATCTACGTTTAAACTACACCCGAAATTATACCTCAATATTACCCGTACCTCACTTCGCGACCAGGATGCCATTAGAAGAGCTTCAAATTAGTTTAACTAATTAGTAATAAATAATCGAGCCTGCAGATTGTTGGTTATTCACAGCTTTGAAAGCATGAACATGTCTCAAAAACGCAGCAACAAGTAACCTCCCACAACTCTGTGTTTCATCTTACTACAAATCTTTCCTAGTAGAATGAGTGTATAAATATATTTCTGGATGCCCAAATAACACGCTAAAGAAAAAAACAGTACCAAATTAAGACGCCTTTCCTTTGTGAAGAGCACTTATAGGTTTCGATGAACATTTCTATATAAAGAAATGCCAAAAATGATAGTCTTTCGTGGCCTGTTCCACTTCGAACAAAGATATAGATCAGGACCCTATGGACCGTTTACCCCCCCCCCCCCAAAAAAAAAAAAAAAAAGTTTTTTTTTTTGTTTACTACGATTTTTAACGTACTAATGATTTTTAACGTACTTAGTATTTTTCTTTTTTCATGCGCATTCTATTTTATGACTTTTTAGATGACTGACATATTAGTTTCATTTCAGCATCTTAGCTGACGTTGCAGCATCTTTAACAATTCATTCTGAAGACTTCCAGCCAGGGGTCTTGGCCGAGACAGTTATGAATGCAGGATTGGACTATCAAGTGAAGTTAGAGCTGAAAGATGGAAGGCTGATGCATGTCAAATTGGCTCGGGAGAAAAAACGAAGTGAAATCTTTAGTGGAAAGTAGGTGGCAGTTTAAGATATAAAATATACACTGAAAGGTTAATTCAGCGTTATGGGCAAATGCTGAAGTTTTAGCGATTGTTTGTGTGATGAATCCAGTTTCCTTTTTTGTAATGGGCTGTAGAAAAGGCATCGATTATACAGTGTTAGCACAAATGAATGACTGGATTTTAAAAGTTTATATTTTCGAAACTATTTCGCATTGCAATATGAGTCATTGCAATATGAGTAATATTTTCGAAAATATAAATAATTAAAACCTGGTTAATTTGGGCTTACCGTCTATTATTGAAAATTACTTGAAAAGGATGCTTTTAATAAAGACATTCTATTCATAGTGTATGGGTCATTCTCACATAATATTAAATTTTATGTCCCTGTCTGAAAAATGACAGTCAAGCTTGTCAGCCATAGATGCTTAAAATTTGTTTCAATAACTCTTTACAAGCACTACACTGGGTACTATTTTAAATATAAAAAAGTAAAATTTCAATACTTAAAGAAAATTTTGAAGTTGTAAATGTTATTACCAAGATGTGTTTCCAGCTTCGCTTCAGACTTTATTGTTTTAATCTTTATTTTAAAGAATTAAAGAAAGTTTAAAAGAAAAATAACAATTATCTAGGTAATTTTATCTCTCTATTTTCAATAGCTTTAGACATTTTTGGGGAAAAACCCATAAATAATGCTTATTTAAGGTTTGTTCCTACAAGTAACTGTCATTACCAAGGTGTGTAATTTTTTTTTCTATAGTTGTCCACTGATAGGTACTATCATAATTATTGAACTGTCAAAATAGCAGGACTAAATGTTCATTCAAGCAGACTATGTCTATTTTAGTTTAAGTAAACAAACATTATTCTATTTTGTTGGGTTTTTTTTTTCCCAATATTTATAGCGAGAGTATTTATTATGTGTCACATTACCAAGTTCATTATTACTGAAATGCGTAATTAATAAATTTAAGTTGGTTGTAGGATTTATAAAAAGCTTTGTGACTATTTTCAAAGTAAATATTGCATTAGCTTTTAATTGTTAAAATTTTGCCTTAAATAGGCTTAATTAAAAAAAAATGTCATTACCAAATCTTTCTGAAAACATGAAAATGACTTTTAAGGGCAGAGTTTTGAAGTAAGGGATAGTTTTAGACTTTTTCAAACAATGCATTATTATTCCTTAGTTGATATTGTGAGCATTTTATTACATGGACTAATTTAGGCTTGTATAATTAATTTATTATTATGTTCACAAATGTCATTACCGCATTCCTGTGTGTCATTACCATGTATCAATAAAAAATTGAATGTTTAATTAAAACCACTAATGCAGCCAAGAATTTTCTCTCGATTGGGAAGTTTAAAGAAAAAAGAAGTTTTTTTTTTTTTTTTTTTGTGAGTCTGTCTCGCTAATTTCGGGAAATCTGAACCCTTGACCTCCATCCCTTGTCTACCCCACTGATTAAATAAAGCTAGTACCAGGTTACCGAGCCATGCTCAGAATCTAAAGGCTCCTTAAGTGCAAAATAATGAATACGTAAATGCCTTGGCACGTATCAATAATCTTTATGGTTGCCAAAGATTTTCATCGCTGTCGGATAACCCATACATTATCAGGTAAGCTTTGGTCGGCATTCAATGTTACAATGGCATATACTTTGTTTTGAAGAGGGATGCTAAATATTCGATGGTCGGTGCCATCAGAGTTGAGCAAAAAGTAGTTTAACGTAAGGTGCCTCCTTTCCTTCAGTAGCAGATCAGCGAAGATCTTGGGCGATGCATTCACTAACAGCGTCTTCGTTACTTCAGAAATATATCTGTCCATATTGAGGACGTTCAAATTCAGCATCAAGAATCTGAGTTGGTTGGACTGTCAGATGAATGACTTTATAAAAAAAAATCATCAAGTCTGTTATACACTGTTCGCAACGTAGCAGTACACACCAAAATCGTTAATAGTTTCACTCGTCATATACTGTGAACAAAGCCATTGTAAAGTATGCTTTCAAATTTCGAATTCTTTGAAATGTGGGTGACATCGAAGAAACAACCACACCAATTCATTAGGAAATTCGGAATGCCCTCACATCAATCTTACAGTCCCCAAAATGGTGTCGGTTAATTTTTGTTTTTACTCTTCAGAAAAATGCAAAGCTCCAGGGTGAATGCAATCCATGTTAAAAAGTTTTAAACTATGATAATAAGTACCCACATTTGTAGCAGCTTTGTAGATACTTAGACTGTTTATCCGAAGTATTTGTCGACGTCTAGCTGTTCCATGTCGTTCTCCTTCCAAATACTAATCATCTGTTTAATCTGCTTGTGTTTGAACTGCACGTTCACACATTTGGGCTAAGTGCTGCTGTCGGTGATCATATGTTTCCACAGCTCGTTTTTGAGCTACACTTTCATGCATTTACGTCTTTATGATACATTTATTATGATAATTCTTTACGATTTAAATTGTAAATTTCTCTATAGTGCTTCAATTCAAACATAAAATACTTATTTTTTTCTAATTCAAAGAAAATACATCATGCATAAACAAATTCTACAAACGTAAATTCACTCTTATAGATACATTAAATATAGATGCCATAAAAGTATAATCTTACATAAATATGCTTTAAACATAATTTTATTTTATAAATTCACGCTTAAGAAAATAAAAAGTGTAACACAATTTAAATTATTATTACAAAAGGACACTTCGAAATCATGAAATCAAAAACAGAATAGATCAAAAATATTCTTTTATAATAACCCTAACAACTACTTAAACGTTGACAATAATAGAAAAAACAAATGGACTGAAGAAAATGGACTTCTAACCTCGAATAAATCAAAAATAATCGTTCCTATATAGTTACGCTGATCCCTGACTCTGTCACAATTTCAGTTCAACCACTCAAAATAGAACTTTTACCATCCAAACAGATTAAAAATGTATTGTCTAATAACTTAAAATTTACACGGTTCGTTGGTGCGATCAGCCTGAAAATTATCATAATTATGTAAAAAAATAGAAAATAATAAGAAAAAGAGGAAAGAAAAAAATAAAGAAAAAATCTGATAATCCACTCGTTGTCCCTATTTTTAAGTGTTTTTTTTTTTGTATTTTTAGCTCTATTTCATTTAAGAGAATAAAAAAAGCTAATCATTTGAGTGTCAGAATTATCTATTGCAAGTGACATTGACGTTACATTGAAGTCACGGTTATCAGGCTTTGGAGGAAAAATTACGATTCTAATTCGCTTAAGATGGCTTTTCTAAATTACTACTCAGTTTAACTTTTTTTCAAAAATAAAACGGTTTTCTATGCATTAAGCATGGATATAGGAGAGGATGTTGATACCAAACGAAATGTTTCGAATACGAAATGTTTCTGCAGATTATACAATTCGAATTTCGATGTATAATAAAAATTGAATATGAAGTTATTTGATTTTAAGTGGGTAAATATTAAATATTCTGAGTGTAGACATTCTATCGCCCGCTGTAATTGTCTCCACAAAGGGCTTTATCCTTTAGTTTAATGATAGTACACAACACAAAACAACACAATCTAATCCACGTCTAAATAAGAATTGAAAATTTATTAGAAAAAATCTTAGTAATCAGATTTCAGCCTCCCAATTTACTGCTTCCACATATGGACAACTCCCAGCCTGCGGCCGGATGGGGCGCGCCATGGCTTTTGGACCAGCCTTCAGAACAAGTCAAAACCCTGTATAAAACCTATATAAAACATTCAAACTTCCATATAAATCCGAATTATACGACCCGCGATTTCGCTAACATCTTGAAGTCAGGCCCAGGAGGCCACTATCGTAAAGTTCTGCCCGCAACTTTTAAAAGGTTGTCCGTACGATGATAAAATAAATGAGTTGAAATCATCAACTGTAGTGAATGAAAACTAAACTGATGGCTGATCATCTGCAAAATTAATTTGAATATCGGCTGCGAGCCCAATTTAGGAATCGATCGTATCATTTTTTCATCGGAGTTTCGAACATCGTTTCATTATAAACAGTTGACCCATTAAAAAAAAAAAAAAAATCGTCAGGGTAACTACATTTAAAAATTTATCGTCAACTTGGCGGAATAAGGCAGTTTAAATAGAATTCAACCTAGTGCCCATTATTTAAAAAAAAAATGGAATTTTCATGTTACGTCACAGGATCTTTTTTCATACTGTGAATGACTGAAAAGGGTGTCATTTTCATTTAAATTATTCGGCTAAGCTGAAACTTTTATGCACTTTTGAAATTCGCATCATATGGATCAATAAAATACATGAAAAATATTTATTGCTTTAGTATATACGCGAAAATACATTTAGCTTTACGTTAGTTACAAAAGGATAATTGTAATAAATTCAGGCAATTTTTCACATAAGATTTACGAGTAGTTTTGTATTAATAACTATGAATTAAGAATAATTAAATTATTTACGTATATTACATCAAGGTGCTTGCGGGGATGGCAACGAAGACTCTTTTCGCTGGTTGCCAGGACGATATTTTGAAATAAAAATAACTTTTTAATTCTAAACAAATTTATGTAGCTGAATGGTGTAATATATCTAGTTACTAAAATATTTATTTGTCTGTGTACTGAACAACAAGTTCCATTTATTTTGTTTCTTTGCGAAATTAATTTTTACTATTATATATCGATGGCGTGTATTTTTTAATCCGCCCGAAACTTATTTGAGCGTCCCTTTTAGGAAGATTGCATCAATTGTGTTTTTCAAACGCTCAATAGATAGCGCTACCGTCCAAAAATTTTTAAATTTTAAATTTTGAGCGTTTTAGAGTTTTTTCAATCAATTGACCTCGCTCAATCGTTTCAGGGGCCCAAAATACCCCCAGGTACGAAATTTAAAAAGAATCCTTAGAGCAGTTTTCGAGATCGTTCGGACATACACACACACACAAACATTCTCGTTTAATATAAGAGCGGATAAGGCAAACGATCTCTGCTGAGAATTTTCTCCATGATAGCAGGCATAAATAATTGCATTAATATAAAGACATTGTGAATTAGAACAACTTATTTTTTGTTTATTTTTTTAAATCAAAATTGCTCGTTTCCTGAGACTGGCACATATGGCAAAGCTTTGCACATAAATTTCATTTTATATTCCTTAAAGAAGATTGTGCATCACAAAAATTTAACCTTTCGTTTAAGCAATGAAGGACAGATGGTATGACTGGTTAATGGTGATTTTAATCGAGTGCTAATAAATTGACATTTCATTCATCTATTGCAAAATTAATAGCTTCTACATGTACTAGAACATTATATAGGATTATAATGATCACGATGTTATTTATCATTTTCTGTTGGCTAAATTTTGGAATGCTAACACATCTGTCCATCATTCTTTTTTTTTAATAGTTTATGTTATTTTTAAGTATTTTTTTTCTTATTTTCAGACGAACATTGTACTATATGAATCAGAGAGGGAAAATTGAAATGGAAAAACCACCCTCTCACAATTTTAATTACTGCACAAAGTACTTGCAAAAACTTACTGGTGCAAAAGTCTGTGCATCAGTAACCTTTCCGCACGCCTTCGAGAATGGAAAGTTTAAAATACCTTTCGTTAGAGAAATGGAAACAAGTCTGGTGGTGGAACAAACTGATCCTTCAATGGATGGTTATGAAATGCTTTTAGAAATACCAGACTTTAAGGTAAGCATTTTTTTTTCCTCATTGTATAAATAATTGTATAAATACTTAATTTAGCTGTCCAAAGACGTGAGCTGGGGTAGTCTGCTTGACAGGATATCGGAGTCTTTATTAAAAAAAAAAAAACTCACGGTCGATCCAAAGCTAATCTATGACAACTATGTAGATGCGACGTGCATACACGTTAAATATGCAACCATGAAAGTCTACTCGAAGCTTGGTTAGCTGTTTCCAAGTGATTCCAGTGTTTAAAAGTTCTTTCCCCTTCTGATTGGCTGGTTGGCGTCATGTCCAACACAGAGATAGATCCATACACATGAATCTCTGAGGCAGATCTACTATCTTCACTGTGTGCAGTTCTCTTTTAAAGGAAAGCTTCCCCAAGCTTTGTTGAAGTACAGGGAACGGTAGCACAGGTGAAGGTATATGCTGGTATGAGCTCCACTCCAGGCAATCTCCATAGATTTTATTTCCCTTCCGATGAAAGTTCTCAGTTTGGTAATGGTTTTTATGCTCCTCTGTTTATATTACTCTTACACACTTGATGAACTAGTTTAATATGTTTCTCTTTGAGTCTAATTCTGGCGATGGCATTAGCATCACCAAGAGTGATAATATTTGTGGTGTTACTGTTTAGATTTTTTCTCCCTTTGCCAGTTTATCGGCCGCTTAATTTCTACATATGCAGGAGTCCATTGTAAAGTGCATACCTTTCTCATTTCTTTAATTATTTCTAAGTGTTGATGAATATCTTGAGCTAGTGCCGAGCGTCCTTGTTGTTGTTATTGCCTCTGGTGCAGCGTTGGAGTCACAAAAATTACAAGTCCTCTGGTTTGTCTGAATGCCTAAATCAATTTACACTTGCAGGGCCTCTCAAATTGCTGTTAATTAGCATGAAATTTGATGCAATATTACCCGCTCCAAACATCTCGGGATTAGTAGTTTCATCTGATAGGGCAGAGGTTCCCATACTGTGTGCCGCAGCACCCTGGGGTGCCGCGAGCGTTTACCAGGGGTGCCGTGGAGATAATCAAGAAAAGTCGAAGTTTTGGGGGAGCATAATCAAAAAAATTCCTCTGAACCGATATTTCACAAAAAAGTTTGCCAATCCGATGATGAAGTAGGCGAAACAAAAATATTTTAGTCAAGTTCGAGAGAGTTCGGTGTCCAGTCGCCTCTATTTTACAGGAACTCCCTGAAATATGGAGAGGGCGGGGGGCAAAATTCCGTTTCCCTTTTCCAAGATAGTGTAATAGCAAGCCCAATAAATATAAAAGAAACAATGAAAAATGTATCCAAACTGCTTCATTCTAACCTTCATATTCATATTGCTTTAAAGGTAACCTGCCCCGAAACGTTTTCAGCCTGAGAAGGGTGCCTCGAAATGATTTTTAGCCTGACAAGGGTGCCCCGAAATATGTTTAGCCTGACAAGGGTGCCGCGAAGTGTTTTTAGCCTGACAAGGGTGCCACGGGGGAAAAAGTTTGGGAACCCCTGTGATAGGGTGATGTGTATGCCGGCACTCTCCCAGAGAGGCGATGCTAAGTCTTGTCTAAGGATCCGTATTTGTACATCTGTACTAAATCGATTCGAATATTTGTAGCTTTGGCAGTAGCTTCTAGTTCAAGAAAATCTAAATTTACCTTTCCCTTTTGATAAGGATATAAATTACATACTTATTTCGACGCGGCTTTATAGTGGATCTGCGAAACCAAGCCTATAAGCCATAATCGTTTTTCGTAAATAAGAAAGTACCTTGTAAAACACATGGCAACATGTGATTCGAATCAGACTTTCTCACTGAAGCTCCTGGTTCTGATCTGCTGCATCAAGAATTTGAGCTTTCTCATAAAAGCTGAAAAGTATTACAGCAGGTTTGTTCCAGTATTATTTTGTAAGCACAGGGTGTACAGCGAATAACACACTGATTTCAAAGTTAAAAATCTCAAAAACAACGACCAATAAAAGAGTACAGCACACTAGGCTGTAAAAATTTTATACAGAAGCAGACAGAAGCAGAATTTGAAGCAGCTGGCTGTGCTCGCGCACAGCCAGCTGCGTCATAAAAGGGTCTCTAGATCTGTGGCACCCGATGAACGTTTCGATCGTCCGCCATCTTGCTGGTAGTTCAGTCGAGCGATGGCAACGGCTGCCCTTTTTTCAGCATTGGGAAAGGGTTGCGCCTCAAAGGGTTAATAATACTTCACAAAAAATCCCAATCTAATCCACGGATAATTTAGAACTGAAAACTTAGAAAAAATATTAATTTTTTAAGCTGTCTTAGTAATCAGAATTCATTCGCTAGATTTACAGAGTAGGCGATGCTAAAATAAAAGGGCTAAAATCGTTTGTTGCAATTCTCATTAAAGTGTACTGTAAGCGAATCTCTCTATTCTAAAAAAAAGTAACGGCCGCTGTCAAAGCTTGTTGGGCTATCTCCTCCTAAACTGTAGGGATTTGAGTTTCGATTAAAGTATCCACAGATTCGAAAAATTCCGAGGAACCTGATAAGCTGACTTAAATTTCGAAAATCGAATTATTTTAGAAGATATTAATAAAAAACTGAAAAAATAAACATAATGGTTGCCAGATTTGGCATAAAATCATTCATTCCTTTGCAACAAAGCAATTCCAAGAATCGCATGAATTGACAAACATTAAGTAGAATGACACCCATTTTACGCCAAATTAAAAAGTATATGAAATAAATAACTCAAAATGTGTTACACAAAGTTGACAATTTCAAATAGTAAATTCGTTTAGACAACAGGAGTTTAGAATTAGCGATTATTCGTTTTTTGAAAACAGAAAAACTAATTGTAACGGATTTTAAAAGCGCCATCTTGGCATTAGGTACGATCTTGCAAAATGGTATCTTTCCGAGCAGGGTGAATCTAAACCGCGAGTTCAGAAATGTTAGAACCCAGTATCTTGGAAATGAAAAATAATTAAAATGCAGATTATTTTAAAGCCGGCTCGGTCCAGCTGGAGTATTTGCTACCAGTAGAAATATATGGTGGTGTTAACTATTCCATTATAGCAGTTATAGTACACTTTGGATATCTGCCAGCGCGGCGATATGATATAATTCGTGGTGCTAAATACGCCAATCAGCAAAGGATTATGTATATGAAAATATGGATAACGGTTTTACGGGAGCTTTACATGAGCAGCAATTATAGGTTGTGAGCATGTGTAAATCGCCAAATAATGAAAAGTTGCCATGGGTGGCAAGCTATCCTAGCTGTTCCGTAGTTTTTATCAACGAAAACATATGGAGTACTGTTTTCTTAGAGCTGATTATTAACTATACATATACGCAAGTCACCAAATTATGAAAAATCCCCATAATTGGCTAATACGCAAGATGTTCCATGAGTTTCACATAATTAAAAATAGTGCATGATTTCAGAGAGTTTAGTTAGAGTCAAGTTTAAATTCTTATGTTCCATGGAACACGCAAGAACCAATCAATGTGTAGCTAGGTAACATTCTATCTGATCCAACCTTTGGGTTTTGCTTGTTGAAATCATGCCTTTTTATAGGAATAAGCCTCATTAGGAGCCGAATGCCTCATACGAAAAGCGAGCGTAGTGAATCTAGAGGCCTTGGCCCCTAGTACAATAAAATATGAATATCTAGGATTGGTAAATTCATATTCAACCGGGTAAAAGAAAATAGAAATTTTCTAAACAAAGTGCGAGCATGCGCACTTGAAACACCCTGCAATCAAAACTATACTTTATAAAACAAAATTAATGAAATATCTCTTGCAATATTAACTGGAATTCCGGCAGATTACCCTGGCTAATCTAGAAATCAACCGGAAATTCCAAAGATCTCCATATCCACAACGTTTCATCAATTTCCCGTACGGTTGTCACATAAAAACAAAAATCTTATGGTAACTACATTTGAGTATTCATCGCTAATTTGGCGGAATAAGGAGAGTAATGTAGGATTAGGATTAAACCCCTTGTTATTTATTTATTTTTTAATTAACATAATTATCGTTTGGATTGTTTACTTGAGCAAAAATTATTTCGATTTATGTTCTTCCATTTGAGCATGTTATTTCGATTATTATTATTATTTTCTTTTCTAAGTTATTCTATTGTCAGTAGAACAACGAAGAAAGAAGATTCAGGATTCTGGTTGATACGCCTAATTCTGAGATAGACCGCAAATTCTCTCTGGAATATAACAGAAAAATGCCAGACGATAGTACATGCTCTTTGGAAGTCAGACTTCACACTCCATTTTACACTCTTGATGGAAATGGTAAGAATTTTTGTTATATATTTTTTAACTTTTTAAAATAATCTCCAAAATTCTTTTTAGCTTAACAAAAAATTTTAAAATTTATGCTGTAGTTTCCTAAGTTCTTTTTAAAGTGATAATTTATTTCCTGTTGAACGTAAAACGCGTTTCTGTTAGATGATGGAGCTACCTCCATATAGACATTTTCCCAGAGTTTGTGGTTACCTATTTGCTATTTGACTATTCCTTTGCAGCTTTCGTATGCCGGGACGTGTTTAGGGTTTTAGCGGTCCATGACAAAAAATTGCAGCTTAGGAATTTGTCTACTTACTTTTTTTTTCTCCATTCGGCGGGAACTTGCTCATCAAGCATTCGGCACTACAAAGGCTCGAGTCACTGTCCATTTTATTATGGGAGCACCCAGTGGGTGGATAGCATTGCCCCCTATGAAGGGACGGACAAGTTAACATCCATGCCCAAGCCGGGATTCGAACCCGGACCCACGGCGTGATAGAATGGTTCTCTAGCCACTACACCACCTGGGTGGCTTGTCTACTTACTAAATTGTGGATCTGGACCTCTCCTACCCCCCCCGGTAAAAAGCCCCTGCTGCTATTGACTAATTAAGTAAATTGGATTAATTATGGTTGTACTGCAGTACGTTTCCATAGAGTAAAAGCTGCATTCTAGCTACTTACCATGCTGTAAATTTGAAAAAGAAAGCTATACACGAAATTACAAACCCCGTATTTTTTGTCAGCTACGCTTACTGATGTGCAGTTTTCAGTTCTAGGTCAGGAAGTTAATTTCCCTACTTGATATCCATAAATTCAACAGTTTTTAGCGGCCTTAAATTTTAGCGGCCCTGGGCGGTTACCCAGTTTGCCACCCCCTAAGCACGGCTCTGTTCGTATGAAACCTAACTCCAGAATAGTATAACTTGTATATAATGAGGTCATAATCTGCACCTCCAAATGCAATTTTTTTTTTAAATTTCCAAACAGCAATAGCATTTGTAAAGGTGGTTGGATTACTTGTCTGTGGCTACTTACACAAATATATGCTATGAGAAGGAGTTTGTTCTGATGGTTACTGAACTGGGCCTTATTCACGTGACATCCTAATCAAACCACTGGAACTTCCAAATAGCTACCGACTTCTTCAGTACGAACAACCGACAGTATTGGTTTACGGTTTTTCCAATGCTCACACTTAAACTGCTATTAAACCACGCCTTGCAGCATGCATGCAGTCATTGCTGAGGATCTACACACAGTTTGAAATTACTTATCGCATTTGTGAAAAAAAAATATTTTTTTGTGAGTTTAATGCAGCTAGTTTGACTTCAGAAGAATGAATTGTGGCAAGCGCTTACGCATAGTAAGCATCCGCGGCTAGCGATTTTTCTATCATGTGGAGTTGATCACTAAAAATATACTTATCCATTAAGTAGGCATTTCTCAAAAAAGAATCAAGATTTTAACAAGATTATTGTTTTTATTCTGGTTGATTTCGACAAATTTCATTGTAAAATAGGATTTTTCACAAAAAAAAAATAAATCCTGTTCGTAGATAATTCTCAGATCTTATAAAATTGTAGTATTCATAATTATAAATGACTTCCATCCCGAAGATGGTTTACAAGCTCATGAACAAAAGATCGGTACTCTTTCGCTTTGGAGAAAGGGGAAAGCAAGTAGTAATTATAAACTCAATCTGTAGTGTTGTTAAGTAATTTAGATTTCGGTATTAATAAGAAAGCTATCTCTTTTCTACATTCGCTGCAGACAAAATAACAATATGAGTAATAATAACAAAAAATAATTTGAGTACTATTACAAGGAGTGGGAAATTTCAAACATTATTTAATGAAAAAAGATCTTTTATTTTTTTCTCTCTTTAAGGGCAAATGGTGAATAGAGATGATTTGCTTCGCTTAAGTGCAGATGTCAACGCTGACGGCAAACGGCGTTATGCTATCAATGTGGACGCTGCAAAAGTTGTGAAGGGTGCTCGCCTCGTAGAATATCAGCCAAAAATAACACTTTCACTGCCATCTACAAGACCAGTGGAGCTGACGGGAACATTGGTATTCTCGAGAGGAAGAAAAGCCCAGTTGTCAATAAATATGGAATCAAAAAGTTTTGCGTCGCCATTCACAATTAAAGGTACGTTTAGCTGCTTTTAAGCTCTTTTCTTTCTTTCTTTCTTTTTTTGTAAACTTTTCGACCAGTCATTTCAATGTTTGAAATTACTGCGTAGTTTAATGAATTTTCCCCCAAAACCATTTTGCTAATTTAAAGTAAATGCGCTCACTTTACTGCGCTGAAGTTTCACTCAATTAAAAGTATGGTATCATGCATTAAAAATTCCTTTCTTTGTATTTTTTTATTTTAATAATTAAATTAAAATTAAATTTTATCTTGAAAGTTTTCTTTCTGTTCTGGTTCTAAAAAAGTCCGCACTATTCCTGACGTACAGAATATTCAGTATTGCCATTCTATTAAATATATAGGGAAGTTTCTTAAATTTTCATTCCTTAAATTTGATAGCTATCTCCTTACATATGCTGTGGTACTGATGCTATACAGGGTGTCCGAAAAAAAAGACCTGTCCAAGGCTTTTATTACTGAAATATGAATGAAGTTAGAAAGTAACGCAAAAAAAAGGTACAGAATTTTGTAGTGTCTACTAAAATTTTCATGAGATTAAATCTAAATAAATACAAAATTTAAATTTTTCTACGATTCCCGAACGAAAAAAATCACAATTAGTAAAATGTGTCCTATGCATTATAGGTGATGGGCAAAATTTCAGCCTTTCATCGTAAAAAGGCTCAGAGATATGAAAATAAATGTATGTTGACTTTTTAAACCTTTAACCTTTGAGTAAATCTTTTTCAATGGCTCTCGAAGACAAAAATCACATCGGAAGATCGTGTTTGAGGGGCTGCACATGTGGATAAGACACTGAGCATAGATGTACATGTAATGGGTTTAGGGTAAATGCATAACATAACTCTCCATAACCTAAATTTGCTCTCAAAGGTCTTTCAAATTTGATCAATCTTCATACATTCACATCTTGAACTCAAAAATATTGGGTATACTCATTTTACCCCATGTAACTAAACATGCTAAAAATTTTTTATAAGAAAATTTACTTGCTTTTAAGTTTTCTGTTGGGATAACCTTTCTTCTATCAAATTTAAGCAATAGTTTTCTAAAATTCTTCCAGTAAATTTTTATGGAAAGCCGTTTTTCTGTCACTGGAAACACAGTGCTCTATTTTCTGATGAACAAAATGACTAATGAGCCTAGTAATTGTGCTGTCAGATTTTTTTACCGAGCTAAAATATTGCCAGATATGTGAGCATTTTAATCATAATTTTTCATTTTTTTTAAATTTGTAGTAAAATGAAAGTTAAAAAAAGTAAATATACCCACTTTACCTCGGGTGACCTTATTTAAGAAACAAAAGCCTAGGTCAGTTTTTGAAACACCCTGTATACGCTACTCACATCTTATGTATGGCATTAATGATTCAAATTTTAAGACATAACAAGCTATTCCTCTGCTTTTTTCTATCTTAAATTACCTGAAATCGAAGTTGACTTATTTCTAGAAACATAAAAATTACTTAGTACCTCGGAACAGGCATGAAAAAATGTAACAATATGTTTCTCACTTATTGCTGATCATAATGATTAATGTATATTGATAAATTTATTCATCACAATATTTTGATTTCTAGGAAACTTGGCGAAAGAAGGTGAATCAATTGACATCAGCTCTAACTGGAAATTAACGTACGAATTCAATGCAAATGCATTTACTCAAATCCACAGAGTTAGAGGAGGTCTTGGCTATGAAGTTAATAAAGGTCTCTTTGTTGACTTAGGCCATCATTTTGAACCTGACGGTCGCAGTTATGAAAGTGTAACCTTTAATGCGAAAGTTGACAACATCAAAATTCTGGATCGTTTAAGTTTCAGCATTGATTCTCAACTACTTTTTGCAGAGCATCAAGATATTAATAGTATGCTAAAATGGGATTTTAGTTTCAAACCACTGCATCATCTAAAAAACGATTTCATTTTCCGCTACGGTGAAAATTTTGAAGATGATACACATCTTGTGCGGTTTACGATCGTAAGTGCTTTACATGGAGATTTCAACAGTTTTGACAAATTAAGCGTTGAAAATAAAGTAGGATTAACAATTTCCTGTTTAAATTTTCATAAATCAGCTGCTTTATCTGTGGCGTGGGATCTTGTTGATGATCCAAAACTGTTCATTGAAGCTGGTTTTAAATCCGATAAAGACAAAGAGATTAAAATCGACTTAAACTACAGACACCTTGAGAAGAAGCCTCTCAAACTAGCAACAGATTTTACATTCACTTATAACACCTACAAGTTTACCTACAAAGATGAAGCAGTAGAAATTGCGCCTCATGAATTTGAATGGAAATCCGTCATAGAGCCGGCTAAAGATAAAGTAATAACAACAGATTTTATTTATCGCATAAAAAATCAAAATAATTTTCATCATGAGGTTGAAGGAACTCTTCATTTTCCTGGATTTCCTCAAGCTGTTAAACATAAGGGCTCGCTAATGTTTTCAGAAACACAACTGAAGCTACACAGCCACACAGACTTTAGTCGAGGTGCTTTATATGTTGTTGACTTGAATTTAGAAAAAGGAGGAGAAAATGAGCTTAAATTGAATACGCCATTTATAGAAGGAAATTTAGTCGTTGACACCAGGTCATCAGTTCAAACGGTGGAAGCGGATTTTAGAGCTAAAAGTACAGATAACAGAAGATTGGTATTGAGTGGGAAAATAACACCAGGTGATACAAATACTCTTGATTTAGATGTTCAGTGGGATGCGGATAGAGATCCAGATCAAAAGGTTACTATACAGTTAACATCTAGCATAGAGACTGAGGAAGGTATCGAAAAATATATAATTGGAGGATCAGTTAACTATGTAAATTCTATTGATCTGTCAGGTACAATCAGTACTGATTTAATAAGAGGACCTCATTTCTTCAGAGCAGAATTTTCTGGAAATATGGAACCCATGGCAGTTGAAATTGAGCACGAGATCAAAGATGGTCATATGAACAGTGTAACTCGTTATTTAAGAAGTGGCGTCGAAAAAATACGTTCAGATATAAAAGGAAAACTTATACGTCGAGATTATACCCACTATGAAATCGAAGGAGGGATATTTACATCTTCCCCATACAAAACCTTTGACGGAAAATCTGTATTTTTCCGACTAATGGGGGATTCTGCTGATGAAGCAAATACATTTATTTCCGAATACCGTTTGAAGTTCTCTCCTGTTATTGGATACGAAGGTAAATTGGATTACCAAAGAAAACGAGGATGGCCTGGAAATATAAGATCAAATTTGCTTGTAGCAGTGCATAGTAGACCCTTATATGAAGGAAGTACACAAGTTGACTATGGGAATGGAAAGTATTCTTGGAAAACTAGCTTTACACCAATAACAAAAAAGAAAATTCTCTTCGTCACATCACTAGAACATGCTTCGCGGTTTGCAGCATTTCATCATTCATTAGCAACATCTTTAACTTATTTACAAACTATTGATATTAATGCTGTTGCAGACTTGAGAAATATGGAAGATGCTACATTACATTCTAACGCAAATGTGAATTCTCATAAGTTATATGATGTAAATAGTACGCTTAAAATGCGGAGTATTATCGATTTTGATGCCGAAACGACACTATTTAGCAAAATTACTCCTACTTTGAAAGTATATTCTAAAGCTCAAACATCTGGTCAAATAACTAAATATGATTTCAATTTGAACGTTGATTCTAAAGATATTATAACAGGAAGCGGTGAGGTGAAGAAGCGTAAAAGAGGATTTAGCGGTGATGTTGTATTTAAATATAAAGAAAAAGAAATTCTTGTTCTTACGGTTCAACAAGATGGCAAGGGAAAGCATGAGAGAAATAATATGATAAAACTGAAATTTCCCTCTCGCGTGTATACTGCCAATATTAAAGTAAACAAAGAGAAAAATGGAGTTGTTAATTATGAAACAAAATTTTGTCGAAATGAAGAACTTTGTATAGCTGTAGATGCCGTTCACAAAGAATACGATAATACTAATGAATGGCAAATTACCTACAAAAGAGGTGAGCTTGAATTTAATATTGAAAGGATTCGTGAAAGTTCTAAAGGTCTCGAAAGATTCCGTACTGTACTATATAAGGATGATAATCGTTTCGGCTATGATGTTATATTTGGATCCGAAGGCCCAGCAAAAAGTCTTAGCTTAGGGATCGTTCTACCATCTAGAGAAATAATAACAAAGACAACCGTAGAATTTTCGCTGTCGAAGCCCAGGCTAATTTTGGAACTGTCATCTGATGGAAAAAATCATCCCGAGCGAAAGCTTACGACTGACATAAAATTTGAGAATCACTTATTTGACAACAACCCTTCAAAACTGGATATTACACTTACTCATCCAATTTTTGAAAAGGTTAGTAAAATTGATAAACATTTATCTTCTTTCCGTTTTTCTATTTTTATTACAAAAAAAATTGGCTTAAGTATCATCAGTGGAATTATTTAGTTATTCTATAGAAGGCATCATTCTTTAAAATAATAGTCATGTGTTTAACAGATTTAAACTATTATATAAACTATTATTTAAACTATTAAACTATTATATAACTAATATATATATATTTGCAGAATCACGTTTGAAGTTGCTTATCTTGCTTTGTCATGTTTTCTGTAATGGCAGTCGGGCCCCAAGTGGATTTTTGAGCCTTTTGCTAAGCCACTTACCGAAATCCTGCTATTTTTGCCTTTATATTTATAATTAGTGTGGCACTTGATAAGATTTGCAGCGATTGTAAATACTCCGAATTTTCATTTACAGTAATCTTGTTATTTGTGCTTTCTTTTTCACGCATATGTGACCGGCAAATTGTATTGTTGTTTCATGGAGGTATTATGGAATGTTTTAGTCATCAGTTTATTTTACTACTCGCATATATATACCAAAAATATATTCCACAAAAAAATAATTAAATTTTTTAAACTTATTTATTTGGCAATTTCAGAAGGGATAAAACATTAACGTGTACCGGATGGCGCTATTTCTAACTAAATTAGCTACAATTTACATTTCAATGCATTTTAAGGCAACAAAACCTTATCCTATTTAAACATTTATATTTCAAAACTTAAGTTTATCAGTTAAATTTCTAAATAATTTTCTGTCACTTAAAGTAGTTTTTATCAAAATTAAATAATTGCATATATGACGCATATACACTGCTCAAAACAATTAAAGGATATTGCGGTTTTAGGTGGATCTTGTGGCTGGGAAACTTTTTAGCTGATTGATACATGGTCGACAGACGTAGTAGGTTATATGAGAATAAATTACACATGTTTGGCAGAAAAAAATGCATTTTATTGCGCATTTGTGTAGAAAAGGAAGAAAACACAATTTGTGCTTATGAGAAAAAAAAAAAAAAGAATAAGGAAAGGTGTTTTCTTCAAAGAAAATCATTCTCAGTAGGGAGTATGGTTTCCACGGACAGCCAGCAACGTTGAACACCTTTGAGGCATGGAGTCAATGAAGCTATTAATAACGAGTTGGGGTATTCTGTCCCACTCTTCCAGAAGAGCTCTTTCCAGTTCTTGGAGAGTTTGTGGGGGTGGTTGGCGGCCAGCAACTCGTCTTCCCAGAGCGTCCCAAACGTGCTCTATTGGATTTATGCCTGGAGAACACGCTGGCCATTCCATTCGTACGATTCCTTCCTCGAAAAGGAAATCCTCCACCAGGTTAGCACGATGTGGCCTGCAGTTATCGTCCATTAAAATGAAGTCGTATCCGATTGCTGCAGCGTAAGGGACTACAATAGATCTGAGGATCTCATCCCAATATCGGCGACCAGTCAGAGGTACATCTCGAATGATGTAGAGGTCTGTGCGCCCGTCAATGAAGATGCCACCATACACCAACACTCTCCCACCGCCAAAACTGACACTTTCGTTCACGAACGCAGGATTATTCCTACTGCCACGGTCCCTCCAGATGGAAATACGACTATTATCAGGATGAACTGAAAAACGGGACTCGTCAGAAAAAAGAACATTGTTCCATTCATTTCTCCTCCAGTTCACATGCTCTGTTGCCCACTCCCTGCGGTCGCGACGATGCCTTGATGTTAGTCTAGCACATACCATCGGTCGGCGAGCATACAGACCTACACCATGGAGCCGGTTTCGGACAGTCTGAGTTGAAACCGTGGTGCCAGTAGCCGAGCGAAGGTGTTGTTGTAGAAGAGTAGCGTTCATATTCCGGTGTCTCCGAGCCGTTAACACTAAATAACGATCTTCATTGGGCGTTGTTCCCCGTCTACGACCTTGCCCTGGTCTTCGGCCTTCACTTCCAGTCGCCAAAAACCGGTTCCAGATCCTGAAAATCGCACTTTGTGACACTCCAATGGCTTGGCCTACTTCGGCTTGAGTTTGGCCCCCTTCTAGCCTACCGACAACTCTCCAAGCTTCTGAATCGGTTAAATGACTTCGCTGAGACATCGTACTCATCGAAACAAAGCAGTCACTGAATGCCGATCATCCTTGTCTTCATTGTCTTTTATTCAGTGGAAAGTCCAATTTCATTCGCTGCCGCTGAAGCGACGTTTTTGACGTCGAACTCAAAATTAGCATACTCCACAGTTTGAAAATCAGAAAAATTTGCATTTGTGATTCTCTTCTTCCATTTTCGGCCAAAAAAATTTCGCTTATATCTTTATTTTATATAAAACTTACAATATCCTTTAATTGTTTTGAGCAGTGTATATAATATATATAACCCGTTTTATTATTTTTAATAAAATGAACTAATGAAATATACAAAAACGAAAACTTGGTTTTATTCACATTTAATTAATTTAATTTGAGAAGAATTCATTTTTAAATTATTCGTTTATTTCGGATTGTAATATTGAAGAATAAATATGAAAGGTTACATATGTTTTCAGAAAAATTCTTATACTGTAAATGCGTTAAATATTTTATAGATATATATAAACAATGTATTTTAAAATAATAACCTTTTGGATATTTAAATAATCATTTAATCTTGAATTTACCTTTCACATTTCAAATTCTTGAACAAAGTTACGATGCTGTTGTAACTAGACATGAAAAACATTAGAGGAAACACCTAAAATCTCGTGTTTGTTTTAAGCCACTTATCATTGATGTATTTTTAGTGTTTACAATAATAAACTATACGACGTATTTTCCTTTATTTTAGCCAATAGAAATCAAACTTTCAGGGGATTACGAGGGATCTTCTCCAAAATATTTTACAGCTGAAGCATCTCTTGATTACTCCAATAATCCTGATGATAAACTTATTGGCAAATTAACATTGGAAGATATCTCTGGAAACACTGATGTAGCCCTACTGAATATTTATCATAAAGGTAAATACAAATTTTATGTCTGGAAAATTGTATGCAGTTTATTAAACTATTTTGTGTTTGTTACGAGTTAAATAAGAATTTTCACTTATTATGCGTCTTAAAAATCTGGCAACTTTTTTTTAAACTGAAGAACACTTTAAAATACTTCATGAAGCATTAGTTTGAAAATAATTAGAACTAACGTCACATGAAAGCTTAATAAGCCAAGATTGTTTTATATTTTAAAATTTTTAATTTAAATATTTTTGAAGATTGGTGCCCGGGGTTAAGATGAACTAAATTTTTGAAATATGAAGTGAAGGTGCTCCCATTTGAAAAAATAAACTTGCTGAGCATTTAAATATTGAGATTGAAGCTTATGAAAATGTTATGAGTAGCAGATTAAAATGTACGCTATTCGCGAACGATGGGTGTATGCAATTTTGCTGCACGATGAACGACGACCGAATAAAGACAAAGTGGACCTTTTTTTCTGCAGCTGTACTTCTATCAGTTTCATCTTCATAGTAAATAAATGAAGGTCCTCTGTTTCTCTATGAATATATATTAAGGAATATATTTTAAGGTCCTCTGTTTCTCTATGAATATATATTAATTTAAGTGTGATTAGTTATATATGTTAAATTAAGTATCATTTCCGTAATTTCGTATTATTAGTTTTAGTTTGGGGTAGACGAAATATTGACATACGATAGAACGACTTTTCTTTCCGGCCCCTAATAATTATATATTTGGATTTCTAATAATCTATTTGTTTTCTGATTCGAACACACACAATCAGATTAAGTATCTTTTACTGTTTACAGTGTTTCTCAAACTTGCGCGGGTAATATCTGCAGAACATTTTATGATATTTCTTACTCCTTAATTAGTACTCGATTGCGTATTAAATTTACTTTTCAAAACAAGCTAAATTCTGATTTGGCTTTTTCTAATTATGACAGAAAATTTCGACATTAAAATATGAAAAATATTTAAGAGTGCATCAACATTTTACAGTTATTATGCATACAAAGTTTATCAACGATGTATCAAGAAAGAACATTTGCATTTTACATTTCAACAGAAAAATAGTTCATGGATTGTTTAAATTATACTTCAAATACAAATACAAATTTTTATTGGTTCTAAAATTAAATATATTTTATTCAATGTATAACGCACACGAAAATCAATATTTCTACATTTAAAAAAAAAAGGTTTATATCTTTTAATGTTGTTCGTATGACTCTTGCAGGATTTGTTATTCAACTCTACTTGCTTTGAATTTTCTTCTCTCTGTAAATTGTTGATAATTATAAAGCGTTTAATTTCCGAAGACCGTTTTAACAACATAAGATTGTCATTTCATTAAGTTATGGGTTCGAGTCTCACTTATGGCGTGAGTCTTAGTCATATCGCCCTAAATTTAAACTGAAGTTTCAGCCCTAAAAGACCTCGTTTGCATGAAAAATTTGCTGTGAGAAAAAAACCAAACCAACCATTAGGTGTACCGGAAAAGTAATGCAGTTTCTTCTCCCCTTCATTAAATTAAAAAGAAAAAAATTCAATAAATTTTTCATTACAAACTAGCTGAGCGCAAACATAGGGTTAACATTTGCTGAATTTTAAATCAAGAATTTTATAGTTATATAGTTAATATTTTTTTCTTTCAAGAAAGATTTGTGAAAGAATGGGAGGAAGAAAGTCTACCCTCCTTGGAGGACGAATTTGAAAATGTCCTTAAACTGGTTTTAAGGTATTCGTGAGGGTGGTATTTTACAGCAAGTATTTTATGGATACCCCCTTTTTTTATTTGAGATAGAGAGAGGTATGTGAAAAGAATGCTTTGGCTCCCTACCTCCACCAAGTTACGAATTTTGAAAAATACTGCCTAATCTATCACCTACTTTAAAAAATTCACAAACATGCCAAATTTCGTATTATTAGTTTTAGTTTTGGCTAGGCAAAATACTTACATACGAAAAAACAAATTTTCTTTCCGGTCCCTAATAATAATATCTAACTAATAATACCATAATTAAATCGTAATATTATTAATTGATATCTATAATGTATCTAATAAATAATGATATCTAAGTAATATATCTAATAAATAATATCTAAGTAATGCATCCAATAAAAAAAATAATAATAGCTAGCCAATAATAATAACAATAACTAAAACCTAGATATCTAATTTTTAACATCTAATTATATTTTAATATTGTTTAAAAATTAACTTGAACTTTTTGCCTTACAGATGAAGAGAATTTGGATTTCGTGATTAAAATGAACAGCACTGGTAATTCAAACGAAGACTCGTTTGCTATTACTTACAACTGGAAAGACGAAGGGGGAGCTGACACCGAAGCTTACTTAGTTGCTAGCTATCTCAAAACTGAAAGACGGATCTATTTTGCGGTAAGAATCTCAGGCTGAAGCCTGTCCTAGTCGAATACTAATTGTATAGTAATTTTAAATTTAAGACTTGCTCCACTGCAGAGCACTCTAAAAAGTACGGTAAAACTTGTATTGTTAAACAAAGTGGGGAATGTTGCGGCTTAACCCAAAATAAAGCAGCTTCTAATACAGAGTGATCTTAGCAATCTGAAATGAAGTTTGAGTTCTGATATTCAGTAAAAGATGCATTCCGCTGGCGCTACAGCCTTTTCAGTGTATTCATTACAGTTTAACCTGCTAAAGTGACCACCTTGGCAAAGAGACCACCTATCTATAGTGATCGCTTTTGTGCAATCTCGCTTTACAACCACCACACTTTGCCACTTTAGCAAGGTGAGCATCTTTATAAGGTGACCAGTTTGTTCTTCCAGAAGGTGATCACATTAGACAGCTTCCACTGTGATTATTTATAAGTTCATCTGCTAAAAGCTAAAGATATCTTACCACGTTGATATGACGAGTTAAGATAAAAGTTTCGGGCTGTTTTTAAAAGCAAGATAAGTACAAAATAACTAAACCATAAATAAAATACACTTAAAACTTAGAAACCCTTATTACATAATGAAGTTTCCCTGCTTTGACGTGAGTCTTTTTGTAACACTAGATTGGACACTAGAGTGAAATGAAAAACACTAAACTCATTGAGCCGAAACAGCGGAGTGTAGAAAAGGTGGGTAATATATACCACTAGGAAAAGTCAAAAATATTAGTACGCTAGGATAATATCTTTTGCCTTCGAGGGTTGTTTGAAAATTTAAGATTTTCAAAAAAAAAAAAAAAGAAGTGGGGATTTTTTTTAATTTCTCTCGAAACTGTATTGACCAAATTAGCACTGCGCTAAAAATTTGCTTAATTATGCAACTTAAAAGAATGTTAAATATTTGCCCGAACGGATATTACCTTTTGCCTCCGACGGTTGGCTGAAAATTTAAGATCTTAGAGAAAAATGCCTTTTCGCTTAATGATCTGTCTTTTTTAGAGCTTCTCATATAGCGAAAAAAAAGAGGTTCCCAAGGTAGTTCAAGAATTTTATAAGGATCAAAGAACAGATCGAAAAATAGGTGCATGCTCGTTAGACAAAGAGACAATTTTAAAATATAAAAGAATGAAATTTGTCAAATACTGATGGTAAGAACAACTTAATTATCGAGTCAGCTGCAGATATAGAGCATCTTTTCCGTCGAATAAAACCAGCGATTCTTGAATTTGAGTATATTGGCTAGTAAAAATAATATAGAAGATTCAGATTTTAAATGTAGAGTTCCAGCAAGAAATGCTTTCATAATGTATAAATGTACTCGACAGGTTAAACAAGTTCCTTTGTTGGCTATCTAGTTCCGAATAAGAAGTGCTGCAGTCAATTGGCAGTATTAAGTCATCAGCAATGAACTATGCGGCCAGATGCATGTTTTGCTAAATCTGGAGGACAAACCCCGTTTTCAACTTCTTGCACCATATGTAGCAAATATTGCTGATCTGTACTGAGATCTGTCTCTATGGAATGTTCCAGGTTAAAAGTAACACATTGAGAGTCAATTACAAGCAGAGAGCAACTTCCCAACAACTGCTTACCTATTGTATCTCCAAATTACGTTGGACCTGCTGTTTAGGCTATCAAAAAAACCAAAAGGATGCCGAAGCGGCAACTCCTTAAAGTAAAGCATATAATTTAGGTCTATTTAATTAATGTTCTAAATAATAACATCACGTTTGTGACCTGTATTCATAGCAAAACCGTCTGCAGCGATAGATTGTATGTCATCCATAACATCTTTCCTTTGAATTAAGGAAATTATATATCGCTTCCCCTATATGACTTGCTTTTCCTAAGGCAGTGTCATACGAGTCCAGTAATCACATTTTGGTCCTCGTATAATAGCTATGTATTCCTTGACCTTGATGCGTCTTTACTGCTTCGTCTTGTCCATTGCAGTCTTCTTTTTCAGGCACTGTTTTTTTTTTCTTTTTTTCCATTTGACGCTGCTTTTTTTTATCATTTTCTTCTTGTACGAGACTGTCCTCGCCTGGGTTTACTATTGCTGATTACAAGGGATGAATTATTTTCGGACATAATTCCAATATCTTGCAGCACAGCGGTGGTAAAAGGAGCCATTGATCGGTCTGATAAACCACACTTGTCACCAGACTGTGCTGTTTAGGACTGGGGTAAATGATTTTGTGTAAATTTCAAAAATCTATATTCGTGGTCTAAATTTGAAATGCGTTTAAAATCTGAGTCGTCCTTATTATGTTCGCTAACCTGTGATACTCAAATTCAGGACATCCGTCAATTTTACTTGACGAGGAAGAAGCTCTGGGTGGGTGATTAATTATTTTCTTATTAGCTTCTAATAATGTTTTTCTTTTCTATTCTGAAGAATTTGTCGTTTTATCTTTGTCTAATGAGCTTACACACATTTTTCGATCTTTTCTCTGATCCTTATAAAATGATTGCACTCTCGCGGAAACTTTTGTTTTTCCAAGAACACAAGAAGCTCTTAAAGAAAAACTGAGAAACTGAGAACGTTAAGCAAAAAGCACTTTTCACAAAAAATCTTAAGCTTACAGCCAAAGGTCGGAGGCAAAAGATATTATCAGATCAGGCTAATATATTACTCTCTTTTAAGTACACAACATTTTAGCACCCTCCTTATATCGTCCATTGAGCTTAATGTTTTCAGAAAAAACTATGAAAAAAGCACTTTTTTTCGAAAATCTTGAATTTTCGAATAGTCGTTGGAGACAAAACGTATCTGATCGTACTAGCACTTTAGACTTTAGTGATATACGTACCCAACTTTTCCGCACCTGGCTGTTTCGGTTCATTGAGTGGAGTTTTTTCACTCCCCCCTATTGGACACATATTTCACTCCTTCGGGAAAGTTCATTTTAACCCATTCGTGCCGCCTGGATATTTTTGCGACTTTCTTCGATTTTTGCTAACGCCAGCAGTAATTGATAAATTTCTTATGTCAACTTTTTGAACAAGGGATGATTTCATTTAAAATCATTATGTATAAAAATTGAAATGTCAACATCCTACTTGGCCATGTTAAAATATTTTGTATAATTGAAGTTCAATACTCGCGAATAAAGGCTAGGTAAAATAAATAACGTTTTCGACTGATAGCGAAAATGCCGTCCCAAAAAAGGGACGCTAGGCATAAATGGGTTAAATACTATCACCATATGAACCACTGCGTTTTGCCTGGAGTTATGAATGGTTAGATAATGAAATAAAGAGATTGTCGCACATAATATAAGAATACAGTGTAAGTTTTACTACATTTTAAAAATACTAATTACATAAGTGGAATATTTTACACATTCTATTCCTTTATAAACTTTTTTAACCATGCTTCTTTTCTCATTATGCAGTATCAGCGACCAAAATTAAGCTACAGATTGAATGGAAAAGTTAGCTCCCCAGACACTCTTCTAAATAATACGTGCGAGGTAGATTTGGAATCAGTGTACAACGATGTGACAACTAAAGGAAAGCTCGTTTCAGATTACGAAACTGGCTGTCATAAAATAACAATTGTGAAAAACGGTAAGAAAAAGCTTTTTGTAAATTCTGCACGAATTCTTTTGAAGAAGGAATTATTTCAATTCTTAAATTCAATTTCTTAAACAAATTGACAAAGCATTTTTGTTATTGACTTCCAAATACAAATAATAATAATTATTATAATAATTATAACAATAATAATAAAATAACGGATATATTATGTTCAAAAGCATTCGCCACCACTAAGCCCGAATTTACTGGGCATTTTATTATGGGAGTACCCAGTGGACGACCAGCGTTACCCCCTATGAAGGGTTAACACCCAAGCCGGAAATCGAACCCAGATTCAAGGTGTGATAGGAAGGTTCTTTAGCCACTACACCACTTATACCACTTGGGTGGCTAGGGGCCATATATTTTAGAGCTTTTTTTTCTATATTTAATATATCATTAAATATTACTTTTTTTGTTACTAGCTTTTCTAAGTCGAGATTTCTTTTTTCTAATTTTAAGTTATTGTAAAGTGCAGGGGGGAAAAAACACGTTCCAAACTTCTAACTCAGTTTACCCAAGCATGTCAAACAAGTGATAAAATGCCATGTGTCAGTGCCCTCTATCATTGACGTTTGTATCTACAACTTTTTGGTTTAAAAATATCCTACTTCTTCCTGATCTCATCCGTCCAAACTACAATTTAAGATTATTTATTATTTTTACTGAAATTCAAAGTTTAACGAACTTTTAATGCAAGCGGTTCCATTGAAAGTGTGCCCACACCTTAAAAAAAATTTTGGAAGCACGTTCGTGTAGTATTCTAATCACAATTTTTCTTTTTAATTACAAGAATATTTAATAAGCCTCATGCTTTCAGGTGAAGTATCGAGGCTTGTTGAATTTTGTATGAATTTGAACAGTCGAAAGTTGGTATCACTACTGACTGAAAGCTTAGACGATGAAGATCAATGGTCGGTGGATTACGTATTGGAAATTGTGCAGAAAGACTGGAACACTATAGGATTCAGACAACAAATAGATCCTGAATTCCTTGGATCTAGCCTGGTAAGGAAAAATTGTTCATTATTATAGAGCAGCGGTTTACTACCTTTTAGAGACTATTACCTACCCATACAGTGGGATAGATATTGGCAAATACCCTCAAACAAGTTTAGTTTGAAAAACTAATTACCTGTAGCATTTTTCTGTAATTTACGAAAAATGATATTTTTTTAAACGTTAACCATTCAAATAAAGAGAACACCTGTTTGTTTTTTTTTTTGTTTTTTTTGCATTTTGTTGCTAAGTCAAGGACTAGTCAATGAGACGGTTTGTATTTCGGAGTTCTTATAGCTTGTATAATAATTTTTTCTGCAGTTTCAACCTATGCACATTGTAAGTCGTGCTCCAAGATCAATTGGTTTTCTTACTTTTGTTTTCACTGTTACCGTTGTCGAAATGCTCTTTTGCACCTGGAAGTTGTGGCGAATGAAATTAGTATTTTCAATGCTTTTTCCGATAATAATGGATACTCGCTTACAAGTTTTTGCCAAACTGTTGGTACTTGTGTGTTTTCGAATTCTGTTTTCAGTGAGTTGTCTTCGCGAAGTCCAAGAAATGGTGCTTTGTTTTCATATCGGTATCAGGAAATATTCCTTCTCCTTCATCTACTGAAAAGGGTCTTGGCGCCCAAACATTTACTCGCCGATTTTCCGAATCAGGAAAAAATTTGCTGATAGAACGTGCTACGGATGAGAAGTGGAGAGCTATATATTCTATCAGTGAATGAACATACTTCATGTCTTGCATCGAGCACCATTCTTAGTTCAGTGAACATCGAAACGTCTTCAACTCCAGTTCTGCGTTGGTACAGCTGCAATTTGAGAAGTAAACTGGCAACCTTATCTTGATCCAATCCGTATACTTATATTTACCCCTTGGAAAATATCATTTTACCCATTTGAGGGTAATTACTCCCAGGTTGAGAACCACTGTTATAGAGTTTCGTGAGGATTAATACTTTCATTAAAAATTTAAAAAAGAAATTAGAAGAATGTTTTAAAAATTAAAAAACAATTTAGAAATCTTCTTCATTATACGACATGTGTGTCCCTAAGTGTTTATTTTATTTATTTTAAAAGTTTTTCACAATAGTGTTCCAAAACATATCAATTTTCTAAAGGTCTTACAATTTCTTTAATGCTTTTTTAGAGAGTTTTCGTACTTACTTTTTCACGTAAAATATTTATATCCAAACGATTTAGTTACCAATCTTATATAATGAAATCCCAGAGTAAACAAGGTTTTTTCACTATTTACTGCAGAACCAGACCGCCTGATGACACGTGAGAGGTCTTAAAAAATCAGCAGAAATGCAGGAATGCCGTTGTGCTAACTTAAATTGCGAGATTTATTAACGGTTTGTTTGTTTGCTCCTTTGTGTAACATATATTTCGAATTTGTGTGCTTGGACTAAATCCACGTCAGAAGGAGAACACAAGGGGGCGCCCCCATGGGGGTCTTTTTAAGGGGTCCTAACCCGTATTTACGCTAATTTCAGAGAAAAACACCGAAAATTCTGAGCGGTTAGGTAGATAGCCCCGCGATGGAACCTTAACCCGGGACCTTCACACTTCGACCATATACCATTTTCAGTGAATAAACCACTGTGACATGGTGAGGCTTTATTATCGGTATATAGGGACACACAAAATATTTACTATCGTTTACGGTCTACAGGCGGTAGTAGTAGGACAAAGCAAAATTATTACTTAATAATGAAATGTGTAACTACATATTCCCATTGAAATGTTAAATGTAGCATTAATATATATTGGGACAAACAAAATATCTCCCATCTTTTCCGGTCTATTGGCGGTAGTAGTAGGACCAAATAAAATTAATATTTCTTATTGAAGTGTGTAACTACATACTACCCATTCGAAATTTTAAACGTTGGCATTAACATACAGGGACAAAACAAAATATATACTTATTGTTGAAGTGACGTGTAACTATATACTAAATGTTAAACATACTATTAATACACAGGGACATACAAAATACTTCCGATCTTTTCAGGTCTACAGGCGGTAGTAGTAGGAAAAACATAAAATTGTTTATTATTGAATTATATACTATAGTTTCTATTTGGTACTGCAAGGATTGGGTTATGAAATATGGGAGTGGAACGGGCAATGGACTTCTTAAGTAAGTAGCTTAGTACAAAGTGTGTCAAAATCACCGAGACTGTCCAGAATGTCACCGAATGTTTTAAAATGTTCGAGAATGTTATAGAATGTTCCATTTTTTAAAAGTCGGTGAAGCAGCTAGGAATTGAGTTCAAAATAGAATTTAAATATTTTGAAGAATGTTTGGGAATGCTCTAGAGTGTTCTAAGATGTTTTAGATTCTCCCAGAAGGTTCTGGACTTCGATGTTCATTTCGACAGATTTCTGCCGACTGAATGTTCGAACAGCCCTAAATCACTTTCTCATCAACTTGATCGATCGAGTTTTTGTCCTGGGAAAATGCGCGCCCTTTATTTTTCCTAAAAGTGTTCGCGTAAAAAGTGAATTAAAGAAAAGAAAGGATGAAAATTTTAAAAAAATCATAAATCGTGTTAAAAATCTTTTCAGAGGGAAAAACACATTAGTAAAGATTTTTTAATTTGGATTAGGTCGATTCCTGAACCTGAATTTCTCAAGGAGAACTTTCAAATACAAAATGGAAATATCAAGGGAAACTTTCAAATTTATCCACAAATACGTAATTTTGCCCATTTCCTAAGTTTACTCGTTTCAGGGTAGCTGCAGTCCGATCAGCCAATCCATGGCTACGCCCCTCTTTAAAATTTTTATATATAAATTTATAGAACTATATATTTCTTATTCTACGTATTATTCTGCAAGTTTTGTGAATTTTGTTGAAACTCTATGAGTTATTTTCAAAGCAGTTTTTTGAATATTTATATTTTTTCGAATATGAGTTTATAGCTTTAAAAATGCATATAGAATTTTCTATGATCAGGTAAAATGGGGAATAAAAGTTGACGATATTTTCCAAATTTAAAGAATTCAACATATCTCATTTTTTACTTATTTATTTATTTTAATTTGTTATCAATTTTCAAAAAAAAACACTAATGATTAAATCAGTTAGTAGCTGACGCCTACAACAGTTTGTACAATGCACATAGTACTTGGCTATTTAGCATACGCGCACAAGAAACAGTCTGCAAGTGCACCAAGATGTCGGACAGCATCTCTAGCATTCATGTGCGAAATTTTCCGAGATCCCCTCATTTAAAATTGCAAAATAATAATAATTAAGAAAGAAAGAAAGAAAAAAGATTTGAAGAGTCGGAGTTATTACAGTATGATATCTCCTCCTGTGTCTCCGCCCTTTTTGTTGTCAATATTCAGATAATAATATAATAATTTATTATAACATATGGTTTACCTAACAAATAGTTAAGTTATAAATTTTAGTTATACTCGCTTTGAATAGTTTATCCTAACACAGATTTATTTATTTATTTATTTATTTTAATTGCAAATCATTTTCTTATTGAAATTACGAATTTAAAATTTTTATTTCCGAACTTACAATACTTTAAAAATTATAGAAGCCCGTTCGCTAATTTGGGTTTATTTATTAATAACGGAAAACATATTAAAGTATTATTAGGTGATATTATTTAACGTTCGACACAAAAACATAGTTTTAGTTGCCAACATTTTAATTAAAAAAATTATAATGCAATAATGATTATATTCCTCTAGCGTCTTCTATAATTCCTGTGACAAAAATTCCAAAATGAGTAGATGTTTCCTCTTAAAATACTTCGCATCCTGAATAAAATTAACGAAAGAAAAAAATTGAACAGGTTACTGTAATTTTATTATCTACTCTTCTGGCTCGCGCCTTTGAAAGTTGTAAACGTTTACAAAAGAAAAAAAAGTAAATAATACAAATTACAATCCCTATCTTTAATTTCAACCATTTTGTTAAAAACATGAATAATATTCCGCTATCGTCGTTCTTAGAATTCGAAAAGCCAAATTTTCAGTTGTTGATGTTGTCTTGCCAGATATCTTGTTTTCTGATCTAAACTTGCAAAACTTCTTTTATGAGCGTTGCTATAGTCTGTATCTCTTCGTATGGCTACGCCCTTTTGGCCGTAAACGTTCAGACTGGAGTGGAAATCGATTGATCACTCATTTTTACTGATTTCTTACAAACAGAAATAAGGTTAAAAATATTATTTAAGTGAAATTATATAAAAATATATACATAGTACTTAACTAGTTCGCATACGTCCTCAAGAAGCAATTTGCCAAGTTCACCAAGATGTTTCATAGCATTTATAATATATGTCTCAAAATTTCCAAAGTTTATTATAGTAATAATTTTTCAAAAAATTGAAGAGTGGATGGTTATTACACTACGATAGCTCCTCCTATCTCACCGCCCTTGTTGGTTATCAATATTTAGATAATAATGAAAATAATTTACTATACCATATGGTTTATCAAACAAATAGTAACAAGTGAGTTAGCAAGCTTACCTATAAATCGTTTTGTGTAATTTATCCAAACACAGATTTTCTTTTATTTCTTTCTTTTTTCATTTCTTTATAAATGCAAAGCAATTTTTTGTTGAAATTATGAATTCAAGAAATTATTTAGTTTTCATTTCCGAACTTGCAATACGTTAAAAATGGTTAAAGTTATTGTTACTAATTCGGATTTATTTATTAATACTAACAGAAAACACATTAAAATAGTATTAAGGTGAAATTATTTAACTTTCGACTAAAAAAAATAGTTTTAGGGAACATTTAAATGAAAAAAAATTGTAAAACGTCTATATTCTTCGAGCGTCTTCTATAATTCATATGACGAATTTTCCAAGATGGGTAGCTCTTTCCTCTTAAAATATTTTGCATCCTGAATAAAATAAAATAAAGTATTATAATAATAAGAGTTTGCTGTAGTTTGATGTCTACTTTTTTGGCAAGCGCCTTTGAAAGTTGTCAGCGTTTACAAGAATATATATATTTCATAATACAAATTAAAATCCCTATCATTAATTTCAACCATTTTGTTACAAACATAACCAATATTCCGCCAATGTCGTCCGTGGAATTCCTATGCCAAAGATCCCGAAATTAGTTATTGATGTTGTCTCATCAGATATTTTGTTTCCTGATTTAAACTTAAAAAACTTCTTTTGGGGGCGTTACTATAGTCCGATATCTCTTCGATTGGCTACGCCCTTGATAGTTGTAAACGTCCAGACGGGAATAGAAATCAATTAAACAGTGCAATTTAAGCCCCTGTCACAATTTTTACCGACTTCTTACAAACAGAAATGAGGTTAATAAATATTATTTAACTAAAATTATTAAACGAGAAAGAGAGAGAGAGAGAGAGAGATAAACACTCTAATTTACAAAAAAATATAGCTTAGAACCGCTATCTTCTGCGAACATCTGAAATTCATACGCCAAACTTCGTTTGGCGGCGTTGCTAGAAACCGGTGTCTCTTCGATTGGCTACGCCCTTGATGGTTGTAAACTTCCGGATGGGGATAGAAATCGATTAAACAGTGCAATTTAAGCCCCTGTCACAATTTTACCGACTTCTTACAAACAGAAATCAGGTTAATAAATATTATTTCACTAAAATCATTAAACGAGAAAGAGAGAGAGAGAGATTTAGTTGAAACACTCTAATTTATTAAAAAAATATATAGCTTAAGTGTTTTGAAGTTCTATTAATACTATACAATATTATCATATTTAAAATCTGACAGGTTTTTTTTTTTTTTTTTTTTTTTTTTTTTTAGGGGGAAAATAAATTAAAGCATGATCTCAAAATGTAATGTACAACAATCGTAATATTACGATGAAAAATCATTAGCATTTTATTGAAACTTCCTCTTCAGGCACGTTTAATATATACTGCAAACTATCCCACACTGTAAATTCCTCCGGTCAGGGAACGCCTACCATTCGATAAATAGAGTAATGCACTTGGATACGCCATTTATTTAGAGTTCAATCGTGTACTCGAAAAACGTCTGCCGGTGAACGATTTGATGCGATTGGACCGAAACTGAATTCTGCTTTTAAATTACAACCCCTCTCGGGGTTCCAAAAATTGCCTATGCCGACGGTATTTCACGTCGTCATGGCGGGGTATTGGGAAAGTTTCCAATCAGCAATAGTCACGCCTCGGTAGAACCTCACTGGCCATGACACTGCCGCTGCGCAAAGATAAGGAAGTTTTGGAGGAGAAACTCTACTTCTTTTAATACTGTAAATAAAAAGTGGTGATCTTTTTTTTTTTTTTCTTTTGTCATGCAGCGCATATTTTTCTTATTCATTTTACGTCTTTTCAATGATTGCTTCAGAGTCTTTACGATCTTTATTAATTCTTTCTCAAAATATAACCCTCGGCAAATAACCTTCGATTGTTAGCGACGGTTGCATGTAAAACATTTCGATAACTGGGTACAAGACCTTGTAAAATTATCTAATATTCAGCCATGTGTGTGCTGCATAAAAGTAACACACAGAACATACAATTAATTTTATTTAATTCCAAAGCTGAATTTCTTGGTTTGATTCATACCTCAGGTGCAATAGTTAAAAATATGGCGGCAGACGAAAAGAGAAGACATCTCGTTCTACTCAGGGAGTTACTTGCACTTGGGATAAAGCTGTATTTCTGCAAAGAGGTTTCATCCCAATTCTTCATAATTCTTCTTCTTCTTCCCAATTTTTTTTACTCCATCACTTAAACAATTTTTTTACGCTGAAATGTAAAAACTTTAATTGTAAGAAGATATAAGTACAATCATTATTCAGTTTTAAAATTATAACATAAAATTTCCTTACTTTCACAATTATTTTGATGTTTTCGAACATTATATATTCTAGGAAGGATTGTAAAATTGAAAAAAAATCGTTTCAAAATGAGATGATATTTTCTTCTGCTTAAATAAGTATTTAAGATGCAGTCGATGTATAAGTAATATAAGTATTCATTAGTAGAACTTCAAAAAATATTTTCAAAATATTATTTTCCTCCATAAAATGACCTTTCAAACACTTTTAGCAAATTTAACTGGAAAAAAAAAAAAAAATCGGAGAACTATAAAGGTGTCAATCAAATAAATGATCTACTCTGTTCAGTTGCACCCCCAAAAAAGTATTCGACTAAGATATAAATTTCCTATTTTAGACTTGCGAATAATTATTAAGTTTTTGAAATACGCACAACTTGGCAGAAATATGGAAAGTCCTATTTATACATAGCCTAATTCATATTCTATGATAAATAATTTTTAATATACGAAACCAACGTAGTAAATTTCTCTCTTACTCGAATACTTTTTTTGGAGGGCGTATTAGAGGCGTTGCCTGACCGAAAGAGTCATTAAAATTTTGTGTGTTTTCAATTACATATCAAAAATGTCTGAAGAAGCAATTTTAAATAAAACTATACGTTTAACAAGTAAAAGTGCTACTAGTCTTTAATTTTAAGACCCATGTGATTGTTTTAAATGCATTATAATTTTATTCTTTAAGATTATATTGAATTTTATCTTTTATTATTAGCATTCTTGTTTTTGAAATGTTTCAAAATGCAAAATTTGTGATTATTTCGTACAGTATGAATAGTATAAGATCTGATAAAAATTATAATTTTCAAACTTAAACCTCATAAACTAAGAGTTTTTTTTTCGGACATTTAAATATTTACTTTCAATAATATTTTATCCTTATTCCTGTATGTGACAAATGAAAAATAAATAAATAAATAAATAAACAACTGGATTTATAAGTGGACTTTTATATTCTTAATGTGTTGCTTGTTCGAAAAAGTTATGGTAATTAATATATCAAATCATAATTTCTATTGACAAATTGCCTATCTATCAAGAAATTGATTACGAGATTTTAACGAATCTGTATCTAAGAAAATTCAATTTTCAGTAGGAAATTTAAATAAAATTTTTAAAGTAAAATCGACTTTCATTTATGTTTAAAAGTTTATAACCAGCGAGGGCGTCACTAGTAAAGAAGATATCGCTTCCCAGGCAAAGTTTACATTGATCCAGCTATACTGGAGGCGTTGCCTGACCAGAATTGCCATCAGGCAACGCCTCCAATTGCATTAAACTTGTGTTGATGGCAAGTGATGGTGACTGACTGACTGAGGGTTGTTTCATGGAGCGCCTGCACTCGACGTGCTAATCTCCAGTATGTAAAAGAAAACCTTGAGTTCTCGGATCTTGTAGTAAATAAGGCCCAAAACTTGACCGGGCCGTATTCAGATCAGTCAGTACAGTGAACGATGACTAGAAGAGCATGTCAAGACATAGCGCATTGGCGTTGCTTGACTTATATAATCACCAAAAAAGAGAAAATTGAAGAGTTTTCGGCACTCTTCAATTCTTTTCTGGATTGGAAAGTCAGAGAGTTAAAGAGTGCCTAGTACTACTTTGAGGTACAAATTTAATGAATCGTAATTTATAACTTGAAACTTTTTTGAACGTTTAATAAGTTAACATTATTTCTATTTGCAGTAAAAAATCGAAATTAATAAAACCGATTTTATTTGTTTTAAATTGATTTTCATTCCTGTCTCCTCCTAACCAAAGTGTTCTTTATTTATAATGTTAAATTATGATTAAAGAAATAGACTACGGAAAATCTGCTGGGGCAACATGAATAGCCATTAGGAAATTTCGACCATGAGTTCCAGAAGACAGCAGTTTTAAATTTTAATTTTTGAATAATATTTTATAAATTAAAACTTTTATTTCTCTATCTATTTATTTATTTCAACGGAGTAAAAGTTTTAACTTAATAATAATTTAAACTCTTTTTATTCTAAAAAATTGTTTGAAATGAGTGACACGGATTTTACATAATTAGCATTGTTTAAGGCAGTTCTTTTAGAAAATTGTGCAATTGTAGACTACTTTTTAATTAATTCAATTACGCTAGAAACTGGAAAAAATTCTGAATGTCTCTCTACTAGTTGAGCTGTGAACTATTACAAACGCGAAGTTGCACGAGACGTATTATTTCAATAACGTAGGCAGGATTTTTTTTCGGGGATGGCTGAGAACTTCAAAATTGGTAACCAATATAACTGCAAAAATCAATATATATGTAATAATAATCAATATCCACCCTATATATATATATATATATATATATATACAATATATATATATATATATATATATATATATATAGGGTGGGGTGGGTTCCTTTTATTTTGCCGAAAAGTATTTGCGTATATATATTTTTTTTAATTCATAAATCGAGTTTGCATCTTTGCAGCTGTAAAAACATTAATTGGGAAGAAAAAAAAAAAGGCTTTGGTCCGTATTTGAACCCCAAATTTCTCCAGAGGAAGTTTCAAATTTATCCTCGAATACGTAATTTTTCACCAAATCTCCTGTTCACTTATTTCGGAGGTGGCTGCAGCCTCATCAGCCACCCCGTGTCTACACTCCTGGATAATCTATCTGTATAAAGACAATGTTCAAATTGCGTTTCTTCCCAAGGCTAAAGAACTACTGGACCAATTTACCGTGGTTTTTTTGCAAAATGATTCCTGTCGTACGGATAAGGTGTTTAAAGCTTTTGAAATGCTAAATCTGACCAATAGAAAGAAAGTTAGGGACCTAAACATTCTTTTCACATTAGCGCTTTCACTTTTCTTTCGGCGCTCAGAGCAATAATGCTGTTTTTCTTGAAACCATGTCGGCGCGAAATGAAGAAATTTTGAATCTTTGAATCTTGCGATGATCGCAATCAGATGACTGATATATCTATCGATATAAAAGGCAATGTTCAAATGTGTGTCTTTTCTCTAAACAAGAAAAAAGTCATTGGACCGATTAATGCAAGGTTTTTGTAAATTTCTCCAGCATTATGAATTGCAAGCCAAAATAACACAGTTGTCCACATTATGTGACGTTATTTTAAAGACGTGGCGCTAATAATTTAAAAACTGAAAGACAAATTTTTATTTTGTAGAAATAAGGTATTTTTAAAGTGAATACATTTATTTGCAGAACACTTTTTTACATATCTTTCTTTTAGATTCGAAGTAACGCTGCCATAGTTTTCTTATTATTTTACAGTTTCGCTATATGCCATTTCAAATTAGTGGCTATATGGCAAAATTTATGTCACGACAAAAAATATTTCGCAGTTTTTGAGATTCCAAAAAGATGGAATTAATTTCAATAATATGTCACAAAAATATTATTTCCCCGTAAAGAACATTTACGCGGTTAGTAGTAAGATGTATGAATTCTAAATGTACATTAATATTAAAATAATACTTTTTTTAAATGTGGTATGCTGTTTAAAGAAATAATACTGAAATATCCATGTGTAATGATAGAGAGTATTGAAGAACAACAAAATTCTGGATTCACCACTTATATAACAGTCGACCACTTAATATTCTCTCATTAACTGTATGCATTATTAAATGAATGTCATTTATTAACACCTTTTCTGTGTTTCTCTTTTAGTTTCTCTTAACCTCACTCCTTGATGAACTAGACGAAGCTGGAGTTGGATCACTTCCATTTTACGATTCTCCTAGATTTAAAATTATTAGAGAGTCTTTCAACTCAAAAGTTTTTGAACCAGCTAAACAGTTTGTTGTACCAGAAGCGACGAAATTTGCAAAAGATATCATTCGGGATTCAGTTGTACTTCAGCGATCTCTGATGTACTATTACACCACTCTTCCGTGAGTAAAACTTTATGATTTGAAACATGTTGCTGTTAAGTATTTTTATAGTTTGAACAGTTTGCTACAATTTTATGAAATTAAAGTCGGTTAAATTTCGAAGTTGTTTTGAAGCGTCTTCTTCGATTCCTTGAAAGCTAAGAAGTTACAGTTACTTACAGGAAACAACTAAGGAAGCGGGGGGGGGGGACAAGCGGGGTGCATGCCCCGGGCTGCTGAAGGGGGCTCCAAAATGAAGATTTGTCCGAATGACGTAATTACTAGTTGCGGCACTGGTTATTTATCAGAATGTAACTGCTAATGAGAAAATATGCCCCATCTGGTAAAAATATTAACGAACCGTTGGATTTAACACTAGTGTTTTTCTGTGTCTTCCAAGTGAATTCAGTATTTCATGCTTTTTTAGCATTCCCTCATTTGCGTTAAAAATATCTTTGGAGACGCATAATGAAAATGAAACAATGACAGTATAATAGAGAGAATTTTAATTCTGTACTGTACAACAGTTAACATGGCGGAATAATTTTACTTGCCCATTATCATGATTAAAAATTATTGTTAATATTATTAAACTACACTCAAGGAAGAACTGTTTAGAAAATTTTATTGTATTGAAAAGAAACCTCTCATAACAGTAAAATGAAACAAATAAATGAAATTTTTGAATGCCGTAGGCTTTACTAATATAAGATTCTGAACATTTGATTTTTTTAGTCATTAATACTAACCACAGTGTGTTATACATACAACAATTCTAAAACGTAATATTTACTTTTTTTCAGATCCCTAGATGTAGTCAAAGAAAGAATACAGGAGGCGAGAAAACTTATTAGATCAATTGCTTACGAAATATGGATAAATGTTTATTCCTATTACGAAAATTATATTAAAACTGTTCTTCATTACGTTGACAAAGCAAGAGAAATAGCAGAACAAAAATGCATGGGTAATGACGATTGCAAATCACTGGTGAGGTCTTATCAAACTGGTGGCTTAAAAGGTTTGCTCACTGAGTTACGGCGTTTCATACTATCTTTACCTGGTAAGGTTTGTTAATATTAATATTTTTTAAAAAGACACATTTTTACAAATTATATCATACACGTAGATTTCTTAAGACAGCATAACAGTTGTTGAATAAAACCAAAGGATCTTTTTTATTTAGTTAAATCAGTGAATTTGTGTGGCCGTGTGGTAATTTCACCTATCTTCAGTTCAATAAAAGCCTTAACCATTTCTGATAATTGGTAAAAGGTGAACCTTTAAAATATCAGAGGAGATAAACAAGAAGAATAAAAATAAATTTAATATTTATAATAACTGTATGAAACTAATAGCAGTGATAGGTAAAATAATAATAACATGAACAGGTTGTGTTTGTCTTATAGTACAGAAACAATCTCTGTGCTTTAGAAATAACATTTAAATGCTATCTGTCAGTACGTCATAATGCTAAAAAAGTACTTAATGTGTTTTAATTTTACAGAATTTTACAAACAGTTATTTTAACATCTATATTATTCGATTTTTTTTTCAGAAAAGGCAATGGAATTCTTTGAAAATCCCAGTGTAGAAGTAAAAAATTATTTCAGAAGCGTTTCTAATATTTTAAGAGCACTTTTGCAACCCCTGACAAAATACCGATGTGGAGAAATCGTCGTCAAAGTTGTAAAATTGAGCTACGAAGCACTTCAGCCACGAGTTCAAGCTTTCTTGAGTCATATGCCAGATTACTACAGTAAAATAAAAGAAAGATTGACTCAGAATGAATACTTTAAGATGTCTGTTGAGTTACTGAAGCAAGGATACTTAATGGTAATTATATTTTATGTATTTCATGCAATAAGTATTTCTTTTTCTTATTTAAACTTCAGAACGGACTGATGGTTTTTATACAGAACGTATTGTTCAAGGATATAAAACGAAGTAAAATAATTTCCTCTATTTTATACGTGTCGTTTTTATAATATTAAAAAATTTACATCACGCATGATCATTACTAAAAGAATTACGAACAAACGTAAAATGAATTATAGTGAATTTTCACTAATGTGTTCTCTTGTCATGGTCTCTATAGTTAATATCGCGATACTGCGATTTCACTCAGATTAGCCGCATTAGTGTACATTAGAGATGAGTTCGGGCTCATTTTTTGAAGCCCGAGCCCGAAGACTTTTAATCCGAGCCCGCCTAATATTATTAAAGTTGGAGCCCGAGCCCGAAATTTCAGCTAAAGACAAATAAAATTAACTACTTCATTAAGAGGATACAATAAATTTTGGAGCTTCACACACCTTCTAGTCCCCCGTGCCGCTATTTTTTGAAATAAGTACGTCTATTTATCCCATGAATCACTTTTTAAAATCTGTTTCAAGGAGTATGTTCAACAAATTAGAAATTTTTCACGAGCCCGAGCCCGAACGCAATCGTGAATTACAGAGCCCGAGCCCGAGTCGGGCCCGGGCTCGGGCTTTCGGGCTCGGGCTGAGCCCGTCTCATCTCTAGTGTACATGTAACCGAAAATAAAAGCTACTTTAAAAAACAGACTTGTACAGCTGCGGAAAAAAAGGCCCACTTGCTCTTTATTTCGCCATCGTTCGTCGTATAGCAAAGTTATATATACCATTCGTTTGCAAATAACGCGTACTTTAATTTACTATTAATTTAATTTGCATAAGGGGCCGTCTTCATATTTAATTCTGCATCAACTTCGTTTTTCTCAATGGCAACCCCATATTTTGACTTTATTAAACGAAAGAAAACCTTCAAATTACCCTAAATGTAAATTTTCACCAATTTTCTACGATAATTTCCGGAGATATTGCGAATTCGTTTTTGCGCGTTTTTAAGGGACTTTCTGCAAATTGAAAAACGCTATTTGTAGGTTCCGAACTTTTCGCCTTTCATTTATTTCGCTCGCGAGAATTAAAAGAAATTAATATTATTTTCAAGGAAAATATTGTTCCCATCTCTCTTAAAGTTTTTTGTACTTAGAATATCAAGGGTAGAATAGAATATTTAGTCTGTGGCCCAAATGACACGTGAGTTCATAACTTCCGTGGTTCGTGCACATGATTTAAGAGAAAAATGCAAAATGACTGCTAAGGATTTTGAAAATCTTTGTAATTTTGAAATTGTTATTCAGTGTTTCCCTTGATGTTTCTCTTAGACAGCTGAAATGTTGGCAGGAGTTAAAGGCTGCTCCCTGCTCTTCTGACTACAAGCATGAATATTGCTCGACTCAGCTATGGTCGAACTTAAAGAATGGTTTCATGATTGAAAATTTATTTGTTTGAATTTCATGTAAAAAACGCAATTACTTTTTTGCCGACCCAATATTATCACTGTGTTTGTTATTTCACTTTCTTCATTTAATACTATCGCCTGCAATGTGCAATATTCTTAAGACTTTTGGCGGTATTTTAATTTATAGTTAGATGAAAATTTTTTTACAGAAAAACGTGATTTTGAATGTTTGATAAAGTATGGGGAATTCGAAAGACCTAATGTTTCCGATATTAAAAAAGGTCACATTCATGCCTGGAAAGTTGAGGGTGTTAGTTTTTCAGAAATAGGACGTTGTATTAGAAGACATACATCTACTGCATCTAATTCTATAGCTGGAAAATATTTTATTTGGGGGAATATGGTAGCGGACGCAACAATACACGCTTTATAGAATCCCCAACAAACTGTAAAAACCTCTAATTTATTTGCTTCAAAATTTGATATTTTTAATACTGGTATCTTTTACTGTGTTTTTGCACAAAATAAATCTAATTTACATTTATTTTATGCAATTTTCAAAAAAAATTCACTTAATAAATTTATATATGGTCCCTTAACTCATGAAAATAACACATTTTATTTAATATAAATTAAACTACTGAACGTAAAAAATTTGAAATTTTGCACAGCCATGTAATATTAATTTCTGCATCTATTTCCATCGAAATTTGGCTAGGTCGCTATTCATAATTTCTTTGAATATTAATTTAACAATTCATAATTCATATTAATGATTTATTAAAAATCATAATAACATTAAATTATGTTTGGGTCGTTTAGTTCTAATAGTACGAATAATATTCAGCTTCTTACTACCAATATTATATGAGATATGAATTGAAGTATGAAAAAATATTTTAACATAGGGGGAGGGGGATTTTGGGTTCTCATAACTCACTCATTTTCTGTCCAAATTTATTGAAAATTGGTGTCCGGGGTTAAAATGAGCTAAATTTTTGAAATATGAAGTGAAATCTAGGGGTTGCTATTGAGAAAAAAAAAGTTGGTGCGAATTTTAATATGTAGATGGCCCCTTATGCAATTTTTATGCATAGCAAATTAAAGTGTGCGTCAATCGTAAACGATTGGTATCTGTAACTTTACTGTGCGACGAATGACGGCCGAAAAATGTACAAGTGGGCCTTTTTTTTTCCGCAGCTGTACAAGAAACGCCTCATCACTGAGGTTTCAATGGTTTTTGTGATTCAAGTTTATAAACAATAAATCTTTGTATTATCATTTAAGCTTTGGTTATAAATAAATATAATTTTTCATAATTTTAGTAAAAGAAAAAAAAATCTGTGACGTTTTAAGCTCATTTTATTTATTTTGAAATACTAAAAAAGATAGTAGATTAAAAGATTTCCTCGCATTTTTAATTGCTAAAATATAATACTTTAAAAATATATTACTATAAATTATAGTCGATTTCTCTCATGCGTTCAATTATCACTGTCTTTATTTGCTCTCTAAATGAGATTTATGTTAGAAACGTTGCGCTGTCCTAATTACTACCAAATTAACCTAATCAGGAATTCTCGGTGTGACATTTACTTCATCGAATAAATTATAAGCATTTTCACCAATTAAAAAATGGTGGAAGTATCAACCTTCATACTCTTTATCAAATTCAAAAATTACTGTTTAAGTAATCATTTTTAAACATTCATTTTGAGATTTTCACCATAAATTCCCAGAGATTTGTAATAGTGTGGCCAATAAATATTCAAATTTGAATATTTGTATATAGATTCTACTATTTGGTCTAATTTTACATTCCTAGAACTTACAAGTAAAATACTTTGGAGCTGAAACTACCAATAGTTTTTAAATAAACTATTAAAGGTGATCTTTCATATAAATAATTAACATCAGAAATATTTTTTAATCATTGATTATGTTGAAGAATTTCCCTTCGTGTCTACTGAATAGCATGCCGCCCATGTGGTGTAGGGGCTTAAGAACCATTCTGTCACGCCTTGGGTCCGGGTTCAAATCCTGGCTTGGGGATGGGTGTTGACTTGTCCATACCTTCATAGGGGATAACGCTGGCCGCCCACGGAGTGCTCCCATAATAGTAAATGACCATATGGCCAGTAATTCGGCCTTAGTAGTGGCAAAATCCTTGATGGGCAAGTGCCAGCAAATTGGGAAAAAAGTAAAAGTATTTAATAGCATTAAAGTATAGAATGTTTGTAAAAAAAAAGAAAGAAAAGAAAATATGTGTAGATAAATATCTGAGATTAAAAAAAATATATTAGACTCAAGAGCTTATTAAATGTTTATCTCTTCGGTTAAAATGGTTTTGTAACTAACTAAAGTCTGAAACTGATGATTCAAAAATTTCAGTCAGCAGATTAAATTTTCTTAAACATCTAGCATTCATGTCAAAATAGCTCATGTTTTGAAATTACATTGGATATATTCCTTTATGTCCAGTATACTATGTATGTTAGATTTTAATAAAGCCGCTTATAGCCGCTTATATTACAGCTGTCATACAGGCAACTTATGGCAAGTCTCTAATATTAATTTGCCATCAAGAATTAAGAGTCATTTTAACACTGGAAGTTTAAAAGCTTTTGGTACAAGTACTGAAATTATAGTGAACTTCCGATCATTGTTCATCAAAAACTAATGCATCTTTTACAGTAAACATGTGGCTAAAATTAATTATTAAAAAATTCTATTTCATTTCATTGATAAAAGTTTTGGAGACAAGCCTATTGTTTATGAAACTTGGTTAAGAAATTAGGCGAACACTTCAACACTTTTTCCAATGTGATTATTAACAGGTGGATGAAAACGGCATTTTTGACCCCACATTGCTTGTGATTCTGATTTACCTTTATGTGCCCTATCTCCCCTTAAATTTTGTACCTGCAAGCATTGGTAATAGTTAAATGTTTTGTTAAAGTTACGCAAGCATTGGCGATAGTTAATTAAATATTTTGTGAAGATTACAAATAGCTTCCAGATATTTATGATATAGTTTATAAAAATTCTTTTCTTGCTTCTGCAATATGTTGGTGGTTATCTAAATGCACAAGTCAGTGAAACTTCACCAGAAAGGACGTTTTCCAGCATATTTGTTGCATGGTCTAAGTACTGGAATTATTTATAATGTTCTTTAGCCTTCCCTTCCCCCGTTCAAAAATAAAATTAAATAAAATTAAATAGAAATAAAAATTATAAAATTCAAAGAGTTTGGATATTTTTGTTCATATACTTTATATGTGCATTCCATAGCTTACGACTGCTTTTCTTTATTTGATTAACCAAGGCAAAGAAAGAAATCCTCAGCATTGACTACAAGAAACTAGCTGTTTATGCAAGAAAGTGCTTTGAAGACTGGTTATCAAACTTAAGCCCGCCGTCTAGAAAGGACTACATAACAGTAAATGCATTCAATGTTGAAAGAGGAATTTTAGACATCGATATGCACTCTAATATAGCAAGCAAACTTGCCAAACGTCTTCAAGTATTGCAGTGGTATATTACGCGATCGGCGATGTCTGGTCTGAAATATAACTGGAAGACTGTAGTTGTAAAATTTAAGAGGGTTCTTGATCTTGGTTTCATCCCTCCTTATGATGGTAAATATCATACTTTTATTTTTATTTTATTTTACTTTATTTATTTACTTATTTTCATAAAATATAATATTCAAAATACTTTAGAGCAAGTATATGTAATATAGTGTCTGTTAACAGATAAAGTATTTTATTGGCAAATTATGATACTCTTCCATTGAAGTAACAAACTTTTATGATGGACTAGCAAAATGAAGTTACTATAAGATAATATGGTGAATCGTTGTTATAAAGCAGAATCAAAAGTGAAATACAATTTATAAAAATGTACAAATGATGTAGTTTTTTAAATCATGCACCTTTTTCGGTGTTTAACAAGTACTTAACAAGCAGTAATTTCAAGTCTAATTTTCTCATATGAAACTGATTGTTTCTGGCCACACATCAGTATTATAATACATAGAACTTAGTCCACATATCAGAAGACCGTGATTTATATATACAGCTCTTTCTATTTAGGAAAGACGGCAGCAGATTAGAATAGGCTATTTAACTCTTCCCCTTATTCGAGCACACGAATATGTAATGTAGTACATAGTAAAAGAGGGGTTTCGATCTTGGATTCATCATTCCTTTATCCTCTTCGCTCCGGAGGTCCACATATGTAGACCTTCGCGTTTCCACTGATAAAACGATCCCTTAAGAATTTTTGTAGTTTTGAACTGAGGTATACATCCTTGGATGATTTAATTTTGAATAAAATGATTTTAATTTATGTGAATGAGTAAATTCTGCATTGACGCACGCATTTTATTTTTGTTTGACGTTATATTATTTTCGCTTGTCGCCACACAAAAGAATATTTGAATGCTATTGAAATTTCCTAAATTGAATTTGTGAATATTTTTTTTTCAAAATTCATGTAGCTGAAAAGCACTTGTAGAACATTATTTATCTTTAAAAGTTTTTGACAATCTTCGTTTATGGGGGAACCTTTTTACTACTGAAACAGAGATTAGGAATTAGGCTTTTATTCGAAAAATTATTTGAAAATACGTTTTCTACTTGTCGTTTTTAAGTATAATAGGTTTTTTAAACGCAATTATAAGATTAATTTTAATTTGAGATTGGAGATTTATGTCGGGTCTGAAGAAGTTAAAATCCGCAAAAGATAACATATAAAAGTTCCAATACGAAAATTAAGATAGCAGATCAGTTTCGGCATGTATGACATGCCGTCTTCAGTGCTAGAATGAGAAGGAAAAATTTTCTTTTGCTCTGTTTATACAGAAAAAGCAGGAATTCAAGAGGGTGTGCCAATAGGAGAGCAAGGATTCAGATGAAGTTTTTCAGAAGCGAATGGGAAAGCAGGATATCAAGATAACTGAGAATAAAGGCATTTCCAACATTCAGAAAGGGAAGGGACAGCGAAATCAACATTAACAAGACTAATTATGTTTTTATTTATATTGAAATCTTCATGGAAATCCAATTCACTGAGGGAAAATCTAGATGAACTAAAGTTAAAAGCATGGTTGGTATCCCAACATTGTTTAGCAATGACAGACTTGTTGGCTTCATGCTTTTTAACAAGAGTTCTGTGCTTCATAATTGTAAATTTAAGGGCGCGTTTAGTTATATTGACAACTAATACTATAACTGCCCCAGGAATTCAAAGCGTCAGTGGGGTCTCTTAGGCACCATAAGATTAAATTGTTTGTGTGCGTGAAAATTACTTTGAAACTTAATTTCGTGAGAACTTTGGCAATGCTAGTATTAAATTTAGGGGAGTAAGGGGGAAAATAGTACTACTAGAGAGAAACGAGAGTTTGGATGATTTTATGCAGATTACTTAATTTCTTCAGGGCACAATCGATTACATAAGAATTACCGCTTTTTTCTACGGAAACAACTTTCAGGTAGTTTCTGCTGAGCAACCTGATCATTTGATCGCATTAAGAATTTTGTTATCTTTTAACCTGTAACCCAGTATGCTAATTCCATTCTTTATATTCAAAAAATGAAAATGAAAATTCACACTTTTTGAAAATCTGCATTATAAATTAACCTGCCAACGACGAGTACTTCAGCTAGTATATTTATACTTTGTGTGTAAACTTTTCAGCACAAGCTGTGATCGTAGGCCATCAACACTTTGTGACTTTTGATAACTTGTTTTATGACTTTGCTGGAGAATGCACTTACCTACTGACTAGAGACTTTGAAGATGGCAACTTTACGCTGGCCTTAAAACCCAAAGAAGGAGATAACCCACCATCAATTTTAGTACTAAGAGGTGAAACGAGTGTTGAATTAACTAGTGGAAAGACAGGAGTAAGTATTGTTAAAGAATTTTTTCTGTTATGGTATAATGGCTGAAATCCATAATTACACTTTCAGATTGTACAGATGTGTTTACAATTTTGTTTTATCTTAATATAAAATATTTATTTTATCAATATTACACATTCTTATGAGTAGTAATTATAATTTTTTTCGAGCAGAAAATAGCTTTCTTTATGTAGAGACTTTTCAAATTTCTCGAAGAACAATTTCTTATCAATTAAACATTTCGGTTTCTAACCCTTTTATACAAGTAAGATAGTTCAGTCTTGTTATTTCCTACAAAATGCAAAATCTCGAATTTTCTATGATGTACGTTCTGGATCATGGACAAAAAATTGTAGAAAATTCTTCACACTTAATTTTGTATTTCTATCTGTAATCGTATGGCTATATATTTCGCGGTTGTTTTAATCATGAGTAGACAGTGTAAAATTTAAAAAAAAATTGTGACAATGCAACTGTTAGAACGGATAACTGTACTTTAAAAATGAATTCAGAAAAGCTGAGGGAGCATTCGGGGGGGAAGACTGAGGAATTAATGTTGGTTTACTCAGCACTAAAAATCAAAAATTATTTTATAAATATTATTATTTTAATGTAATATTTCTAAAAGAGAATTTATTATTATTACTGTGGCTTTTAACCTGAAATTTTCTGTAAAAAGTAAAATTAATATTGATTTTTTTTATCGTCAGCTACATTTAATTGAACACTCAATCTGCAATAAACTGTGAGTACGTACTCACATAGATGAGGAGCATTTAATAAATAATGAGCCAAAAAATAGATTTGGCATCACAGGTTCCAGCTCTCTCTTCATTTACTGAATGCTTCTTATACATGTATACTGCAGGATATTACTTGCTTTTGTGGAAGTTTCTATCCATACTCTCTTGTAAATCAAATTACAGAGAGGGCTGTTGTAGTTGCATTCGTTTACGAAGAGAATCATGAAATTCAATGTCCAGGAAAGGATATATAAATAATAGCTTTGAAGTAATAAATGAAGTAGCCACCTCAATTTCCATTTGCCATTGTAATATTAGGTAAATGAAAAAAAAAACAATTTTTATGTTTATGTATGCCCTAACTAATATTTATTTCAACTTTCCGTATTCCTGCAAAAAATAAAACAAGGGCTTTTATTAAAGCAAAAGGTTCTGAAGCCAACAACTGAAGCATAAAATAAATCCAAATGATAATTTGGATTTATTTTATACTGTTGAAGAAGCGTGAATTCTGTACATGCAGTGTATAATTCTTGAATTGAACAGAAGTGTAGTTTTTATGCTAATACAATCACTCAAAATAGAACTTAGTATATTAAAAAAAATTTCCTATGTCGATGTAATAAATATCTCAACAATCTTTAACAAAAACACTTAGAAAAAATGCCTTGACCCATACCTTGTATCGAATGATATATTTTTACGCATACTAAGCTTCTACTTTAGAAATGAGTATAGGAATATTGTTTTGCACTTGAATAGTTTTTTCAGTGAGAGGGAGGGGGGGGACATTGATTTTAAAGTTTTTTTCACATTTTCATTTTATTTATTACTTAGGTAAAAGTTTCAGATGCTGAAGTAGAACTACCCTACATAACAAAACAAGTAACAGCAACAAGAGAAGGAAGTACTATTGTGGTGGACACAAAAAATGGTTTGCAAGTAAAATGCAATTCCGTTCATGACATATGCACTGTGTCTATGTCTGGCTGGTATTATGGCAAAACAGCTGGTCTTCTTGGCACTTACAATTATGAAGATTATGATGAATTCAAAAGACCCAAAGGACATATAGCAAATTCAGTTACAGTACATGCAAAGAGTTGGGAATTGAAAAAAGGCTGTAAAACAAACAATTTAGTGTCGGATATTCCAGTTAACAAAAACAGTCACATCTACAAGTTATGCAAATCCCACTTTGCATCAGAAACTTCACCTCTTGCAGCCTGTTTCAGCGAAGTGAGTGATACTTATAAAATATTCAAAGCACATTTATGGTATTATAAAATTTAAAACTATTTTATAATCATTCGAGTTAAATAATGAAAAAAAAAACCCAAATCATATAATTTGCGATCGAATCTGAAATACATATTTTCTTCCTTTTTACCATTCTTTATGTTTCAAATATTTTTTGTCTTATCACCATAAGAATGTTGGTTTATGAATAGCATAAAAAACGTATCCGTGATTTAAAATGAATTTTATTTTATCATTTGAATTCAGGACCAAACTTTAAGCACTTACAATGATTACAATTTTCTTCAGTTGAATTACTAGTGTAGTATTAAACTTTAGTGATTCGTGAAATACTATTTGAATCCCTTATAAGTTTCGAAAAAAGCATTTTTCTTTGAAGACTTAAATTTCATAATTCCTTTTAACCGTATTCTAATTTATCATCAGAGCTAGAGGGCTTGCTCCATTCTTTCTTTCGCACCTATAGTTAAAATGTTGCATGAACACAATTGTAAATATGTTTTACGTATGTTTATCACTTTCCTTTTTAAGAATATAAAATCCTAATTTGAAGGCTAAAAATAGAAATTCGGTTTTAATTTTTAGAGGATACTCATAATTTTGCTACATTTCTAACATTCTGTTTTTAGAAAAGTTCTATTTAACCTCTTCGTTCTAGCGGTCCACATATGTGGACCTTTTTCTTTCCACTGTTAAAACGATTCTTTAATTTTAATATTTTTTGTAATTCTGAATTGACGTACGTATGCGTCGATGCTTTAGTTTTTAATAAATGATTTTAACGCATGTGAATGTGTAAATCCTATACACTGATGCACAGATTTTATTTTTGTTTGCCGTTACACAAAAGAGTATTTGCATATTATTGAAATTTACGAAGTTGAATTTGTTAATATTGTTTTGTTTTTTTCAAAATTCATATAGCTGAAAAGAACTTTTAGGACATAATTTACCTTTAAAAATGTGTCGACAGTCTTCGTTTATGGATGCTGACAAATTTTTTCAACTGAAACAGATATTGAGAATCAGGCTTTTATTCGAAAAATTATTTGAAAATACGCTTCCTACTTGTCCTTTTTAAGTGTAATAAGTTTTTAAAAATAGTTATGAGATTGATTTTAATTTGAGATGCGAGATAATTGTCATGTGTGAAGAGGTTAAACTCAACAGATTAAATTTTCCTCATCTTAAAAAACCTTTAAATGCCTATTTATTAAACTTCCAAATATTCTTTTTTGTTATGAGTATTTTCAAACAAAACTTTTAACTGAAATCAGTTTTTACAACCAGATCATTAAGTATTATCACGCTAACTAAAGGCTATAAAAATCTAGATATTTCTCATTTTCAGGTTCCAGCTAGTAATTATTTCCAACTATGTCTTCGACATCTCGCCCATGAGAAAGATCATAACACCGCACTTTGCAATGTCGCAGCTGCTTATGTCACAGAATGTGATAAGAATTACGTGGAACTTAACCTCCCATCAAAATGTCGTATGTACTTTTTTCTTATTTATCTTTTGCTTTTTTAGATTTAAAACTGCACCCAACCTATTCATTAAAAGAGGAAATTCAAAATATTCCCATGAGTTATTAAAATATTTTTGTCATCCTTCACGTTAACAAGTATTTACACTTTTAAAATAAAGTCGATTTCAGTAAATAATATTGCGTTAAATCATTATTATTAGATCATAGTTTTAAACAGTATAATAATTTCTTTAAAACTTTTTTCTGAACAAAAGACATTTTGTCATTTATGTCATATTCTAAATCAAAAATATGTGATGTTTTAGATATACATGCATTCAATTCTATGAAAATTATACCAACAGATGTATTATTTTATATATACGAGGCGTATCCAGAAAGTAAGTTCCGTTTTGAAAAAAAAAAAAAAAATTAGTAAAATTTTTTTTTTCAAGCCAATTTTGTTTTTACATGAAAGAGCATACCTTAAACTATTTTTCTATATAGTTTACGCCAATGTTCAAACACTTGTCGTAGCGGGTTACCAGCTTTTCTATACCTTCTTCATAGAAACTTCCCGCCAATGACGATAGCCACGACTTTAAGAAAACTACGGCATGCAATTCAAAACAAACGGAGAGGAATGCTCAGTAAAGGAATTATGCTTCTCCATGACAATGCTCTGCCCCATACTGCTGGTGACACTCAAACGATGATTCGACAGTTCGTTCGGAGCAGTTCGATCACCCGCCATACAGCCCAGATCGTCCGACTACCGCTTGGCGCCGTCCGACTATCACTTGTTCCTGCACATGAAGCGCGAGCTAGGCGGCAAGCGCTTTGGATCCGACAATGAGGTGAAAAATGCTGTGGAGTCGTGGTTATCATCGTTGGCGGGAAGTTTCTATGGAGAAGGTATAGAAAATCTGGTAACCCACTACGACAAGTGGTTGAATATTGGCGAAAACTATGTAGAAAAATAATTTAAGGTATGCTCTTTCATGTAAAAATAAAATTGACTTGAAAAAAAAATTTTACTTTATTTTTTTTTTTTTTCAAAACGGAACTTACTTTCTGGATACGCCTCGTATATAGCTTCTATAGATGTCTTGTTTGAACTAACAAAAAGTTTCGCTAGATTAATCAAATTATTTTTCTGTGTACACTGAACTATGCTTTATTGATTTTAATCCAACGTAAATGTAATTCGGTTAAATATATTTTGTTGAAGCTGTATAGACGAAATAATTTGGTAATTTTGTCTGGATACAAAGAGCTTTGAATGCAACTGTTAATGCTAATCTTTCAGGATGTCAGCTCTTTGGCCTTTAGTTTATTTACCGGATTTCAGTTTTCACAGGATCAAAGTATATCTGTATTTTAAGTTAACAAAAGCATTCGACGATCAGTCAAAAAGTGAGTTCTCCTGCTTAAGAAAACGAAATAGTATCTAAATTTTACAATAATTTTATTGTACCTTAAAGTTCCATGCAAAATCTACTTTACGATGACACAGCTTCCGTTATTTAATCATTTGTTGAGGTGTAGCACAAGTTTTTCAGTGCCTTCTGCAAAGAAATCCCGTCCAACGCCCGATAACTATATTTCGGTTGCAGTTTTCACCTTGTCATCTGATTAGTATCATCACTGAAAATTCTTCCATGAGACCAAAAACACGGAAGTCACAAAACGAAACGGTGATAGTGGAAGGAAAAATGGCTGCAATTTCCGTGCAAGGTAAATTGTGATAATGACTAGTTTCCAGAGTTTTGTAATAAAGATTGCCTTAAGTACGACATGTTTTTTTTTCGAATTTTTAAGCACTTAGATCACAGGGAAAATGTCTATTGTTCCTCAGTGCCCCCTTTCTCCTATTTTAAATGTTTTAAAAATTGAAACTGGCTTATTTGTTCAGTTTTTTTGAACATTTATTCAGCATCGTATAATTTGTATCTTTTTATTTATCAGTTTGAGTCCGTTATACATCACTTTATTTCTATGGCGTATAATGTTTTACGTTTACCATCTTATTCTCCTTTTTAGTAACATGTGATGCTCCTGATGGCTCTAAACTGGAACATGGGGATAGGAAGAAATTTGAGAAATTGAATAAAAAATCTGCTGACACAGTATTTATTGTCGAAGACCACGAATGCAACAAAGTCTTGGTTCAAGACCTTAATAACTTTGCTCGATCTATAGAAAAAGAATTACAAACAGATGGTTTCAGAGAAAACATGTTCGGAGTGGTTGGCTTTGGAGGGGATATTGGTGATCCACAAATCTTCACTGCAAAAGATAAAGTTTTTTTCACCTCCAGAGATATCAGTAGCATATCGAGTAGGTTTAAACTTCAGAGCAAAAAGGTACAGGCTTCCAGAGCTTTTGAAGCAATGAAGCATGCTGTAACTCATCTCACAAGAAGCGACACCGCCAAATCTTTTGTGCTGTTATCATGTTCCACCTGTAAATACGATTACACATCGGTAAGCTTTTTTTCTCATTTTCATTATTTATTAGTAAGACTTTAAATAAATAATTACTGCTTTGTAGTTCTAATGCCAGCATTCCAAAATCAGTAAATTAAATAAAAACAAATTAATTATAACTTCAGCGAAATACTTGTACCTTTAAATTATTATTTACGTATTTATTTTTATCCCTTAGTAGTTAACAAGAAATATTTATTATTGTTTATTATGAAAAGCTTTTTTTAGAAATAGACGTGAGGCGCTCTTCAAGTATCCCCTTTCAATGTTTCTCATAGTCTTCAATGGAAGTGCACATAATCAAATTTTAAAAAATTAGAATTTAGCATTCCCTTAAGGCAAAAAATAGCTTCCCAAACTCGTATCCTTTGTTTCATATCGTTTAAACTGAGTTTGCATGAAAATTAATAAGTGCATACGAATTATTGTTGTATAAATGTTTCTTCGGAGAAATAGATTATTCTTGGAAACTGCAGTTACATCACATTTATCCAAGTGCATTAATTTGATGTATATTAACTCTTTCAGAACTGATCAAATAATTCCTCTTTAAATTAAATAACTTTTATAACAATAGAGATTAAATTTTAAATTAAAATTTAAAATAAAAATGCTCATTTTCGAGGAAAATTACTTTCTTTATGAGCACAGGACATCCGTCCTGTACGATAGTAATGGTAATTTTTGTATCCTCAACTGTGGACGCTACCTCAGAAAGGGTTAAGACAATCATTGATTTGCATTATATGATGCTTAATAAATATTCGCAGTATGAATGCGTGGTGAATATAAAAAGAAAAGTAAGTTAAAAGTATAATAAAATTTAATTTTTCTTTCAAAATATCTATAAGTGCGCTTTTAAGTAACAGTACGCTGTTAAGCACTATTATTTTTCTATCATTTTCTATCGTATATTCTCAGTTTCAGTGGAATCTGATAACTAGAGTTGCGTCAGAAGCATTTTAAATGGTTATAGAATGTTAGAATTATTAGGTTTCTGCATACAATATCTAATGTTATAGACTTATAACACAATACAGAAAGTTAAGAAATGGAAAGCTTTATGTGTGTTTCACGTTACTACCTATGTACTAGTAGTTTCTAAATTCAATAAGTGTACATCAGTATTTCGAAAAGTGCAGTATATTGAATGTCCTTGTCATTTTATATAATATAAATTGTATAACATAATCTCTGGGATCTACATTAAATGGTTTAAATAAAAATTCTAAAAGTTGGCGATGTAAGTATGTCAGAAAAATATTATAGTTTTAAAATCTCTGAAGATTCGTTTATTCTTTAAAATCTTTTAAAATCTAGACTTAATGAATAATTGTTTTTCAGAAAGCTTCACTGTCAAATGTAGGCATTTTAAATCACGCTTTATTTATGTCTGACAAACATGTTATAATTAGTACTTCTGTTTACGCTGATTGCGCAGTGACTAAGTCGCTCTCGCACAGCTGTTGCCACAAATTTTCTGGAAGAATATTTTTTTCTCGGATACGAGCTCTTTTTTGCTCGACCCAAAAATGTCTTTGAAAAAGAGAAAATTGGGCGCAGATCTAAATTAAAGCAAAAAAACTGAATGCTGATCAAATGATTTTTAATGTTTTTTAATGTTTCATATTTTTTATTTTTCCACTAGCTTCTCTATCCTGTGATTCAACAAATCCTGCTTGAACGAGGAATAACCTTGCATGTCATAAACGGGAATGAAATTCCTATTCGTAAAACAAAAGAAAAGAATATAATAGGTAATTTATTATTCAATTAGATATTTTTATGCATTGTAATTTTTCATTTAGAAAAACGGGGTATTCAGTTTCGCTCTGCCACACAGGCACACATACATGATCGTCGCTAAAATTTTATGCTTTCACAGTAAATTTGAGTTAAAGAAAATTTTGTGAAGTATTTCTGGGAGAAAAGCAGCCCTTAAAGAATGCACGGCTAAGGTCTTGATCTAGATGTTAAACGACGAAGTATTATAACAGTGCTATTCGTAGAGAGCCAATTTGTGAACCTAAGTCTTACTCGTAGTGAGCCAGTTATCCAGTATATCACTGTTAAACAACAATGTATACTTAGTATTATTCTTGGTGAGCCAGTTTGTGAACCTATTTTTGCAGTCATTTACTTCAGATATCATAAATGGTATAAGAATACTCTAAATTCAAATTTCACGCATTTAGATAACATAACCACTTTGTCCTTACTTTATTGAATGAATCTGTAAGGTATAGTAACAATGACATGGCAAGAACCTGCTTGTTTTACGCATGTTTTTAATGTCAGCTATCAGTTGAACACAAAAAAGTTCCAGGCAAAGATCAAACGAAAAACTTCTGACCAAGAAAATGACTCAGAAGATGCTCACTTTTAGTGACACGCTCTTAAATTGAAACAAAGACCTTTAAAACAAACGATAGTTTCTATTTTCAATCCTTATTTGATACCTACTTAATTAAAAGTCGTGGGTTTATTGCTGTGTGTGTGTAGAAAGGCAATGCAGAGACAATGAGTTTTAGCTCGAGACACAGTTCAAAGCCAGCACTAAAACTCAAATATCTTTTTAAATATATTACTCAAATCAAGAATACAATTAGAGGATTGGATTCGATTCCGCTAAGCAGTTTTATTTTTTTTTAATAGAATGAAGAAAATCAGTCATTTTTGTAAAAAATTCAATCCCTCTCGGCTATTTTTGTTCTCCTTCTCATATTTGATTCGTAGCGCCTGCCTTACCCCTCTTGATTATGTCCCTTCTGTAAATGTAAATCATATTCACCTAACAAGTACCTCTCATAGTTGGTTTCAAATACCTATTACATAGCACATAGAGATCCCTTGTATTAAGCTCCATTAAAATTAAGCTCCATTATCTCACTCAGAAATGCTATAAAAAAAAGTTAATGTAATCTTTAACCATGCCTTTTGTTAGCACAGTTCACCTCTGTCCTCCTTGTATTCTCGTGCCTCACCATGGCACTGTGGTTATGCCACTGAAAATGGTAGACGGCCGAGGTGTGAAGGTCCCGGGTTCGGGTCCCGTCGCGCGGCTGTCGATCTAACGATCTGGAGTTTTGTTAGGTTTTCTCCAGATGTAACATGAATACGCGTTAGAACCCCTTAGAAAGTCCTCCTACCAAGGCACCCCCTCCATCCTAGGCAGATACCCCGCGTGCAGGTTTGCCTTAACACACAACTCCAACTCCAACTCCTCCTTGTGTTCTCTACAAGTTATTCAACTGCTTGTTCCGCTTGTAAACGAACCATTTTCTGATTTTGTGAGTAGCATTAAATTTGCGCAAGTAGAAAAAACCTTGAACCAATCCTTGCTATTTTACCAGAGAAACAAATGGATTGGTTGCTCCTATATTCATAACACAAGATCTTGGTCAAAATATTTTTTTAGGATGCTGCCTAATTCTTTTCTTACGACATTGGAATAGCTGAAGAATCCTTTCTATATAATGAGAAAGCTAATATTCTTTTTGACATTTTTGTTGTTAGTGTTTATTATAATGAGAGTATAATTATAGCATTTTCTTAACTGTTTGTGTGTTCTTTGTATAAATATATAAAGGTGAAACAGAAACAGTCTATTAATTTCTGAAATTCCGATGTTAAAAAAATAAATTCACAATTAATTTAAATAATTAAAACACATAAAATATAGCATTTGAAGTGTCTGGAATTCGTGTTAAACTGTTTTTGACTACTATTGAAAAATCATATTATAACTTCATGGTAAGAAATATTTTCTTTAAACATTTGTTTACATCACTTTCTCTTAAACTCCGTAAATAGTGAGTCAGTTAAAAACTAAAACTTCCCTTCAATTCTTAAAAAAAAAATTCTTTTTTTGCTAAAATCTTTACTAACACAAAATTTTACATTCCTGTCTTTTTTTTAACCTTAACTAATTTATCTTGATTCTGACTCAGCATCATTAGAATCACACATCTGTAGTTTTATAGCCAGTGAAGTCATGTGATTGTATTTTTGAAGATTCTTTTTCACTAAACTCATGCTTAAATCGGAATCTTTTCTTCATTTTCTTTCAGAAAGACCTTTCAGAGAATGTGTTTTATCCCTAGCCTTATTTTTTTTTCCAGTTGAATCCTTTTCATTTTTTTTCTTTGAAGTATATTTATAAAACTTCTATTGTGTGTGTGTGTGTGTGTGTGTCCTTCTGCTTTACTTTGTGGCTGATTTTCGGTGATGCTTTAGGGCATCAAATAAATCAGAGATGATAGCATACTTTTATAAAGTTGAATGCTGAGCTTTTTCGTGGTATCTTTTACCTTCCTGAGTAACACAATGCTTCCGAATCAGATGTTTTTAAATCCAATCTACAGTATCAATTTAGCTTATGGAGCCACGTTTTTCCATAGTTTGCAATTTTTCTGCACTTTGTCTACTATTTTATGATAATTATATCCTTCAGGATTTTAGTGTTCAACTTTAATTCTCAAATTAATTAAATGAATTAAAAATCCTTGAGGTCTTTGTCATCTTGCCTTCTTTTATTGTTTGTTTTAAAACATAATATTAATAGAATTTTTCACCTCTAGGTGTGGATCCTGATACAGTATACCATAGCAAAGATGTGACGCAACCTGAATTAGTAGGTGAACCTAACTTGCGATCGCAAGTAATCATGCCGAAAGATCTGTGTATCGCCCTGTCGCAAGACGTCAACGGTAGCTACTTCTCGACTCATCCCATTTCTAAAGCATCGTCCGGTGACATCAAAAACTGGAGAAGTGTTTTTGCAAGAAAGCTCTTGAGATCTACTCAACTCTTCTCGTGTCAGTGGTGCGACTGCACATCAACGAGAGATCACTTACCTAACACTGTGTGCCAGCCTTGTGAAATCAAAAGGCCCAGATTACCATTTTCTGTAGGTAGCAATAATGTTCACACGAGAACTCTAGACGCATTTATTTCTTATCTGCTTCACCTGATGCGTGAATGAATAGGAACATTGCATCGTAGCATGTTTAAAAAGATACGACAGACGATTTTCATCCAAAAAGTAACGAGTAAAAATATAAATTCTGGAGATTTTTGAAAAATTATTTGTAGTTTGTTCCAAGCAAATAATTGTTGGTGATTTTAAAAGTATTTCGAAGTATTCTTTTAAAATTAGTTTTCCTTTCACACTGTCATCATCGTATTTAAAATACTGCAGCAGCTCAAAATTTGATAAAAGCATCAGATATCCAGATGGCTAGTTATGGATAGTTAATTTCTAATTAATTATTCATTCTAGTTAACTTCTAATATAAATGTATTTTCTTGTTTTCATTTTTTCACTTTTTATAATAAGAATATTGCCAATTTCTCAGAAAAATATACTTTTAAGAAAATGTGTATAAAATTTTAAATGCGTTTCACACGTTTACTTTATACTCAGTGTGTATTTATTTTGTCATTTTAATAGAAATTTGAAATACATCACATTAAAGGATCATTGTTTCTATTTTTGTTTCGTGTTTTATAAGTCAACTGTTTCATGTTTTTATCTATTATTAAATATTTTCTTCAGCGTGACTTCGTATTCTTAATCTTCTTTTTAAAGACCAATTTATGCGTATATTTCAATAAGCATTTATATCATACACTATGGCAATTGGGAACATGTGTTAAAACTTTTCCCCCATCCGATGGAATTATCATATGTACCAAAAATATAAATTTGTTGTACTTATCTATCAACAACAGTTGATATATATCAATATTATGAAATATTGAATAGTTACATTCTCATTTGTCTGCTTCTAAAGTATGTGTTTTACTTTTTCAATCGTTATCTCATAACCTCAGACCCAAAAATATATCAACGAAAACCATGTACAGTAGGATCCCCGATAAAAGGGGCTCATATTAGATGGGTTCCTATTATAAGGGGGGGGAAATTGGAATATTTTCCCTATAACATGTTAAAAAAGACTCCTACAACACGCTGAAAGAATGAGACAGATGTTCCTGTATTACCTGTTAACGATGCTGATCATTTGTTTGTGACTCTATAACTAATTGTAAATCACTATTAAGAGTATATAAGAATAAATAGTGATTAAGTGTATCAGTTTATTAATTTTATAGTCATGTTTATAGTTTTATAATTGGTCCAAGCTGTTCGTGCAATGTACTTTTCATTTAAAAATTAGCGTTAATTCTAGAATATAAAAGCTTTTCTTAAGATTTTGTCCACATGTAAATTTGTGCGCACCATAAATAACATGGATAAATTATAAATTGATTGAGAAATAATGTTCAGCATTTTTTTTTCTTTTTCATATACTTGAGTTAAATTCTAAGACCTTAGTTTTTCGGTTAAAAACATTCCATTTGGGATTTTTTTTTTCATTTTACCTAGCGCAAGTGTAGTAATAATAGAGGAAATTTCCAATTTTTCTATTCATATGATTTTTTTAAGTACTAAAGCATCCTGCTTCTGTTTCTACTCGGAACTATTAAAACTGGCTGGCGAAGAAATTATTTCTAAACTGAACTCCGTCAAAAGTATTTGATGATAAGCAACCCCCCAACCCTTTCTTTTTAAATAAAATGTTACCGAGAATAGAAAAATCGCTATTATTTAAATAACTGAAATTTTACACAAATAAAAATGATTTGTTAATGTAGCTTCAACGGAACACTCTGATTTGGTTAACAGAAGTTTTAGTTCAACTGAGAAAATTCATTTTCTTGTTTCTTTCTGTAAACAAATGATTTCTTTTATTTTTCAGTGCAACAAAATATCTTTATACTTAAATAAAAATGTATTTAGTTGAAATTAAACAATGTTTCTTTCTCTCTGGGCGTATGCATGAGCATGCTACTCAAATGGGTATCATTTAGAGCCTCCCATATTTTCTTCTATAATTATCAATGGCAGTGTTTTGATGTACTTTGTTGGGATGACATAGCAAATGCTAAATATTCAGTGGTTTTTTTTTTTTTTTTTTTTTTTTTTAATACTGTTCGAAAATTTCTTTTTAATTATGAGATAAAAAAAATAACCTGCTCTATTTTCTATGCTAATTATGTTTGATATAGCTTTATTGTAATATGTTTTATATAGATTTCTTTTTCAAAAATTAGTATTATAATTATTGGCTTAACTTTCACTTGAAATGTTACGTTGGATATGATCAATGTAAAAATATTTTGAGTCACTAATTACATCTCTGAAAACGGATAGATGATGTTTTAAAAGCCCATTTGTAAGACTCATTATAAATTGTATGGAAACTGTTGCAGTCATGACATTTTATATCAACTTTTGTTTAAGGTAGAATTGTTTTCTTAACAAACGCTTAAATTTAAAATTTTTACAGAGACTATTTTCTCTTTCTATTTCTAGTTGTATCTATCAACTGATGCCAAGTATTTCTGATGATTACTGCTAATTATGTGAATTGCCTCAGCTCGAAATATTACGGGTCATAAATCGTATCCAGAAGAAGTGTTTTATAAATATTTGGGATGAATTATTAAATTGTTCCCAAATATAGTTTTACAGAATTCTGTTTTATCTGTGAGGATTTTAATAAAAATATTAAACATCGCGAGTTTGTTGTATCTCTTTCCAAAGTTAACCGAAAACAAAGTGCATAATTTAAAACTTAATAGTTTTAAAGTCAGTTTTAATTAGAAAAGGATTTTTCGTCAAAATTCTAAGCATGGCGAATTCTTATGCAAAGCAGTGTAAAGCAGCGTGTTTGAAATATTCACTAGAGATGTTTTGAGTTTACCCTAAGTTGAATTGGAATGATACAGCAATACAGGGTACCGATGTCTCCTTCATGCGCAAGTAAACATTTTACAAAATAATGTTTTCAATTGAAAATTCATTAAAAGTAAAATTTCATCAATATTTATTGACTTAAAATAATTATTATGTGTACCATAAATATATATTTTTTAAACAGATACCACACTTCAGTCACAAAATAAATAAATATAAAATGTGCAGACAATCATAGAAAACGACTTTTTCACAGAGAAAAACTTAAGAAGTCTATTTCGTTAGTCTATTCTTACTAGTCTAGTCTTAGTCTATTCCGTTGTTCACTTTCCCTTGGCTGGTTTCATCATATATCCCCAAAATTTTAACATTTTCACCATTCTATTGCTGAAGTCAATTTCCTATTCTTTGTTTGACAAATAGTTAACCTGATTGCCTCAAAATGGTGAAATGTCATGGGAACAGTTAATTCAGTTGAATAAAACCCTTTAAACTATTAATTTAAAATAGGATTATAAAAGATTAACTCAAAATGCAGAAGTGTTAGAGAAATTTTCCTTCTACGTTTCGAAAAGTACTCCTACAACTAAATCACTCAAAATAAATTGTTAATTAAGTATCAAAGTTGGTATATTTTTGTGAAAGTGTTATTAATTAGTACCAAATATGGGCTAAAATTTCATCTACACTACAATTTTCTTGGTAGTTTTTAATCAACATATGAAAGGGACGTTCGTGCTTTGATTTGCTATGATTCCGATTGTCTTTGAACAGACTCTCCTTTCAGAAATTAGTACGCATTTGTTCAGTATTTTACTGCATAATTATTATAAACTTAAACGTTGCTGAAGTCAATTTCCTATTCTTTGTTTGACAAATAGTTAACCTGATTGCCTCAAAATGGTGAAATGTCATGGAAACAGTTAATTCAGTTGAATAAAACCCTTTAAACTATTAATTTAAAATAGGATTATAAAAGATTAACTCAAAATGCAAAAGTGTTAGAGAAATTTTCCTTCTACGTTTCGAAAAGTACTCCTACAACTAAATCACTCAAAATAAATTGTTAATTAAGTATCAAAGTTGGTATATTTTTGTGAAAGTGTTATTAATTAGTACCAAATATGGGCTAAAATTTCATCTACACTACAATTTTCTTGGTAGTTTTTAATCAACATATGAAAGGGACGTTCGTGCTTTGATTTGCTATGATTCCGATTGTCTTTGAACAGACTCTCCTTTCAGAAATTAGTACGCATTTGTTCAGTATTTTACTGCATAATTATTATAAACTTAAACGTACATTTTATTTTATCTAATTTTGATAAGGAATATCGGATTAAATGATATCTTAATCGTTTGTTTGGTTTAATGCTACTTATTACGATTTTATACAGATGATCTAGTTACATTTTTAGCAAGTTAATAGCAGAATATTTTGTGTTAGTAACTATCTAGTTCTGAATGCTTAGTGATTAAACCTTAAATTGGTTTTCCTTTTGACAGATGTATATTAGTTAGGTCTAATTTTAGAAATCTTAGGTTCTAGTTTCGAAGTCATTCGATTGAAATTGCCTCATGCTCTTCGACGATCGTTTTAGGTTAAGAATTCTTATTTTAATTTCTTAGAAAAATTCTTTAGCATTCTCTTTTAAATATAGGATATATATATACATAAATTATTAATAACAGTAATAATTATATGCATATATATCTTAGTTACGGAACACTTCTACTTTACATCGTTTAACACAACATTTTTGATTTATTTATGTAACCTTGACAGAAACTATTACATCTTTAGTACTTTTTAAGTAATTTTTTCATCTGCATTTATCAGTTTCATTTGTTAAAAATGATAATATAAGGTCAATAAAATATAAAACTCTAGATATCAATGAAATTATTTTTATTTTTATTTTTTTATTCGTTGAGATTCTTTTTTTTTTTTAAATTTTTTTTTACATGAGCATTCACCTTTCTCAGCACAAATTGTGGCTGTTTTTGAAGAAGAGTCTATACCTAAAATGAAAAGATAATAGAATTTTTATTAAAACAACAGTCACATGCAAGAACACTTAAATATATATTTCATTGCCACTTAGAAAAATTCATCATCAAATTTGACGTTTCAATGAAATAACTATTTACAGAAAATTATTTTAATATTGTAATAAAAAATAGTATTATAATGCTCGTCTTATAAATTATAATAAGAAACAAATAAGTTTTAAAAATAAGTAAAAAGTGTATAATAAAGCTTTCTAAACATATCGTCATCTTAAATGATAATGTATGAGCACTCACTCCTATAGAATAAAATAGCAGCTACTAAAAGGTAGAGCATTCAGTTCTTTAAATTCTGATAATTTGAACGGTATCTTTTTGGTAATTTAAGAGATTACTCTTTTTTTTTTCACAGTTCATAAATTAACAGAACTAATATTTAAAACACTAAAATAGAGAGACATTCAATATTTATATGCTGATAATTTGTGAGAAGTATCTTTTTGGTAATTTAAAAGATTACTCTTTTTTTTTGCAGTTCATAAATTAACAGAACTAATATTTAAAACACTAAAGTAGTGAGACATTCAATATTTAGATGCGTTTTCACTTCCTCTCCGATTAAAAAATGGATTTGTTCAACATGTGTTAGAAATTACAAAGATAACACTGGACACGCGGTCCACAAAGCATATCTCCGCGTACCACTTTAAGCACACATGCCATCTGTTGGCTACGGATATTTTTTCTTTTTCCAATGACCGGGTCCAATGCCGATTTCAGACTAACGTTTCTTTTAATTCATTTTCTAGCCATTCATAACCTCAGGGAAAAGCAATGGCTCATATTATGTAAGGTGATAGTGTTTAAAAACAACTTTTCTGGAGGAGTGAAATGCGTGTCCAGCCTCGAGTTACAAAAAGACGTTACAAAAGACTTTTTCTTTCTAATAGCCAAGTCAGCGGCCTACTGTAGGCTCTAAAGCTAAAAGATCCGTAGATGTTGGTGATTTCATTTGGTCCGCCTAGTAAACAGGCCAACGTTGACCCTATGAAAGGTCTCCGAATTTTGAACCAATTCCAAATGAGAGACCTAGCACCTGTATTGGCATCAGAGGTATCGGCACCATGACAGATTTTACGTGAAGCTTCCTTTACAGCAGTCCATTCGCAAGAGGTAGTCATTCTTCCAAGCACTAACTAAAGTCGGAGCTGCTTCAGTTTCGGGTTTCTTATGGGAACTGAGCTTAAGTCGACTGAGCCACTGCCGGACCGCATAAATTGTAAACCGTTGGTTTTAGTACATATTTATTTTGCCTTAAAATTTGCACATTATCCTGAATGTGTGTATAAAATGTTTTGTAAATCTTCCTATAAAGTATTAATGCTGGTATCTGGACTGAATTACATTATAAAAATGGGTTTTTAAGTTTTTAAAAAAAGGGTTTTGCTTCGTAGTGAACGTATCTATTTTTTATACAAAAAAGGAATGTTTTTGAGTCGTCTGGGAATGATATTAAATGTAACTCCTACAGTTTCACCAATATCTATAAATTTAATGAATCACTGAAAACAAAAAAAGTTTGGCCCTAAAAGTCCCTTGCTGACTTGAAAACTTACATTTTTGTTTCCAAATATTGAATCCAATGTCTATTTTAATTGCGATTAAAAAATCAGAGTCGTAACGGAGATCTTACTACTCCACTGCAGTAAATTCTGAAGATTAATAAACGATAAATTTAGTCCCATTGGCATTAAAGCTCCTACCCCCGCACCAAAAAGGGTATTCTGGGTCTGGGATTATCCTTACGCTACTGAAAGAAATACATTTTGCTCAACTATGTCATATAAAGCTGTCGAGAGAAAGAAACCTTGATGAATTTTCAGCATGGGACCATTCAGGAAGGTGGTGGGGGGGAGAGGGAAGATGCGAAGTGGCACACTGCCACATTTCTCTCCACCTTTAAATAGCGGAAGAGGAAAAAAGTGTTTATATAAGAGAAATTAATGGAATTGCTGGGTTGGTATAAGCAAAGAATCTGTATCTGGAAGGCGTTATTTATAAATAAAAGTGTTTATTTGATTTTCTACTCCCTGCAGCAATTTTCTTTTCTTTTTTTAATCTCTAACGGAACTTTAAAATGTAAAGCAGCATTGGAAAGATATATGACGAGTTCGTGTAACATTATATTATGATTTAGTGATTGTAGAAGTGCCAGTGAGGTACTCTTGTGAACGTTCAAATGAAATTCAGGCTTTTCTTCCGCACTCACGGGTTTTTTTTTTTTTTTTTTTTAACCTATTAAAACGTTAACTTTGATTTGAATAATGTAATATGCAACTTACCGTAAAGTAATGCGAAATTAATATATTTTTGTTCAATTAAAAAAAAAAAATCAGTTACTTACTTTTCATTTTTCTCTAGTGAAATAAAAGTTTAAAGTGTGTTGTTCTAAATACATTTTCTCAAAACTTTTCTAACTATATTAGTTTTTTAAATATTATTAATTTAGGTTTTCATGATTAAAAGAAAGAGTATTCGTATATTTATTTACATTAATTAGTTTGAGATGAAGTCGGTAAAAAAATATATGCAAACAATTTAACAACACTCATTTTAAAAGGTACTCATTCATAAAAAAAAGAGAAAAACACCCTTTATTTGAAGAAATATATATAATATAAATTTTTCTGGGAACAAATTCATTATTAAATGAGCCATGATCGTAAAATCAAGTACTACTGACACATTTTTTAAAATATCATATTTTTAAGTTATCCTTCATAACGTTCTTATCTGTCCAATGGTCGCGTCTGGTTTCGACTATAGGCTTGACCATAAGCAGAGCGGTATTTCTAATTAAGCCTAGTAGGCCGTGGCCCAGGACGCCGTTTTAGCGTTTTCTTTTTTCTTTTTTAATCGCAGGTGGAGTGCAGCTGATGCAGACATTTTTTTCTCCGTCCATATTAAAATTCATTTTCTCTCGAATGCATTGTTCCGTCGAAATTAGTCACTTTGCTGGGCCAATGACTATTGATGCCAACCCCGCAATATAACATATACATCTATTATATGTGTTCAAAAATCTACTTCATGGAAACATTGAACCACTCGCACATCTCGCCCTCGCTCCCCCCTCCCCCCCAAAAAAAATCTAGCTATGGTCCTTCCAATTTAAGTCATTATTTTCTCTATACTACATTTTTTAAACCAACTTTTTAAAATGCATTATAAAATGCTCGGAGCATGAAGATATAAAAGTCAAAGGAGCCTGCAGTGAGCGGCAGATTTTAATTTTGACGATGGGCGTCATGGACCTAAATACAGCCCTGGCCATAAAGAGGGCCAGGTATGTTGGCCGCTTCACTAAGGAGACGCCTAGTAGGTAAGCCAACGTTGTTTACGTTATGTATGGTCTCCTAATTTGGAACTAATTCTTGGTAAGAGACATTGGACCTAGATCCGCACTCCAGAGGTATCGTTTAAACCAAGGAGGACATTGTAGCCAAGACAGTTTTCACGTGCTCCAACTTTTTTTTGTATACAAGGGGACACTCCCAGACAGTGATCAAGGTCGGCGCCACTTCACTTTTGCTGTTCTTACGGGAACAGCGCTTAGCCGACTGACCCGCAACGAGATATCCTCATAATGTACTGTAAATTAAATAAAAGTTATAAAGTTTAAACGTATAATTGACTAGTTTATACTTAACTTTAAAAATACATGTTTATAGCTATGTTAATCTCGAAAGCTATCTATAAGTTTATTTATTAACTTTCGTTTTCATACAGATACTTATATTGTTTTGAACGTCTCAGAGAAAAACCTGATTTTCACTCTCTGAGATTTTTTTTTTTTTTTATAATAGTAAGTTAGCCTTAAATTGGTTGGGAAAATGTTTTGAAGAAAAATGTACATAGGCTTAAAGGATATGTACTTAGCTTCTTTAAACCGAAATCTGTTGAATAGAGCAAACAAATAAACATATGTTAGAGCTCAATCAAGAAATACCATCGACACCTATTTATCATTATTTAATTTAATCATATTGTGTTGGGGTAAAAAAAAGAGAGAGGTGATGCCAATGGAGCATTGTAAATCTGCGAAAATTGCAATTCCAGAAAATAGCTTACAGCATTTTATACACAAGATAAGTGCTTGAAGTGTTTCTCTGACTTCAAATAATGCAAAAGCAGTTTCGTCATTGTTGTTCTGGAGTGTCCTATTTACAAAAAAATTACACTTTTTTTTTTTGTTACCTTGACGACATTTCATCGTGAAGCAACTCCCTTATTGGGGAATTCTCGTAAGCATTTTAAAACTAGTTCACTATAAAGTGAAAAATTGCGAAAATTATTTTTTGAAATCTTATTACTGTTATATACAAATAATAATAATAATTACCTTCGGAATCATTTTAACCCCCATCGGTGTCTTCGTCATCATCTCCTTTCGTTAAGACTTTAGTAAACCTTCGTATGCTAATGTAACCTTCTTTATCTACAGGAGCCTCTTTTAAACAAATATCAGCCTGAAATAGTAAGTGGGGTATTACTAACTACCGTACTTTGTATTAAAATTTTCATCTAACACCGAATAAATATCCAATAAGTAAAAATATTAAAAAGTCAAAGAATCCCTTCTGCTTAAACGTAAGTTTAGCATGCAAAAAAAAAAAAAAAAAAAGTTTCTTCTGCTACTTGTAATAGTGTAGAAATAAATGCTCATTTCTACAGGCGTCAAAACTATCAAAAAAAAAAGCCCATATCTTTCCCTGGGGCAATTTTAATTCATCAGAAATCACAATTTCCTTTTTCAATATTACTATCTGTATATTTATAATTATATTCTACAAAGTCAGCTGTTGCAAAAATTTAAATTTCCTTACCTCTTCATCGGTGAACTTATCTCCTCGCTTTTTTAAAGTATTTTTAAGTCTGAAAGAAACAATAAGATAATTATTAGATGCATTAATAGATATACTATATAGTATATACATATATGTACTTTTTTTTAATAAACAAAAATCACTCACACTTCCTCTTTCATCTTGCCGTCCCCTTCATCAAATATGGAAAATGCAGACAAAATAACATCTTCTTCGTCAGTCCCTAAAACGTTTGACAATAATTGAATGATTTAAGTAAGCAAACATAAATAAAGATATGTGCATGCTTAAGTGAACTTATTGCTGTCACACGGTAAAATTTGGAAATTATAAAAAAGAGACCGAGAAAGACAAAAATTATGTACAATTAATAAAAAAAAATAATAATCACTCAACTTATTGAACAGCGAACAGTTTCAAAATGTTGAATTTCACCAAGTTTTGTGGGCGCTTCTAGCATCGAATCATTGCGATATTTAGTAGAGGGAAAACTAATTCATGCATTGAATGCTTTCATGAGGGAATTCATGTTTAAAAATGTAGTAATGGAGCAATTATAATACGTTCGTTTTATGACTCAAACATATTATATAGAGAACGTCTACAGGGTGTCTCAAAAATTCTGACCTAGGCTTTTATTCTTTAAATATTCATCATGAACACTTAAATATTCATCATAAACACATACAATAAATTATAAAGTTGCGTAAAAAAAGGTACAGAATTTTATGGTATCGATTAAAATTTTCAGCAGATTAAATCGAATTAAATACAATATTTAAATTTTTATACGGCTCCCTTACGAAAAAAAGTTTCAATTTGTAAAATGAGTGCCTCACATTAATTAGATGATGCACAAATTTTCAGCCTTTTATCATGAAAAGACTCAGAGATATGTTTAAGCAAAGTTGGTCAGTGGCTATACAATACCAGTAATAGCAGAAGTACTGTGACTATATGCAAATTGAGAAAGGAAACATTGATTGTATTTACGCAATCATTGTTTCCTTTCGCAATTTGTGTACAGCATCTGAAATATGATCGTCTGATGAGACTTTTCCTCTTCGAGAGGCTTCAAAAAGTGGTTTAAGTCAACATTAATTTATTTTCATATCTCTGAGTCTTTTTATGATGAAAGGTTGAAATTCTGTACATCACTTAGTTAATGTATTAGGCATATTTTACTGATTGGGAATTTTTTTGAACGGGGACCCATATAAAATTTTTAAAATTTCTAGATTTTAAGAATTGATCTTCGGAAAATTTTAATCGATACCATCAAATTCTGTAACTTTCTTTACGTAACATTTTGTTGTGTTGTCGATGAATATTTAAGGAATATTAAGGCCCTTGAATATTTAAGGAATTAAAGCCTAGATCAGTGTACCTGCGACATCCTGTATACTAGTTTCTCAAGTCTGTCATCAAAGCATAGCAAAGACAATCTTTGAAGATGTGAGTCTAGACGGACATTATGTTGCTGAAAGATAAGGCTATCGACAGGCACTAAATAAGCGCAGACAGGACTTGGGGTATGGGCGTGCCGTTACTGAGAAAAAATGAAGCACAATTATCAGCAAACTAACAGTCGGCTCGTAGAATAGAGCGTTGCAACAACATTACGAGGAAGTAACTATTCGAGAGCTACCGACCAACGAAAGGCAAGAATTGACAATGAATTAACAGTCAGTTAATCGAATTGCCCATTCAAAAGTAAAGATTTTATATGTTTTACTACCTTAATTTTGGAAAGAATGGCAGTTATCTTGATGCCAACTCGTATAGAACAACAAACAACGCGTTCAGAAGCAGTCACAAAAATTCAACGGAAAGCACCGTTTTAATAATGATACAACAACAACGCTCTGTGATGATAACGTCATATTCTCCATGGTTACATTGGTATGCTAATTTCCCGCTAACTTCCACATCGAGTAATTGCAATAGTAAGTCTATAAGATTAACTTCGAACTGTCTGCTTTAGGAACATCACCTTACATTTGCGATTTAATACTGTAATTATTTGGAAAATCTTATGGTTATATAAATATATGTATAGTCAGTAATTCTCACTCTCTACACTGAAAAATGTATAATTGCCCAATATTTCTCATATATATATATATAACAATCTAAATCTCAATTCTATAAAAATCTCTCTTTGGAATAAATCTGTTTAACCATTGGACTTTGGAGATGACAGCCAGCAAATTTAGAAATGCTTTAGTCATTCTTCTTAAAGTACTGCTTAGTTGTTATATCTCGTAATAAGCCCATATAAAGAAACTAATTTTACCCTTTAAATAAAAAAAAATTAAGAGATATTTGGACTTTATTTTTATAAATCATTTCTTGGTTATCAGTAAATCATATGCCACAAGATTTATTCAAATAGGTTCGTTAGAATTAGTGTACCGTGATCGTCGATCTACCTATGATAACGGACACATCGCAATGACATAGCATGTCTGTATTTTTATTTTTTAAATTATTTTTTTTTACATATAGTATAACACAGAGCAATTAAATAGAATAACCTTGCAACAAACCATTTAGTTTTGGGGTCTATTTTATTGCAATTAGAGAATACTGATAGTTTTCTTAAGAATAAAAGGTAAAGAGAAATATCTGTATTGTCATATATTTTTACTCTAACTTGGAAACTGTTATTCGCCCAACTTCAAATTAGTTTTTTTTCACAGGTATTTATCAAATGTTTATTTTTTAATTGAATAATACAACAAAGAGAATTATTTCTAAAACCAATTTTATCGAAGTTCTAACCTTAAATATATATATTGTCCATATTTCAATTGGTATATAAATTAAATAGACAGAAGAAAATTTTATTGCCAAGCAATGCAAAAAGGCAACTTACCTGATATTCTTTCACCAAATATTGTTAGGAACATAGTAAAGTTAAGTGGTCCTGGAGCCTCCGATAGCATTGATTCGAAATCATCGTCATCTACTTCTCGCCCTACGCAATAATAATAGCAATTAAATAAACAGCATATAAATATCTTGAGATTTCATAGTAAAATCTAATTTATGAAACTTTTCATAAAAATGATACTCTGATGGAAAGCAAGTTTTAATCTGAGAAATACAATTTCGTAAAAAAAAAAAAAAACTTTAAAAATGCAATGTTATCTGAAAGGAACTTTTCTGCTCTTAATTTCAATGTGAAACGCACTATTTCTTTACAAAATGTCCTAAAATTAGCAAATTTTTTAAAGTAAATTTAGTAAGTTATCAATTTTAAAGCAAGATTATAACTACAAACTTGTGTTTTGTTATTTTCATTACTCTATGACACAAGAACCAAAATTGTTCTCATTGCGCCAAACCAAACAACCCAGCAATTTCGAAATACATCTTATATTTTAAGAAACGCTGCAACGGACGATACATCTAATGCACTTTTAAATATTTTGGGGAAAATTCTTAACTATGCAATACTTTTCCCAATATGTCGCACTTCTGAAATTTTTGCAGCGTGATTCAATTCCTAGTAATTTTCTTCGGAAGTTTTAGATATTGCTGAAGTTTATCGTTTGCAACAGCTCTTAATACAGCTTATGAAGAGACATCTCAATTTTAAACTATGATCAAAGAACATGAAACGTTGGAAAGAACACTCAAAATACTGGTGTTAAACGATAAAATAAATAAAAACTTTGTGAAAAAGAAACACATAAAATCTTACTTATAACACGGTACGATCGTTTCGACCAAAAATTCTTTCGGTCTTCATCAGTCAAAGCCCTTCGTCTCACAAAGCAGAGGGAACTCAAGTTTCGTATCGTGTTATAAGTAACATTTTATGTATGTTTTTTTTTTTTTTAACAAAGTTTTTATTTATTTTAACATGAAACATTGTTCTTTTCTTCAAAGAATTGACTCATGTGGGATAGGCTCATTTAAACATAAAGGAACCCTTGAGCACGATAGACAAGTGATAAAATATACATTTAAAAATGCTTTACATAGTTTTTAAAAAAACCAGTAAAGTTAATTATTTTACTTTTGTTAAAGTAATACCAATATTCTGTAGAATCTTTGAAAACATTCAAGCATTCAAACACAACACGCGGATTATTTGAGTTAGAAATATGAAATTTATTCAAAAACAATAATATGTGACTGCCTAACATGACAAAATTTTATCTTCCATAATTTTCTATGACACTTACATCGTATTGCGACAAATAAATAAACAAATAATAAACACTCTTAAACATTATCGGAAAGAGTTACAAAGATCCGGTCTGAATGTTTTTAAAAGAAGGGCTTTCTTTAACGTTTTATGGAAGTTATACCGTACTGACAGACAAATAAATAAACCAAATCCAGAAACAGTTTAAAAATAATGAAAACGTTGAAAAAAAAAAAAGAACGACGTTTTTCCTCGTACTTTCAGAAATTAAAAAAGATGAAAAATCAAATTCCTTTAAAGAAAAGAGTCTATTTGAAAAACTTACTCGATTATCTTAAATATTTACCCAAACCACAGTAATATATCATCATTCATGAGTCCATAGAAACGAAAAAAATAAGGAAAATTTTGCAGTAGTTTTTTCTTTTTTTTAAAGTTATGGCAATGATGAGGGTTTATGTTACAAAAGCGAGTAGGCTTAAATTTAAGAGCTATTATTTTTTTAATTCAAAGCTTAAACAGTTTTTTTTTTTTTACTCAAAGTTGAACACATGCTATTTAACGCCATTGTTCGAATGGCAGTATTCTAAATGAACCTAATATCTAACTATATTATTAGATGAATCTCTATTTATTCCTATAGGTATAGTATGCTTGCCAATTCATTAAATTAAAATATTTAGTTGTTTTGCTATTTTAGTTAGACAAAGAAGTTTAGTAAGTTTTCCTATAAAGAATATTTTTGAAAGTTTCGTTTATCTTGCTTAAAATGTTACATATTTGACCCTTTTTAATTAAGTGTCTTCTTAAAAGTTCCCGAAACAAATAAAAAAGTGTGTATAGTATTTTTGCACCATGCTGCTTTGATCGTGGTCCAATACCTCAAAAAGAGGAAAAATATTTGAAATCACACAAAAGACTTACCGTAAACGTATTTTCCAAGAAGGTCAAACGTTAGCTTAAGATCAGATTTTGTAATAAACCCATCTTTATCTTGATCTATTAATTGAAAAGCCTATAAAGAAAGTACATATTTACAGCATATCTCTAAGGGAAAAATAAAGATTCCACAATACAATAAAGTATTCGAATCGACTAATCTTTATAAATTAGCTTAAATCTGTTATGTGAATCAATAAACACAATAAAAATACGGCCTTTAAACTACTGTTAAACATTTAAATGAATTACCAAATTAAAACGGTTTAAACACATATATTTCGGAAAAACATATTTTTTTCTAGATGCTTTTGGAACGCCCTACTCGCTTCGAGGGAAAGATCTGGCCAGTGTTGCTGAAGACGGTCACGGACTGTGTGCCGAAATCTATTTTTAAAGGGTTTTAATTAATGAGAATCATTTACGGGGTACATAAAAGCTAATTAAATTCAAAATTAATGAAAAATATTCTTGAAAAAGGCTGCATTAATATCATATATAAAAAAAATTAAAAGAAAAAAATATATATATTCCTGTATTTAAGCTTCCTATGAATGAGATCAATTTTATGCTTCGATGAAAAGTTTTAACGTTGTTCTTGAGTTTAGTGACTAGTCAGTGATCTCTTTTCGATAAAGAGTATGAAATTAAATCTCGTTAAAAGATACTTTACTGCAAATGTAAATTTAAAGTGTATATACAAATACCATTATTCCAGTTTTAAGTACAATTTATGGTTACAAAAATAAGTTATCAAATTAATTGGTAGTTAAACTTTTAAAATTTTGTATAGCAATATATTTTATAAAAGAGCAATTTCTACACTTCATTTATTTAAAGTCACAATGCCTATTTGTAATGTCAAATCATCTAGAAGAACCTTTACACTAGGAGGAGAATAGTCATTAAAATATTTTTGTTTGCATCATACATTAAAACTTTGTACTAACAAATCTTTCTATTTGATATGAATGTATATATATATATATATATATATATATATATATATGTAAAGTAAAAATGGGCAATTCATCTCACAATGTCACAAATGTGTCAGTTTTCTAAAATTTCGAAAAGTTTAATCCTATGAAGACAAATCCAGGATTCAAACTCGCTATGTTAAAATAAATGAGCCATTAAATTACATATACATAAAAACCAGTATTATTTGATTCAGCGTTGTCTCAAGTCAGTTTGTTAAACAATTGTTCAAAATGTTTGTAATAAATGTTTGATTTTTAAACCTTTCGGATTCTAATATTTTGACTGATTTAAAAAGAAGTCATGCATTTCAAGCACATACGTAATAATCTAAAATTTTCAATAAAGAATACAATTGAAAGAAATAAAGATGCTTTTAAAATGACTGTGAGAATATCTGTATTTGCGAAATAACCAGTAACTCAGTAACAACAATAAAATAAAACAACAACTGTAAAATGAAAATAGTAATAATAATAATATTAATAATAATAATAATAGCAATGGTGTAAAACTTTCATACTACCTGTTCCTTCCAGTTTGCAAAAGAAGAACCACAAAATACTTAAGAAAAATCATTCAAATAAAATTACCTTTATTTAGATCCTTTCATCGTCTCCATTACACTATAAAACAACATACTTTTTTCGTTAAAAAAATTACAAACTAAAAATTATTACCTCTTTGAATTCTTGTACTTTCCTTTGAGTAAACATGGCGAAAACATTGGAACCGCATCTTTGAGCTCGCTTTTTTGTTGAAGCTTTCTTTTCAGCAGGTGAAGGCGCCGCCGGAGCAGGTGCGACTTCTGGTGCAGGTTGGGATTCAGGGGCCGGCTCAGGGGGACCTTCTTCTGTCTGGGGAGCCTCAGCTTCAGCCCCAGAAGTTTCTGACTTCTTCTTACTCTTCTTCTTCTTCTCTTTCTTGTCTTCGTCCCCCTTTAAATATTATGAATACAAGATATGTAATCGTTTTAGAATGCTTTTAAAAATGCATAAAACTTTTTCTTGCATTTGAGGGTGAAAAGACCATTTTTTCTTAAATATCACGTAATCATGACCAAAAGTATTACTATGACATTTGCATTTCAGTTGTATTTGATTATGATCAATATTAAATAAAAATTTCGAGGTAATATTAAATGAATTAAACCACCTCCTGGTGATGAAGAAGTAAAATACTCATTCAAAAGAATGATAAATGTTGTCAAGCACTTTGATTACGGAAAACTTTCCTAACCAACTGATTTACATGGTTCAGAACGTAACATTAATTAATTGATGTCCAATTAATGCGTCATAAAACAAAATTCGAATAACCTAATCGATAAATTAAATACAAATTACGAAGTTATTGTATAAGAGAAAAATCTCATCTCGTACAATTTGCAGTATCCTATAAAAGGAAAACTAAAAGAGAAGGGGGCACTCAATTTTTTGAGAAAAGGTGTCAAATACTTAAAAATGTCATTTTTAGCTGGCAAATTTTTTGTCTGGATGATGGATGTGCGTGAGAGGAAGACAAGTTAACAGAATAGTGTAGTCCGTGATGTTGTTAATGATCGCTATGTATACCTAAGTCTCACGGATAAGAGAAATTAATTGGTAGTGGAATTGAATTTATGCAACTGCTTTTGGTGATTCTCTCCAAAATATTTTTTTCACAGAAAAGATTAAGGCTGTTTTAGAAAATGTGGCTTCTCTTGTAAACGCAAATGAAGATTAAGCAGATGAAATATAAGATGTAGTTCTTGTACAGTCCACTTCACGTGTATAGGTATGGGTGTATCTGAATCCAGTTTAAACAATGTTTTCTGATGAAGAAAGTTGGGTATACACAAGTAAAAAGCTCCATGCTAAAAGCGAAGAAGCAAAAAAATTTCGACAGAAAGAAATGCCCCCTATTTCCAGACAGAGAGACATATACTTAAAGTTCTGTTTTTAGAATTTACTTTCTGTGGATAATGCGTTGTTTCAATTCTTTCCTACTGAAAATCAGCTTAAAAGCGCTAATCATTTTTTTTCTTTTTTCGGATTACAGATCGTTACCATTTTTTTTTTTTTTTTTTTTTTTTTTTTTAGACAGAATTCACTCCCCTCAAATTTCTTTATGTAAAAAAAAAAAAGAAAAAGAAATGAACATGTAATTTTTTTTCTTTTTAGAAGTCCATTTTTTTTTTTTTAATAATCCTTTAATTTTAGAAAGGCACTTAAAAAAAGGGAGAGTTGGGAATAACAAGAGAAAAATCAATTAATAATTTTCACGAAGCTATAATAAGCAAAAGGTGAAAATATCAATAATCTGTTGTCGTCACCTCACCAGTTATTTTCACTTTTTAGAAGCAGTTCCAAGAAAGCTTTGGAATAATGTCTCAATTTGTGGATCACAAAAGAGGGGGAAACTGGCTATGTTGTTACATTCGTCGGGATTCATTTGTTCCAGTAGTTGATATTAAATAATAACTTAACATCCTTTTTTAAAATTCACATCATAAAATATTAAGATTTGCAGTTGTCTAAAACATAGGACTATGTCTGAAACAAGTTTCAAGACCATTCTGTATGTTAGTGACAATTCCGCTGTTTCTACTTATCACATTGATTTTTCTATGTTGCCTGTATTGACATAAGTCAAATATCAAAAGAACCAAAGTTTAAAGACTGGGATAAAAACTGCATTGCATCAAACTGCAAAATCGAAAATCAGTAGTTTGATGTTCACTTGATGAAAATCTACGTTCGTGATTTATTAAAGAATTTGTTGGGCAATGCAGAAATAATAAATTAAAAATAAATTCCACTGAGAATTGAAAAAAAAAAAGAAAGTCCAATGAAAAGTATATCTACATTCAAGATAAAAGCCATACCAAAAAAAAAAAAAAAATAGTCTGAGTAACAACTTATTTTAAAAAGTATTTTTAAATCAATTTGAAGCTATATAAGTTACATTCAGTCAATTCTGTAAAAGAATTGAAATATTAAAACCTAAGATGATTTTTAAAAATCTCCGTCACATTTTTCAATCTCCACATAATAGGCACAAACTCACAAACTTTCAAAGATTTATTTCGACATTTAACCAATAGCTTAATTCGCTGATCAGTTAGTTCAGGATCGAATCAGAAACTGTTTTAGCATAGTATGAGGAACAAAAATCTTAATCCAGAGAAGGTATAGCGCATCACTTACCCATTCGATAGATAATACTAAACATTAATAAATGCTTCGACTAAAATAAAAGTTTAGAAAGAATATCTTAGTAATTTTTCAGAAACTCGCGTTTTAAATTAACATATTCAGTACGATAATTAAATTGCAGTAGATAAATTTATAAGTTTTAAGTTCTTTATATGTCCATTATAAAATTCCAGATGTTTTCAGATCGAGCAGAATTACGATATCATGTCAGTGTTTTCAATATCATTACACTATCATAATAGTTTTGATAAAAATAATTTTAAAAATTAAGTCAATTCCTATAAAGATACTCTATAAATTCAGAAATAAATGACTACCATTATATATTTCACAGTGCAGTTAGTTCGTTTACGATTTACACTGGCGAAATCGTTACATTTCAGTAAATCAAGAAAAATCATAAGGAACCATCCCTATGCAGAACGTAAGAACATAGCATCTTACCATGATTCCGATAGGTACTTAACGCAACTGCAAGAAGCTAATCTAATTCGCTATAATCCTCCTCTATATGTACGTCATTCTAGATGAAGATTTCAGTACCCTAAGTAACCCTTAAATAGCTTCTTTCAGATTAATTGGGGCGGTTTTGAATCTAAGTTCATTTTCAGATAAACTCAACTAAATTTGGCAACTGGTGGGATGCAGCTTCAAATGACAGCCTACTGAAAGAAATAAAAAATAATTATTTACATTACGCTACAAATGCGAGAAAGATGCTGGGGAAAAAAGTAGACAGCACTTTTTTTTTCATTTACGTGGGAGGACGTATTTCATTTTTGAGAGTGAATGTTGAAAATTTCACCTCTGAGAATTTATCCAGAATCTCGAATTTCTTGGCACGGTAAAAGTAGAAGCTTTATTAATCAATACGTAAACACGTTCTGAAAGATCCTCAAAGAATCACAGTTGCACTGTCATCAAAAGACACAGTTGACTTATCAATAAAGCTTAAAAGGAATTTCCTTCGAATTAATTATTTTATTTTCATACAAGCGTATAAAATGATGATCGTCATCACAGATAATGCACAAATCATTCGTGCAATCCCCATAACCAATCAACAGACCGTTACGTATGCTTTAACGCTTTTGATTAACATTTAACTACATTTTCTAGAAATCAAATATTCTCTGTACCGTAAGTGGAAGCAGCATACGCTGTAAAAGGATTCAAAAACGTTGGAATCAAGATTGTTATGATAACTGTAAAACATTAGATGTATTCACTATCCATTCCATAACACTGGAAAAAACAACACTCTCCTACTTCATGATTAAATAATACCTAGAAAAATAAATCGATACTTTTAACCGAATCGAAATAAAAGATCAGAAAAATGGATTTTTTAATTTTTTTTATTTATTTATTTATTTATTTATTTTTGGAAAAGAGGGGAAGGGGGAAGAGAATTTAAGTTTTTGCTTCGAGAAAGGCGAATAGGATAGAAAACATATTCTCCTCCCTTCCCAACGATTTATTTTTTCTTTCCCATTCAAACATAACACTTGCTGGTAAAACTCATCCTCTTTTTCAAAATTATCTTAAAACTTCAGACTCTCTAATAAAAGATAATAACGTTTTCTATTCCAACTGATTATTCGACTCTACCTAGTGGAGTTGATCAAAAATGACACCAAATAAAATGATATAGTGGCTGGAAAACTGATTCCTCTCCATAGTAGTCTGTTTTAGACATATAAATGATAAAATGTTTGAGTCGGTTAAAACCGGCAGATCCAGAGCATTTTACATCATGATGATGTAAAATGCTCTGGATTAAATTTAAGATTTTTTTGCGCTTTTTTATTCCTAAACTCTTAAATAATACTAAGTAATACTTAAATAGTACTAAGAAACCATATTTTTAATGATACAGTTCTAAAATGTCCCCCAAAAGCTAGGAGATGCCTTCAGCAGCAATAACTTGATGGGTTTGAAATACGATTTTGCTGTTCGTAGTTTCAGCGGTTTTCTTCGGGTGTAACCCAAATACGAGGCAGCTCGTCTTCAAAATTCATTATATATCATCCTCTAGTAAAGAGTATCTCAAAATGACCAGATATTTTAAATTGCGATCCTTTTTCTAATTTCGCGAACGTAAAATCATGTATGTATAAATGGAAGTTCAATTGTACATTAATTTTTGGCAACTCGCATCAATTGAGGCTTAGTCATGCAAAACAGGGCCGTACCTAGAAAAAAAAATTCGGAGGGGGACCAAACGGTGAAAAAAGGCTAAATTTTTCAAAAACAGGCTTCATCCTTATCGTTTTGTTAACGAAATTTTATATTTCGGGGGGGGGGCGGACCCCTGTTCCATCCCCTGGGTACGGCCTAGATGCAAAAATAACACACAGATAGCGTGAAAATTCACCGAAATCTCGCGATGTGATTTGGTCCCTAAGATTTTGTGATATGACGCCATTAGACTTCTTTCTTTGGGGTTTTCTGGAATGCAAAGTATATGACAATAATCTGTAGGCCATTCCAGTGCTCAAAGAAGAAATGACGCACAATTAATGAAATTAGCTGGTAATTATGTGAAAATGTTATTGAAATTTTCATCAACAGAACGGATGTTTGCAAAGAGTCCATTTATCGGATACTGTGTTCCACAAATAAATTTGTAATTTAGATTTTTAAAAAATATATTCGCAATTTGAAATAAATAATACGTTTTATTAATAAATTAAAATGCCGGGTCATTTTGAAACGCCCTTTAATTAATTGGTCTTAAAAAATGCCTTTTTTTTTTTTTTTTTTACTAAGCATTACCTTCTTTTTAGTAAAACATTTTAAATAAAATAAGAAATTGAGCGTCAAAATAATTTATTAAAAAACCTTCGTAATATGTAAGCGTTTGCTTGTCTATAAAAATGTTATTTCTTTCCTCCGAGAAAGAAGGCTAGGCAATAATTTAATTAACTTAGTCCACTAAATAAATTACCAAAGAAACCAAAACAATTTAATCTGCATTAGACGTTTAAAAATCCTCTTACACAACTTTCGCCAATCTATCTAGCTATCATGGAAGTGCTTTTAAAAAAACGTCCCCATTAACTTTTTCATAACAGCTCCGAAATTTTATTTTAGAGAGTAAAACCTCAGAAATAAAATCTAAATTTTTGAAATACTTTGATCTACATTTATTTATAAAACCTAAACATCACTAACAGACCGAAAATATAAACACTCAAAGCTACTCCAAAAGAAAAAAGTGAAAACAAGAGAAACTTTCATTTATCAAAGATTTTTTTTTTCTTTTTTAATGTCTTTAATCAGACGGGGTAAAATCGGAAATAGAAAACTGCAGACAACATTAAATTTTTTCCCAACACACACATACTTGCTGAAAATACAGAGCGCCCAAAAACATTGACTCGTTTTCTATTCTTTAAAATATTGATCATAGACATGTATAAGTTACACAGCTACATGTAAAAAGTTATAGAACTTTATGAAATCGATAAAATTTCAGAAAATACAAAATTTCATTTTTATACGTCCACTGTACATAAAAATTCCCGGTTAGTAAAATATAATACCCCACACACTAATGACTTGGTGTGCGAAATTTGAGCAATTTATCCTAAGATGCATAATAGGTGAGAAAATAAAGTATAAGTCAGCATATATTAAACCATTTTTCAGTATTTCTGCAAAGCGGATGATCGCGTTTCGGAGGTTGTACTCAAAGTATGAAAAAAAAAAAAAAAAAAAAAAACAATTATTGCAAAAATACATAATAATTTTGCTATTCATTAGTACTAAAGTTTCCAAACTTTGTTGAAATAATAATTTTATGCTCTCTAAGTATGAATATTTACATTTAAATTCATGTGCAATACCTCACTAACTTTGTTTAAACATATCTCTGGCACTTTTTATGATTAAAGACTAAGATTTTGTGCAACACCTAATTAATGTATGGGGAACAATTTACTACTAGAAAAAATTTTTGAAAAAGGTTTTATGAAAATTTAAGTTTTTCATTTATTCACATTTAATTCATGCAGCCCGGGTTGTGTAGTGGTGAGAGAGCCAATCTACCATACCACGAATCCGTGTTCGATTCCCGGAAAGATTTGCTTGTTTGTGTGTTTATGGCAACACTACGCTAGGGCGATCTGCCAAGGATGGGGATGCTTTGGTAGGAAGACTTTCTGGGGGGTTCTAACGCGTATTCACGTTACATTTGAAGAAAACCTACCAAAACTCCAGACCGTTAGATTGACAGCCGCGCGATCTTCGCCGTCTACCATTTTCAGTGACATAACAACTATAAAACTGTGCCATGGTGAGGAATTTTCCCGGAAAGGGCTTGGGTGTAATTTCATCCGTCCCTTCATAGGAGGCAACGCTGGTTCACCTATTAGTTGCCTCCATAATAAAGAGACCAGTCATTCCGGCCTTGGAAGTGACCAATGCCTATACAGCAAGTGCCCGCCATTGAAGAAAAAAAAACATTTAAACCAATGAAAATTTTAATTGATAGCATAAAATTCTGCTCCTTTTTGTGAGTAACTTTAAGTTATTATGCATCTCTATAATCAATATCAAAGGAATAAAAGCCCAAGTCAATGTTTTGGACACTCTGTATACTGTACATATATACAGGTGTGTGTGTGTATCTATGCACTTGTGTGTGCTAAGAGAAAATTCTCTTTGCCAAGTCTGAAGTTTAAAATAGAATAAATCAATAAATAGGGTGAGGTTGGGAAAAATGGGGTATTTAAGGTTATTCTAACGAATAACTCAGTGACAAATAGAAATAAATTAAATAAGTAACTAGCTGGAACCCGTCGAACTTGACGGTCACTTTATTGACTGTAATATTCAAAAATAAATGGGAACGATCAAGAATGTCACCAAGGTCTTGAACAAAACTAACAGGAAAAATCAAAGAGCGACGCGGACGGAACATGTCTTGTGACAGTGAATATTACAGTCAATAAAGTAAACAAAAGGTTTCACGCCAGTTCTTAGCAACTGTACAATGACGATGAAATGATTGAAATGTTTAAAATTTGTTTTTAACTATCTTTATTAAGTAAAAAAAAAAAGAAGAAGAAGAGTAGATATTAAAAGTCGAATGAGCAAATAAAGTTAGAAATTCTAATTGGGCATTTCGTTGAAGACGATATTTTGGGTAAAGTCATCGACCACGAAACGTCCAGGTGAATTCTCTTAAATGATCTTGACTGCCACAGCATTCTTTGATCTAACCATTGAGAGAGTGACATACAACATTCCTTGTGAAAATACGGGCGCTGAAAGGTAAACGCCAAAAGTATGGACCGAAAAGTGAAAATTTTCGGAATTCTGCAAGAGACAAAAAAATCTAATCCGCCAAATGGAGATCGCGCGCTCCCTGCTTTATTTGCCTTTTCTCAAGCTACCCTCGATGGTAAAGATCCAGTATCAGGCAGAAAACTGAAAAATTAATCGCTAACTAAAGAAGGAGTTTATAACTGCCGTCAATGTCGTTAACAAACCACAATGTATTTGCATGGAGAAAAGTTTGAAAAAAATCTGAAACACTTTCATATTTTAAATACTGACTAAAGTGCTGTATATTAAAAGCGTATCATAATCCATGCACCGTCCCTATTTTCCTTCCTTGTTTCATTAAATTGAAAAGTGTATCATTATTCATGGCCGTGCCGTATTTTTCTTTCTTGTTCCACAAAACACTTCTTTGGAATCGAAATCTATAGCTGCTAAAACTGTTTTACAATCTTCCCCAAGCATATTCCAACTACACTTCACCATTTTAAATACTGTTCGGAATGAGCATCATAATCCATGAATGTGCTATATTTGACTTTCTCGTTGCATAAAACACATCTTTGGAATTAATATCTATATTAAATTTGCCTACTAAAGCTATTTTACAACCATCGCCAGGCATGGTTCGGTTTTTAAGGGTTTTTTTTTTTTTTTTTTGCCGCAAACTTGGAGATCAATTATCAATGCGATCAATTATCAATACTTGGCGATCAATTTTAACCAACAATGAGTTTTAATAAACCACAATGATATTTCTATGGCGAAATAGTACCAGTTTTGGCGAGTTATCGCCAAGTTTGTCGTCAAAAAATAAGTCTCCAAGACTGAACTCAATTTGGCAATATCTGCTATACTTCGTGAGAATTTGCCAAGACTTTTAATTTAGAATGCGATTAATTTTTCTTTATGGTGAAGTAATTCGAAGTCGGTTTTCATTTCTTTTTTTTAAATCATACTCGCTCTTATTCTAATCAGAATTTAGAACAACACATTTATTATCACTACACACTGTTGCCACATTTGCCACACAACATTTACAAACGGATGCAATTTCTAACAAATATTTTTCCAAATAAATCAAACCTTACGGAGCTTACACATATCAATCGTCTGCTAACAATGGGGTTAATAAACTACAATGTTATTTCTATGGCGAAAATTTGCACCTTTGCCGTTCCGCCACGCCTAAACCGTTCGACTTTTTCTGATTTTCTCTTTTGATGACACATCTACGGACCGGGACCTTTCTTCAGACACCTCAACCGAGTTTTTACACCCAGCCGTTCTCTCAATTTAGTTGCCGAAAGAAAAACATGTTTCAAAATAATATATAGATATTTATTTCAGCAACACAATCTTAGTTGTTAATCTGCAGTATTGAAACTTGAAATACGCTGCGTACTTTGGGATCTGTATCTTAATATATCCAAAGCTGCAAACTACCTCATTTTGCAATTTTCCCATAGGGCAAAATGGGGTACAGTTCGGCGCATAATACGCATTTCACATCGGACACAGTTCACATGTAAACTTATCATCATCCTTCAACACCAGCGCACAAAATATGAGCCCATTTGTTATATGCACTGCACTTGATCCACCGCTCTCCTTGTACTGTCCTCGCATATATCGCTACAGTACAAGCATGTAACACCTACATTTTCTGGATCACTGTCCGACGATGTGTCGTCTGTTGGAAGAGTAGCAACGCTACGTCTTTTAGCTTGTGAACTGTTCGACATCCGACGTTTTTGCGTTTCAAAGTTTTTCAACGTTGGCTCATGAGGCAACTGTTTTTGCCTCACCTCGAGATATACCCTGTTTTGCCTTACAAGCAGCCATTCAAAAGAACTAGGCCTAATCAGTGCCATATTACCGGCAGGGCAACCGGGGCAACTGCCCAGGGCCCACCAATTTTAGGGGCCCAAAAATTTAGTATTTAGTATTTCTTTTTTTTACAATAAAATTGAAAAAAAAAATCCGCAACAATTATTTTATTTTCGAACAATATTTACATAAGTATAAACTAATTTTAAACAATATTCAAGATAACGTCATTCGGAGGACTGACGACTGTGCATATGGCATTTCTTTTCGCTTCACGAATGAATCCTCACATCTGCAATATCAGGATATATGGACAAGTATCCCATGACGTCACGAACTGAGCTAGTGGGCAAAATCAGCCAGTGTGATTGGTGAGTTCTGCCCAAAAAGTTGAGAACAAGTTGCTAAGCGGGAGAGAAAAAATGCTCTTTTGGAAAGCATCTGTCATCGTGCAATCTGATTGGTCAATAAACGGTGACTTCTGTAAAATTTTTTGAAAGAACTTGAGAGACTCCAATGGCGGTCGCAACGCAATTGTCACTGGAATCCGATTATTGCTCATGATGTATAGAACAAAACAATCTCTAATTACCCCCCAAAATGTATTTTATAGATTTGGGGATGTTTAAAAAAAGTATCTGTGTGAAAAACAATTTTGTAAATGTCCCTGTATTTTTTGTGCTTTTATTCGTTCTTTTTGGCAACAGATTTAATATTAAGAAAGTGGCAACAATTTTTTATTTGTTGATATCGGTAATTGGTAGCACGTTGACTTGTTTCTTGCTTAGTTGAATTGACGGACTGAAAATGAAACGGAATTATCAGTATCCTTCTGGATACTCAAAACGATTGAAAAAAGCTGCGAGAGATAAGCAAAACAAAATATTGCAAGGCAGTATTGAAAAATTTTGTTTAGGTGAAAAAACTGGGGAAATGGACGATTTGGAGACAGTCAGCATTCAAACTATTGGACTAGACTGTGACTCGTCTGATAAAGCTGAGGCTGAGAAAAGTATTAGCTTATCTGCACAAATTCATGAAGTAGAAGAAAATTCCACTTCTAAAACTGAGGCTGACAATAGTAGTAGCTCCTCTGCACAAAATTGTGAAGTTGAAGAAAATTCCACTTCTAAAGCTGAGGCTGAGAAAACTGATAATTCATCTGTACAAATTTGTGAAGAAAATTCCACTTCTAAAGCTGAGGCTGAGAAAACTAATAATTCATCTGTACAAATTTGTGAAGAAAATTCCACTTCTAGAGCTGAGGCTGAGAAAACTGATATTTCATGTGTACAAGTTTGTGAAGCAGAAGAAATTTCTACTTCTGGACTTAGTATGCCAAATTTAGATGTTGTTTATGATCCAGCACATTGGGAAGTTATTTCTGATGAACTGAAAGAATTTTTGTCCACCCATCCCCCTAGACAAAATGAAGATAAAGTACATCTTACAGAAAGAATAATCGGAAATGTCAAAAGAGTGCTCACAAAACAGCATTTTTATCGAACAATGAGAAATGGTGAAACCCTAAAAAGAGAATGGTTGGTGCTCTCATTGTCCAATTATCACGTATATTGTTATATCTGCAAACTCTTTTCTACCTGCAGTTCTGCCCTTGCGACTTCTGGATTTTGTGACTGGAAGCATACATTTGAGCGCTTAGCTGAATATGAAAATTCTGTGAACCACAGAAAAGCTGTATGCACTCTGGCATCACGTTTAAATGCATCTGAAAGACTTGATTCTCACTCAGTTATGCAGCACGAGGCTGAATGCAAATATTGGCAAATTGTTTTGACCCGAGTTGCAGCAGTAATTAAGTTTTTGGCAAATAGGGGCTTGCCTTTTTTTGGTGATAACGAAACTGTAGGGTTACCCAATAATGGTAATTTTCTTGTTTGCCTAGAACTATTGTCAGAATTTGATACATTTTTAGCCAAACATTTACTTGGTGGTGTGCTGATTCAGAAGCTATCAAATCATTAAAAGTGAATTATAGATCTATCATTCAGGTTCTTGAAATATTTTCAAAGAGTGCTGATGAATCTGCTGTAACAAAAAATGAATCCACAGTTCTCTTATCAAAGCTGAAAAAACTTGAAATAACAATTAACATAATTGTTTGGGATGCAATTTTACAAAATCTTAAAAAAGTCAGCAAGCAACTGCAAAAATCTTCAGAAAATTTGGCATGCGTTTTGCCTCTATTTGTGTCATTAGTTTCTTTTGTTCAGTATGTGAGAGAACATTTTGAAACATATGAACAAAAAATGCAACCATATCCTAAACCCTGTATCCTAGTCGTAATCCATGAAATGAATCATGATTTTTTTTCAGGGGGGGAGGGGGTGGGATATACGGTAAGGGCCCAATTTTTTCCTTCTGCCAGGGCCCACAATTGGCTTGATCGGGCTCTGGGCCTAACTAACAAATCCTATTGAATGTAGTTCTACTTTTTCGTGCAATTTTCATTAAAAATATCACTTTTAGCAAGTGTAAATTCTCACGTTAATATCTGCATGCAAACCTAGAAAATATATATATATATATATATCCGAACATGAATTAGATCGGGGTAATGACAAAAGTAATAAATCTTATGTATCTGTCTGTGACTCTGCAAGCAGTATCAGACGTGGAAATGAAAACTAGACACGTTACGCACAACCTCTATAGCCAAGGACGTACCCAGAAAAAAATTTCGGAGGGGGTCCAAACGGTGAAAAAGGCAGAATTTTTCACAAAAAGACTTCATAATTCTTATTTTGTTAACAAAAACTGAAATTTCGGGGTGTCCAGACCCCCTGGACCACCCCCCTGGGTACGTCCTTGCCTATAGCAATGATACAGAGATAGCCCCGTTTTGCCCTACGACCCCATCTTGCCCATCATTCCCCTAGATATATTTAAATTCAGCAATGACAAAGTGTGTTGAAATGAAAAATTCCAGTCTACAAACGACAATGTAAATGATATTAATTATGAAATGTTTTCGAATTTAAGTAATCCAATAAGTAATTTTCTCTTTTGGTATAACTGGAAGATTAGGCCCTGGGCGTTAAGTTTAGGATTCTTCAGTGCAGGATCGTGTTTTCTGGGGTGATGAATTTTTAACTGCACGGGTCCCCAGCTGTTTTAATCAAAAACTTTTGTTATGACGGAAATTACAAAATGTTCCAATGGCAACACCCTCTTTTTATGTGAAAAGTGATCAGTTCGTTGAAAAACCATGAGTGCCGTTGGAACTCTACATGTATGGCGAAAATTTAGCGGCGTAAATCATGAACAAAGACGAGCACTGTAATGAACCTATGGCGTAACAAGAGAGGGATTTTGTTTTATTAAAATTAAAAGTTTTAAAGCACCCTATTGTTACTTTCACATTTCTAGTGTCTGTTCCAGTGAATCATGGGATTTGTATCAATCTCTCTGCGCTGTCTTTGGTCCTCTACAATGCTCTTTTTTGAAAATGTTTTACGCCGCTAATTTTCGTCCTAAATGTGTTGTTCCAACGCCACTTATGGTTTTTCAGTGCGCTGATATTTTCGCAGAGAAGAGGGTGTTGCCAATGGGAAATTTCGAAATTTTTTCGCTGTAACCGTAACCGTGAATCTCCATTGTTTTAAGTAATCCCAATCTCCAGCGATTACTTTCAAATGCCAACATCTAAAACTTCTTTCCGATTAATTGACCGAATAGGCCGTTAGACAGTGGCGGCTCGTACAAAGGAAATGTGGAACTGCAGGGGGGCGGTATGACCCAACAGTGGAAAAATCCTTTGTAATACTTATCTCTCCCTCCTTTAATCATTTCTGAATCCCCTACTGATTAGAAAATTTAACATGTCGAGCCATATTTAAATAACTTTTGATTCAGGTAGTATTTTACACTAGCCGCCTCCAGCGACCCGTTGGTTCGCCATCTTAATAAATCTTGTGTTTCTCACCGGCTTCCTTGGCACTGAAATATATCAGATTCTGAATGGAATTTAAAATTAAGATGATTACAAACAGGGGCGGCCCTAGGGTAAGTGGCGCCCCCAGCTAACGTAAAAAATACGCCTCCATTTATGCTCTTAGTTTTTGAGTTGGAAATGACGCCCCTTCGAAGCTGGCACCCCGATGCGATGACTATCTTGCTTACCGTGTCGGGCCGTACAAAAATAAGATGGTTTGGTTATAAAAACCTGCAAAAAGGTACAAACTATTTTCGTCCTATATTAATTCTGAAGCGCTTCTAGATATATCGGCCCTTATCACAAAAACGGAAAGGAAAAAAATAGTAAGAAAAACTGAAACACTTTCGGATTTTAAAAACGCACTAAAGTGCTATATATTAAAAGCATATCATATCCATCCGTCCTCTCCATTTTCTTTCCTTATTCCATTAAGTTGGAAATTGTATCATTATTCATGAGTGCGATTAAACAAAATTAAAATTTATATTTCTAACATCCTTTTTCTGGATATAATACATTAGAAATAGAAGGGGGAAAAGACGCGCAGAAAAATGCATAACTCGAACTGAATGAAAGTTTCAAAAACTTATTTTTTGTTTGTCTGTTTGTGTAACATGTATTTCGGATTTGTGTGCTTGGCCCGTACATGGCTTATAAATCCACATCAGAAGGGAAAACTTATTCAAGTGATTTTATTTATTTAAAACTGCGTATTCTATGAGTTTGCGCCATTTGTAGGCGGCTTTGTTAAAAAAAAAGCTCAATTGTGTTTTTTTTATATAAAAGATAGTGTTTTTTTTTTTGTATATTACAGGAACAGTGTTTTTTTGTGCGATAAAAAGTAGCCTATTTGTTAATCCAGGACTTTAACTGTCTTTATTCCAAATTTCATCCAAATCCGTCAAACCGTTTCAGCGTGAAAGAGTAACAAACGTACATACAAACATTGCCATTTATAATATTAGTAGGATTACATATTCAAACAGTACTGTCCCTTCCGCCCCCCCCCAAAAAAAAAAATCCTAACGGGTGACATTGTGTTTTATTATGCATTTTGAATAGGTAAAATAAGCTTTTTTTAAAAAATTAGACCAAACTAAAACTAATTACATTGCTTTAGGGTAAAATTTTGCTTTAATGTACAGCTTGTTTAGGTGAAATAAGCTATTCATTAAAATTAGCCCCTTCCACACAAAAATGTTTTGTATTCGCGACTGTACTCAAAATCAATGTAACTGCTATTAACTTTAACTTACTTTTCTCCTATCGCATATAGAGTATTAAATTATTTTCGTCTTTTTTGCAACTACACTTTTTATAAAGAAATAAGGAGTAGCATAGGTGGATACAATTGTAAAATAAAATAATAATTAATTTTATGGACATTTGAATAATTCATTTTAATAAAACTTTTTATATTTTTGAAATCAAATTTTTGTATTCAACACTAATTACGCCTTCTCTTGTGTAAACTATGATAAAGAAAGGGCTGAACTAACAGTTTCTGTTGCATTAAACAAAGGAATTGTTGCAACAGGTGATAGAGCAAGATAATTCGAAGGATTATTATTATTACATATATTCGTCATAAACAATCTTGTTAATTCAACAATTTTATTCGAAATATTAGAGGAATATAATGATATGTTTAAACTTATATCACAAATAAACATTTTGTCTGATTGGGGTGAAAAAGAAATCTTAAAACATTACAAAGACTTTGTGTTTCAATTTAAAATTAATCATCAATTTAAAATTAATTGATGATATCGATGATAAACCTCTTTTCGAGGAATTAATATCGTTAAAAATGTTTTTTGGATAAGAATATGACGGCAAAGGGCGTACTAAATTTCATTTACACTAATAATTTAATTGACACATTTACAAATACCGCAATCTCGTTAGTGAATATATTTATCACTTCCAGTTACATTCGCTTCCGCAGGGAGAAGTTTTTCCAAATTAAAAATTATAAAAAATTATTTATGATCATCAATGAGCCAAGAACGGTTGCCAAATTTATCAATCATTTCAATAGAATATCAATAATTAGATAAGTAGACATAAGTAATATAACTGAAAGGTTTGCTAGTGCAAAAGCTAGAAAAGTTTCACTATAAATGTATTAGTGGTTCCTTTTAAAAAAATCTCTAACGGAACCAGCTTATTAAAGCAATACCAGACATAATTATCAAATAATTAAATTTGTTTTTGTAATTTTAAGTTTTTTACTCTTACGAAGAAATGCTTTTACTGTGAATGTATTTTTTTTCTGACATTTCTTGTAATTTTAAGTTTTTTACTCTTACGAAGAAATATTTTTACTATGAATATATTTTTCTGACATATTAACAAATTTTAGGTATGCAGGCAAAATTTTAGTACTCTTTTAAGGATATTAATTTTTTAGAAGAGTTTTAGACATTATAATGTGACTTTTGTGGTTTTCTTTGTGCAAACTGTTTTATAATTTTACAAAGATCTAATTCAACAATTGGGCTACAACGTTTTCTCCTCAACATTAAACGAATTTTATATCGTTTTTATTCATAGAGCCATAATTTTTAATCATACGTATTTTTATTTTGTACCATGCTTTTAAACATTTTATTAAAGCATTGTCATGCTTTTAAAAACATTTTGAACAGTGCGCACAATTTTAAATTCTGCAGTAGAAAAGTGCCTTTTTTTTTCTTTTTCCAAATATTTTACATTCAAAACAAAACTCAGAATTTAATTTAATAAAATACATAAGCCATGCTCTTTTTTACTTTTTTTTGTCCATGTTCCCATATTGTAGCAATAAGATACTGCACTTTCCATTTGAGTTGTTAATGTGAAAGTTAAATTAATCAGCTTTTTGAAATGTTTGACTTTTTATTAAAACATCTACTGTTCTTGAAATTATAATAACCAACTGACATTTCTTCTACGCTGAAATCGGTCACGTGAATTTCAAACCTATCTTATGTAAATCTGGATAAACAAAAGAAGCTTCAATAATCGATGCTTCCAAATAATATTTCCAATTTTTCCAATTAATCCAATTTTTGAAATTATTCACTATGTTAAAACTTGTCGTTTGTAGTTTTCCTTGTATTATATTGCTTTGTTTATAACCAAACAGTGCACATATAAAATTAAAATATTTCCCTGCTTTTTATTTATATTTAGGGATTTCTCATTACTTTGGAATCAATGTCCTAGTGTCTCTGTGTAAATCGGAAACGTTATGCCAAAGTGAGCTTTCTACTAGTCGTGAAGCGCATTCACTCGTTAAACATTATGGCAGTGTTCTATAATTATTGTTGAAAAAAACTGCACTTTATTCTCTCCTCCCCTTCTTATCCTCTCCTCTAGTCCTTTTTTTTTTATGTAAAGAACAGGCAACCCCTTGAAGGATACCTCCCAAGTCCGCGCTTGAACTTAATGAATTCCATATCACTAGAACTCTGCAAAAGACTAGTCTAGATGGAAGCAAATCTGATCTCCGCACCCATGGTAACTGTTAGCTACCTATCACAGTGTTTTTGGTTCCACTGACTGTACGAGCGCGTATACCGCATGTACTGGGTGAGTTTTCGGCAGTGCCGGGTATCCATCAGGTAACCCTTCAGTCCAGAGCAATGCCGTATCCCTACTGAATACTAATATGGTATTGTAAAACCATAATTCTGTTTCAAAAACGGAATATTTATAGGAGCGCCACCTCCCGAGACTCTGTTTAATTATGATATTTGCCAACTGAATAAGTACATGGAATAGTAAAATGAAACTTTTGTTTCGAAGGCTGATTTTTTTTATTTTTTTAAATGTAGGGGCGCTAAATCGGTGTTTGCACAAAGGCGTCTAACACATCCGCGACGGCCTTGTTCATTCCAGGTAGAAAATAGGCATAGGGACTTTCTGCGCTTGCATTTTGGGGGGAGAAACATAGGGAACAAATTAAAAAAACACTATAAAAAAATCTAGGAACTTTCCTTGGAAATAATGGATAGTTGAGGTGCCCTAGAATTCCAAGGAATGAAAATAATAGGAACAGTGGCGGCCCGTGGTCAAAACTGTTAGTGCAGCCGGAAGCATATGAGCCCCCCCCCCCTTTCCTCCCGACAGGATTGGAAAATCTTTGTTACTGAATTCGAAAGCTGGCGGATTAAAAAAAAAATTACATAAAAAATGTAAGAGATCCTATTTTACTTCCATAAAATGGACATAAATTTCAACCAGCCGCTCTTATCTTCAAAATTGCATTAATCCGTGTCTGATTCGAAGTTTCCTTAGAATTTTCTTTTGTAACGATAACTTGAGAAGAAAAGAAAAAAAAAGAAAACTTGCTTATTTTTTATAAGTCAAATCAATCCTCCTTTTTGTTAAACATGCGAATCGGTCAGTGATGTCCCCATAAAAAGGCGTTGTTTTAATTCAGATATCAATAATTTTAAAAGCTCTTTAAAATTTCCCATGTTTAAAGAATTTTCTCGCTCGCCATGTCCTCTAAATGCCAGTTCTTGCTTACTTAAAAACAATACTGCTTTGATGGGTAATTGTCCATTCATAAGCGTCTATTCAGGCTTACCTTCTTGATAAATTCAGCCATATAAAGTCGAGAGTTTTCCAAACATATATTTTCCTTACCCCCTCTCTCACTTCTCGTCCGAGCGAATCAGTTAATCGAGTTCTCAAGTTCAGCCGCCGTTAAAAAATGTTTCATCGGCTGTATCAGTTGCATACTCCCTATGCCGGAAAGGCTGCTTACGTAGTCGTTGTCATGGCAACGGTGCTGCCAATTTTCTTTTCAGCGCTCTGGGCTGAGATTGGTAAGCTCATTGGAAAAGATTTTACCAATTGAATTGCGGGAAGATTAAAGTGCTTTTTTTCTGAATGAGCGACCAGGCCACAATACGTTTTTTTTGTTTGGCTTTTTTCGGAGAGTTCTTTAATTTACCGTAGGAATTCCACTTCTAATCTGAATTTAGGGAAATTAGTAGAATAAATTATTTTAAAGTATGTGCTGATAATTTCAAGTGCAGCCCGGCTGTACTTGCTGTATCCCACGAACCGCCACTGACCAGGAACTTATACTGAATAACTCAGGAAGGCTCCACTGAAATGTGTATTGTTCAGTAAAGTTCTTGGTTCTTACATGTAACTTTCCTTGGAATTTACGGCCCTTCGGCTGCCTATTATTTTCAAGGAACATTCCTTGACTTTTTTACAGTTCTAGTCATTTTTAAGTGAAATGCGTGTTTTTTAAGCGAATCGTAAGAGCAATATGTGGTTAAGGGACGGGTTAAAGGAAGAATGTAAAATTTTCAGATGGAGGCACGTGGAGGATTTGCGAGGCCCAAGGCACGCGCCTCATGCGCCTATTGGGAAATCCGCCACTGAGTTTAATATTTCTTACTTTTCAGCTGAGAACAAAATAACTTTGACGATGTGTATTTCACATATTGATGCTACATTTTCCGGTCAAGATTCTTCTTCCTTCAAACGCCAAATAGTCTAATTTTTTAGATGTATGTATACAGGGTGTTTCTGAAGGTAGTTAAAATACATACAAAGAAGCATTTTTCTGCATGGCAACGTTTGGTCGGAAATGAAAAATGTAGATAGTTTCAGCACGATAGGGCTCCAACCTGTTTCGCAAATAATGTGCGTAATGATCCCATTGTCAGCTTTGACCCCCGATCGTTGGACAAGTTGAACTAGTCGCTTGGCCAGGACGTTCATTAGATTAATCAATAGGGATCGACCGATACCTCCTATTTTTTTAGGTATTGGTAACGGTTCTTTCATATTTCAAAAGTATCATGAAAGTATGGGATCCCGATACATTCATCCATTTTTACCGATACTTTTCAACCGATACTTAGCTTTTCAGAAGAAAAAACACACAGGCGCAATACCTCTCAAGAATCTATTCTGGTGATGAGATCAGAGACGTCGTTTCATTGGCATATTTGTCTGCACGACTGTTTTCAAACTGTGTTTTTGTTTGTTTGTTTTTTCTAGCCATACAATCACTAAATATGGATGACCCATCATCAAGTGTGGAAGAAAGTATGGATGAGGAAACGTTAGATGACAGTGGAACAGGGCAGTCGACCTTTTTGAAATAGTCGATTCTTTTAAAATACACTGCTGGCCACCCAAATTGCAACACCAAGAAAAACAAGAGATATCACAACAAAATTTATTGTGTAGATAACATGTTGACCAAGTAACAAATGATTAAATTTACAGCATTCTATGAAGCGTGGTTCCTGCCAAAATCAGTACCCAGAGTAGCCGCCGTTGTTGGAGATCACAGCTGCCACACGCCTCGGCATTGATTCAAAGAGACTTTGAATGTGTTCTTGGGGTACAGCAGACCAAGCAGCTTCCACACGTTGCCAAAGTTGATCTGGTGTGACAGCTGGGGATGAACTCTGGGTCAGTCGTTGAGCAACCATGGACCACATGTTTTCTATCGGCGAAAGATCCGGAGAGCGCGCCGGCCAGGGAAGCAATTCAATCTGGTGATTGACGAAGAACCCTTGGACAATGCGTGCCACGTGTGGCCGTGCATTATCCTGCTGAAATATGGCTGTTGGCAAGCCCTGAAGGTAAGAAAGGACAACTGGCTCCAACACCTCGGAGATGTAGCGCTGGCTGGTTAAAATACCGGCAATGCGTACTAGAGGAGTGCGAGAGAGATATCCGATACCGCCCCATACCATAATACCCGGTGCAGGACCAGTGTGACGGTGCATAATGCAGCTGTTCAGCATCCTCTCTCCACGGTGTCTCCAGACTCGAATCCGACCGTCGTGGTGTTGCATACAGAAGCGTGACTCGTCAGTAAAGAGAATTTCATTCCATTCTGTCGTCCACATCCTTCTTTCATTGCACCATTGGCGGCGGAGACGTCTGTGGTTCCGCGTCAGAGGTAGACAAAGCAACGGACGTCTTGCGGACAGACCATTCTGCTGTAAACGACGTCGAATGGTACGCGCAGACACTGGATGATGCGTTACAGACTGAATCTGCTGTGATATGGTTCGTGATGTGACTGAGCGGTCCGTCACTGCCATGCGTACAATCTGCCTGTCATCACGTGACGTGGTGCACTGAGGTCGATGCGGTCGATCACGTCTGTCCGTCGTACCCTCCTGCACCCAACGATCACATATCCGCATCACAGTTGTTTGGTTTCGTCCAATACGACGACCGATTTCCCTGAAAGATAACCCACAATCTCGGTATGCCACTATCCTTCCTCTGTCAAACTCGGATACTTGATCAAAAGATGATCGTTGTTTCCTACGAGTCATAATTTATCGTTTTTTTGAAAAAAAAAAGCAAGAAAAACACAATTGCTGTACTTGAAACCGTCGAAATCTCCAAGCCTTAAATAGCGCTTTGAGGTGGCGCCACAGGCGCGCTTGATGTGCGTCTGCGCTGAAATTCTAATCATTTGCATATCTCACCTCAGCTAATGCATGTTGTAAATTTCATATTATTTGCATGCTTCCTTCAGGGTGTTGCATTTACGATGGCCAGCAGTGTATTCCGATTTGGAGACTAACAGTAAATATGCGATTTGCAGCGAGTTCAAAAAGCAGAAGTCAAGAGGTAGGCTATAATTTTACTTCATCTTTATCAGCGTTTATTTTCTCTCTGTCTAGATTTTTAAAAAAAGGGTCATTCATATACGTATATATGCTTAAATTTTATGGGAGGGGAGGAGGTGTATGGATTTTGAATTGGCTTTAAATTTTTGTTTAAAGCTAGATTGAAATTTTTATTTAAAAAATTGCCTCATGGGCATCTGATTCGGCTTGGGTATGATATCTATATCAAAACAGATGTAGACTGTCCTTGACATCGTTTGATATTTCAGGGGATGACGGCCTTTAAAATTACGGTAAAATCGATATTGATATTTATGAGTGAACTCTAATTTAAATAATTTATTTTGAATCGGCCATTCAAATTTTCATATTGGGATTTTGTGTCAGAAATTAAACCGAAACTAGCCTTAAGACTCACTTACATCTTTTTGGAAAGGTATTCGAGTCCCATGCCAGTTTCATATTTCAAATTTTATTCCCTATAAAAGCGAATCGTGTCACACAACAAACAATAAGTTCTAAAATTTCTTTTAAATTTGTGTTCTTACAAAAACTAATTAGTTATTCACAAAACGAATGTAGGAAATATGGCTATTACTCAAGTACTTTTTTGAGTGGTTGCACTGTCTGATGGTAAATACTTTTTAAAAGTTCGCCGCACAAGGCATCCCCATCGTGTAGACTTTCCATAATACAAAACGCTAATTGTAAATACCGATTAATTTATAGAGAAAAACAACATGGTAATCTGGATAACAGCAGTCTTAGTCAAATGCGAAACCGTAATTAATATTAATCAAGTAATGAACTATAAAAAACTAATGATTTAATTATTTCATTGTTTTAGGAATAATTTCATTGAACTAACTACCATGTTTAGGTTAAACTTCAGAAGTGGGAGTCCTCAAACTTTTCCCTTAAGACTACATCGCTGCTTTCCGGCATTATCCTGAAAACGTACACATGGCGACTTTGGCAGTGTGGAGTGAAAATAACTTCTGTTTCAACTGGTATTTTATGGACAGTAGCATAACAATAGGATGGCAGGACGGGCAAGATATCACAGGCTCCCCGCCGGAGCGTCCACCCTCCAAACCCCCCCCCCCAAAAAAAAAAAACCGAGACTGTTGCAAGCTCATTACATTTCCTGAAAAAAATATATATATTAAAAAATTCCTGTACAAAAACATTTAATTGTATTCAATTAATTTAAGTTACCGACTGCAGTACATAAATTAAACAACATACGGAAAATATGTATCAAATTTAAAGGTATCAGTGAGAAAGAATAATAGCTCTAGGGGGCCCAAGCAATGAACTCCCTACGGGCCACAACAATGTAATTACGCCACTGTGTACGGATATGCTTTTTTCATCAAGATTTCGAGGCTGGCAATCGCAAACTGATTAACTAAGGCCCTTATTCAGATAGATTTAGTAGCTACTAACCCTATTGTTTAGTTACTAAATTTAGTAAAGTGGATTCAGATAGAATTTGGAGGCGGAGATACTAAACACGTGACCAAAACAAGCTGCTAAAATCACGTGACCAAACAAGCTGCTAAATCACCGACTAAATAAACGCACGCCTGGAACAAGCGCTCTGATTGGTCTGTTAGCTTCCCTGTTAACTTATCCCTACATTTTCCCTGACTTCCCTTGGTGTTGGTCACATGATTTAGTACTAAATGTATCTGAATCCCGATTTACGAACATTTAGTATCTCCGCCCACTTACTAAGTTAGTAACTGAACAATAGGTTTAGTAGCTACTAAATCTATCTGCATAGTAGCCTAAGTCTTATATTTTTATATTTTTAATATTTTCTTTTATCTACTAAGATCAGTGCCTGCCTTTAACAGACAATTTATGGTCAAAAATCAGATTTTTCTTTTCTTTTCTTTTTAGCACTTGAGTGCTATTTCGCTCGATCACGGTTTTTATGTAGACACGATTTTCCTATAATCAGCGCGTCGTGTCACTTTTCAAATGTGTTTTCTATATTTTGAGTATAGTTAGAAAATGCCTCGTAAATATTGTAAAATAGTTTTAGTAGGCGATTTAAACATAGGTTTTAATTCCGAAGAAGTGTTTTATAGAACAGAGAAGACAAACACGCTACACTCATAGATTATGATACACTTTCCAAATGGTACTTATAAAGGTGAAGTATAGTTTGACTATGCCTGGCAAAAATTTGTAAAGAGTTTTGGTAGAAGATATTAATATAGATTTCTATTCCGAAGAAGTGTTTTATAGAAAATGAAGGAAAACACGGTACACTCATGGATTATGATGCCCATTCCAAACAGTATTTAAAATACACTCATGTCCATAAATTAAGGATAATGAAGTTCAGGCAAAGAAAGAGAAAGAAGCAAAACAAATTTGACTTATTTGTAAAGTCTATTTATTAAACAAAAAGTAAAGAGCAAAAAAGATGCTATATGTTTGACATAATTAATAAAAATTGCAAGTTTTACTCCCTTGACCAAATTTCAAAAAAGAACCTATTTACAAAAAACAGTATAACATGGTTAGTAGGATGGTTAATACGGAGTATGTCTCCCGGACGATGCAATACAGGCCTGACAACGCCTAAGCATGCTGAGTATCAAATGATCAATCTGATCTTGGGGAATATTACACCACTCATCAAGCAATGCACTCCGAAGTTCCGGTAGACAGGTGGGAGGGGGTTGACGGGCTGCAATTCGTCGGCCAAGCATATCCCACACATGCTCTATTGGATTCAAGTCCGGTGAGTATGCTGGCCAATACATACGGGTGATATCCTCCGATTGAAGGCATTCGTCTACAATGTTTGCACGGTGAGGACGGGCGTTGTCATCCATAAACACAAATTCAGCACCCATGGCGCCCCGAAACAAACGTACATGTTGTTCCAGAATGACATCCCGATAGATGTGGCCTGTCATCGTTACACTCTGAACATGCAGGTCAGTTCTGGAACCAAGAATAATTCCTCCCCAAACGAGCCATCCTGCACCACCGTAACGGTGTCTTTCAATGATGTTCTCTTGGTGGTAACGGGTACCTGGCGCTCTCCAGATGAATGTCCAGCGAGAATCAGACTCCAAACTAAACCTGGACTCGTCGGAAAACATCACACAAGACCACTGTTGCGGTGTCCACAATGCATGCTCTCTACTCCAGGTTAATCGCAGGCGACAGTGAGTTGCGGTAAGTGGAACACATCTGACAGGCCTACGAGCATATAGACCAATGTGCCCTAAGCGTCTGTACACGGTCTGCCTTGAAACTGTCGTACCGGTAGCTGAAAAGAGCTGACGAGACAGGTCTGTTTCTTTTGGCAGTAACTGCCAAATAGCGGTCCTCATTCGGCGTTGTAACTCGGGGGCGACCTGTGCTGTAACGTCTACTCACATTACCATCATCTTGGAATCGTTGCCAAAGCCTGGAGATGACACTCTGGGCGATTCCAAGTTCCTCGGATACTTCCAGCTGGGTACGTCCACATTCCAGTCGTCCGATAATTCTGCCACGTAAAACATCATCCAAATGCCTCCTTTGTGCCATAACTATGCGGTTTTGCACTGAAAGGCTTTCACAGCGCTTGTGAACAATTTTACTTCTTTGCCACCATTCCTTATATACCCCTCTCTTACACTCTCGTCATTGTGACGTACCATCCACGCCATCTGGTGGTTTCCTGTAATTTGCATATTCTTCTTCAAGATGTGTGTGATCATTCCACAGGTGAAATTTTTATTTTAGAGATCAATTTCTGTGTGATTCTGAATTATCCTTAATTTATTGACATGAGTGTATGTCTACGCGATATAGTTGGAATATGCCTATAGTTCGAATATGCCTGGCGAAGATTGTAAAACAGTTTCAGTAGGCGATTTTAAGATAGATTTCGATTCCAAAGATGTGTTTTATGGTTCAAGAAGGAGTTGATTCTTATTTTAACGCCCCTACTCTCGCCAACCTAAAAATTCCCCGCACTTTGGCGAGCTTTGCAGTTATGGGTCTCTAGGAGTTATGCACAAGTTTCAATGCACCCAAAAGAACTAGATGAAAACTAAAGAGAACAAATTAGCGATAAACGCACCAGTTAAGGAATTTGAAGACACTTAATTATTAAAACTACATTAATTGGCAACCCATTACGATTGCCACATAAACACACAAAATCTTCAGGGTTACTGCATATGTTTAATGATCGCCGCCTTGGCGAGAGTCGGGGCGTTAAAGTAGGACCCAAGAAAGACAACCCAAGAAAGACAAACACGGCACACTCATTGATTGTGGCGCACATTCGAGCCAATATTTAAAACGGTTAAGTATAGTTGTAATATACTTAGCGAAAACCGTAAAATAGTTTAAGTAGGCGATTTTAAGATAGATTTCTATTCCAAAGATGGGTTTTGTGATACAAGGAAGCAAAATACGGCACATTCATGAATAATGATGCACTTTCCAGCTTAGTGGAACAAGGAAGAAAAATAGGGACGACGCTTACATTATGATATGCTTTTAATAAGTAGCACTATAGTGCATATTTAAAATCTGAAAGTGTTTCAGATTTTCTTCCTTCGTTCTTTTTTTTTTTTTTTTTTTTTAAACAGGGACATGGCTAGAAAACAGGAGCATGGAGGTTTTTTATTTTTATTTATTTTTATTTTTAACAACAGCTATATATATTCTTTCTAAACTCGTTACTATTATCTATTGCAAGCGGCCCTCGTTTTTGTTTTTTCAAGTTTTTGTTTTTACAAGTTTTTTTCATAGATATTAAAAAATTCATAATTCCAAACTTTTAGGATCGTTTGTATGGATTTAGGATTTTGTATGTACTTATAATCAATATGAGGCTAGGAAAAGTTAGTTTATACTTTTTTGTCTGTTTTAAAAATTTGCTATATGACGAATCTTGAAATTATTATTTTCTAGATTTTAGATATTTGTGTGTAAAGTAGAAATTTGAATTCTTGAATTTTTTTCAGAGAAATTCTTGGTGCGAGTTTTTATGCTTATGGCAAACTTTTATACTAAAAAGACTACTCTCTCATTAATTTATCCACTTATTTTTTTTTTTTTTGGGGGGGGGGAATTATTTTTTCCGAAACATAAGGATTTATCAAAGATGTAGAAGGATTTGAAATTTTTAGAAAATTTGATCTCAAACAGATAAATCATACGATAAAATTTAATAACATGAATTTTTATATTGCTTTACTTTTCTTTTTGATCTGTCCCAACTTAGGAAAAGTAATTTATCTGAGACATTTTTTGTAATCGTTTCATTTCTTGGATAAAGATTAATTTTACAACTAACATAGAATATTATTACGCATGCGATAGTGCAATCAACGTTCAATAGGTGTACTTTATGGTTTTCGCTTGAAAAAAAAAAAAATAAATAAAAACTTATTTTACGATAGCGATCTTTTGACGCCGAATTCACTCTGATTCATGGATATAATTCACAATATGTGTGTTGTCAATTGTATCCATGAAACAATCTGGAGTTTTAGCTTATAAATTTTGTGCGTAATGAGGTTTTTTTTAATTTTTGTTTTGTTTGATTTTAAAAATAAATTTTACTTATTAAAAACGTCTAGTGCTCAGAGTAAAATTATAATTTAATTATTCCCGGCTAATTAAAAAACATGACGTACTTCAATTTCTAGAGATAGTCTGACAATCTAGACAAGGTATGTTCTCTAAAAACACTGGTAGGAGAACTTTTTCAGGCGTTCTAGCTTATATTCAAGATACATCTGGAGAAAACCAACCAAAACTCTAGACAGTTAGATCGATAGCCACGCAAGGAGTAAGAATACCGAACCTGCACTTCAGACATCTCCCAATGTTCAGCTTTTTATAAATTCAGCCTTTGGTCGGCATGCTTTAATAGAAAATTAGGACTATAAATACTGCACACTCCCTGGACATCCCATGAAATTAAATCAAGCTTGGCATTTCTTTGAATTTGACGTATTAATACAAGCTTGACAGTTCAATTCATTTTAAGCTTGCAGCAAGCTTGGAGAAGTCATTTGAACTGCCAAGCTTGAATACAACTTGATTACTGCTTGATTTGGAAAACCACATCCACATAACAAATAATTTATCATCAGTCATAAATGTACTTGACCATAGAATTAAAAAATAAAGATTCTATATTTCCAAATATGGAAATTCTTCAAAATAAAATACAATTATACTACGAAATTGATTTCAAAATCAGTCGTTTGTCTCAATTTTGGCCAGTATTGCCCAACATGAGTGTCGCGATATTGAAAGTTTTAAAACGTGTGCTGCCTTTAAGTTTATATTATGCTTATTTCCCTATTAGTAGAGTCTATAAATCACACATAACATTATTTTAATTTTGATTCATCCCATGGAAAAATAAAAGAAAGAAATCGGCATCGGACACTGATCGATCTCGCCAGAAAACGGCGTGACAACTATGACAGTCAGTTCAAACTTTAGTCGTGCTAGTGCGAGGCAGATTGGGCGGAACGGTTAGGACGCTGGCCTCTCAACCCTTAGGTCCCGAGTTCTATCACAGCCGCGAATGCTTGATGGAAACAGATTAAATTATCTTGAAATTTCAGCATAGAGGGGAAAGTGCGTGGAAAAATAAAATATATGGGGCGAGTTCGCCGACGGGCACCCCGTGTATTTAAGAATTTTTTTTTTAATTTTTAAGCTTGAAATTAAGCTTGCTATGTGAAGCTTAATGCAAGCTGGGCAAGTGTAAACTTGAACACTTGATTCAAGCTTTCATTAAGCTTACACGCTTGAAATTTTCAAGCCTTATTCAAGTTTATTGACTTGATAAATCAAGCTTGCTGCAAGTTTGATGTGCTGTCTGGGTCACTTCAATGTATTCACTGCTTTTTCTTTTTAATGCTTTCTACTAGGTTCAAAATTTTATCTATGTTCTCACCATGGTGTTATTCATTTTAACGAGAACTGCACTCTCGTTGCAAAAACTGCCCACAGGTGTTTATTTAAATAGCATTAAATCATGTAAAGTATCGGTATCGGCTATTTCTAAAAATGAATTTATAGGCAAAGTATCGGTATCGGTGAAAATGTGGTATCGGTCGATCCCTATTAATCAAGTATCCAATTTTGCTTTTGGGGACACCTCAAGGCACTCCTCCAGTTGACTCCAGTTGACACAGATGAGGGCCTCATTGGAAAATTTTAGTAACTACTGCAACCGTTCGTAGAGCACCTGGCATCTTCGAAAGGGTACGCCAATCACTTTCTAGACGCTACCAGCATATATGAGCATTTACAGTAGAGCTTTTTCATTTCTTTTGCATTTGCTATATTTCCATCTACAATTTTTATTTCTAACCCCACACTGCTAATCTGCTATACAAAAAATGCTTCGTTATATGCATTTTATTCTTAAAGTTTGGCCTATGAATTCAGGAACACCCTGTATATGAATATTATATATTTTGGGTGCAGCCCCCTGGAAATGATCCTGCCGCCGCCCTTCAGTTCAATCGTGTTTCTAGGGATGGACTGCGAGACAGAAATTTGCGAGACGAGACAGAGATTCGCAGTTATTTTGCGAGACGAGACTGGCATATTTTACATTGTGATATAGGGATTTTTGCGAGACGAGACAAAGTTTTTCAGCGATTTTGCGAGACGAGACAGCCGATTTTTCGTCTCGCGTCCATCCCTACGTGTTTCAATGAGTATGGACGAACTTCAATACCTGTACTATTCCCGGCGTTCACCTACCTATCATAGAAAAAATCTGATGTGGACACCACATGACTTCCTTGCGCGTCTATAAAACTAAAAATATTTTCGGTGCACTTCATCTAAATTTATTTTGTTTCAAAAAGATAAAGTACTGCAATAATATTATGGTTTAGCGATTTCTAGCCAAACATTTGAGATACCGCCACCGCCAAGTTGGGCTGTATTTGAAAGATTTGCTTTTGGCACTTAATCGGGATATATTTTGCCAAACGCCGACAAGTTTGAGATAGTTCGCGAGATTTTGGACAATAGCCGAAATAGTGATTCATCACAGACTTTCCATGAACTCAATGTATCCATACACCTTAATATATTTAAAGCCATTTGGTTGACCCTGTAAAATTTCAACATTCTATAACCAATAGTTTTGAGATATGCGAATTACAAAGGTACATACGTACGTACAGATGGGAAAATCTCTTCAAAATGGACTCGTGGTCGGTCAAAACGGATTGTACATGCATTTATATGAACACACATACATGCGTACGATGAGATGCCTCGCAAAAACTCTTAAAAGTAAATTTAGAGGTAGTAAAAATCGGTTATTTCCTCAAAATCTGTATACCGAAATTTTTCGCGATCACATTACAGTAGAACTCCAATCATCCGAATCAATTGTGACCGGACCCTATTCGGATATTAGGATTCAAAAATTCGGATAATTGGGTTTTTCAAAAATGGGTGTAGTATGTATTTTAATTAATTATTGTGCGTATGTGTGTTGAAAATGGGATAAAAAAGACTATTTTTAAAGAAAAAGAGCTTTTAATTAATTAAATGAAAGGGAACACGTTTACATGTTAAGCTTACTTACAAGATCTGTACATTAGTACAGTACTGTAAATGAAAGTCATTGTTCGCGCTGCGCGTTAGCTTCGCGGAGAAAAAGGACAGTAGCGCACGTAGACAGAATCGCATATTTTGCCAATCACAGTAAATTTCCGTCGTAATTTTTTTTCTAAAATTCTGAAAATGATTCGGATAGTCGGAGTTCAGATATTGGAGTTCTACTGTACTTCCTTTTACTTCGTACGAGAAAGTAAAGAAAGAAAGAAATGTTAAAAAAAAGCTAAGTATTAAAAAGAACGGCGTATCTGATTAACAGGGTTGGAATTCATAAAACAAACGCATGAAATACCGCTATCATCACATATGCACCACGTTATCCTTTAGTTTTCACAGCACTTTTCACGTTTTCACTGAGAATTTAACTCATCATTAAATTTAGAAGTGTTGCTTACAAAATGCTATCCCGCCCATCATGCAGTTGAACAGACTGTGCTACTTCTGCCTCTCCCTCCCCCTAAAAAACAAATACTCGCAAATAAAAATCAAATGGAATGACTCTAGCCTACTTTCAGAGCACTCGATCTTTACCAAGCGTTCACATAAATTAGATTCAATTCAATCGAATACAGTGTGCAAATGCTAATGTACTTCAAACAAGAGTGTATAGACCGCAATGTGTAAGAATACTTTTTTGCAGACATGAAAAAAAAAAAAAAAATTAAATCCTACACTTACGAGAATCTAAACCATAGGCGGCTGGTACGGAGGGACAAGGGGGGCGACTGCCTCCTCACTTCCAAAAGTAAAGGGGCCTCGCCCCCCTAATTTTCAAAGTTCAAAAGTAACAATTCATCTAAAAATGATGGCAAGATACTCAATACCGAAACCGAGCAAGAGAAGGGGAGGGAAAGCGAACTTTCCCAGTGCAAGGTCTTTATACAGGGTGTCCAGCCTTAATGTGACCCAATCGCTAATTCCCGAACCATTCGGTTTAGATATGCACTTCCAATTTGAAAAATGTTTTAAAAAAGGTAAAGAATGTTTTTACGTGCTTTTCGAACCAAAAAACCCATTTAGAAAAAAAATACAAAAATTAAATTTTTATACGGTCCCCAGGTCCTATCACTTATATTTAGGAAAAGATGCAGTACACAAAAACAAAGTAAACACAAAAAGTTTCATTTTATTACGATAAAAACTGACCAAGTTATGGAACTTAGAAAATCATACATTTCATCCATTTTCTCGGCCAATTTCAAGAAGCTAGTAAGGGACCGTCTCCAAAGTGAAATTAATTGGAACTCTGCCAGGAAACATTCGCTCTTGCACGTCACTCTTATGTAAATCGTTTTTAAATTTAAAAGTACACACATTACGTTAATATTACAATAACTGAGTACTTAAGAAACAAAATTTATTCTGTGTACGTGTAAAACATAGATAAAATAAAACATTCTGGACGAAGAAAACTTTTCAAAAGCAGTTCCAAAAAAATAGACTTATTTGCCTGCGGCTTCAGACTGATTTGCTGCGGTACTGATCATGGCAAACGTTAAAAATCTGTTGTGTAGTCGCTTGCAATTGCATACAGTCGTATTTTAATATTACGAATTCTAGTACAGGAGAACGAGATGTATACAAATGAAGAATACTGCGAAATGGTACTGTTATATGGGCAGTGTAATCGAAATAACAGTGAGGCGGCAAGACTTTATGCCATTAAATTTCCCAGTCGAAGACATTCATCTTATTGTACAATTGCCCGTGCTGTTCAACGCTTGTATAGAACTGGGAGTTGTCATAGACGTATTCGCTTGTCTCGTGCCACACCTTCAAGCTTGCGGATACCCGCTGAGGATGTTCTAGGATATGCCCTGGCTCATCCTGAAAGTAGTGTCCAGGATATTAGCAAGGCTTGTTCCTACTCAAAATCGACGGTGTGGAACATATTGCATACGTACGGTGCATTTCCTTATCTTCCAGTCCTGGCGCAGGAGCTAATGCCTGGAGACCAGTTGTATACATCTCGTTCTCCCATACTAGAATTCGTAATATTAGAATACGGCTGTATGCAATTGCAAGCGACTACACAACAGATTTTTAACGTTCGCCATGATCAGTATCGCAGCAAATCAGTCTGAAGCCGCAGGCAAATAAGTCTATTTTTTTTTGGAACTGCTTTTGAAAAGTTTTCTTCGTCCAAAATATTTTATTTTACCTATGTTTTACACGTACACAGAATAAATTTTGTTTCTTAAGTACTCAATTATTGTAATATTAACGTAATGTATGTACTTTTAAATTTAAAAACGATTTACATAAGAGTGACGTGCAAGAGCGAATGTTTCCTGGCAGAGTTCCAATTAATTTCACTTTGGAGACGGTCCCTTACTAGCTTCTTGAAATTGGCCGAGAAAATGGATGAAATGTATGATTTTCAAAGTTCCATAACTTGGTCAGTTTTTATCGTAATAAAATGAAACTTTTTGTGTTTACTTTGTTTTTGTGTACTGCATCTTTTCCTAAATATAAGTGATAGGACCTGGGGACCGTATAAAAATTTAATTTTTGTATTTTTTTTCTAAATGGGTTTTTTGGTTCGAAAAGCACGTAAAAACATTCTTTACCTTTTTTAAAACATTTTTCAAATTGGAAGTGCATATCTAAACCGAACGGTTCGGGAATTAGCTATTGGGTCATATTAAGGCTGGACACCCTGTATATATATACAGTGAAACCCTGGTTTAACGTTAGACGTATTTACCGTTTTCCCGCCTATAACGTCATTTTCTATTGGTTCCAAATATCTTCCTATACTTGTAATGTTAAAAAATCCCGTCAAGAACGTTAGATTTTCCGCATTTAACGGTTTTTCAGCGAGAGAAATTTGATGCATTTTCTCTAAAACAAGTCACCGTAATTGTGATAGGAAGAAAATAGATCTTGACAATAGCAGCAATGCGCATTCCTTTTCCTTTATTTGGATAAAAGGAGGGAAAGTTATTCTTTATCTCCTCCAACTGTCCGAGTGCCTTCATTCCCACAAAAACGGAGTGTAGCTTTCTAGGAATCCCCCCTCCTTACAGGTGTGTTACTTTAAAATTTTGTCATTGCTACCTTCCTGTATTCTGGAATAGATACAATAGACCGTCTTCGGATTATCATAACAGGAAGCCTCTCACGCCACTTAAAAAGGGAGGTTACATGAGGAGAGGGCGGACAGGCCATTTTCTGCCGTTTCGATGGGAACCAACAGCTATGAGATTATCTTTGAGAGCTAAAGAGTTAAACTGACCACCCATGAATACAATTCATGGAAGGGATAATAAACGGCTTTCTACAGTATCTTTTAAGATTACATTTAAGAAAAAGAAAGCATATTTATCTGAACATTTAGAAAGGGATTTAATTGTAGGAGATTGTATGTGAGTGTATGTGTGTGTGTGGGGGGGGGGTGTCCGAATTAGAAATTTCCCGAAAGGAACTGTATATTCTAGAATCGGCCCTGCCCAGATGTAAGGATCTCGTGAACATTTCATTCCCATATGCTAATTCGAAGCAGTAGGTTGACTGCGCGTGCTGCCTAAGTTTTTCTGATTCATGATCTTTATTTGTTCCATATTCATATATTTTTTTAAATGTTAAAAGCAAAGCGGCTTAAAACCCAACCGACCATCACTTCATGTTTCCGCAAGATTCCAGTTGCGGAAAATGCAGATCAAAATATGCTTAGCAATTTAAAAGAAAATGAAAAATGTGATGGTTTAAGTTTCCTGTTTCTGCCGTTCCGATGGGAACCAACAGCTATGAGATTATCTTTGGGAGCTAAAGAGTTAAACTCAGGAACACACAGGCTGATCATTTACCAACGTAAAGTCTCAGTGCAAATAACTTGGATTCAGAACTGAAGATAATGAGACACTTTAACTTCGGATCAACATAAATACAGGAAAAATGAATTAAACGAAGGCCCACATCAGCGTCTAGACTTTGAATATCCGATACATAAAGTGGGGAAATTCAAAAAAAATTGGTTCGACCAATTTGCATGGTTAGAGTACTATGGAGAAGTGAACAGAACATTTTGCTTCTTGATATGGATTAGATCTTGATATGGAAAAATTAAAGAGAGAAATGTAAATTTTTCAAAAAATGTACAAAAAATACACCAACTCTTTGCCAGAAATATCCAGAGATAACAGAACTGAAAAAAAGATGCAATTTTCTTGTTGAAAAGGAACTCTTTGATATATTTCCATACAAGGGCGGATTAAAGGGGGGCGAACACCCCCCGAGAAAAAAGAAATTAATGTAAAATATTCTATGTCACTTCTATAAATTGGATGTATATGTCAAAATTGCATAATATAATACCAAATAATTTATTAGGATGGATAATATAAGATCAAATAAATGAATTTATTAGTAACCTCCTCTCTCTCTGTGTTTGGAAGTTTGTCATTTTGTGACATCATTGATCTATTCAAGAATTTAAAGAACGAAAGATTTGCTTTACAAGTAAGTGTTTTATATTTTTCTCATGTTATTATTTCATTAGAATTGGAATGGAACTTTGAATTAGAGACCTGCACGGGCCTGAAAATAAGAGTCCCGGCCCGGCCCGAGCACGACGATTCTTGAATTTGTAGGCCATGCCCGGGCCTGTAACACATTTGAACAAACATCACGAGCCCATAGTTGAGGAGTAAAAATTCGAAAATTCCAGAAATTTAAAAATATATAAAGACGACCAGATAGATCGATAAATAAATATTTTTCAGACATTTTATATTAAGAACTTATTAACTTTTTTGAGGGTTTCAGGAACTCGAAAAAAAATTAACACTAACACGAGTCCGGCCCGGCCCGGTCGCATAATAACTACCTTTACTCTCTGTTGGGAACGGGGGAACTTGAAGCCTTCTTATTGGCTGCTTTCTCAGAGCATCTTAAAATTTCAATATATGTGGTGGTGCCATCTATATTTTTATTGTTAAACTCATGACTGCCTCGCCTTAATTAAATTAACAGCATAAAAAACAGCTGAATGATTTGTTTTGGTGTATATTTAATTAAAAAAAAAAATCCTCCCATTTAACAGCATTCCTTTAAACATATATTTTTCTTTAGTTAATTTGTTCTCTCTCTTAATCAGATACTCAAATGTTATGAATATTAAATACTACTAATTTTAAATGAAAAAATTGAACCCTGTTTTTCAAAGGAAATAAAGTTTAACAATGCCTACATATGTGTGACAAGAATATTCTAAGGATAGAGCATCTTTTTTTTTTTTTTTTTTAATTATAGCAAAGAGAAAGTACTAGGTATTACTATAAAATAAATTCATTTTTCATTGTAAGAAAGATACAGTTACCTTTTAGAATGACAATATTTTTATCAAAAGAGTATTCTGAATGATAAATTCAACATAATAGGATATATAAGAGGATTTTGTTAAATTTTAAATTTGTTTGTTTGATTAAAGATTTTGTTAAGTGATAATATTTTAAAAACTCAAATATTAGAAAAGTATATTATAAATTGATACAAATGCATTTATAATATACTTTTCTTTAAAAAATATTTAGAAATTTAAATGTTTTTAGAAATTAGAAAAGTATCTTTTTAATGCTACTATATACATAAAAAAGTATGCGAAACAAAAAATTTCCTTGAACTGGTAAATACACTTACCTATGTATTTAGAATACTCTAATATAAACAATAAATTTCTCATTCAATATTTATTGCTGTAGTTTTTGAGGATACACAATTCTCAGTTAATTCTCTATAAGGCATTTCTTAAAATTATTCCCATATATAGAGACATATTATAGAATAAAACTTTATTAGCTTATAAACTTTCATTTATTTCTTGCTAGTTTTACATGTACGGTCACTTTTATGAATTGAATCTTTTTCACTGATGAAACAAAAAATTTTAATAGATAAAAATATTTTTCAATTCCAAGAATTATTTCATTATGTAACTTTTTCAACAAAACTATTAGTACTTAATAAAAGTTCTTAATTTTCCTCTTTCACAAAGCGTCGTTTTTTTTTTTTTTTTTTTTTTTTTTTTTTTAATGGTTGGTTGCGTTTCAAATGCTCCCAACTTTCTTATAATTGTTGAATATAAACCCCAGAACTTAGAAAGAGAAAGTAAATAACACAGAAATTCTTTTAATTTTATTTTCAGATTCAGACACGTTAAGATAGAAAGAATTATTTGGGGATGGTAGTATTCGAATAATTTTTCATATTTATTCTTTTCCTTTAATATCCAAAAATTGTAAATTAAATTTTTGAGGTTACAATTGAATAATAAGAAATGCAAGAAATATGGAAAATAAGTAAAATTATATCTTTAATATATATGTATTGTACAAAAAATTACAATTTAATGCAGTTTTGCATTTGGTTGATTCTTTTTTATATTTACAGAAAGTGAATGTTTCCTTTTTTTGCTGGGAAGTTTTTTTTCTGGAAAAACAGACATTGAAACAACTGATAAACTACATAAGAATAAGCTAATATGATTATATCGAGCGCTGGGCTAAGAACAAGTTTAAAATAAAGAAGGAGCGGTAAGGCATCATGACGTCATGCATCAATCTGAGATAGCAGCCAATCAGAAGGCTTCAAGATCCCCCGTTTCCAACAGAGAGTAAAGGTAGTTAATATGCGGCCCGGTCCGTGCAGGTCTCTACTTTGAATTAGAAGGAGGGAATATTCGTTGGCCATCCGTTCTGATTTTTGATCCTAGTTCTTTTAGAGAAGGTCATTTAATCAATAATGACATTAAAATTCAGTCATAATAGGGCGATTTTACACCCCCCCCCAAAAAAAAACAGCTTTAGGGGTGCCCTCTACTTACATACTCTCATCTCTTGTGACCCCCCCCCCTACTTTTTTGGTGCACCAGCCGCCTATGATCTAAACATGCTGCAAAACGGAGATCTACAATATACTGAATTTGAACTTATACGAATGCACCATTTAGGCACTAGTACGCCTTAAATTATTTATGTCTATAGACCATTATTTATGTCTATGTTCCATAATGTGTAAGAATCCTATTTTACAACCCTGTCAACAAACTATGAGCTGTACACACACCAAAATATTTGCAGGTCAGGTGCCCGAGATCTATAATATACATATTCAATTTTCGCTCAATCAAATGCACCTTTTAGAAATTAGCATTAACACAATGAGTATAGTAGATAGCCGAAGTGCACTGGTCCCGCATTGGGGCATATTGCGTGACTGTCGATCAAAGGGTCTGGAGTTTCAGGTGGTTTTATGTGCATGTAGATACAACGTAAATAGGCGTTAGAACCCCTTAAAAAAGTGCTCTGCCCAAGGCTCCCTCTCCCGTGGGTAGATGTCCTTCATGTAGGCATGCCATAACACAGAATACTGAAATTCTCAATAGACGCTAGCGCACTTTCAAGAGCTCCCGTGCAATGTATTAAATTCTTTTTACAGCCTTGTAAAAACTATACATCCTGTACACACGAAAATCAATATGGGTCATGCGAGGGGTCTATTATATACAAAATTTCAGCTCAATCAAATGCACTGTTTAGGAGCTATCGTTTGTTCACGTACACAATTACACACATACATAAATACATTACCGCAAAAACAACATAAATGAATTAATTCCCGAAAACGTATAGATACATGAAAATCTTAAAAGTCGAATATTTTCAGGATTACAATACTTTCCATACATAGAACTGGTTCGGAAAGTAAAAATGCGATAGATTTAGAGATGAGGATCATTGACACATGAGAGAAATGACAAAATATTCCGAAAACAAGTCATCACACTTGCGTTATAGCAATATATTTTTTTTCCGTAGCAGTTTCCCAGATTTCCACCATTTTATTCTTTATCATCATCTCAACATCATCCCCTCCCCTTCCTTCAAAAAAGAAATGGCATACAAAAAACAAGATAAAGCATAAAAATGATGGATGATTGATACATAATCGGAGTTCATGAGATCAATGATGTTATATATGACATTAAACATGCAAAACAGTAGGTCTTTTTACGTATATTAACATTGCTGATAGCACTAGATCAGTGATTCCCAATTTCGTTCCACTTTCTTGAGTAGGAGTGCAGACAGTCGTTTCTTTGGAAGGAGCCATACATTAGAGTTGTGTATAAATAAACGGAATTTTCGCAAGACATAAAAATGGTGGATTGCTAAAGTATCAAAGTCCAGGCTCCAAGCCAACTGCGTGGCTGTCTAACAGTCTGAAGTTTTGGGCGATTTTTGCCAGATGTTACGTGAATATGCGTTGAATTTCTTAAAAAGACCTCCGCCCAAGGTAGCATCCCTCACCAAGCAGATACCCGTCTTTTAGATTTGCAAAATACACACATACTGATTAATGCTAATACTATCTGATCTAAAAATGTAGGTGTTAGGAGGATAAGTGACCCTAGCTAAGTCCTTAACTCCCAGCTGCTTTTAAAAAAATATTTTTTTAAACAGACCTACAATTTAATCTTTTCAGGAGCGGTGTCAACATCAGTATGTCACGTTTTTACATTCCTTTAAAGTGAGAAAGAACAAATACTGATTACTTTAACATTTAAAATTATTAGGTTGGTGCATAATTATCAGGCCTTTTTTTTCCCCTTTCCCCATGGGGTGGAACAATCCCAGCTGTCGTTCCCTTCCAGTCTGCCAAAAGTGCCTGGTCATCAAAATCCGATGGTCGACCTCTTCCTGGCTTATCTTCCACGCTAATTTCACCAGGTTTGAAACGGACAAACCACCCTGAATCGAAAGCTAGGATTGTTTTGCCAGATGGGGAAAGGGGGAGAAGCTCGATAATTATGCACCAACGTAATACTAATTAAAAGTGTTACTGTTTAACACACCTCCTATTGCTATCAGTTGACAGGACTAGAGTTTAAAAGCGTTGTCTTAAAAAGATTTTTTTGTGTGTGTTGTATTGTATTATGGCAAAGCTACGCAAGGGCTATCGGCAAAAGATAGGGGGTGCCTTGGTCGAAGGACATTTTAAAGGGTTCTAACGCGTATTCACGCTGCATCTGTGGAAAAGCGACCAAAACTCAACACTGACAGATTGACAGCCGCATAATAGGACAAAATGCTGGACATTCACACTTTAAATAAAGATTTTTTAATACTGTAAAAAAGTAACATGCTGAAACCCACAAAGCTTCAGCATGTTACTTTTTTATAATATTAACCACTACAGAGACCATGGCTAAATGATGTTTGCGCTGAATAATTGCCCGAGACTATACCGTTAGCTAAAAAAAAGGTGTGCATATAATGATAGCACTATGAAATAGTAACAAATTATGATTACTGCTATTTTTCACATAAAATTAAATTAGCTGTCTTTCATTTTAAATTAAATTCAAAATGTGCAAATTTTTAGAGTTAAAGGGTTATTAGGGCGGGCCCTTATTGTTGGGGGCCCAGGTGATTGCCCCGAATGCCCTGCTGGAAATCAGTCCTTGCATGTGTCCTGTGTTTTACGTACGGAACACAAATGCGAGTGGTGAACCCACTCAATACTTTTACGTTTCATTCACCCTCCTCTTAGTCTGAAAAGCCGCCGATTCAGATCAAAAATTTTTAGGTTACTCTCGTACGGTTAGATCTTATACCTTATTTAAATATATTGGAACAATTTTTTATATTTTGTAACAGATTGTTTCAATGTGAATGACATTTCGTTATTGAGTTATAACGGTATGAAAATATCGTTCTGTTCCTTTAACGTTATGGTCTCATACCATATTTAAATTGTTATTAAACGAATGGTTATAACTATAACTAACTGATACTGTATTGTTATCAAATAGTTATGTGAGTTAACATTATAAATTGAAGGGTTAACATGATTAACCAAATACATTCTGTTACTGTTCTTACACTTATTAAGTATAGCAAAGAAAACAATAACGTTATAATAAGTGTGCGTTATTAAATATAACGTTATTCCTCGAGCAGTTTTAGGTCAAGGAACCAAATACTGATTTCTCAAAACATTAACGTAATTGATTATAACGTTATTTTGTGAAGAACGATTTGAAAGTCATGGTATGAATAATGTTATTCACCTGGTGAATAACATTATGATTTGTAATGAATTCGTTATACATTAAGTTACGGATCCCTGGTTATAGCAATGTATTTCAGACAAACCTGATTTCAAACAACCTAAACAATATTTAATTTATGTTCTGATTCAGATAGAAACCATGATACAGACGCTTGCATAGCCCAGAAGCAGGGTGGACACAGAATTTAGCAGGGTGGGCACGGCCCTCGTAGGCCCACCCGTAGCTACGGGCCTGGTCCTAAACCTGTAATAATTTTGGTAACACTAAAATTTAAATTTAAATATGGAAAATGTGAATTTTTCAGCAAATTTGTAAGGGTAATGCTAGATATAAACCAAAATCACTATGAAATTAAAAGAACAAAAAAAAATCTGGACATAAGTTTTCATTATATTATTTTGAAAGTTTTCATTATTTTATTTTGGTGAGTAGTAAACAAAAATTAACACATAAAAAACATTATTAAAACGATTTCTTGGTTATTCTTTAAAAACATTGACAGATGTAAAGAAAGGAGAGTGTGTTTATTTGCAAAATAACTGTTAGATAATGTGAGTTATGTATCAAAACTAGATTTTTACCATTTTTTCCCAGCCTTAATGTGCTTCAGTCCAAATTACTGCTACAGTAGGATTCATCTTAAAAAGACAAACATGGTGATGTGAATAACTCAATACGTTAAAAAGTAGATAATGTGACTTTTGCATTTACACCCTCTATAATAGTTTTCTGTAGCTATAAAATGTGGATAAATTAATAGCTTATTGTGGATGTCTTCTAAATGATCATAATATACCCATGTCATTATGGATAACATCTGGTCTTTTCAAGGTTACGTACAGATGTTTCTATGTATAGATGTTGATATTCAAAATTTGATGCAGGCTCGATTCACGATCTTTCATAAAAAGACCATTATGTACAGGTATGCTAAGACCATGCTTTCGAAAGACATCTATACTCGGGGCAAAGCTAACCTGATAGTGGAGGTAAAGCTATAGACCGTGTGAGTCCACCGCTCTCAAATAGTTCTTTCCATTTGCCCAGGTTATTACAGAACTAATACATTTTTCATCAATTAAGTGCTAAAATAAAGTGTTTATTATAAAATAATTGCATATTTGTATTACTTGAATGCAGTAATTAGAAGGATTAAGAAATTAAGTCAGAAATCAGATGTAATGCCTTCCCAGACACTTGATCAATGGCGTCACCTCTTTTGTGCTGGCGGAAATTGAGTAGTGTGGATTTGCCTTGTGATTGGGTTACTTTGTGATGTTGACAGCCAGATAATTGGAAGGAGAAACGAGTGTCAGGGTGTTACACGCGGAGAGGAGTGAAATGCCCCTCTAGGCTTCCACTCCACAATGAGGTTAGATTTTCCCCGAGCATAGGCAGTCACTAGAACAGGCACTGCAGTCATTCTACTTTTTTCTATCTTCATCAAAGGAATACCTAAATATCCTAATATTTAAATAGTTTGATTTGTGAAAAGGTAGGACAACTGCGATACCTGCTAGTAGTTTCTGACGGATGTCTAAATTTCAAAAGTTCCTTAACCGTTGATGAGGATCTAAATTATAGTGAAAACTTCAGCAGGATTAAAAGAGCTGCAAATTACAGCTAATATAAGGGATTTCTCACTAAATGTAATGATTTTTCATTGCACTTTGGGAGGAATTTTCTGTTTTAGGATTAGAAACATTTTTAGGGATTTTCCTTTTGATTTAGGAACTTTTCACACAAATTTGGGCTCCTTTTCAAAAATTTCTGTAGCTTTTAAAACCCAGTAATGGTACTTTTAAAAAAAAAATGAAGTAATCAAAATTGTTTCCTTTCTACTGTAAAATTTATAAAGCCTCCAGTAACTGATTTTTCTTATTAAAATAAATTTAGTATTACAAAAATTGTTTGCATCACAATTCAGTGAAGGAACATACACATGATTAAGTGAGAAAATACCTCAGAGATCACAATATTTTGGTGGAGTCACAATATCAAAATGCAACAGCCATTTTAAACAATTGGAAAGAATAGACGGGTTAGCCAGTTAAAACTAGAAAAATCACCCTCAAATAATAGGTTGAAAATAGAATTATAATACAATTTTGAAAGCTAAAAATGAATTAAAATGCATAGATGGCTCCTGTAATTCAAATCAGTTCTCCCAGCTTTCCATATTTAATTTTCTATGATGAGAAGTAATGCCAAAGCTCTACTAATATATTATCAAATTGGCAATAGAGTAATTCGTAAGATTTGTATATGTATCATTGGAATGTTTCTTTAATCTCTCATGATTGTTTTCTTTGGAGACTTTTAATAGTTTTTAATGAAAATTTAATATCATTTAATTTTGTGTATAGTTAATGATTCTTAATACCCAAACTTTTAGAGTTAAAAAAAGCATTATAATAGATTTGTTTATATTATTTTATCTTTTCTAACTGTAAATAAACATAAGTTTAGATACACAACAGTTAAATTTGAAAAACTCCTTAAAAAATTGTAGTAACTTTCATGGAGGTTTATTGACTCTTGCCAATGAACATGGCAACACTGTATACAATCCTTTCTTAAAGTATATTAAAGTATCATAAAAACAATATATATTGAAGATTTTATTGGTATTTTAAAGTTGATGTATATTAAAAATTCCACTGTATGGCTGGCAGTGATGTAGAATTTTCAACATCATCCAGTCTAGTTACAAGCAATTTAATAGTGATCTGTCTCACTTCAAACAATACTCACTATAATATACCCAAATAAATCATTGAAATTTCAGATATTTGTATGCTGTACAATTTTTATTGATTTAAAAAAAGTTGTGACTTAAAATAGTTTAGGAAAGGACTGAATCAAATTTATTACCAAAAAGGCAGGAGAGAAACTTTCACTTTTAAAAAGGTATTTTTTTTTTTGTGTATGTGTGTCACACTCCAATTATGCAACCATGCTTTATTTATATTACTTCGAATCAATGAGCTTTTATTATACAATATTTAAGTAAAACTGTATAAAAGCTTTAAGTATTTTATTGTGATTTATACATGTTCTACTACATTATCATCAGACAGTACACTACTTAAGGGCAGGAAATTGATAGATCCTTTTAAAATAATTTCTTGGGTATTAAGAGAATCTAGATGTGATAATTGTCTCCTTATGTAGGAAACGGCATTTTCTAATAACTGAGGATCTACAACTTTACGGGCAAAGAGTGTGCGCCACACTGCTCCAGCTAAAACTGTATCATCACTTAAAAGACCCTAAAAAATAAGTAAAACAACAATAAAAATTCCACAAAAAATTGATAAAAAGAAAATTATAAAATAACAAAATTTACTTTAAAAATGTACATAATAGACACTAATCACATTTCGCCACATGATAAACACTATTTACACACGGAAAACTACCCAAGTCTTTTAAATAAAATATAAGAACTTAAGTCATCCTCTTCTAAGGGCATAATCTTTTTCGGAATAATTATTACTATCTGCTGTGTATCAGTTCATCAATTTTTTACCTGTAATGGAATTTTTTGAAAGATGGTTTAAAGATAATAATCTAATTCTTGGTGGAAAGTTCATTCATGAGTATGACTTATCTGCACGAACTTTAACTGCAGAAGAACTGGTATTAATTTTATGCAAATAATCTCGAAAGATTTCAGCTTTTTTTTTTTTTTTTTTTTTTTTTCCTGTTACTATCAGCATTTAGTGCAGTGGTTCCCAACTGATGGTCCACAAAAAAGTTCTAAATGGCCTGCGAAGCGACTAAGTGCTTAAAAATAGTTGTGTTTTCAAAATTTCACGAGGTAAAAAGACAAAAAGCATAGTTGTTTACAGTCATTTTTAAAGAGTTCTGTCTTAAGAAGTTTCATAATCCTTGCAAAATAGGGAAAACACGGGCGGGCACAATATTAAATGGAATTCGATAGAACATTGTAGTATCTCAGCCAAGCTCTTGTCTCCGGCTATATGTAAACAGGGTTGATTAACAGCATCATTGAGTGAGTGGAAATAAAATTTTCAGCACTTTTTTTAAATTCTTCATTTTATCACTACATATTTTGTGCAAAAAGTTTATTATTTATTCTTTTATTATTTTTAGATGTTATACCCTGTTCCCTGGAAAGAATTGCTTTTTAAGTGGTCTGTGAGTAAGTGAAAAAGTGGTCCACAGGTTAAATTGAGTTGGGAACAACTCATTTAGTGAAACATTCAATTTCATCATGTGATTTCTTTTGATAATCTTCTTTGGGATTTAAAACAGGTGTTTTTCACAAACAAACTAAAATATGAATATCAAAAATTTTAAATTGTAAAGAACAAATAATGCTAATAAGGAAGTTAAGAAAAAAATAGTTATAGCTGTTTAAGCTAAGAAAACCAATACAAATTATACAGGGAAAAAAAAACATGCTGCTGGATATTCCGTTCCAGCCAAATTGATATCCATTGCATCTCTAGTTAGAAACTTCAAAAGGTAGTTAACTGACCATGCCTAAAATTTGCATGTGGGGTTAAATGTTAAATCAATAAATGATACATAAAATTGTTAATGTGCGTGTGTGTGTGTGAGAGAGAGAGAGAGAGGTATGCATTTATGACAAGCAGTTAGGAAATTGAAAAAACGAGAAAGACATGGAACAAAGTAACACAGAAAAAAAAAAATACATAAAGATAGATACCTCATCATAAGATACAAGGGAAGCTTGAAACTGCATAACGAATTCCTTCAAATTTGCCTTTCTTGTTGAGGATGGCAGTGTCTAAAAGGAAGAAATTCCATGATCTCAACAAGAAAGAATTTAAAAAAAAAATAAAGCAATCAATAAATCTGCTTACAGTAAGCTGTTCCATTCTTAGTTCCACATCAGTCCACATAGAGTTAACTAATTGAGTACGAAAAGGTCTACCATACTTTTCAGCAATAGTTGTTGCAAGTGTCAACCAAACATGAAGCTGCATGCATGAAAACCAGGACTGAAGGGTATCAGGCAATTCAAAATCTAAAATATAAAATAAATATTGCTTTTTAAAAATCTAAAATAAAACTTTAATAATCAAATGTTATATTTTGTTAAGTTTGAATTATTTTGAAAATTCATGACAGCTTGTATAAAGATTTGCTCAGAATGAAAAGTGTCATGTGAATCATAATTCATAATTAAATAACACTATTCAAAACTTCAAGCAGCAAGGTGGACTGTGTAAGACATAAGTTGTTTTTCTTGAGCAAAAGCTGAAGAAAGTAAAGAATTTTTGGGGGGCAGGGGAAGGTAGTCTCTTAATCACTGTTTTGGTCGTAGGTAATCACTGTGCCTCGGTGCTGTAGAGGCACAGTTTTCGGGTCTTTATTCATTTTGCATACATGGACAGCCAAAGGTCATACCAGCAATTTGATTTCTCTATCACTTTCACTGTTTCGGTTATGTCTTTCATTTTTTTAAATATCAAATTTGTCATATAGATGGCATTAGTTTTCTATAAAAGCTTCAGATTGTCAGTGGCAACAGTGGCATTATTCCTGGCGACTAGGAAATGGTCTATCTATCGCCAAAAATTGATGACCTGTAAAATTGACCTCTTTGTAAGCTAGAGCATAATACTACTAGGGATGAGTACCAAACCTAAAGCAGAACATATCTGCTGCAGAACAATTTTGGATGGAGGGAAAAAGGAGGGGAGTGGCCACTGAACTTTGTGAAGTCACTGGCCATTGGTTACTGTGGAATTTTTTTTTAAATCTTAAGCTTCGCTGAGATTTGCATTACTCAGCGAATCTTATTTTCAATGTTTAGCTTTACGTATGTATTTTACACATCATTTGATAACTTCATCTATATACAAGTAGTGAAAACTATATGTACTAATAATTACTGATAATATGTACTAAATATTACTAATAATATGCACTATAACTATGCTGTAATTTTAATCAAAAATAATCTTGTAATAATTATATTTTTTCTATGCACAATAGTAAATGTAACTTCCCTCTCAGGTGCACCACAGAGAGAAAAGACAAATTCCAGGGAAAACATTATTTTATTTCCTGCATAAAACCTGTTATAAATGCTTAAAATAATTAGAAATACAGTGAAATTTTTTGGGAGCGACCACTTTCTATAGTGCAAAAAAATTTTTTATAAAATCAGTTGTTATGAGAGGTAGTCGCTCAAATATAATCATTTGGTAGCCAAGAAAAAAATACTAAAAAATATTGTTTGTTTTGTTTTTTATGAAATTGCTAATACATAAGTTATTGTACAAACATATTTTTCAAATTTAAAATTTAATGGAATACTTAGAAATTTCAGATTGTTTCATTATTTTTTCTCTCTCTGAAAATACTGTTCCCTCTACTTAATTTTTTACATCTGGCAAAAGAGCATTTATACTGATATCCTTCATGCATTTTGAATTTACCTAATAAAATCTATTTGCTTTAAAATTTCCTCTTTGGGTTTTCCTACTACCCAAAGTAACCGCCAACTTCCTCTTCCAATTCCCGTTGCATGTGACTTGATCACATCAATGTGCTGCTCCAACAGTAAAATCACTAATTTCTTAGACATGTTTCTTCTCTAACCTACAATATTTGTACATAATGTGTGCATGTTCTTGCACCTGCTCTCGATTTGTAGTAGAGCAACTGGCTTGGAATGTGGTTTATTTTATTTAATTTTTGGAAAAATGTAAGAAAATTTTAGGACAGGGAGCCAGGACCGGTCTCTTCTAGATCTAACATTAAGTAGATAGGGTAAAAATTCAGTGTTCAAAAAATTTTTCAGTGGAGGAGGGGGTGGGTCGCTTACAGAAATAAATTTCACTGTATTACTTTTAATAACATTTTCCAACTTACAATTGCAAAAGGAACAAAAATATGCAATAAAAAATGTGACATTTTTTGGATCAAATTTGTGAAAAAATGAAGCTGTTAAAGGGTTAAAATCTCCAATAAATTGAATGCAGATTGACTGCATTGCACTGCACAGCTGTAATACCTCTGAAGTAACAATAAATCTATTTATTTTTGAATACATGTAATTAGAACTTTAAAACAATATTTAAGGCAGATTGCCAGTCAATATGCTGATACAGTATTTCATAAATGATATTCTTTAAATCCATTAACAAAACTTAAATTTTGCTGTGTTATTCTTATTATATCTAGATGAAAGTGTTTTTTTTTTAATGTTATTTGTGGTCTTTTGTGTTTTTCATTACTTATTTGTTTTTTCTTTTTAAATATATTAATTTTAGTGCTTTATTTGATATTTTTATCAACAGATAAAGAGGTAAATAGGTAATATAAAACATAGGTATCAAATGTATGCGCACATGTTATACTTATTTAACAGTTTTTAAATCATAACAAACATAAAATATTTCCAAAATATGTTTAAAATAAAATTATGCAAAGAAAATTGTTAAAATATGCTAATAAATGTTTAATTTGACATTTTTTTCCAATTCCCTTGAATAAATGAATAAAGATTTCATTGCATTTATACATATTCAAACACATTTTTTATTCTAAAATTCAAAAATAACCTAGTAAAATACCAAAAATCAAGCTATACTTGGTCTAAGATTTTGCATCACACTGGTGCTTTCTGAAGTACAACACTTGCGTTGTATCTTGTCTCTAACAAATTGACTAACTCTAGCATATATGTCATAGATAGTCACAAATACAAATATATATTATTTTAAAAATTTAAATTAAAAATGCACTAGTTACATTTAACATTTCTTCTTACAATACTGTGGTTTAAAATAACACAGTAAAACCTTGAATACTCAACAGTAAACAAAGATTCTGAATGTACAGTATGCACATAAAATCCTAGCATCACTGGAAAATGTATTTTAGGATTGAAAATTATTCTAAGATTGCTGTTATACAGCACACACACAAACATTTTTAAAAAACCTACATCGAAATAACTCTTGGTAATCAACAGTGTCTGCTATCTTTTCATATGTAAGGCAGGCAGCTACTTTCACTTTCTGAAAAATAAGGGGGAAACTATATTATTTAACAAGAAATGATAGATGTGAAAATATTTCTTCAAATAAAATTTTTATTAAAATACTCACTGTTTTATCAGATATTTTACTGTATAGCTTTTGTTTCACTGTAGCAAGCACACCCATTTGTCTGCTAATAGTGACATATGGGAAGACCCTTAGATAAAATTTCTGAAATAAATTATTACATTAAAATCTCTGCATTCATAATCAGCATACATGTTAAATATTCACCTTTCAAATTCACATATAAGGCAGTTAGTTATATGCAGATGAATTTACATTGGCCTTCAAGCTCAGGATAGCTAGAAATTCACAATTATTTTTATAGATTGTACTGATGAAGTTTTAACTTTTAAATCAAGTGGGTTTGACCATTAAAAATTATCCAAAACACATCTCTAAAGCCAGATACAGGACAAACATGACAAACTCAGCTAAACTAATATAGATAACCTGGTTGGGCATAGGATATTTCAATAATGAGATGGGTATCAAGGGACAATATTAGGTTGTACTCTATAAGTATGCATAAACAGCTTTTTCTATTTACTTGAACATTAGAAAAGCTCATTTCACAGTTGTTCTATTTTTGTTTTGATCTTGACTTAATATCTTAAGATTTGAAATAAATCATACACTTTAAAATACAGATGGGTAACTCCGGCCCACGGGCCTGATGTGGCCCACCCCAGTTTTTTATCCAGCCCATGTAACATATCGAAACCCCATATAAATCTCAATTTTACAGCCCGCGACTTCACCTAAAGTTGGCCCGCAACTTTCCAAAGGTTGCCCACACCTGCTTTAAAACAAATTTGAACTACACTGCTCATGCAGTCCAGGGTCCTTGTTAAATGGGTAAGAGGAACTTATGTTGGCACTTGGTGTTACACGTGGCAAAATTAAAATTAGTCAACAAACTTGTTAAGATTTTTTAAAATGAAATTTATAATATTTTCAATTTTTACTAGAGTTAGTAGAATTCCAAACTTATTGGGAATATTATTAAATGTGTTTTTTTAATTTAAACTATTGTTACATTTTTTAAAATTGTTATAAACTTGGCAAAATTATAAAAATAGTTGGCAAACTTGTTAGACATTCTTTTCTTTTAATCAAAAACTACAACATGCTTTCTAATCCTGATAGATTTTTGCAAAAATTTAAAAATGAGAACTGTGACACACTTTTATTCATGCTAGACTGGATGGTAAATTATTTTAAAAAAATAAAACTATCAAGCACTATTTTGGCAGACTTTTTCCATATTTTAAGAATAAAAACTATGATGCATTTTCTAATTGTGGTAGAACTGGAACAACTATAAACTTAGATAGTAAACTTGTTTACAAAAATTTAATCAAAACTATAAAAAACTTTCTTTTCTTGATACACTTGGCAAAATTATTAGAACTTCTATTTTAATGGGAAAACTATAACACACATATATATATTAGGATGGTGCGAAAAACATTTTTTTTTTTTAATTCGAAACGTCACCATGTGCAATAGTTGCGATTTTGATAGCAAAATTGAATCCTGAAATTTGGATGAAATTGTTTAATATCTTAAGCCTCCTCAAGATCCATGAATTTTGGAAATTATAGGAAAAAATGCTTTAAAATCAACTGCTCTTTTCATTAAAGAAAAAAAAAATTATGAAATGTCACCAGGTTATTTATTTGCACTTTGGAGTATATAAACATTTGTAAAAAGCTAGCCGATATAAAATTAATTCTTAGGCCTCCCCAAATCCTTTAAAGTTTGCCATTTTTACTCCAAAAATAGCTCGATAAATTGGATAACAAACTCATCTGCATCCACTTCATTACCAACATGAGCTTGATATTAACAAATCTCACCCTCTCACATACTTTTTGTAAATATCGTCCTGATTTTCAGCTTGCATTCTTCTTTAAATTATTACTCTTCCCCCCCTCCCAATTCAATCCTAGAAAGATCCGGATTTCACTCCACAGCACTCTCAGCTGATTTTGAAACCTAAGTCTAGAGTAAAATTATCTGTGTTTTCCAGAAACTGTGATAGGCGAAGCACTCAGCTCGATCAGCTCGATCGTCAGTGATCGAGCTGAAGCTGATCTTGCGGCAGCTTTGTTTCATGATATAAGTGAACATATACAAGAACAGACAGGCTGATTAAAGCCCCCGCCCCTATCATTAAGTTCCAGGAAATTGAATCTTCGTTTGAGTCCGATATTAACTTTGGAGATGTTAGCACGGATCAATGGTATTTGTGGAAAATTTGATGGGCTGTTTCCTCTGGTTATTGCCCACAAGATCTAGCAAATAGACTCTGGAAAACTTTCTCACTCTCGCTGGCTATCGTTCGAAAATCTTATTTTGCGTTTGTATTTTGGAACATCTTATCCAACACCACAACTTATTATATTAGCCACATTCGTAATGAAAGTATACGCACCAACATGGTTCATAATCAAGTGTAACAGTGCTTTTCAGGATGGCCCAAAGAATTTGCAATATTTTATATCTCGATTTCAGTATCTCCCAGATAATTTAAAGGGTATAATAAAAAACGTTGTTCAAAACAGCACGTATCTGCTCATGCAGAAAATGTACTTGCTGCAATGTTATTTGAAAACAGAAAATCTGTCCATCTGCTTGCCATTCAGCATATCATAAAGGCCAGAAAATCATCGGAACAAACAATGAGCAGTTGAAGGTTTCAGATTCCAAAGGTAAATTTTGAAAGCAATGACTACATTAACCTTATCTGTTGGCAAGCAAGAATGTGTTGTGACTGAGCCTACCATCACAAAGAAATGGACAAATAGTTTGTTACAGGAATTACTGAAGTCAGATAAACATCCAAGTTCTTGTGATAAATTTATAAAAATACCCTGCCATTCCGAAGCACTTGAGAGGATGGTTAGGCTTGTGGTGTGGCCTCCATCCTCGGAGATGGATTCATCCGAGTAAAAACATTCGATAGAAAGCTAATGCCATGTTTTGAAAAAAGTCTGATTTCTGAGTGAAATAACCTACTCCTTACATGAGAAGGTAAGAATAGTGTCTTCTCTATTTACATATCTTTACATACCATTTTCAGTGAAAAACGCTCAACATCAAGGAATTTGGAGAGGCCTAAGAATTAATTTTACATCGGCTAGCTTTTTACAAATGTTTATATACTTAAAAGTGCAAATAAATAACCTGGTGACATTTCATATTTTTATTATTTTTTTCATGAAAAGAGCAGTTGATTTTAAAGCATATTTTCCTATCATTTCCAAAATTCGTGGATCTTGTGGAGGCGTAAGATATTAAACAATTTCATCCAAATTTCAGGGTTTAATTTTACTATCAAAATCGCAACTATTGTACATGGTGACGTTTTGAATTTTAAAAAAAATTGTTTTTCGCACCACCCTAATATATATACAGTATGCCCACTAAAGTGCCTTTTCACCCTCTTAATTTTGGAACGTCTGCTGCTAATTTTATAAACGTTGTGTCTAGGTATAATAAATTGGATATGCACTACCGAATGAGACCGCTTACAGCTACACCTGGTGGAAAACTGCAGAGTTAGCTTTCATATCTCAAAAACGGTATGAGACAGGGGGAAAATTGAATTGCAAATTTGTAGAGCGTTATCGATTTAGTACGAAAAGACACCTCATTGACATGGATGTGAAAAACAGAACAGTTAAAATGTGCATTTGTATTTTCATGATTTCCGACACTGTGACGTCATGAAATGTGAACAGAAGGAGAAAATATTATCTTTCAGGCTAAACACAAAGCCACAATGTAGCACAGTGGTATCGCTTGCGATTCCTAGTCCAAAAGATACTGGTTCAAGCCCCGAGAGTTGCATCCTTGTACTGATCTCAACATCAACTCAATGCAACTTGCACTTAATGTTTGACATTTTTGCAGCATGCAAATATGTAAGAAACGTCACACCATTTACTTGAGACCACTAGTATAAGAGACATCTTGTTGGGTTTCTACTATGTTGAAGGTCATGGCCATGGAGTGATTTTCCATAGCTGAGTATTGTGAGGTGGTTTTACTGTACGGTGAATGTGGACACAAGACACGATCAGCAGCAAGGTTGTACCGGGAATGTTTCCCTGCAGGCCCACATCCTTCTTATCAAATCATCCTATCTGTTGTAAAATGTTTAAGGGAGACAAGCTGCGTGACTAGTCGAGCTCGATCTGGCAGACCAGCTAAGGTAGGACGGCAAGTTCAACCAGATGAGGTACTAGCATATGCCCTCGTATGCAGTATAAGACAGATCAGTGAACACTGTGGCCTCTCAAAAAGTCAGGTTTGGAAAATCCTACAAGAATCAGTCACTTATCCATACAGACCAACGCCTCAGCAGGTTTTACTAGATGGGGATGCCGGGCGATGCTATTCATGGTGCAACTTTGTTATGAATCAGATACAGGTCCAGCCAACATTCTTGGCAGATGTAGTGTGGAGGGACGAGGCATGCTTTTTCATGGCATGGCATGTACAATAGGAAACACACGCATTACTGGGTGCTAGAAAATCCCAGATGTTTTACCAATGTTCGACATCAAGTGCGATTTGGTATTAATGTTTAGTGTGCAATTTACAGTAACAAGTTGATTGGTCTAATATTTTATGATGGTACTTTAACAGGCACATGATATTTACAACTGCTGCAGATGATGCCTGATTTTGTGGCGAACCTGCGAGTGTTTAATCTTAGGAATGTATGATTTCAACATGACGGAGCACCTGCTCACAAGACATCTCCAGTGAAGCAGTACCTCGTCACGGAATTCGGGAACCAAATAATTGTGTATGGTGGTTTCGAAGAATGGCCTCCACATTTGCCTGCTCTGACTCCACCGGACCATTAAAAAAATGGAGGCTGCTGGCTATTAACCAAATACCCTAATTTTTACCTATAGCTGACGGTGCAAATTTTGAACATCTTAAATAAAGGTATATTGTTATAAATAATTGTTTTCTTCTTTTTTTCATCGTTTTTTCACCTTCGATGAGTAGGGAATCACGAAAATACAAATGCACATTTTAACTATTCTGTTTTTCACATCCATGTCAATGAGGTACCCTTTACCGTACTAGATCGATAATGCTCTAAAACTTTGTAATTCACTTTCTTGCCCTATCTCATACCGTTTTAAAGATACAAAAGCTAACTCTGCAGTTTTCTACCACGTGGCGCGGTGAGCAGTCTTATTCGGTAGCGCATATCCAATCGGTCCATGTGTCTTGGATTTTGGTAGCGCAATCCAAGACACATGGATGCCGGCAGAATATTTCCCAGGGGGGGGGGCAAAGACTACTTTAACGTATGGTTACCATGTTAGAAAGAGCAAAAAAGCAAGGGAAAACACTGCATACAAAAATCCAGGGGGGCATTGCCCCCCCTTGCCCTATGCTGCCGGCGCCCATGCCTAGACACCACGTTTATAAAAACAGCAGCAGCCGTTCCGAAACTAAGAGGGTGACAAGGGACTTTGATGGACATACTGTATATCATACACACAGTACACTCCCTCTAATCCAAAACCCTATAATCTGCAAATTTCTATAACCCACTATACATTTCAGATGTAAACAAATAACTTTACTTTGCAATTTTTCTTCATAGAGTGAAACATCAGTGCAAGTTTTGTTTGTTGACAGTGAAATGACTAGAATAAAATGTCTTCTATAATACTATCAGCTAATTTATAATCATAATTAAAATAACTATTTGTTGAAAATTCAGCATTATAAAATATTGATACAACCTATCCCAAAGTGATTCTGATACAAAATCAATCAAAGAAAAAAATATTCCTTGATGAAGGGTTTAAAATTGGGGAGAATTACATTAGTTTTCCTTCAAAACAATCTTTTATTTCTGAACAATAAATTGCATTTTTACTCAATTTTCAAGCTAAAATTTCTGAGAACAAATGTAAAAATTTAAAACAAACCACTATTACATTATGTTTAAAAATTTTGAAGAATAATCAATTATGAATTTTCATTTTTGCACTTCAAATATGGTATTTTATATTTTTTAAATAAATATGTATATTTTATTACTACACGTATATGTATTATTTGAGTATGCTTAAATTATTTACCTTCAATAATGGATAAGTTGAGTTACTATTGAAAAAATACTTGATCTTAATATTTATTAGATATCATCTTTTCATTTTAATATCTATTTATGCATGATTAAATTAATCAATTCGCTCTAAACCTGCAAAAGAAAACTGTAAACATTGACCTACAATCCACAAAATCCTATAATCCATGAAACCTTTGGGCAAAACTTTTGCAGATTAGAGGGAGTTGACTGTATATATTCTAATTCTGGTAGAATTCAGAACTTTACAAATTTCATTGATAAAATTAGGAATGACTTCAAGCTTTCCAGTTGACTATGTAATACAAGGCAGCCTTTTTTCTTGTCTAGCGATTATATAAGGCAAAATTATTACATTTTTAAAAAATTTAAACTGATATTACACTTTCTAATTCTAGTAGACTTGGAAAAATTACAAATCTAGTTGGTAAATTAGTTAATATTTTATTAATATAGTAAAACAATTCTAGTAGGTTAACCAACCAATTCTGGTAGACTTGACAAAATTAGAAGCCCAGTGAAAAACTTGTCAAATTTTTGGGTTTTTTAGTTAAAAATGAAATGTGTTTTCTATTTCTGATGAACTTGGGAAAATAACAAACCTATTTTGAAATTTTCTTAAACTGTTTTAAGTTGAAATCAAAACATTTATACACATTCTGGTTAAAGGAACACCCACTAGATTCATAGAAGATTAATCAATGTTACTATCATTAGTGATTAAAAGTAAGTAAAACTTTGTATGAACGAATTAATCAACTAATGCTTTTAAAAGAGTTTACAAAATTCAATAATTTATTACTGCAGAAAAGAAGAGAATATAAATATTTAATTAAACAAGGTGAAAATTTCTTTTCCCTACACATAATTTAACAAAAGTGACTTTACCAAACTATACAGGGTATTCCTGAAATATCCTTTAAAAATGTAAGGCAGGAAGAAGGGGTTGAAACAAAGTATTTTATAAAGAAAAAAGAGTCTGCAAAGAAGAGCATTAGAGTGAGCACATAAAAAAGTATGAATGATAATTGAGAAAGAAGTTAAGCCAAAAGAATAAAATATTTTAACTACTGTACTGATTTGAGTGGCAATAAAGCAGCTCCATCAGATTCAATCCAAAGCAGGCTTAAAGTTTGACATTACTACCTAACAGCCCTATTCATGAAACAGCAAGTAATAGGTTGATCATGAAACCAGCCTTTGATCGTTACAAGCTGATCACATACCTATTTCCTCAAAATGGTATTCACCAACTTTTTAAAACCATCGATTTCCTGATCCACATGTGACCACAAGAAGACAAGTCCTACTATGCAAGATCGTCTGTGATTCGCTTGGGACACTGGCTATCCAACCAGCTGATTGTCGATCCTTGACCCCTCTTTGCAAGCGCTCCAAAATAGTTGAAAATAAGCAGGAATGTAATGTGCTTTCATGTATTTTTATAACCAGAAATGCTTCAATTATTTATTTCGGGGATTTCTGCTGACTTTTTTGCAATTAATAACTGATATTTTATTTATGTACACATATGAATTTAAAGGTTATATTGTTTTTTAAAGGTAATAGTTTTTAAAGGTATTCGAAGGTTTTCTATTCTTATATTGTAATGTATCGGACAGTCAAAAACTGTACAATTGTTTAAAAATTTGTTAATACATATTTAAGAGCTTACTCTGGCGATTTGTTTTACTGTAGGAGATAGTATTTTTTTTTATGAGTATCAATAATTAAAATTGCAAAAAAGCAAACATTTTCACAATGTTTTAATACAATTGTAATGATTCTGATGTTGAAACCCACTGGTGACCATACTTTGGTCACAAAAATATGGATCATAGCTCTGCCCATATTTTGTAATTTTATACAGTAAAGAGCAAATATATATGTGAATATTAAAATGTGATTGTGTTGAAATGGTTCTTGCTGGGCCTTAAATAATGATTTATGAGATAGTCATTACTCAATTTTTAACTGAAGTTATGAACTAGGCCGTCTCTTGATTTTTCATATCAAAGCCTAGAAAGTTTTGCCCTCCCCCCCCCAAAAAAAAGCCTTGCAGATCTCTACTGAAAATAGCAGGAGTTTTTTCCCACAATAAAGACACTTTAATCACTCTATAGTCAGACATTAAAATAACTTTTTTTTTTTGCATGAGATTAATTTATGAGTAATAACTTAGCACAAAGTGTACAACTTAATTATATAAAGTAGGAACGGGTAAAAATAGTATTAAATTTAAATATTCATAGTGAATAATGCCTCTGATGCATTTTTATTATGGGATAATGCAAAAATCAAGAATTACATATGTTGTTGTTCAATGTTTTATTTTATCGGCTGTATGTAAATAAATATTTAATACCATAAGTTTAAAACAGACTCTATTAAAATTCACATTTTCTTCCCTCTTGAAATAGTTAAAACAAATGTCAATGGATTTTTGTCTCAAAGCTACATGTTCCTGCTTTTGCAGGGGGGGGGGGGAGGATGTAGAACTAAAATTTTTCCAACTGCAAATTGATCTCCAGAATCAACGCAAATAAAAAGACTACTAGTTTCATTGACTAAAATTTCAGGGGGAGGGTGGAGAATCAAACCCTCATGATCTCCCTCCTGGTGGCTACTGCCTTGTGTTTTTGGTAATACGGAATACAGCTAATATGATACAACTAATTAAAGAAACCTGTTCCGGCCCAGCTAACCCCTGCTAATTATGGCTTTGTCTATTAAATTTTGCAATGCTCTTGAAGGGAAAAAAATAAATAAAATCGAGAGTAATACTTTTTTTCTGACAGGATTGGGATCATTATTGATTTTGATGGTATTCTAGCATAATGTCAAATTTATACATCTAATTAAAATGGTTAAGTACTTCATGCCAGTGGCTCTCACTTTTTTAGAAATAAAAAGATCATATTTTTGGAAATTTAGTATTAATTTTAAATATAATATTTTCACCATTTCAACATAAAAAGAAAAAAATGCTGCTTATGAATTCTGGGTGGGAAATGCATTCCTGATTCTTATTAGTCAAGTATCATGCATAAATAGATTTTGAGTGAAATAAAAGTAAACAAATTTGTAAAAATGCATTTACAGGAATAAGATTTTGAATGTTTATTATTTCTTCAGTATTTAAAGGAACTTTAGAACGGATGTCGTTGAAATTATTTAACCAAAAACTAGTTGTTGTTTTTCCATCGGTAAAAAGCAAATGTATTAGATTTACATTTTACATAATAAATGATGTCATTTTCATGGTAAAACATATATATTAAGAAAATGGAACAGACCAAAACAATTTAGATATTTTTAGATGCTCTAAGAGATGTAAAAAAAAAGAGAGAGAGGGAGGGGGGGGGGCAAGAAGGAAAACTTAAGCCAGAAGTGAGGACAGAACCTTGGAACTACAACTTCTCAATCGCTCGCTTTACCGCAGCGCCATAATTTTACAGGCGCTTTTACGATAAGTTTGAAATTTTTTTTTTTCCTGTTTACCGTTTACTTACTTTGATGGTAATGTATTGGAAAATCCGTGTCACACACGACTTCTAAACCATTTACTTTCTCGTCACACATAAATTTTGTAAATCTATCAATAAATTCTAACATTTCAATATCTTCAGTCTTCAACAGCACTGTAGTCCGCCATGTTTATTAACAGATTAGAGCCTCACAGCGCATGCATCGAATGCAACCAGCCAGTAATCGCCCAAATGTGGCCGGTTACATTCATCTGTTAAAAATAAGATGTAACCAGCTGGTTTGGCCTGGTGAATACCATTGTTTGTTAAATCCTCTGGTTATATGTTGATCGGTCTGTAACCAGCCGGTAGAATGTTTCGTGAATACCACTGTAAGTGAGGTGGAGCTCCATAGTGATGGTGTCACATTTTAACATACTATTTGGGCATGATAAATTGAGACTTTCCATTGCAAAATATGGTTATTTCATTTTAATATATATATAGTTTGAAAGCTACTTTTAAAACATGCTCTCTCTCTCTGATATATATATCTATATATTGCTATGCGTAGACTGGTTCATTCATTTGAAGATATTATATGATTGAAGAACCAAGGTAATAAGAGTTTTTCTCCAAGAGAAAATGAATTTCAAAACTATTGAAATTTTCCAATAAAGTTTTTTAAATGCCATATTAGGTATGTGGAAGTGTACATTAAGATATTCTGAGCATTTGCAGTTATTTTCATATATCATTCATATCTGTATGTGTAATATATTTCAATACACAACATTTTGAAAACAAATTAATCTTTTTATAAAAATCCTGTATATAATAACCCATAAGATGTTATACAGGATTTAATAAAAAAATATGTAAAACGACTTTAACAGCACAATATAAGAATTAAAACAAAAAATTACTGAAAAGTACATACCTGATAATTATCTCTTTCTGAAAGAGAGAATGGAAAGGTACCAGATGAAAAATATAAAAGTTGTGGCTGGATAACATGTCTACTATACAAAGGAAATATTTTCCTTTTCACAACAACTGACATAAATTTATTCATATTCCTGTAAAAATACATAAAATTACCACAAACACTATAACAGTAATAAGTAATATTATGTAAGTTATTAATTTACACATTCAGATCATTTACAGTCTTGTATCACTTATTTAATTCAGATTAAATAAAAAGTTATAAAACTTCTATTTAAATTCTTTCATGAGATTTTTTATAACTATGAACACTGCTTTGAGGTGTCTGGCTGATTGGGCTGATGAAAATGAATTCATGGTTAATACTGACAAAACTATGTTTGAACTTTTTACTCTGAGTACTGAAGAACATGAAGTAAACCTGAAATATGGAAACTTACCTTTGCACAGAACAGATGGAGCAACTTACCCCGGGATTATCTGGGATACAAAATTAAACTGGATCAAGCAAATCTCTAGAGTTACTGATAGAGTAACCACTCGGCTGAGACTTTTAAAGAGAATTGCTGGCATGAAGTAAGGGTCATCCTAGGATGTACTTACTACCACTTATACTTCATACATTGATTATGGTGCTGAACTTCTCATTACTGCATCAGATTCTGCCTTGTCAAAGTTGGACACCATCCAAAACTGTGCTCTTCGATTCATCACTGGTGCTGCTTTTTCAACTCCTGTTGCAGCCATGGAGCTGCAGACTGACTTACCCAGCCTGGCTGATCGTCGTTTCATAGCTGCCCTGTCCCTGGGTGAAAGACTTCTTCGAAATGATACTTTTTGGTCTAGCTATGTTCCTGCTCAACCCAAATTAAAGACTCAAAATACTTTCATTACAGCTATCAACAAACTCTCAAATAACATGGAGCTTCCCTTGAATCTCTACCCTATTTTTAGACCTTCTAATTTTCCAGGTTTCCTACATTATGCAAGAGCTGCTTTTGACTTGAATGTTCCTATCTCAAAGAGTTCTCTTCCTGCTGAGCTTAGGGCTCAAGCATTGGCTACCATTTATGAGAGATATCCTGCAAGGGAATGGACACATATCTATACTGATGGCTCTGCAGTGAATGGAGTAGCAGGTGCGTGTGTTCTCAGGCACTCTTTATCGGAGGGAGGCTGGTGGTCACTTCCGTGATAATTTTGATGCTGAGTTACATGCAATTTTTATGGCCCTTGGGACTATTGAAAATACTGCTGGGTACAGCTTTAGTATGGTCCCTTTGGCGCGATTTATTTTTGGCGCGATAACGGTGCCAATATGGTAACCCCTCCGGCGGATGCTCCGGAGCTGGACATGGCAACCCTAGGTGCGTGACGTCATTCATCCGTGACGTCGCGGTTTCGCTCCAGCGAATAGGGAGCGTTTGTTCTTTTATTAAACTTTTGGAGACCCCTTTGCCAGTATTTCGCGCGGGAGCTTCGAGTGGTGGAACCGCCATTACGCTTTATGGTTTTATTTTAATGGCTTTATTTTAGATTAAATTTTATTATTTAATTATTACTGAAATTTAAAATGGATATTCAGGTTCATACTGACTGTTTATATACAGTTTTGTATGAATAAACATTCTTTTGATAGTACGTTTCAGGTTAATATTTTCGTTCCCGATTGTTTATTTGTTAAGGGTAGAAGCAACAAATAATTACGTTATTAATATTTTATACAGTGAAATAATTTTAGATATTTTGATTTTATTATTTCCATATTGTAATAACTTAGGGATTTTAATCAAGGTATGTGATAAGCATTGTTTGTTTTTATTTGTTATTATTACCTTTGTTTATTTGTTAATGGTAGGAGCAACAAATAATTCCGTTATTAATATAATATTTGATATTTTGATTTTATTATTTCAATATTGAAACAATTTAGCGATTTTAATTAAGGTATGAGATAAGCATTGTTCGTTATGATTTGAATTAGTTCTTTATTTTGCTTACATAGTCTTTTGTCAGAATGCTAAAATGTATTTTAATTTTTTTGTCTTTTTTATTTGTTATTTTTGTGAGGTATTGCCTTTAGAATATTATTTGTTTGCATTATTTAATTTAATCTACTCAAAAGAGAAAGGGGGGGGGGTTGAGGGGGGGCACAGCCCCCCTCACACAAAAAGAAAAGTTATTAAATTTTATTAAACTGAATCTATATGTACATGTAAGCTTGTTATCTGTTTAATTTTTTTTTCATAAAAATATTTAAAAGCCATTAAAATAAATCATAGCAAAATTAACGGCGACGATCAACTATCTCGGAACCAGCGCCATCCGATCCGCCATATTGTTTACAATTGGCATCAGCAAGGCAAACTTGGGTTGGCGACAAGATTTTGTCACCAAATCAAAAAATCGCCAAAAAGGGACCATACTAAAGCTGTTCCTACTGCTGAAAAGAAAATTGTTCTGTTTGTGGATTCTCAGGCTTCTATTCATAAAATTACGAGCTACAATCTTGCTCTCACCTCCCTTGAATATGAGTGCAAACTAAGGATTAGCTCCTTAATCAAATCAGGAAAGCATATCACCTTACAATGGATCCCTAGCCACTGTGATGTTCCTGGAAATGAACAGGCAGACACACTTGCTAAACCTGGGTGTGATCTTGTCCAGCCGAACGTAGGTGCTCCTCTTAGAAATGTCAAGCGAATGATTAGAGAGCATGTAAATCGAACCAGACTCTGCAACTACAAAGAAGTGTCTATTGGGAAGATTTGGTCTACTCTTCTGAACAAAAGAATATGTACGTCTTTGCCACGAGCTATTGGTATGGCTTGTTTTAGACTTGAAACTGGACATAACTACCTACAGGCCCACCTCTTCAGATTTACAGTATAGAACCTGTTATCCGGAATGGTTGGGACCGGGTTTATTCTGGATAATTGAATTTTCTGGATAACTGGTTGGGTATTAACATGACACCTACTGATTTGATTGGTAGCATAAATGTTACTCTCTATTTTTGATTAGAACTAAACATTAATTGTTAGTATACTATAAAATAATATAAAATAAACTAGAAATATTAAAAAAATTCATTTTTTGCTTTTCTTTTGGAAAAAATAGGAATTTAATCAATTGAAAAATGATTCTGGATAACTGTTTTCCGGATATGAGGTTTCATACTGTAATCTTGTCGACACCCCAGATTGCATTTTGTGCACTTCTGAGAGTCCAATGACTGTAAAACCATAGTCAGATAAAAAAAAAAAGTATCTGCACACACAATCCCAAAGTATCTGCAAAATTAAATTGCATAATTAAAAAACGGTAAAATTTGCAATAGTTTTTGTTGTAAATGTAAACTATAAATTCGCCCGTCGCAACAAGATCAAACGAATTGAATTGTAATCTCAACAACAAAATTTAAAATTGACGATCTACAAAAACACACTGGAGATAAGCTCGACGAGCTAGGTGCTCCCGTATAGAGATGGCCAATGATTCGATGAGTCGAATCAGTGATTCGAATCTTGATACTGAGTGGCTCAGTCTTTACACTCACTGTCTACTGATTCGAATCTCAAGCCCTCAAGGGAAATATATTCCAAGTGCGAAGGGAAGAAAAACTTATTTTCCCTTTGCCGTTCCCAGAGATTTTCCCTTACTCTTTCAACTCTTTTCGACTCTTTACGACTCTGAGTCGATAGATGATTTGAAACAGTAAATGAGTGGGTGTGGGTGAGTTGGTCACTGAGTTGGTGCAGCAACGAATCTTTACTGATTCAGTGTTTCGCTCTGTTTCGGTGATTGTATACTATCGTTGAGATTCGTTAGTTTTTCGAATCTTCTATCGACTCAGAGTCGAAAGGAGCCGAAAAGAGTTGAAAGGATGTTTCATTTAATTGGAGGGGTTTTTTCGAATCTTCTATCGACTCAGAGTCGAAAGGAGTAGAAAAGAGTTGAAAGGATGTTTCATTTAATTGAAGTTTTTTTTTCGAATCTTTGGTGTTTCATTTCTTGGTTGGTGGTCGGATTTAAAGTTTTATCTGTCTGTGGGTGTGGAGTGGGTCGAACATCGTTTGCTTTTGGCGGGGGGCATAGGCATTACTTCTTAAGGGCAAGAGGGGTCAATCTCCCCCCCGAAAAAAAATTAAGAAAATCCCTCCTTCCAACTTGTCTGGCTGATTTAATATTTGTTTAAAATTTAATGAAACATCCCTTTTCTACTTTTAACTTCAATATATGTCCCCTGCCCCCACCCTCAAAAAAAAAAAAAACGGAACGTTAAGTTTACATGGTGGCGGATTTTCATGTGAAGGGAAATAGAATGAAATAAAGTTAGGATTGTGCTTGTCACTTTTAATGAAGGATACAGGGGCGGTATTAAGCGCTCTCACAAAAGGACTTTGTAGTAAGCAAAATAACATTTCGCTTTATTGCAGCAGATTTCGTTTTTTTTTTTTTTTTTTACCTTGTTTTTCGTTTAAGGGGAATGATTTTATTTTCTTTCGTAATTCAGAGAAATACAAAATAGGGTCTAAAGCAGTGGCGTAGTTAGTGTTATTGACAGTGGCGTAGCCAGGATTTTATTTCGGGGTGGGCTGGGTATCAAATTTAAAGATAAAGTTCAATTGTAAGCTAAGTAAAGGGTCCATTTTTTTGGGGGGGGGGGGGCAGCAGCCCCTCAGAAGGACTGGGCCAAAAATCGACATATCGGTTTTATTTCAACATCAAATATCCGATATTCCCATTTTCATTTCAGTGAAATCTCGAATTCGATAAAGGGCAAAAATACAGGTCGGCCAGGGGCGTAGCCAGAAATTTTTCATGGGGGGGGGGTTATGACTACTGCAACTCATATATATGTATACGTGTGTATGATAATGTAGTGAAGAATATACATTTTGTATGGCAAAAAATTCCTCATGGGGGGTTATGACCCCCCTAACCCCCCCCTTGGCTACGCCTCTGAGGCCAGCGATAAGAAAATCCTGAGATCAATACCAGCTTGGGTTGCTTTTGCTACTGCTTTCTCTCGGAAAGCTTCTTCTTCTCTCATCGCAGAAAAAACAGCTCCATGGTTTATCAGTCTAATTACCATAATTAATTAACGTATATCTCGGAACCTATCCACCGGAGTGCGTTTTTATTGATTCTCGACCCCCCCTAGACTCAACACCCCACCGATACTTAAAATTTTGAATGCTTTGACACCAAACTTAACCTTTTAATCTTACAGGCCCAGGGGGTCATACGAAGCTCCCCTATATTTTCAATTTGGGCATTTTAAACACTAGCCTCCTCCGACGGCATCTCCAAAGTCTGGAAACTATCCCAGAGCCAATTTCTACATGTTTGCAGTCCTTTTAAGAATCAATCATGGTTAATTAGTCTAATTACCATAATTATTTAACGTATATCTCGGAAACTATCCATCGGAGCGCGTTTTTATTGATTCTCGACCCCCCTTAGGAACTCCCATCGTTGCATAAAATTTCGAATGCTTTGACACCAAACTTAACCTTTTAATCTTACAGGCCCAGGGGGTCATACGAAGCTCCCCTGTATTTTCATTTCGGGCAGTTTAAACACTAGTTTTACTGGAGCAAGGGGAGAGAGATGCTAACTGCCCGAGAACTCAGCGGAGAAGAAACCCGATGAATGGGTGAAGGGTGTTTAAATAGTACGGCTTTCGGCACAGAGAGAGGGAAAATTTCTTTAGTTGTTTTATTGATTCAAGATTTTAAACACTAGCCTCCTCCGACGGCATCTCCAAAGTCTGGAAACTTCGATGATTCGAATCGCTGATTCGAATCATCGAAGTAGTGAGTGAGTCGAGATTCGAATCAGTAAAATGAGTCGAACCGCCCATCTCTACTCCCGTAATTCACTCTATCAGTCACCACATGTATTCCTTATCGTTACTGCCGACAAGCTTTGAAAACAAGACGCATGCGCCGCAGGAACGGTGCAAGCAGACAACTGGAGAGAGCATCTTTTCGTAATGCACCGGAGTGAGGACGAAATGTGTTCCTTCGCGCCGCATCACAAATAGGTCGAACGCATAATAGGAACGCACACGTGACCGAAACACAATGCAGCACACTGAGCACAGGCGATTATCTGGCGAAGCTTCTCAGATTTTCTACGGAGAAGACGTAGTCAGTAAAATATGTATAAGCAATGAGCATATCTATACGTACGTACACACCTACATATATCGCGTTTGCGCTAAAGTTGCTTAGAAAATATTTTCTCTAGGTAATTGTTGCTCCATTATTTAAAAAAATGGAAAAACTATCCGCAAGACCTCGAAATTCTTCGCGAATGTATCCGCGCACGGCGTGCGTCTATATTATCTAGCTATGTGTAAAACATCTTTATTCTTGTCCTGCTCTACAAGACGCCTTCCTGAGCACTTTTTTATGACTCTCCCAGCTACCTGGGGCAAAGTCTTCTTTGTACTGGACTGCAAGGCGCCGTATGCTCGAAAGAGCCTAGGCAGGCGTAATTAAAAAAAAAAAAAAAAAAAAAAAAGAGATTTTTTTATATAAAACCTTCAGGTTTTTATTCAGAATATCAAGATGATGCCATATCCATTTGTATGTGTTCTTCCAGTGGTTATACAAGGATTCACCTTCGTTAATATATTCTGTATGAGAACTTTTAAAATATCGGGTTACGATAAGGATCATTCCATGTCAAACCAACACAGAAAATGGCACTTTACAACCTGACTCCCTCTGATTTTTTTTTAAACTTAGCACAGTTGTAAACTGTGACCTGTAGCCAAATATTCAAATTTTAGATTTCTACTTCGTTTTTTTCAAAAGTTATAAATTTTTAAACTTTTTTAAAAAATGAAAAAATTTACCTCATAAAACAGCCTATAACTTCTGTTCTAATTGTGCTACTGAAATGAATGAGGGCTCATTTTAAAGCTCTTGGTGTGAGCTTTCCAGGTATGTGTAACATGATGCCAAAACTGGAATACAAATATCTAGGTCGCTTGACCTTTGACCTTGAATATCTCAAAACATGTCCCTTTCGTTTTTCTTGATTTTCTTATATTTTAATCACCTATTATTGTTTTATAAGATTGCAGGTTTTCAAGCTGTCACTGGCAAAGCTTTTTAAGTTATGAATTTTTAAAGAAATAACATTCGTATCTAAGTGCAATGCCGTACTATCTATTTAATATTGTTATTAGTTTTTATTATTAAAACAATGCCCAAATTTTCATTATTATTTACCTACACAAAAATTATGTAAAGCAGACATTCTGACCCAGCCATTTTGTTATGTATAAATAGTTTTTATACTTTCAAGCCTGATATGTTTTTCATGCACTGTATAAATTAATTTTGTTTACTATTGATTTTTTTTTTCATTGCCAATGTTGTTGATTCAGTGTCTTTTGTTGAAATTGCGCAAGTTCTTCCTGTAATAGTGTTTACATCAACTTTTTTAATATGTTGCTTTTTGGTACTGTAAAAATGTCTTCCTTTACAGGATATGCATAAGATGGCGAGGATCTATGGATGCAGGAACATAATTTTAACTTCTTCAGCTTCTTTAAAGATGTTCAACACCAGTCAACCCACCAACTTCCCTCATATATACACATTACGAATCCCTGAATGTCAGTCAAGGGCAGTTCATGTTCACTGGATATATATGCAGTTTTAAGCATCGTGGCTCTTGAATATACTTTTACAGTTAAGCTGTTCTTCTTCAGTGGAATGAAGCAATGTAGCCGTTGTGTGTTGGAGATAGTTTTAGCAGTTTCAAAGCGATGTTGTAATATTTCTTTTCTGCTTCATGTTAGCATTTGGTGAAGAAAGCTAAGTCGCAAGTCTCAATATTTTTAGTTGCCCAGTCATACAACTGGCAAGGTGTCATTATCTGTGGTATATCTCTGTATGGCTTTTGCAAACTAGCATGAGCTGCTAGTCTCTTGACAGTCCCTCCCAAACCATCACAAGGACTTTTGCCATGAGAGGTAGCGTAAAAATGCCACTCTGCTGGTACACCAAAATCTGTTTTGTGATGGCAAAGATTTATGATATTTTTTCGGTTTTTATAGTGTACAGCTGCACCATCTGAAAAATAAAAGATGTGTTTAGGTTTATCTGAAAAAAAAATTTCTAAGTAGATAAGTAAGTGTTTTTGGAAGAGATGAACTGCTGCAGGGATTCTGAGATCATAATATAGCTGATGTGTTGAATATTTTTGATGCCTTTATAATAAATTACAAAAGGATGTATTATGGCTTGTGTATTATTCCAGTGGAAACCTTGTGCAGCATCTTGAAGCATAAAGGAATAATTTTCAGCAAAGTCGCATAATACTAAAAATTCACCTTCTTGTAATTTTGATTTTATTTCATTCTGGAAAAGTGTTTGTTCCTTAGCTATAAAAGAATGCTTACAAGGAATTTTTAGTTTCTGCATGAAAGAGTTCACAAAATCATCTGTTGATTTAGTTATCATCATTAGTGTAGCGCGATCTATGGATACTCATTGGTTAAGGCTGCTCTTCGAAAAAAAAAACTCTGTTTTTAGTCTTGGTACACAACTTGAAATAAACTAATAGCACCATGGTCTCCAAAAAATTCCAGATGGATCTTCATAAGCTGTTTTACACACTGCGATAAGCGAAAAAGCTGTGGCTTTTGTGAACTTTTCAGAAAAAATTCTTAAACATGGATCTGAGCAGCAAGGTTTTTCGAAGAGTGACACGCTTTGCGAAAATTTCCGATTTTTAAGAATTTTTTCTAAAAGTTTTGAAAATGATACAGATTGACCTGTCTTCATAGTATGTAATACAGCTTGTAAAGAGACAGTTTCAAAATTTTGAAGTGCCTGGCATAATCAGTTTATTTGTAATTATGTACCAAAATCACATGATTTTTTCGAATAACACCGTTAAATGTAATTTCTTCTATACCTTTAGAATGAAACAGCTCAGGAAGATGAGACAGAAGTTTCTCACTTCCTGAACAGAACATGCAATCACCAAAGTAACAAGCTGGTAACGGTGGATCACAAATAATATTTGCTATGCCTTCATTGTATGATTTAATCTTCATAACACTACGTATGCTCTCACATCCATCCAGCATTAGATTTACATTTTGATGGGTTGTACACACACAGACTGTATGAGTACCACTTGCACCAGCAAGAACACAGTTTTTGGGTCTTAATTCACAAAATTTTGAAAAACCAATTTTCAGATCTGGGTGTTTACCTTTAAAGAAAATATAAGCTTCTTTCAGTTACTTAAGATTATTCTTTTCTGCAGGTGTGTACATTGTCTTTGAATAACCACAGAAACAAAATCTTTTTTTGCCTGGCATGCAACGGGCTATTTCATCAGACATATAAAACTCTTTTGCTGTATTTAAAATGCCTTCATGCAAGATTTTTCCTGGTTTCAGATTTGGGGTTGCTAAAATTCCCCTCTTTTTCACTAATTGTTTTGCTCTACGTACTAAGTAGTTTGAAGCACCAAATTCTTTCTGAATCTTTCTAATACTCCAACTTTTTGGAAGAACTGTCAAAATTTGAATTTTTAGACTTCTATCATTTGTTGATTTAAATTTCTCTTTTAACTGTAATATCATTTCACTCTCTGGATCTTCTGGTATCTCATCTGTGCTCTAAGAACCAATAATTTTCTTTTCTAATGCAGAGGCAATTCTTTTAATTTTTTTCTTCGGATAACTTTTTCTTTTATCCTGTTCTTTTTTAAGGGACTTTCCCCTAAACTTTGAAGACTATCATTTAGCAAACTCAATGTAGCATCAGGAGCACAAGGGTCATCTTCTTGAAATTTTTCAGACTTTAGCGCAGAAGTTCCTGCTTCTTTTTCAGTTTTTTCTTCATAATGTTAGGCATTTTACTGAGTTTCGTATGATAATATGTACATATTTTGTAGTTAGTAGAAATAGTAGGAATGTTTTCTACCATCCAATTTTGAACAGTGCGTAAGTTTGTTTTTATTTTTCTGTGGCCTTTTACATTAAAAGGATTGCAGCAACATATTGCACTTGAAAAATTATGCATTCTCACTTAAGTCAATTTCATTTACATACAGCAATAATTACACATGTATTAATAACTAATCATAATTAGAACATAAAAGAACAGATCACTCACATTCAAATCTGTGCTGTAAGCTAACTCATTTTTCAGAACAGCTGCATACTTTTGATGACATCAATGTCAGCCAATGAGATCTCCGGGAGATCTCATTGGCTAGCAATTTAGCATTTTTAATGCTAGAGTTAGCATTTTTTATTGTGATTGAGTACAAAAAATTTCAATCGAGCATTTAGCAGGAAAATGAGCATTAAAACAAACTTAGTTAGCATTTTTATATACAAGTTTTTAATACAAAATTTCATTTAAAGAGACAACAATAATAATAAACTGAAAATTTATTTACTCTAAGTGGTTAAAGATGTAAATTTGGGCACAGTTTTTATAATTAGAATTGTTGTTAGATTGTTTTGATAAATGAAGGGGAAAAGAAAAACAAATGTACATGGTAATGCTCTACAGACATCTATCGTTGTTGTTTCTTTAAAAATTCATAACTTAAAAAGTTTTGCCAGTGACAGCTTGAAAACCTGCAATCTTATAAAACAATAATAGGTGATTAAAATATAAAAAAAATTAAGAAAAACGAAAGGGACATGTTTTGAGATATTCAAGGTCAAGTAACCTAGATATTTATATTCCAGTTTTGGCATCATGTTACATATCCCTGGAAAGCTCACACCAAGAGCTTTAAAATGAGTCCTTATTTATTTCAGTAGCACAACTAGAACAGAAGTTATGGGCTTTTTTATGAGGTAAAGTATTTCATTTTATTCACCTTTTTAAAAAGTTTTAAAAGCTGTAACTTTTGAAAAAAACGAGGTAGAAATCTAAAATTTGATATTTGGATATAGGTCATAGTGTACAACAACTAAAAATTAAAAAAATCAGAAGGGGGTCGGGTTGTGAGCTGTGCTGATTTGACATGGAATGACCCAAAAGCAGAATGATGCAGCTAATCCTTTAGGATGAATAAAGCAGGGTTGTTATGATTTTGCTCAACCCAAAAAAGTCCGGGTGGGTTTTTACAAAAAAGCCCACTGGAAAAAAAAACTGGGTTTTTTCAAAATTTTAACTTTAATTACATAGATAATACATCTCTTAATATCAGTATACCACTTGTAAAGTTTATAAACAGCTCCCCCCCCCCTCCTCTCACACCACCACTACCTAAGGAAAAAAAATCGCGAAGACTTCACATAGACATAAAAACTTTCTAGAGAAAATTTTAACAGCTATCTGAATTAGAATGAGTAAGGATTTTTTAACAGAAAAAAAATAATCATTAGTTTAATTCTAACTAAGCACTAGTATATCACTGTTAAAATTATTACTAATAGTCAATTTATCTAAGAGCAAACCATGGTTGGAGTTGTTATTGTTATTGATTTATACGTTTTTTTTATGTATGATTTGTAATTAGTTATTACTATTAATTTAACCATTTTCTATTTATAATAGATTTTTGCAATCAATTAGTTTCTTTAAGTGGTATTTAGTAATTAGCAAAATTTTTTTCAAATATTCTGAAACCCCATACCTTCCTCTGAAAAAAACTCTGATAAAGCCCAAATAAAACCCTGAAAAAAAATCCAAAAACCCAGTGGGTTAGGGTTTTCTGAAAAAAATATGGGTTTTTAACAACCCTGGAATAATGTAAACCTTTTGAAATTGAGTTTTCTAATGACAAATTTTTCTTGCAAAAACTTTGTTACCTGGAGGGATAGGTCGGAGAACATCTCATTAAATGCAATTTCATAAATTTGTGAAAATTTTATAGGAAAGTGATTTTACTTTTGCGAAGCAATTTTAAGTAAATTATCAATTTAATATAGCATATCATTAAATTTCTGAAATTTAGCATATTCTTTGTATTTTTCAAAAATCATAAATGCTTTTTGAAAAATCAACTGGGAAGTTTTAAAGAAAAATATACCGCTGATTTCGATTTTAACAATGAATTACAAAATTCTCAGTTTTAAGTAAGATATCAATCTAATGTAGCTGAATTCATTCAACTTTTCTAGTTAACAAAAACGCAATGCTAGAGGATCGCTCAACAGTTTTGGGACTATATTCCGTATACGGTGCCTTGTTTACATGTCAATGGTTTGTTTACAAATCATTGGCGAACAATCTGACGCGAGAGTGAGCGATGCACCGCCAACTGCCGGTGGTAGTTGTGACTGGCAACCATAAAGAATACGTGTTTCGTCAGGTTTGGGAATTTGAAATTGTTTGCGTTATTGATGGAAGGGAATGAAATGTGTTATGTTAATATAAGAAAAGAATTTGTGGGTGTTTGTTAGAAATATAGTACGTTATAAGCCGGTGGGTGTTGGGGACATTTCTGAGCGGTTATTTACCAAAAAAATAGAGGTAAGTGTTCTTTTTTAACGAATCTTTCGATGTTTAAGGTTTTTAATGTGAATTTTAAATTGATATTTGAAGTGTTTATGTTTTCGTAAGTGCTATTTACGTGCTATTCTAATCATACTGACTTTATAAGAGGTGTACAACTAGGTTGTTTAATCCACCGATGTTTTTTTGAGTTGAAAACGGGCCAGTGTTTGCCCAGTTTACATTAGCTGTACAACTAGGTTGCTTAGTTCACTGTTGTTTTTTTTTAGTTAAAAACGGTCCACTGGTTGCGTAGTTTACATAGCTGTACAACTAGGTTGCTGAATCCACTGAGGTTTTTTTAGTTAAAAACGGGCCACTGGTTGCCTAGTTTAGATAGCTGTACAGCTAGGTTGCTGAATCCACTGAGGTTTTTTTAGTTAAAAACGGGCCACTGGTTGCCTAGTTTAGATAGCTGTACAGCTAGGTTGCTGAATCCACTGAGGTTTTTTTAGTTAAAAACGGGCCACTGGTTGCCTAGTTTAGATAGCTGTACAGCTAGGTTGCTGAATCCACTGAGGTTTTTTTAGTTAAAAACGGACCACTGGTTGCCTAGTTTAGATAGCTGTACAACTAGGTTGCTGAATCCACTGAGGTTTTTTTAGTTAAAAACAGACCACTGGTTGCCTAGTTTAGATAGCTGTACAACTAGGTTGCTGAATCCACTGGGTTTTTTTTAGTTAAAAACGGACCACTGGTTGCCTAGAATGACTAGTAAACATGGCGACAGTCGCTTTGGCGCATGGCGACAGTCGCTGGAGCTTGGCGGTCGCCAAGCTCCAGCGACTGTCGCCATGTTTACATGGGGTGGGCACCGGCTTGTATGATTTTACCCAGTTTTGTATCGAATTCCCTATATTCATTGAAATTTTAAACAAACAAGATTTTTGATTGAAACTAATCAAAAATCATTAAACATTCAATTGACAATCAAACAACATTCAAACATTATTAAACATTCAATTGACAAGTAAGATTTCTATAAATATCATAAAATAAAACTTTTAAATGCATATCTATTAAGTTCTTTATATGTAAAAATTGACAATTATAAACAGAACTAACTAGACAAATTCTGTGTGCAGATTTCTGCCACCACCTGAAAAACTAAAGAGTAAGGACAAAAATAATGAACTTAAACCACGTGATCTTTAGATCTATTTATAAAAAATGTTGTACATAATGTCTTAAACCTGCTAGTATGCATTCATCTAATAAAGAAAACATTTAAAAGTATGTTTTACTTAACACGAAGACAAGGGCATGCACCGCACACCCGACACCAAAATATAAATAAACAAATCTTGAAAGTTATTGAGTTGCCATTTTTGATAGCCTAAAGTGAGGGCGCGTATATATTGAGCGTGTTCGATAATTCACCGGTCAAACACTGGTGCATGACCAGAGCGTTCGTAAAGGTGGAGCTCTAAAAATAACTGTGTTCGAAAACGTTTCGGTCATATTACCCGTATAGGCCCGTTTACATGTGCAAACGGAAAATCCCGGGGAAAAGGAGGGTATAGGGATTATCAAGGATCTCGGAAATGTGGGTGAAAAAGCCGTTTACGAGAGCGTCCACTTTCTTTCCACCCAGGATTTGACGTCATTGGTCATGTGACTTGTCAAAATGACCAATGAAGGATCATGGGACACGCGATGCATCGTGGGAAAGCGAGGTTTATGATTAACCCTGCATTTATCCTTCTCTCGACTAGGAATTTTTCTACCCCGCAATTGTTCCCTAACCGTAGGGGAAGCGGAGTAGAAAGAGGCGAAAGTCCCGGCATTTACTCCGAATTTGTGTGCATGTAAACGGGACCATAGTGGTTGTCTGCTCAACGTGACCAGATTGAGTGTGATTATGGCAACGCTGCACTAGGGCAATCTGCCAAGGGGGTGAGGGGGGGTGTGCCTTGGCAGGAGGACTTTCTAAGGGGTTCTAACGCGTATTCACGTTACATCTGGAGAAAATCTACCAAAACTCCAGACCGTTAGATCGACAGCCGCGCGATGGTACCCGAACCCGGGACCTTCACACTTCGGCCGTCTACTATTTTCAGTGGTATAACCTATGTGCCATGGTAAGGCTCAGTGCAATCAGAATGACCCGAAGTGTTGCCAATATTTATTTATGTTTTCTCGGCTTAGCATCGGATGTGGTGAGGATGACCAAAACCAGTTGACGACCGTGACGTCACTTAACCAAAAATGACCGCAACCGGTAGCACTGGCGCATAACCAACCGGTGAATTATCGAACGGGCCCATCATGTTGTTGTTGTGAACATGTATTTCGGATTTGTGTGTTTGCACGATGTCCGCCTATAAATCCTCATCAGAAAAATAACACAAGGGTTGTACCCTCCGTGGGGGGTCTTTCTAAGGGGTCCTAACCTGTATTTACGCTAAGTTTCGGAGAAAACTACGGAAAACTCCGCACGGTTCGCGACAGTATCCGAACCCAGGACCTTCCCACTTCACCCGTCTACTATTTCCAGTGACTTTAACCACTGTGCCATGGTAAGGTCAAAATACCATTAATTTTTTATGCTAAGCTTTCAAAAATATTAAACGCCACTTGGGACTCAAAAGTCGAAGGTCTGCGAAACAAATTCTATCCATTATAATCATCCAAAAAATTGAATTTAGTATTTTTTTAAATGTTGAAAATCAGGTTTTCCCCATTGAAATACATTAGGAGAACCCGAAGCTGTCACGCAGGACGGTGACTGATCGCAGAAAGGCTATACCCGTCGAAATGCTCTATTGCTAGTATAAAACTTTTCCCAATACCCGAAAGCAAGATTTAGAGTCTTCTTCCGTATATGCGCAGGAACTGTGTGAGGACAGATTCTTTCTGGAAGCACATGAGTATTTTTTAATTTTATTTCCAATAACTTCGTTCAGCATTCTATTATGGCACAGTCGTTACGTCACTGAAAAGGGTAGACGGCCGAAGTGTGAAGGTCCCGGGTTCGGGTCCCATCACGCGGGTGTCGACCTAACCGTTCGAAGTTTTCCGTGGTTTTCTCCGAAACTAGCGTAAATACGGGCTAGGACCCCTTAGAAAGATCCCCACGGATGGCACCCCCTTGTGTTGTCCTCCTGACGTGGATTTATAAGTGGATTCGGACCAAGCACACTAATCCGAAATACATGTTCGCAAACAAACAAAGAATTATATTAAATGATTTACTATCAATTTTTTATCTTTCTGTCAGCGAGTACACCCACTTAAAAACTATTCGAGTGTGAGAGAAATTTTTCTATGTTAATTTTGTGGCTAATGAATTTTTTTTTAAATACTTGTACACCCTCCAAAAAAGTATTCGAGTAAGAGATAAATTTCCTACGTTGGTTTTGTATATTAAAAATTATTTATCATAGAATATGAATTAGGCTATGTATAAATATGACTTTCCATATTTCTGTTAAGTTGTGCGTTTTTAAAAAACTGTATTCGCAAATCTAAAATAGGAAATTTCGCTTATACTCGAATACTTTTTTTGAGAGGTTGTAGCTTAAAATATACATTAGAAGCTGCTATTATTGACTACATAATCGACTTTATATGAAAACAACATTTGATGATGAAACTGACTTGCTCTCGAATACTTTTTGAGAGGGTGTACATTTTTCAAGAAACTTCTAATTTGCAGTTTAAAATTTAGTGGAATCGTTCAAATTTTCATTATTCATTCATTCAGATGCATTATCGAATAAATAAAAACAAGTTTTGATTAAAATCATAAAAATGACCTACCCAGGATGGTTAGTTCACGAACGGGAAGTTTAAAAGACTGTGTGCAAGCAATCTTTGGGTGCATGAGGAGGTTGATCCGAAGAATTTGACAGATGGAGGTGGATTTAAAGCTCTGCTCTTCGCAGAAACTCGTTGATAATATCAGGATTTTTATCGGTCTAAAAGTACTAATATGTAATATTACGCATTTTCTTTTGTTAAAAACCACAGTGCCTGGTCTTCGACACGAACAGTGTCTCATTTCTTTTAAAACTTCTTACTTATTTTAAAACTCTCATATATCGTCACTATACTACTTAGTTGTGCTGGTGTGTAAACTCACCAGGTATGGCACAGCCAACACCGACCAAAACCACCTCTACAGTGGACCTCGGTCCACTGATGCTGTATGCAAGCACCTTCAACCAGAGATATAATGCTACAAACTGTGACAACTACCAATTAATTATGGGTTACTTGAACTTCTTGGACAAGAAGAGGAAAGCACAAGACCCGATACTTCCGGAGGTAAGTGATGTGCATGATTCAGTTACCAGCCTCATTCAGTCCCTTTACTTGAAAACATAACAGAAACGCAAGGTTTCCGATATTATTATAGTACTTGTAAGAAAACAGTTGACAAAATCTTGAGCAGGACTGGAATTAGCTTAAACATTAAAAGCTTTCGTACCGCTAACAAGCGTAAAACTACTAACAACAATGATCTCCCGTCTGCTAAATGCGATATAATAGAAATTAGTCATACAGCAGAAACACATGACAAACATGATTTATCTGAAAACTTACACACCAGTGATATGGACGACGTCCCATCTAATATTGAAGTCTATAGTCATGCTCAAGAAAGTAGCGTAACTCAGAACAGTCATACTAAAAACAATGCGAACATCGTAGTCTACTGTGAAATTAAAACAAACATTATTGAACAATTGGGTAAAATAAACGACCTCCTAAAAACCGACCTTGACGCTAAAATAGCCGGAGAGTACGTTAAAATAACTCTTAAGGACCCTAACAAATTTCGCTCTCTCCAAACATACCTCAGTGAAAATAATATCGGATTCCAATCAATGGATCCTAGAGAGCTTAGACCACGTAAAGTCATCATAAAAGGCATCAAATCAAATACATCTTCCCAGGATATCGACGACTACCTGCGCGAACACAAATTTGAACCCCTAAGCATAACATACTTAACAAACAGGAAAACCAAAAAACCCCTTGACATATTTCTCCTCTCACTTAAACCCACACCAAACCACGCGGATATCTACTATCTTAGAAAATACTACTGGCTTGATATTACTGTTGAAGACTACCGAAAGCCCAAAATACGGCAGTGTTATAACTGTCAAGCCTACGGACACTCGTCCATGACATGTTCCCTAACCCCTAAGTGTCTAAAATGTGGGGAGCCCCATTTGGTCCGTAGCTGTCCTACCCGAAGGCAGGAGTACCTTAAATGTGCTAAAAGTGTTTGTGACGGCATTATCGCTATCAGTCGAAAACGTTATTTATTTTTCCTAGTCTTTATTCACGAGCATTGAACTCCAATTCCACAAAATATTTTAATATGGCCAAGTAGGATGTTGACATTTCAATTTTTATACATAAAGATTTTAAAAGAAATCATCCCTTGTTCAAGAAGTTGACATCAGAAATGTATCTATTACTGCTGATATTGGCGAAAATCGAAGAAAGTCGCAAAAATATCTAGGCACAAATGGGTTAACAACCGAACCCCCCAGATAACACACTTGTCCATTTTATGTCTATTTCTGATCCAACTCATCCATAATACATCCATGTCTATACATAGACATCCATAAGACATCTTTTTATGGACATAAACTGGAAAATCCAGAATATGTCCATGAATAGACCAAAACTAGAATTAGAATATCCAGAATAAGTCCATTTATGGACATATTCCAGATGATCCATACTATGTCAGTGATACGACATAAAATGGATGTGTGGTCCAGAAATGTACAAAAAATGGAAAAGTTACTTTTTTGTCATTGATTTTCATTTTACCCAATACTGTACTTACGACGCATGAATTTATTATACTTTATGTTTTTATTGATATTACATTTTACCCCCAAAAAGTTAAAAAACTTTTTAAATTCTAGAGGGTTTATTTTAATTTATTTTTATTTATTTTTATTTCTATTTTTAATTTTTAATTTTTTTGTTTTTTGTTTGGAACTTTTGGAATTTAAAATACTTTTTATGTATTATTATTTCGTATAAAAGTGGTATTGTGTAAAAAGAAAATTCTCTAGCGACTCAACATCCAAAATCGAATAGCTACATATTTTTTTCTAAGTTCCCAGTCCGAAACTAAAAAATCTTTACTTCAACATTTTGACGCATCAGAGCAAATCCCGCTGCGTATAGTGGCTAGCACACTCTACTGTGAAGTCCATGATGAAGGGTTCGAGTCTGAAGCGGGGCAAGTACTTAAAGGTTGGTTAAAAAAAATGAAGTAGGAATATTTTTACAAAATTCGTTATTAAGATGTAACGATAAATTTAAATTAATCATTACATGAAATTCGCTAAAAATTATTAAATGGTTTTTGTTGATGTCGAGGATTCGACCGTAAAAGGTCTATAAATAGACAAACACGGCCATTATTACGTCTATATGCATGTCTATAAGACGTCATATGGGCGTCCTATGGTGCCATATTGACGTAAACTGGACGAGAATTGGACGAATCCTGGATGTTTAATGGACATGTCAGCTTGTTTATATGACGTCTTCTAATCGTGTTCTGGACAAGTTTGTGCTATCTGGGCCAAGACCATAAGTCCCAGAGGGAGTGAGCCCAGCAAACACACACAGGTTCTCTGAACGTCTATTAACGTCCAGAAAACGTCTTCTGAACGTTAATAGACGCTCAGAGAACCTGTGGGTGTTTGCTGGGATGTGCTAACTATCATACAATATTAAATGGCAAAATCACTAAAATTTAAATGAAAACTTTTCCAATCGGTCAATTACCAGAGGGAAAATTAACATACAAAATGATCAATGATAATCGGAGTCTATCAGATCCAACTCCTGAAGAAGGGATGTTTACATCTAGCTCTGTTCCTGTTGTTGAGTCGCCTGAAATGGAGTAAAGAATATGAGAGGCGGCTCCTATCCTTGAGTAAAGTCTACGGACGAGTTAACGGACGTAAAAAAGCGATCTGAGGTGTGGTGTGTACCATTGAACACACTGTGGACGCAGTAAATTTCGTGGAAAAGAAGGAAAATCAAATTTATTCGCAACTGAAAGTGTTTGAATATCATGGATTTTCACAAAAACGCCTTTTCCTTAAATAAGAGCATTTAATTTGTTGTAGCAAATTTTTTTCCAGAACGCTTTGCGAGCCGCAAAAATAGACAAATAGCCGCCAGGTTGGAAATCCCTGCTGTAGAACAAACACGTTATATATGAAACCGATGTAGGAAAATTCACTTGCCCTCAAATACATTTTTGAGTAGGTGTATATAATCACTTTGAAAAATTCGTTACTTTTATCTTCTTAATGATTCTCCGATCTATCTAAAAAATACATGGACAACTATTCAATCAAAATTTTTTTTAAAAAAAAAAATTTTTCCTTTTTTTTTAAAAAAAAAAAATTTAAAAAAATTTTTTTTTTTTTTTTTTTTTTTTTTTTATTTTTTTTTTTAATTTAAAGGGGGGAAAAAAAAATTGGGTTTTTTTTTTTAAAAAATAAGGGGGAAAAAAAACGGGGAAAAATTTTTTTTTTCCCTTTTTAAGAGGGGGTTTTTTTTCCCCAAAAAAACCCCCCAAAAAACCCCCCCAAAAAAAAAAAATTTTTTTTTCCCCCAAAAATTTTTTAAAAACCCCCCCCCAAAAAAATTTTTTTCCCCTTTTAAAAATTTTCCCTTTTTCCCCCCCCCTTTTTTTTTCCCCCCCCCCCCCCCCCCCCCCCCCCCCCCCCCCCCCCCCCCCCCCCTTTTTTTTTTTCCCCCCCCCCCCCCCCCCCCCCCCCCCCCAAAAAAAAAACCCCCCCCCCCCCCCAAAAAAAAAAAAAAAACCCCCCCCCCCCCCCCCCCCCCACCCCCCCCCCCCCCCCAAACCCCCCCGGTTTAAAAAAAAAAACCCTTTTTTTTTCCTTAGTTTAAAAAAAAATTTTTTTTTTGGCCCCCCCCCCAAAAAAAAACCCCCAAAACCCCCCAAAAAAAATTTTTTTTTTTTTAAAAATTTTTTTTTTTTTAAAAAAAAATTTTAAAAAAAAAAAATTTTTTTTTTAAAAAAAATTTTTTTTTAAAAAAAAAAAAATTTTTTAAAAAAAATTTTTTTTGGGGGGGCCCCCCTTTTTAAAAAAATTTTTTTTTTTTTTTAAAAAAAATTTTAAAAAAAATTTTTTTAAAAATTTTTTCCCCGGGTTTTTTTTTTGGGAAATTTCCCTTTTTTAAAAAAAAAATTTTTTTAAATTTTTTTCTTTTTTCCAAAAAAAAAACCCAAAAACCCCTTTAAAAAAAAAAGGGGGGGGGAAAAAAAAAATAATTTTTTTTTTTTAAAAAAAAGGGCCAAAAAAAAAAATTAAAAATTTTTTTTTTAAAAAAACCCCCCCCCAAAAAAAACCCCCCCCCCCCCCCCCCTTTTTAAAACCGGGGGAAAAACCCAATTTTTAAAAAAAAAATAAAAATTTTTTTTAAAAAAAAAAAAATTTTTTTAAACCCCCTTTTTTAAAAAAAATTTTTAAAAAAAAATTTTTTTTAAATTTTTTTAAAAATTTTTAATTTTTTTTTTTTTTAAAAAAAAAAAAAAAAAAAATTTTGGAAAAGAAAAATTTCCAAAACCCCAAAAAAATTTTTTTTAAAAAAAAGGGGGAAAATTTTTAAAAAAAAAGGGAAAATCAAAAAAATTTTAAAAATTTAGAAATTTCAATTCATTTTTTAAAATTTTTTACCCAAGGAAGTTCAAATTTCGCAATAAGGATTAAACAATTCATTCTAACACTAAAACTGCATTTTTGAATTTAGTAAAAATGAAAAATACAAGAAAAAGGGTTTCCCTTTTGAAAAGTTATGTACCTTGTAGCATTTTTAACTACGCCGAATTTCCTTGAAAAAAATAATATTTGCGTTTTGGAAAAGTAAAAAAATTTTTTCCAAACCCTACTTTTTCCATAACAAGGGGACCCTTTTTGAAAACAAAAAAACGTCCCCGCGTTTGTACTTTTTAAACAGTGAGGAACTTGATTCGCTTTCAGTTTCTTGTTTAAACTAGTCGCACTAAGTTTGATACGAACGCTTTATTTTTTTTTAAACTGAAGCAGTAAATTTTTCCCTTTTTTCAAAACACCTTAGTGAAATTCTTTTAGATGAGTGCAACTGTTTGGGTTTTTAGGGAATGCGGCCAAAAAAGCATAAAAGTAAAAAAAATGCATAAAAATAAAATTTTTATTGTTCGATTGAAAAAGAACTCAGAAAAAAAGTTTTGTTTATTTGTATTTTTATTTGTCTCGTTTCTGTAGTTAATATCGTCACTAATTTTTTTATTTTTTTATTAAAAAGCAGATTGTAAGTTGAATTTTTGTTTCTTTTTTTTTTTTGCAAAAAAAATAAAAAAAAAAAATTATACCTCTGAAAATTAATAAAGCGTCCCAAAAAAATTTTTTTTAACTTTTGATTATGTTGCATTTTTGTTGATTAGATATAGATCGGCGAACTACTTTTAAAACAGTCGCCCTAATAATTAAATTGAGTTTTAGTAAAACTCTATGTATAGTTCCAAAAATGTTTTTTGCTTGAACCCAATTTTAGAAAAACCTAAAAAAAAAGAAAGGTTTTTAAACCCGGGGCCCAATTAAATTTTTTTTTCAGATGTTTTTGTCTAGAAAAAACTGTGAGAATTTTTGTACATCTGATATACATTTACGGTCTTTTTTCACGATCCACCAGGGGGAAAAAACGTTACTCTTGTTTTTTTCCGTTTATTAAAAAACAAAGTAATGAAAACCTGTTAGTACCTTTTTGGATTATGGGTGGCTTCGGTCTAAAATTTAAAACCGCATCCAATCACAAAATACACATTTTGAAATGCATTTAAGTTTTACATAAAATTTTGTAAAGTTAGCGGTTCTTTTCCCCTATCAATAAAATGTGTTTTTTTTTTTTAAAATTAATTTTTAGAAACATGTAGGGAAATTTAAAATATGCTTTTCTTAAGAAAGCATTTTAATAATTGGGGGTAAAAAGTTTTAAAGGAAATAAGGGGGAGAGCGGGGGGGCATGGGTCATTTTTAAATTTTTTTTTTGGGTTTTGTGAATAGTTTTTTTAAAGAAAAAAAATTACTTAAAATTGGGGGATAAAGGAATGAATCTGGAAAAAAATTAAATATCTCACTTTGATTTGTGGGGGAGAAGAAAGGCTTTTTGTTTTTTGATCATCTGCAGATGGGAAATTTTAAAAAGTAAGTAAGTTTTTTTTATTTTAAAAATTTTTCAAGTAAAATTGTATGTGGTAGTTTTTTTAATTTAAAAATAATTCTTTTTATTTTGTTTATTTAAAAAAATTTTCAACGTTTTTTGGGGAAATTTTGAGGGGGAAAAAAATAAAACATTGGTTCATATGGGGACCCTGGGGGCACCTGAAATGGGGTACAGTGGGTCAGTGACACTTGTGTTCCCATTTAGAAAATTTCCTTTTTTAAGTAAAATTTTCCCGGGTTTTTTAGATTGATTGTTCTAAAAATTTTTTAAATAAGTGTTTCCCCATCAGCCACAGAATCTTCGTTTCGAAACTTGTGTTTTTAAACGAAAAATGAAACCCAAAAAATAAAAGAATTTTTCCTAAAATTCTGGTGCAAAAGGGGAAAAAGAAACTGGGGGCCAAACTAAAAAATCAGAAAACTTTCAGTACACCCTTGGAAAATCATAATCCCAAATGGGATTTTTTTGAAAAAAAAAAAAAAAAAGACCCTTTAATAAAGGAATTTTGGGGGGCCCCCATCTTAAAATTTTGTTTTTTTTTTTAAAAAATTTTAAAAATAAAAAAAAAATATTTCAGAACAACATTTGAAATGTGTGTCCTTTCGAGCCCACCCCCGGGGCAAAGTCCTGATTTGTCCTTTACGATAAAAAGGGGCCCAACAAAAAACTGAAAAAGAATCAGAAGAATCTTTAATTAATTGATTTTTGAGGATTTGGATTACAAATTTAAAAGTTTTTTTAAGCTGACGTTAAAGTTCTCGGCAAAAAAAAAAAAATGCAATTTTAAACACTTGTTACTGAAGTTGGTCAAAATGAAAATAAATTTTGAAGGGCAACTTGGGAAAAAGGGGATTCAGCCGGTTATCCAATTATTTTTTGATGGGGCAGCTTTATACCAGACATTAAAGATATTGTGAGAAAGTGCCAAAACCAAGTGATCGAAAGGGGAATTTTGAGGGGACAGGGAAAAAAGTTGACTTTTGCTGTAGATTTTCAGTTATATAATTTTCAATAGTTTTTGTAAAAAATTTTTTTTGATTTAAAAGCCTTTTTTAAAAAAAAAACTATAAAACTAAAATTTTTGGTTTAAAAACTTAATAAGACTCAGTCATATTATCTTCTGAAACCCTTTTCTTTAATTTTATTAACGTTTAGTGTGTGTTAATTTTAGAACCAAAAAAATTAAACATTTATCTTATAAACTTTGGCGGCTTTAATATCTAATTAATAAAACTGTCAGGCCCCCACCCTGGCACAGTGGTTTTTTTCAATGGGGGGAAAAAAGGGAGAAGGGGAATTTGAGAGGTCCCCAGTTGGGTCCCCCTCAGCCTCCTCGACCCAAAAACCGAGCGGGGTTTTGTCGTTTTTGGTTTTCCCCGAAACTTAGCGTAAATACGGGTTGAACCCCCTTGAAAGACCCCCGGAGGGCACCCACCCCCCCCTGGGGAGCCCCCACGCGTAGCTAATCGGGCCGTAAAACCCACAAAAAATAAAAAACTGGCAGGGAATAAAAAAGTTTTAAATACTCACATCGAGTGAAAGAATTTTTTTTTTTTTTTGGGTTTCCCCCGTTAGCTGACCCCCCCAGTTTCCCCATTTGTTGACCCCACCAGTGTCCCTTTATGGGGGACAGTGGATCAACAATAAGGACTTAAGAAAAAATGGTTTTTTTATTGTAAAAAGCTTTTCTTTGGGAATCGAAACCCAAAAAAAATTAGGAGAGCCAAAAAGCCCAAAAGACGAAAACACAGGGCATTTGTTTGAATAATGTTTTTAAATTTTTTAGAATTATATTTAAAAATTTAAAAAATTTACCCATTGTACCCCGTTTTCCCTTAAAATTTTTGGTTTTGTTCCCCTTATCGGTAGGCCCCCCCTTTTAAAAAAACGCATAGAACGAAAAAAAAAAAAGCCGAATGTGTTTTAAAGCTTTTTTATATGATGAAAACTGCGAACACATACCTGCGCGAAAGTGGCAGGGGTTTCACCAAGGAGTAT